>QLNU02015003.1:86505776-86515993 GCA_006491805.2 Dysdera silvatica
TCTTAGGGGAAGGAGTGCAAAGCTAGAAAAGCAATGTAGAGATTTATAATGAGTAAATTTTATTATAATTGTGGGGGGCTCTCCTTTACCGACATAAACGCTTACCGTTTTCTTCATATAGAAATGACAGCGAGACAATCTTTGTACAGACAAGGTGAGAAACCACATTCACAGAAATACTTTGTCGAAAATAACAGAACCACGAATCACATACAGAGGTTTTTCAAGAGGGAGTGCAAACATAGCAAAATAGAATCCATATAGAAACTCCTGGGGAAGAAATCGTGCATCTACTAAAGCTATCCTCCATTCGAGGAGCACTCATCCCAAAATTGTGCACAATTTAAGGTAAAAATATTGGAGAGGGGAGCATTAACTTCCTTTGTACACGCCTGAATATATTTTTATCTAGATTGTGCTGCCTTAGAAAATATTGTATCGTTTAAAATTATTTCTATACATTTATATTCTTTCCTACTGTAGAGGTTCATAATGCCAAAGACACTTCCATGTGCAATTGGAGAGCTTCAGGGGCACCCTTTCTCCTTTTTTATGGCGTCCCAATTTTATATTTCATATTTTTTTCACATCTTTTATCCTTACCTCCATTCCTTTATTTCTTACCTGTCCCTTTTCTTTTCCTGATATTTCGTATTCCGAGCAGTGATTTTTTTTTACTACAGTGAAACTTAGAAAAGGCGGATTGTTCGAGAATTTTTAGTTCTTAGATTTAGATTCTTTGAATATATATTATATCTTGCCTATAAACTAACACTAAAGATATTGCAAGTTCGTGGAGACGAAAATAAGAAGATTATGGAAAATGCCAAAAAAAGTGTATTCAGATGAGATTCAAAAGGGAGATGGGATTATTAGTTGACAAGCCAAAGCCAGGATATGGAAGCAGCAATGACGGCAACATAGTCAGGCGTTTCTTTGATGATCCGGAATTGTCGGCAAGTATTACTGGAGTTGATGTACATATTATAAGAAAATTCAACATTGTGTTGCAAGCAATTTACAGTGCTTATGAGATAGATATGGAGAAGTATCATACTTATGCTCTCGAGATGGCAAAACTTGTTATAGAAATGTAGTCATGGTACCCCATTCCTCCAACTGTGCACAACGTGTTAATCCATGGCTCAGACATATTAGGAAAAGCTTTGCTCCTGATAGAGCAGTTGAGCGAAGACGCCCAAAAGGCAAGAAAGACATAAGAAGTTCAAAAAGTCCGTGGAAGGTTTTTCTCGTAAGACGTCTCGGGGTAAAACAAATGAAGATGTGTTCAATTTACTATAAATGATATCGAACCCACTTATTTCTAGCTTGAGAAAGGTATCTAAGAACAAAGCAAGCCAGTTCGATAATGCTGTTTCAAATTTGTTAATGGCACCCAGACACTCAGAGTCAGATGATTCTACAAAAAAAATTGTAAATATGCTGATTTTCACACGTAATTTATAAGCAAAGTGCGCAAAAATATTAAATATTACTAAACTAATCTTAAAGTGTTTTGACTAACATTTACTACACAGCACATGAACACAATATTTTCAACCACTTAAGGTACTTGGTCACACTGTGCTATCAATATAATGAAAAAATTCTAAGAAAAAACAAAGAAGGTCAAATCAGTTTCTTGAAAAATACATGCAAAATCGTACCCGATCCCAGTGGGGCTAAACCCCGAAAATTGTCCAAAACCTGAAAAAAAATATAAAATCGATTGATTTGGATGTACATCATGCGAGTAATTTTGAATTTGATTTCGTTTTCAGAAACCTAGAATAGTCCGAATAGCAATTCATATCAAACAACAATGTCAATCAATCAACGTTTATTGGCGTAGTGATACCAACGCCGATGGTATGGCGTGATTAGATGGTGAAACGTTCGAAAGAAAATAAATATTTCTGCCTTCGGTGGGACCTGAACCCACGACCTTCCACTTCAGGTCCCACCGAACGCAGAAATATTTATTTTCTTTCGAACGTTTCACCATCTAATCACGCCATAACATCGGCGTTGGTATCACTACGCCAATAAACGTTGATTGATTGACATTGTTGTATGATATGAATTGCTATTCGGACTATTCTAGCTAGTATTCTAGGTATAGCCTAGGCTATACTAGGCTATAGACTGGGGCGGCAAAATTTTGTGTATTGAGTTTGATATAACAAAATCAATACCATACGATGATATATATATATATATATATATAATCAGATGTTTTGCCGAGAAGAAAGCCAGACGTCATGCTTTCCATTTAAATACCAGTGTTCTATAGGCTTTTATTTTTTGCTAAAATTAAAATTTATTTCAATAAAATTGAATTTGATTTATTATATACAAAAAGAAATAATACTTCAATATAAGTTAATATTGTTTAATGTTTATGTTTCAATTTATGAGTTTGTTTTTCAACATTTTTACTGTTAATATAAACTTTTGTAGCGTATATTGAATGTATCAATTTTTATGTTCCTACCACTGACTAGGAGGAGGGGACGGACGGGTAGGAAGGGACGGCAAAAAATAGCATTGGGGCTACAAAAATAGCCTAGAACAGTGGTTCTCAACCTTCTTCAAGCCGCGACCCACTTTTATAGTAGCCAAGTAATCTGCGACCCCGCTTTATAGTAACCACGTTCTCTGCGACCAACGCTCTGTCCGCCACCGAAGCATTTGCAAAATAAAAGCATTTTTAACAGAGTAAAGAAAACACATTAAATATAAAATCATATCACATTATATATTATTAATAATATATATACTAATTTATATTACAGATATAAAGTTAACAACCATTAGTAAAATATTGCAATGTGTGTAGCCATGTTGTTGTAAAAGCGTTGGAAACATTTGGTATAAAATTCCTTATAAAAATAATTGCAACTAAAAATAGTTGTGGCGACCCCCCTTGAAGGCCGCGACACACAGGTTGGTAACCACTGGCCTAGGCGCTGCAAAATTTTAAATCCGCCCATGGGGCGGGTTGATAGTGTCATAACACCCATTACGATATAATGTTGTATCTATATACATTCGAATATACGGAGTTGTAACTAGGTTTTCTGACCCTTATAACCATGTAACTCTTCTCCATTAGGTAAGGTAGGATTGGGGGAAACTTGTAACTCTACAATTTATGAACTTTCTGAGTTAGCCAATAACGATATATTCTTATCGTTGTGATCTTATTTTAATATTTATTTAAAAATCGATAGCGAGTTATGCGAAAATTGATAGACAACTGTTTCGTACGATTTTTTAAATTAATAAATTTCGAAATTATGTAAAGATAGAAATATTGCGAGTACTTGAGAGTTTTATTCCTTTTTTAACCAATAGAGGGCGGCACCTCACTAGCAAGGAGGGGTTACTTGCTCTGTTGAATTTCGCATGATTGATGAAGGGTTGTCAACCGTTGGATTTAATTCATCTCTTACCGACAATAGTCTCATCATCAACCCACCCAGGAACTCACGGAAAATTGGAAGAACGGGCCTTTGGGCCATGCCCTACATCGACAGAATTATTGAGCCGTTTTCGGTTTGTTTATTTCTTGCGTAAAGGCTATCTTTATATTTGATAAACGTTATCTTCTTTGCGGAAGATCGCAGAAAAGTTTAAAACGTCAATAGAAATTCGCATTACCATAAAATGAACTTAAAATATTACCTCTGCGAACTGGGTGAATTTAAATTATTCTGTTTCGCGAACAAACTTAATTCAGAATACCATAGGAGTCTACCAAATCATTGGGGTTCCAAAAATTTTAAATCGATTGACCCACGCCCTTTTTAAAAGGATTCAAGTATAATTTAAATTTCATTATCAGATTATCTGGTACAATAAGACACCTGAAATATTAAAATGAAGCAAATTATAGTTAATTATAGAAAAATAAATAATTAATATTATAATTAGTTAATTATAGAATAATAAATTTTCTTTAGATAATTATTTAATGCCCCCTAAATGCATACACCATTTATAGTTTTACGATTGCTGCCAAAATACTCAGATGTGCCCAGCCCCCTCCTTCCGACTTTCTTTAAAAAGATTTGTTTGTTTTTACGGCTCAAAGACTACAGTGGTCATGCTGCGCCGGGACCTACTGTTTTCCGAGGAATCCGAACCTCTTAAGGCCTAGGGAACCAAACCCCGGACTACAGTGAGCAGTGCGATCTTTATGAGATCTCTGAGTAAGCGTTCTTTTTGCACTGCTGGGAGTCGAACCCGGATTAGCCGCGCAATAGGAGAACGCGTTACCACACTGCGCCACCGCAGGGCTTCTTTAAAAAGAAGTTGACTGAAATAAAAGCTAGATTCCACAGGTGCTCCAGGGGTACTTGGGAGGCAAAACAAAGCAAAAAGCAAAGAAAAATGCAGAAAAGTGTGTATCCCCTCCTCCCCCCCCAACTGTTGAAAGATAGAGTGGGTTAACATACTGGACAACATATTTTAGCCTTTATCACTATGGCCGCTAAAGATTCTCGTCTCTGTGTGTAGAGCTACAGACTAAACTTTTGTATTTTCTATGAACCCAGACAAAATGAAGAATTTTCTTTTATAAAGAGTCTAGGAAACAGGGATAAATAATGAAAATCTTGAAGAATTGATGACGAAAAACTTTGTGCTTCTATTTCTGTATGCGTATTTTCCCCACGAGCAAAAATATTATGGGTTCGAGGAACCCACAACAAAATTATTGAGGGTGCAAAAAGTGTCTCGAACCCATGAAGTCGGCGCCACTGCAGAATACACAATGCAGAAGAACATACCTAATCAGGGCCGTTATCCGAAGGAGCACTTGCGGATCAGGGGAGAGGGGCGATCGCCCCTAAACAGCTTTAACAAGATTTTGTATGGAAAATGAGTACCAGTATATGCATATTTGGCTAAAATGGGAATCAGGTGATGCTTCCCGGTCATCGCCAGAAAGAGTTCTGTACACTTGAGCGTCGTTAGAGGGGGCAGAAGCAGTTACTATCATGGCCTTATATACAATGTTTCGTATTTTTTGTATATTAAAGGATAGTTATTTTCTTCGGAATAACGGCAAAAGAAAAAAGAGCCCCTAATTTGCCTTAACGAGGCTTTTCTGTATCCGCGCTTGAGATGGGGTTGGGTAAGGATAAGAAAATGCCCTGGGGTCTTATGTGGGCCTGGTGTGCAGTTTTACTAACTTAACAAATTAAATATTGGTTAAGGGCTTGTCAATCCTACACCTAGCCCCGTACTACCCAGCCCTGTACATAATAATAATTGAACGGGTAATTACATTATAAATTAAAAGGCTAATTTATTCTCTTGAATGCTGAAGTGTGTGTTCAATGTAGTAGTTTCGTCAAAGCATCATATTCTTTCACACTGCTATGAAGGTCGCCAACTACAAGGGACCCGCGTCCCCCCAGCCTGCAGAATAAATTTATAGGGACCCAATTGAGAGACACTAAATAAATGCTGGACATAGTTCAGAGTGAAGGGCATGGCATATAAATACAATAATTTTTGCCACCCACGTTTAAGTAGCTCAAACTAGAGCTTTTTATATTTGGAGAGAAAAAGAGACGCCGTCCTCATCCTAGAGTCGAACCAGGGTCCCCGCGTTGAGTCGTCCTCAACGCGGGGATATTGATTATTAATTATTTGTTTTTTATAATTTCATTATTGTTGCAAACCTGTTAATTCTTCTCTTGCTTTTTAATGAAAGACGTGGTTTTCGATCTGAACGTTTTTCCGTTGTACTTTCAATTCCCCTTCTTAGAACATTCAAAATGGCATACTAAGAGCATCCAACAGTCTCAGCAACTTTCCTCCGAGACATACCGCTGCCATTTGTAATTCCAAGATCTGTAGAATTTCACGATCACGAAGTTGCTTAGCTCTTGGCAATTTTACGACTAGTTCAAAATTTCAATTACGCACCTCTTTCTATTCTCTTGTCAGCAAATGACGACACATCACAAGTGAAAGTAATTTGTACAGTTTAAAACTTACCACTGAAAAAACAACCATTTTTAACTTACAATTCTGGTCAAGACATTCATAATATTTTTTTTTTAAATAAATTTAAATTACGCAATCATAAAAGCTTTTGGATGTTTAAAATACTTTGCAAGTCATCATAAAACAATTCTTTACATATCGCATTGATGTTAAAACTTTACTATCCCGCTCATGATAAAAAAAAAACTACTGAACTTGTAATTTTGTCTAGCAGTGTACAAGAGATAAACGAACGAAGTTATGATAAATAAGTTATTGGCTATTTTCGTTTTTAACATTAAAGTTTCATTAACGAACACATTTCATGTAGTTTAAGAAGAAAAATTAATGTTTACAGCGCCGTTTCAGTGGTACTTACTATCTGCATCACAATTGATTGATTCTGATCAGTAATGTAATCCATGTCCATTTTCTTTGCGGTTTCTTCTTAAAAAATGAATTCATGATGCTAAGATTTTCAGCTTCTGCAAATTCGATGAGTTGATCGCCACGTTCATTCCTTTCCCCATATCCGTATTTACCAACCGATGTCTCTCCTTGTTCCTGTTGTCCAATTCTTGCATTGAAATCCCCCATGATGAGCTTGATATGTTGTTTCCCTTTGGTGTGTAACTCTTTGATTTCTTCATAAAATTCTTCAACCTCTTCGTCGGTATGGCTTGATGTTGGTGCATATACCTGTACTATTTGAAGTTGGTATCGCTGGGTTAGTTGAACAACAAGCCTCGCTGCTCGATCTGATGTACTTTCAACTTCCAGAAGACAGTCTTTAATTCTTTTGTTGATTAAGAAGCCAACACCACTTGTTCTTCCAGTTTCCGTTCCTCTATAATAAAACAAATGTCCACTTTTAAGTTCCACCAACTCTTCACCTTTTCTTCTAACTTCACTGAGTCCTACAATGTCCCATTTGATCTTGTCTAGTTCCTCTTCCAATTCCTGAAGTTTTGCTTCAGAAGCAAGGGATCGTCCATTAAACGTAGCCAAGGTCAATAACAAACGGCAGCCTGGGCCATTCCAGTGATTCTTAGCACCCCCTGCTTTCATGCCACACTGACCGCTGCCTTGATCAGGAGCACTCCAGCACCTGGAGACTAGGGGCCATGGTTTCTGGTGTGTCAACATAATGGAGGAATTAGCCATAATTTCACCACGCTGGCTAGACGGGTTGGTGAATTAGCCCTCCCCTTCCGCCTTTCTATCCGTGCAGCAAATATTAATTTGCCACATAAATAGAAAGCTCAGCCTGCACCACTTGAAGGCGGGGTAGGACACTAGGTTACTGGCCTGGCCGGTTCCACACATCGTCACATACGTTCAGCGTGTGGGTCTCCTTCCAGTTAGATACCAGCAACCCTTTTGCAGGCCATATATATATATATATATATATAGACCTTTCATGAATATGAATTAAACGATAAATTTCATGAACGCATGACATAAAATTATTAAAATAAGACGAATTAAATCATACCATTCTTTATCGTGCCAATATCAACTGTAAGGTATTCGTTGATTTCAAGGTGAGCCATTTGTCGGTAGAACTAACGTTTTAGAAACAATTTCGAGGAATGGAATTTTTCGCTTGATTGGTTCCTTGAATGTTTGATAACTCAATCTGTACCAGAAAGCTTTTATTTTTAACAACCAGGCTCCAGGACACAATTCTCCGCTTTTTAAAATCTGGATTAATTTTTAACAAATCAAATGCAATATCTCAGAATGTTTTTCCTTCAAAAACTCAAAGAAGCAATATCATTTTTTATTACGATTGGATTGTTTTAAAAGAATTTCTAATCTTGTAAATAATGTGAAATAATCGTAACTATATTTATTAAATTGAAAGAAAATTAATTGGAGATTTTGCCTAGGGAAAACTTTTGTAAATAACTACGTATTATTATTTTAACGCAGTAAAATAAAGAATGAAAATATTGTTTACTTTAAAAGCATACAATCATATTTATAATTAACAAACTAAAAAATGTGCACCTTATTTTCTTTTAAAAAGCTTCCATTATTTGGAAAGGAAGAAAAACTATGAAATTTTTATTCAAATACCAGAAAAAATATATGGAAAGAAAGAAAAACATTGTCAGAAACAAAAAATAGGAAATATTAAGGCTTAGAAAATATAAAAATAGCAAGCGTTACTGAATTTTGCAAAAAATAGCGGAAAAGTGAAAGTAAAAAACAAAAGAAGAAAAAAAGATATCGCAATGGTAAGAAACAGATGTTTGTTGTGTCGTATGTCGAAACGACAGCAAAGAACGTGTAACAAGAAAACATAAAATGTTTTAAATGTTTCGATCCCACTTCGTCCAGAAAAATACTCCTCGGAAAACAGACCGGTAAAAAAATGGCAAATACTGGGTATATTTTAGATTTGAATCATTATTTTCTCAAGTTTTTCCTGGAAATACCACTTTTCGCTACTCTAGATACTTCTGGAGTCTTGAGTAGCCTTCTTATGGGTAGTAGGTCCGTTAACATAGTACCAACATGCAAGTATGATTAATTAATGGTGCAGCCTCATCCATTAATCATACTTGCATAGTACCAATATACGGGTATGATTAATGGATGAGGCTGTAACTGAACACTCAGAAATTGCAGAAAAGGAATCTGCTGAAATCACTAATAACATGCAGAGAGCTGCGGATTGAATCCGAATGGTTAGAGGAGAAAAAATCAAATATTAATCCCACACTAATAGGAGCATTCTGTAAAATCCCATTAAATCTTGAAAATCACTTGAATGGAAAAAATTACAATATACTATCCTCAACAGGATGTCTTACCTGGAACTGTCCATATATTACGCAAATATACTTAATGCTTTTGAACATCCACGCATAAGCTCAAGTAAGAGCTTTTTTTTTTGTTTTGGAGATAAAGAGACGCCGTCCCCGTCCTAGAGTTGAACTAGGGTTACTTCGTTGAGCCCGGACTGTCTCGTTTGCTAGACGATAGATAGAAAAAGAGAGCCTTGTTTCAGTCCTCGTTGATCTAGTGGTCAAGGTACTCCCGGCTAAATGGAATGACCCTTGTTTGATTCCAGGGCGGGGACGACGTCTCATTTTCTCCTAGACAAAAAGACCTCTAGCTTGAGCCTATGTTTGTGTGTCGAAAATAATGAATTCCTCCACGAAAAATCCCCAAAACTCGACCCGGTGGTTTTGTGTGTTGATCATTATTTAAAAATTGTGCTATCCTTGAGAAGGGTGATTATATCTTGCATTACGAAAATGCCTATGACATTTCCGTTCATTAGGAAGGCCCGATATTGCAGCATAACTCCAGTCGTCAATTTCAAAATGGCTGCACGTATATATTATAATAATTATAATTATTTAACCTATCCTGTAAGTTGCACGACTACATATTGCGAACAGCAGCAAGATTAAATACGGTGAATTGTTAAAGAAAAATTACCGCTCTGTTTAGGTTGGTTTAAAATGGAAGGAAGCAGAAAACGTGAGTTGTCGAAGGACTTTCTTCCACAGGTGTGGACCAAATAAGTAGAAAATGAAGTCGCTTTTATATGGAGGCGTACTTCGTTAATGGAGATGAGATTTTCCAATTTTTTTAATTATTTTCGTATTTTCTCGGGAAAATAGATAAATTAATTTTGAGTCGTTCGAACATCAACGTAGAGTTTTCAGAATTATTATTAGGGGGGCAAGCATATATTATGTACAGTTATACATTACAGAATATGTATGCATTGGGGGCTCGGGTCCCATGGGCCACTATAACTCTACGCCTATGAGTTCAGGCATATCTGCCAATTTCAATTGTTTAGAAAACTCATTTGAGGAAATTATTATATTTCGCAGGTTATATTTTACATATCAAAACCTATGACGGGATTATAACGAACCATTGCAAAAAAAATGGGAAATCTTAGATAGAAAAATTTGAACACAATTCTGGTGCTGGTTTAATTTGGAGAACAACCTAAAATAACGAAATTCCATAAATTGAGGTATATATAAAGGATAAAATCAAACAACAATGTCAATCAATCAACGTTTATTGGCGTAGTGATACCAACGCCGATGGTATGGCGTGATTAGATTAGTGCTCAGTGGGTAGAGCCTCCGCCCGGCAAGTGGAAGGTCGTGGGTTCAGGTCCCACCGAAGGCAGAAATATTTATTTTCTTTCGAACGTTTCACCATCTAATCACGCCATA
>QLNU02015003.1:86533629-86560277 GCA_006491805.2 Dysdera silvatica
GGTATAAGTTAACCAAAAAAAAAACAAAAAAAACAAACAGGAATACATTTTTCATAAGCACAGATTTGGTATTTTCTCTTCGTTTTTAATATTTCTATTATTTCATGAAAATATTACTTCCGATTTAATTAATGTGCTTCGTAAGTTTGAAGTTTAAATTCCTCTGTCTGGAGAAGGACACGGTATGTCACTTGCATTCTAAGCAGTAATGGAAGTTTCAAAAAACTCAGATTTCCAACTTTTTCTAATTTTGATATGTGGTGATAAGTTTCCTTTTTTTTTCTTATCGTTTTCCTTATTCTTTGTTTCCTTCCTTGCCTTTAATCTATCTGACGCTCAGAAAAAAGTAGAATGTAGGGATAACTGGGAGGGGGAAGGGATCTGCTGGCGACAAAAGTTTCCCTACTGTCTCCGCTCCCGCCTTTTCCAGGACGTCCTTTCCTTTTATTTTTTTTTCAGGCCACTCCAATTTCAGCCGATCGAATCCTTGTCTATCTCTTTTCCTGTTTTTCCTTTTATTTTTCCTTCGAACCCAGGACCGTCTAGAGTGGGATGCGGGAGGGAGCGGGTGAAGGCGAATTCGAGATCCGGAATTAGCGCCGGGGGGCGGTGCGGATTCGGACGGAAAATTGCTCCAGAGCTGCCCGCGACGAAATTGCCCGGTTGTGCTGGCGACGAACGGGAAAATTTTATTGTTTTTTCCCCTCGCGGTTCGTTCCTGTTCGCAGTCACATTCCTCTTATGTGTTTATATTTGCTTAGGAAAAGAAAACACGCGGCGAAAGATACATATATCAGAAGTGAGATATCAAACAGCTATTTCATTATTTGAGGATAAAAATTATTATTTTCTGCCATTTTCGTTTATAGATATCTGGTATCTTTAAATGAAATGTTAGAATTTTCACTCACAGTATAAAATATGGAAAAATAAAATTGATCAAAAATGTGTCAGGACGTCGTTTGCTACAAGAGAAATATATCATGAATATGACACATTAAACCACAGCAAAGGCCCATGTTTTGTCTCCACCTTGTCGTTTAAAAATTTTATTTGCCGTAACCTGCTATGCATTTACTTTCAAAAGTTTTACAGTCACATTTTAAAATAAGGTACTTTTTAGCTCATTACTAATTGTCAAGCAGTATCAATTATTTTTGTAGCATTTTGGAATCTTGTACATTCACTAAAATTCTTGATAGCTATGAGAAGGAGGTAATAATTTTTCTCAGCACCACCCCCTAAGAAGTGCTCATAAGGGTGCCTATGGGGTCGAATACCAGTTTTCGAAAAAAAGGCAAATTCGCATTAAAATTGGTTTGGTCAATTCAGTAAAGGCCCACGTCTTAATGATCTGAAGCAATCTTTCAAAATTAACGTATTTTATACAAATATAGATATTATTGTCTCTCAAATCTATAACAGGTACCCTAGTATGAAAGGTACTCTACTTAAATTTCAATGCTTGTATCCTTTAAATCTTGTTAAAAAAATGATGAGGAATTGCGTAGTTCTTCAAAATATCTTTCTAAATAGCACTCTGATGAACTTTTCCCCAAATTTCCCCAACGACTATTTTTAATAAGAAATGTTCTTTAAAACAGATATCTTAAAAAATATAAAACGGATCTATTAAAGACTTATCTGAGATTTTGATTATTAAAAATCATCTTCCACTACCCAGTGTTTCAGATGTTTCAACTGCACTGAAATTTCTTAACTCTTCCAGTAAAAGTCGCAGATGCAAAATGGTCGTTTTCGAAACTCAAATTAATAAAAAACTATATTCAAAGTTCAATGACAAAAGAAAACTATCCGCGTTGTCATAGGCATTGAAGTTAATCGGGCTCGGAAAAGAGACAGATTCTTTAGTAGAGGAGTTTGCTGAAAAAAACTGTAAGGAAAAAAAAAAAGATTTTTACAGTAACCAACAAAAATAAATAGTAAGGACAAAAGTGTCAGTGCCAAAATAACACTTGAGGCATTTCTCGTTAAAAGCAATATCAACAGTGGACGAACGAAACACATTTTTAAGTGAAATAAGCTTTTGCCTTTCCCCATCTCTCTCCCTCTCTGAAAATCCGAAAATATATTGTTGGTTTGGTGCAAATAAATGTGGAGGTGAAATTTTTTTTTATCATTATCTATTTTCATATATGTACATAAAAATTAATTTTGGTTAAAGGGGCCCCAATATTTTTTTGGAGGGATCCCTGAGATTTTTCGTTACGCTACTGGGTGAAAACTACCCTCAATTTTTTTTAGTGCTATGCTAAGAGGGAGAATTTAATGAAAGAAATTTATCATATATTTTTATTACAATAGAAAATTGATGCAGATATTTTGAAATATAATGAAACTATACATACAAAATTTAGAGATATTCTAAGCAAGAGTTGGATAAAGTTTTGGATTTTCAGCGTAAAATCAAACCTAAAGTTTCCATATTGATTTCAAGCTGTTATTGTTAGTAGCTACATATTTTGGATATACTAGATAGTGGCCCATAACATTGAATAAGCAGTCCAATATTAATAAATTTATATACCTGTTCTTTGTCACGTTTCTGGCAATTAGAAAGAAATAAAATAATCCACATAGTCTTCAGAAAATTAATAAGAAAAAACCCGTGGCAATAATTTTCTCCGACTTGTTTTGGAGTTGAACTGTTAAACGATCTATAGGCTTAGTGAGGGCAATAATTTAAGTTTGGAAATATGCAAAAACTGGTAGGTGATTGACAGTTCTGTTAAGAAACTAAAAACAAAGATCGTTGCAATTATAAATAAAACAATTGCTATATAATGAATATTGTTTATAGTAATTATTAACTTAATATTTAATTACTTAAGCATTATTAACTTAGATTAAACATATTATGGGAGAAATATTTCAGATCAAAGACAAATTAAAATCTGATTTGCAGCGTTTCCCTTCTTACCTCAATGTTGCATTTCGTTTGAAGAAAGAAAATTTGGTTCTCTAAAGGTTGCAAAAAAATTTTCGTTTTCTAAAAATCCATATTTTTTTTTTTAAATTTCCTCCCTTTCTACTTTTTTATTTTTACATATCATATTTCATTTTTAATTCATTAATTTTCCATTCTTTTTCCTTTCCTTATTTGATCTTTTATTTTCATTTTATTTTCTGGCTACCTTTCTTATTTTTTGCTTTTTTGGTCTGTATTTTTTACCTTGTGTTCCCCAACGGATAACGAAATCTTATTAATTTTATAAATTAATTCCATACAAACTAATAAATTCTAAACTTGCAAAAAATCACTCCTTCCTTTCTTTTACTCTTAAATTAGGACAATACAAGCACTTCCGGAAAAACAGTTGAATTCCGCCAGGTGGCGTTCGATAAGCATAACATGGGTAAGTTACATGCTCCCAGACGTCGAATACCGGTAACTAAAAACACGTGACTATGTTCAAATTTAAATTGATTTTAAGTTGAGCATAAAAGTCTTTAAAAAGGTCGAAAAGGATTATTTTCCAATAAATTACAATCAATCTATGAAAATACCCTGGATGACAATGGTGTATATAGAAGAACTGCGTAAGAAATGAATTATTTTGGACTAAACGTCAAGAACTGAATATTGAGGACATATTTCTATATGTCAAAACTTAATTCATGATTGAATTAAATAACATAATTAATTAATAATTGATGTGAGTACCGGTAAGTGATTTAATTTATTTTATATTAATGGATCGTTCAGGTTACAGGTGTACACAACCGCTGATTGAACGAAGCAATGATCCATTTGCCCATCTATTATAAACGAGCAAAGCCATTCAGAGACTCTGTTCTTCAAGGAGTTGGCCCACCTTTAGTTCGGCTTCTGTAAAAAGTAAACAAACAGTGTTGCTGAAAAAAGAGATGTGCCACTAGGCGCAGTATTGCCTAACTAGCCACAAAAGCATTAAATTTATTGAAATTATAAATGGACCATGCTACGATTGATTGCATGCCTTTCATGCTTTACCTACAAAATAAAGCGTACTATCCACAAAGTTAGAAAAATTGTGGCATGTTTAATCTTGTATTTCAAGTATAAAAATGGCGCAAGTAACTTAGCTTCAGTAATACTTAAATACGGATATTGCATAAGATATAGTTCTGTAATAGGGGAAAGATGAAGGAAAACCATTCAGAGCAATTTTTTGCCTAGAAAACCCCTAAAGGTATTTTTAAAACGTTGTGCATTTTTCTTTTGATTAGCTGATAGGAATTGACTTCTTATTATACTTAATAATTTTCGACACCCACGTAGAAGCTCAAGCTAGGGTTTTTTTTGTTTAGGAGGAAAAAAAGCTGTGCCAGTCATGGAGTCGAACCAGAGTCACTCCGTTGAACTCGGAGTGTCTTGACAGCTAGACGAACGAGAACACGGAACAATGCTCTCTTTCTCCATATATATAAGGATGTAATGTATTTTTTCTCCTAAATAAAAAGACTCTAGCTTGAGTTTCTACATGGGTGTCGAAAATTATTAAGTATATAAATTCCCCCACGAAAACTCACAAAAAACTTTCCTTGGTGGCTTTGTGTGTTAACCATTATTTGGCAATTGTGTTATCCCTGAGAAGGGTAATAATATCTTACAACTTTTTATTATAAAATAAAAATGAAATGCCGATTAAGGAAGTTTTGTCCGAGATACACTGATTATACCAATGGGATGGTAAAAGCTTGACAGCTAATTAAAACCCAAAATTGGGTACAGAAAAGGGCAAACCAATGCACAGCATTATTAAGGCGTGCAAGATTTTATTGCAATAACACACGATTATACTATGACAAACCAAGAACGTAATCTGCTGAGCTATTTCGTAATGCTTGAATGTAATCAACATGAATATGGATACCGGTAAATGTTGTTATTTAGAGGATATTACACGATCATTAATCATGTCATTATCTGAAATGTCATTACCGCCAAAAGCTTTGCATCATTACTCATTCATTATTTTTCATCCTAAGTTTGAAAAGTAATGAAAGGTTGTTTGCATTTTGATGACACAAGGACAACAAGTACCATTCTGTGCCAAAAAATGACGAATCCGTATGCATGGTTTTCACAAGATACATATTAGATATTGCGCACAGATAAAAGTACAATGAAAGCAGTAAAAACGAATAATACAACAAATTAGGTAAGAGTGCAAACACTGACATCAAATAGAAATTTAAAAATTATTTCACGATTAAAAGAATTGCATAACATGTCACTGATGTTAAAATCAATTTTTCTTAAATGTGAAAAAAGGGGTAATGAAACAAGACTTTTGGAAGTAACGATATTTCATGTAATGACATTATTATTGATTGTGTAATGTCCGCTTTAGACAAATGACAATTTCGTTCTTTTCAAAACTGCTATACAGGGTGTCCCATAAGTAGTAGACCATACTTCGATGCGCCATAACTTCTAGCAGAGTTGGTATGGAAAGAAAACCATTTCCTTATTTTGTAACACAAACACTGTTTAATATCGGTTTTCCATTACGTGATCAACTAGCATGCCATCAGCATTATTACAGGCTTGTAATCGCAAAGATACGTTTTTATACGATTGTGCACGCAGTATATGAGGAGCAGCAGTAAATTGCACAGAAATTACATCCTTCAGATTCTGTAGGGTGTTTATATTGCGGAAATAAATTTTATTCTTTAAATACTCCACAGAAAAAAGTCTGGTCGGGCGAAGTATAGGCATACACGCCGAATTCGTTGCTCCAGAGGAATCCTACTAGTCGCCACTTTAGAAGTTTCTGTAAGAAAAAGGAAAAGAAGAGAAGAAAAGAAAGCACTTCAGAACATTGCAATATGAGACTTCTGCTAAATGCTACAAGTTAAACCTCTTAGAAAATGCACTTCCGCTAGATGTTATGGAGATTCAAACTGTGGTCTACTATTTATGGGCCACCCTATATATATTGGCCCAGTGGAGCAGCCTAACTTCAAAAGTAGGCCATCTCCCCCCTCGAATTAAAAGGTCACGATTCACTTTTATAAAATAATGATAATGAGTATGACATATGTACGAATTGTGATTTTTTAGTTGAAGTGGGGATGATGAGCAAAGGGTGATGATCCACATTTGAAAGCATCCGATGCCACTGCAACTGGCCTATGAATTACACCATTGCATCAACAAACTCTAACATTTTACGGTAATATTTTTCAAAGAAAATTGTGTATTTGGGGATGCTTTTACTATCACTTGGATTGAAACGACATTGAGTTGACTAGTTTCCTTTGCATGTGAGGGGTCGCGGTGTTCAACAGGAAGCATTCTACTAAACATAGATTCTAAAATTCATGAGCTTACAATGTGCTGTCTGTATCCTTTGCATTTTGAAAATATTAGTCCACACTTTATGTCCTGTTATAAAGAGTGAAAAAAGTAAAAGTCTTCATTCACCCAAATAATTTTTTAACAAAACTCGTAGAGTTATAAACGTTAGGTTGATGTATAGTAAAGTGGCCCTCCATGGCGAAATTTAGGACTTATCTCACCTAATTTGTCGACACGCATTTCCGAACGAATTCGTAGTACGATTTTTCACCACTTAATGATGGATGGCAAAATTCAATTGCGCGGAATTATTGTACAATATGCGTGATTCCATTATACAAATTTGATCTACGGTGATGTAGTTATTAATATTAGCATTATTATTTAATTATTTCTATTATCATTCATTAGTCATGACATTACAGTGATCAGAAAATGATTCCATCAAATGTCTGACGTTTCATATACACTCGATAGGTGTATATAATGTGCCATTTTACATTAATTAATTCATGATTAACAACTTTGTAATTTAAATTTTTGCGGTATCTTAGTTACGTAATTAAGTGAAATAAGTAAGTTTTAAATTCCGCCACAGAGGGTGATATATATCCCATCTGATTAGGCATGGCCATTTTGCTTATACCTATACCTAAGTTTTATAGATTTATGAGTCTTTATTCAAAAGTTATTTGGGTGAATACTGACTTTGCCTAATCTATATATTCAAAGGTCCCAAGATTAGTTAACGTGTAATCAGGGATCGGATGAAAAAAACATCGCGAGCCTAAAATCACGGAGCATTTATACACAACCACAGGGTCCTGCCGAGAATATTTGTTTCTGGGGGCAAAGATGTAAATTTGAGCGTCCCTACACGCACTAAAAAATAAAATTTTGACACCTACGTCTTTAAATCATTAATTATATATCCATTTTTGATTTTAACACATGCAGTGCGGAATTAAGATTGTTACGGGCCTTAGGTTGAAAGGACAGACTGGGTCAGCAACAAAGATCCAACCGCGGAAGTTACCCCAAAATGTAATAAAATGTAGAAATTCAGTGTTTCTAGTAAAATTTAAAGCTTGCGGTGGATTCTTCTGATGATGTAAATTTCTAGCAGTTTAAAAGGAAAATTCAAGTAGAAAACAGAAGGTTTTTCAATTGTTATTCCTGTGAATATCTGTCGGTTTCCAAAGCCTGTGCAGGTAGCTGTATTATCTGTAGACATGTGGTTTACGCAGGGGTTAATGGGGTATCACAGTCCACCATAAATATATTACATGCTCTAATTTTTTACATACATGTACATGAGAGCTCATATATATGTAATTGCAACTTTGAAATCTTTCCTTATAACATTGTAATTTCCCTTGTAAACTTTTTGCGTCCAATAGTGTGTAGGTATATGAACTTACTAAGAAAATAGAATGCTGAAATTGTAACTTTTATAGAACAGAAAATATTTGGATGGTATAGTAAACGACAATCCAATTATGGATATGTAAACTTAAAAGTATACGGAAATTTTGGTCCCAAAATTGAGACTAACGTTTCAACTTATATGATAGTAGGTTTCTATAGTGCCCTAAAATTGCTGGACCCTGGTCTGTTCAGCGTATACTCAAATCCAAAATTGAATAGATGAATGTCTATCCGGAACCGAAATACACTGATACATGACATCTATTGGCGTCTTTTTAAGTTTTCAATCTGAGGAAACTGCCTCGTTGAACACACTGTCGATACGACTCTGCACAGCTTGACACCCAGTCAGTTGACTGGGTGTAGAATGTTGTCCATTAGGTCTGAAGGCTACGGCCATAAACAGGGTCTATCAGAAGAGGACTTCGCAATATTAGAAGTCTCAACTTACTAACTCAATATATATATGTTATGTATATGTGTCAGTTTTGAAGGGCCTCTAAAATATTAGTTGCCCCGGGTTTCGCATTTTCTCTGAAAGGTCCTTGTCATATTCATTGGATCACTGTGGAGCTCTAGTCCATATTTTAATTCGCACGTATGCTGTTTTCATAATTTATGATTTATAAGTCGAAAACATTATTTAAGAATTACGACATATAAATACACGATTTATTTCTCTCTCTGCCCTATCGCAAAAAACAAATCGTACAGAAAAAAATTAGCAAACGTATTAAAAATTAAAATTCATATTAGTTGCATATAGCAGTTAGCAGTAACCTATAGCAATTCGTATCTGCTTCAAAATTAATTGATGTAACCAACTGTCGGTAACAGTGCACGATAACAAGTAGTATCATAAAACACTTAGTAACAAATTTTGAAAGATAATTAGCAGCGTGAAGGAGTTAGTAGTAGAGTGTACAATAATTAGTAAAAGCATGCAACAATTAATATTAGTGTATGACAATTAGCAACAGTGCGCAGCTGTTAGTAGCAAGCAACCTACGATAATTAAAAACATCGTATGATAATTAATAGCAGCATTCCACAATTAGTATCAGTGAACAATAATTAGCAGCAGCGTACTATAATTAGTAACAGTGAAGAACAATTAGCAGTAGCAAACTACACTTAGTGGCAGCAATTTTCTAAATAATTAAAAAAGGAATGTTACATTTTCAAAAATATTTTTAAAGATAATCGTGAAGTGGTGCTTTATAACTATTAATTAATTATTAATTAATTATTAATTTCGAGTTGCATTTGATTAAAATATATAAAGTAGTGATTGAAGTGTAAATAACGTAGTAATGGCGAAGCACTTTGATGTTAACACTAGTAAGTCTATGTTAAACTCATGTTTGTAAAAATTGCAACACCATGAAGGAATCACTTGATTGAGCTGAAACTTTCAGGAAATGCAAATTAGGGTATGCTATTCAAATGATTAGAATTTCAGAGTCATCGCGTATGCATGGGCTGAGCAGCGCCCTCTGAACTGCTGATGGATCCGTATAAATAGAGGGCTGTAGCGGGGCGTGTATGGGTATCTGCTAGTTGCCAACTAGACCGCTAGACGAATGAGTCCTCACATTCGTCCCAGTCCCTCCTTAAACGGAGGGACCCTGGTTCGAATCCAGGATGGGGAAAGCGTCTCTTTTTCTCCAAAATTACATAAGCTCTAGTTTGAGCTGTAATTAATACGTGGGTGGCAAAAATTATAGTATAATAAATTCCCCCACGAAAACTCACAAAATTCTCGCCCCGGAGGCTTTCTTGTGTTGACCATATTTGGCAATTGTGTTATCCCTGCGGAGGGTAATAATAATACCTCAACAAAATAATAAGAAGGGGGAGACTAAAATTAACGAAGGATGTACATAAGGACATAGATAGCCTTGTCTCTAACACTAGAAGACACCAAAGAGAGAAAGGAGAGGTGACACCGATACTCCAGGTCACGGGTCCAGGACACTAAAATAATGGGGAAAAGTAGAGTGATGTGTTTTTTTATTTTTGTCCGGATAAAATAACAAAAAGCACATAAATATACTATAAAAGAAGTTCAAAATAGCAAGGCAAAAGCTAAATATTCTATAAACTAACCAGATTTAACTAAACTAATTTTGTTTTCCTTCAATCTATGTGCAAATTAAGTATAGCCGAATACTAAAATTTAGAATAACACTTTGAGTAAGCTTATTTCATTGAGGATGTCAACAGCAGGGAAGACTCTGTTTCGACCGGATAATCTAAAGTATCCGGGAAACGGCGGCATCATGGTGAAGAACATAGAAGACACCCGGCGCTATTTTTCAGGTCCCGTTTCCTTTCTCCCGGATTTACTTTTTATGACGCGGCCGTCTGTTTTTCCTGGAAAAGGAAGACCAGGAAAACCGATAGAGAGACGAGCCAGGAATTAAGGCCGGATTAGACTTATTTTATCCCTGCCATCTTTCTTTTTTTTTCCTTCATCCCTTCTCGAATTACCAGTTTCTGGATAGATCAGTCCAAACTGTCTCCGATGCAATTTCCTGAAATGGAAGGAAAACAGGAAGATCCAGAGATTGAACCATAACTAACAAGCAAAATGCTGGATCGTCAATTATTTCTTTCCCAAAAATTAAGAGAAAACAATATACTTTCTGGCAACATAAAAAACAATTGTGAATCAGTATTGGATATTGTGATTTTAAAGATCCGAGTCTAAATACATAGTAGGCTCCGGATTAAATTAATTTGTCATAATTAATCTAATGATTAATTTAAAGAATAATCTTTGTAGAGATAAATAAATGGCACATTTTTAATTACAGTACTATAAAAATTTTAACAAATGATTTAACAATTAACTATAACGTAAATGCCGAAAATTAGTAGCAGCTGTTTTGGTTTTAAGGTCTTTTAATTAAAATCTATTTTTGTTTGTTAAAATAGTAAACTTTCAGTCAATTGAAGTTAGCACGTTTTAGTTTATTAAAGTTAGTATATTTTTGTTTATTAGAGTTAGTATATTTTTGTTTATTGGAGTTAGTATATTTTGGTAGACCAAAATTGGCAGTTTTAATTAAAGAAATGATATAAATTACACGTAAAATTACATAATCAAGTGTTTTTAATTATTCAAATTAGCATTTATTTAATCAACTGAAGCATTAATTTCAAAAACTTTTACATATTTAATGAATTCCATGGCACAATAAATAAAGTTTAGTAAATGATATTTATTGAAAATTTTAGCAATTTAGTCTAAGTGAAAAATGTAATACACAATTCTGGTGTACACTGAACTATTTAATAGCTAAATAAGCAAAATTCTTTAGAAGATTGGTATATGAATCAATATCATGAAATAATCGTTATAGGTAAAACCGTTATAGACATATTTAATTAAATATTAATTAACAATTTTGAAAATCTAATAACCAAATTTATTTGAGAGCATATATCTAATAAAAACATAATTTTATATGCGGAACTTGTAATATAGATATACAAGTATACACTAACATAGAATTAAATATAATACTTTTGTTCATATTTAAAATTTACGAAATAAATTTGCATTTTCTTTTTTTTTTTGCATGTAGTATGGCATACAGACCATTATTTGAGTAAAGAATTTATTACCGAAAATTTGAAGAAAAAATGAAATGAATAATTGGATTCAACTGTATTTTTAAATGTCAGTTCCTCTTGAGCGATTGCCAACCTTTTTAAGGATTGCCTCATATATATATACTCGTGCCCAGTTGGCAATGAACGGGCACGTACCAAATTTTCAAGTCCACCCCACAATTTCTCCTTTTCGGTCCCACCCGCGTACACACCTCTGAATAATTACTATCATTAGGCTCATTTCTACATGTTTCTCTAGCGCTTATCGCCAAAATTGAACTCCCTGGATAACACAGCACAGCCTATTAAAGGAAACGCGGCCGAAGCGAGACATATTATTTGTCTCTCCACACTTCCCTTCCTTTTTCGCGTTGATATGCTGCGTGAATTTTCCCCACTACCCAGTCTCCGTACTGTACTTGTCCCTTTTTTTTTCCCTGTTTCTGGAAAAATATCCCTTTCTCCATACCTCCACCCTGTTTGCTAGGTTGCGCTACAGAAGAATGAGAGTCGCCACCTCATTAGTGAGTTCTGCCGCTAAAATTACGAAAGGAGAGGAAAAGCATTCCCAACTTCTGCTTTTAAACATTTCACAGTCATGTTATTCTAAATCTTCAAAGGGGACTTTTTTCCTTTCTATTTCCAGCAATATCTTTCTTTTCTTCCTTATTTATAAGGAAAATCCTTAATGTTAGGGAACATTTTAAGCTGAAATTATTTACTTTCTTTTGTTGGCGTTATGAATAAATATAAGAAACAAAATCGATAATGTGATATTTACAGCAATTGTGGTGTTTTTCATCCGTTTCAAGTTCTGCTTTTTGGAAATACAACCGTTATTCTGTTTTCGGTATAAAATTATTTAATCGATATTATATTACCAAAATTTGTAATTAAATTTTGGTTCTACATTATTTTTTAACTACTAAATATTTCTCTTATTAATTAATTCAACTATATAGTATCCTTAAATTTAAATTTTTTTGTACACTTCGATAATCAATATGGGCTATATGCCTAAAATTGCACTAGTAAGAAATCTTGTTCAACTCCTCCTAACATAAAAAGGAATTAGATGATAGAGTACTTGCAAAGAAAACAATGATTGTTTTTAGGATTCTATCATCTAATACAACTACATCATCGGTTTTCACTAGGAAATTTTTCCAACTAAATGAGAAAGAACGTTAGAATCACGAGCGTTATCTAATTAGTGCCCCTGTAGATTAATATTTCTTAGCTTTTATTTCACAGCCAGAGCTTTAAGTTCCTGGTGCATGATTAAAAAATAATATTTTGTAAAATTAATTTAAAACTTAATTGCAAATTAATAAAAGAAATCGCATAAATTAAGTACAGAATACAATTGATAATATAACTTATTTTGAGAGTATCTTATCAGTAAGGCTAATATTCACTGCAACTGATTTAGGATGTTAATAAATTTTTAATGCAAATATCATTAAATTATAACTTATATTTTGATGTCCAATATATGAGATCCGGTTGGATTTAAGAGCATAATGTAAATTAATTATAAATAACAAAACTATCAAAAATAATTAAAACATTTAAAATAATGAAGAAAAATTCAAAATAATTATAAATAATTGAAATTTATCAAAAATAAATGACAGAAAATAATTGAAAAGAACTTTGAAGCAGCGTAAAAAGAAATCCACTTAGAACCTAGCAGTTTCTAGCAAAACGGGTAATACATATCCAGTGATAATTAGTAAATATCCGAGAATAATTAATTAGCTAACAACGTCAAAAATTTATTAACAAACAAGGTCAAAATAATTAATTCATAAACAACGTCAAAATAAAATAATTAATTCATAAACAATGCCAAAATATTTAAATTAATTCATAAACAATGCTAAAGACTCGATGATTAATATATTACACAATAGGCACAGTTTTTGGAACGAAAATTTATTCGGCTTTAAACGTTTTTCGAAAGCCTTGAGCTTTCATCAAAGAAGTAAAAAATCTAAGCGTACATCGCTCGTAAGGGCGAGTGTACGATTGTTTATTGTATAAAGGGTAAGGTTGTGGGTGATGTTGGTGGATTGGCGCCTTCTATCGGTCGAGCCAGATGAATGTGGACTATAAGGGGAAAGTTGGATTGTGTTAAATTTTTTTTTTTAATTAAAGTATATGACAAAAAATTATTGGTGAAATTTTAAGAGGAGAAAACGTGACCACGCCGGATGGATATTGGCCGTAATAGATAAATCGTTCACCAGGTGCTCGATGTTTTGATGGATTAAAAAAGTTTAAAAAAAAAATTAAGATCAGCTGGAGATGGAGGTTTGTAGATTAACTTCGCTTCATCGAAGTTAAATTTGTGGTCCAAAGACCAGCAATAAACGGCTATGGGTGATTTAGTCAATTCTTGTTTTTGTACGTATGCGCGGTGTTCTTTAATCCTGAAACGGAGTGCACGACGAGTTTGGCCGATGCACGATTTTGAGCACGAGCATGGGATTTCATAAATACCCCCCATGAGTTGTGATCCGAAACCGAGTCTTTTAGTTTTGAAATACAACGTTTATTGATGGGCGTGAAAGAGACTTTAAAATTAAAGTTGTTAAGAATAGTAGCAATTTTAGTGCTGATATTGGGAACGAACGGTAAGCAGATGGTCTATAAAATAGGAATGCTGTTGGGAGAAAGATGTGTGTCCGGTTTTTTGGAGGAGAATTTTTTACGGCCCGATCAACAATAGACGGTTTGCAGCCTCGGAATATGGCAATGTTTTTGATGAACTCGAGTTCCTTATTCCGGTCTTCTTCAGTAGAGCAAATTTTGATACACTGAATACAATCCAGTAAAAACTGCTCATTTTCTGAGACATTGGGTGTGCTGATGAACAGTGTGGTGGCAACGAAATGGAAGAAGGTTTATGGTCCATTTTTCGACGATTCCTACGTTTGTTTTTAAGGAATCTCACGAATAGATACAAACATGACCTTTATTTCAGAAATTCCTACAAAAAGTTTATAGAATTCATTACTAACTCAATTATAGAATCATTAGTATATTACCGAGTTATAATTTCAATTCCTTCATACATTCGAAGTTACATTAAGCACAGCAAATAACTTAGAAACAGCGAGACTAATGCTGTGTAAAAACGACTAGGATATGAATAAAAAACAATATACTATAAGCTCCGCCTATCCGAATCGGTATGGATTGAAGGCAAAACGGATTAGCAGAAGCTCTGATAGTTCAACAGCTTATTAAAAAAACTCTCCACGATTTTACGAGGTATTAAACGCTTTTTATATTTTTATGAACGGGTATGTTCTAAACAATGATTTTAACCTATATGAAGTTAAAAAAAATCGATTCAGATGAAGTATTTTTCCTTAATATGTGATCAGTGAACAATTGACGATTCACAAAGGTTTTCCAGTGGTTCGCAGGAACTTTTGGAAATTTTAAAAGAAAAAATAATGAAAAATTGTATTTAATATCACCGTGCAAAAAAGTACCTTTGCGCGAAAGCGGAAATTTGACATATGAAATTAAAATTTAAAAAGTGACACCCTTGGGAATGTGTAAGTCATTTGGGCCTTCTCAAATCCTATACCCTTCCTCTCACTAACCTGTGGTAAAGTAAAGACGTGATTAAAGTGAATCATAAATATCTAGAATTTGAGAAATACGGAGATGGAGTGTAAATATGTAAGTGCCTTTTTTTCACAAATTTTTAGGCTTATGATTGATAGACTAATATGTTGAAAAAAAATCATGTCATGCTTAACCCATCATGCATGTATGTATATACAAATTTTACACATATGTATAAAACAAATTCATTTGTATTGTATTGTATGTTGACGCGGTTTAAAAGCGTTTTTTTCTTTCTACGCTATATTATTTTTTTTTTTTAAATATTTTTTGCGTTATTCCTTTGATTAGGGGAAAATTCTACCACCATTTCTTTCCAAGAAAATCCTTTTGTCCCTTATTTGTCCATTCACTTTGTTAGAATACTCCTTCGCCAAGTAAAAGTGGCGATATTAAAAGGTTTAAGTTTAGATGATTTTATAGTTCATATAATCGGAAGGTTCTGGTAATCGGCGCTCTACTGTAATCAAACTTAACTCGCAACTCGGCAATATCGAACTCTAGCGACTATGCCTAAAAGTTAACATTAGAGAATTTTTTATGTGCACAGATTTAATTAGATTTTTGGGAATGATTATTTGATAAAGATGTTTATAAACGTTATATTAACATTGCAGAATATAATATTTTCAAACATATAAAATTTAAAACTCTTCATATAGACATACTTTATGGGATATAATTATATAATTTAATATATATTTTATTTTTTTTAGATTTCCTATAACGATTTTAAAATCAGAGAAGTAGTTACATTAGATTAAAACGTTTCCTAAAATTAAAAATTATTCCTGTAAAAAGGGCTAAAAGAAATTAAGGTAAAATTAAAAAAAAATCCCCTTTTGAAGATCCAGAATAACATGGCTGTGAAAAGTTTAAAGGCAGAAGTTGGGGAATGCTTTTTTCCCTACCTTTTCCGTAATTTTAGTGGCAAGATTTACTACTGATGAGGTTAAGACTTCTATTCTTCTATGGCGTAAGCTGGCGAATGGGCTGGGTAGGTAGGGAAAAAGGGATATTTTTCGAGAGAAGGGGTGAAAAAGGGAAATGCATATACTGTGTAGGGACAGGTAGTGGAGGAAATTCACGCAGCATATCAACGCGAAAAAGCAAAGGAAGGCCGCAAATAATATGTCTCGCTTCTGCCGCGTTTCCTTTAATAGGCTCTGTTATGTTATCCAGAGGGTTCAATTTTGACGATCAGCGCTAGAGGGACACGTAGAAATGAGTTTAATGATAGTAATTATTCCGAGGTGTGTACGCGGGCGGGATCGGAAAGGGGAAATTGTGGGGAATTTGAAAATTTGGCACGTGCTTTCCCCTTGCTATCTGGGCACAGGAACAGGATATAGAGGGTAACTCTTAAAAGGGTTGGCAATCGCTCAAAAGGGACTGGCATTTAGGAATGCATTTGAGACCGGCTATTCGCCGTATTTTTTAAAAAATTTTAGTCATGAAATCGCCAGCGTGAATAATAGCTACTAGCTTAATCTAAATATTTGAAAATGCAACTTTATTTGGTAGGTTTTAAATATCAACAGATAACTTAGATGTTCGCCTATGCTAATGTAAATATGCATATCTACATAGGATAAATTGCTTATATAAATATTTTTTATTAAACGTAAGTTGTAAAAAAAATTAGTTATTAAGTTTTTTAAACTGCTTGCTAAATTTTCACAAACGCATTAAAAGCATGCACGGAAGGTGTACAAAAACATGGAAAATTGCTTAATATAAATCAGGTAAAGCTGGTTGTTTGTTTGGATGTTTTATGGCGCAAGAGCATCTGGGCTATACTGCGCCAAACCAAGCCAAATTAGATGTAAATAAAACTAAAGTTATTCTATTTACGAATAAAAAATTGATGGAGATGCAAATAATATAAAGCTTGAGATCTAATGGGAAAAAAATAATGGTTGTTGAGCAAATAGATTTCCTGGGAACAATCCCAACAAATAAATTCAATCAAAACACGCATATAAATAAAATCAGTAAAAAAAGTAATGCGATTAGAATATTAAGGTGATTTTTGGAATAGTTTACATAAACCAACAAAAATCAAAATTATTTTTACTCACCTGCACATACTCATATTATTTATTAGAGTAGCCTATGAGATAATTTAGAATGCATTAAATATGAAACTACTAAATAATGTATAAAATAATCAAGAAAATTAATAAACGAAATAATCAAATTACATTTGCAAGATAATTTTGACCAAACATAAAATTACAAAACCAAAACTGACAATTACTGTGTTCTACCGAACAAGATGTTAGAAGCATAAAATAAAAAACCACCTTGACTGATAATATTACAATAAGAGAATTATAAAACGAAAATAAGCTGATTGTATTTACCTAAAATGAGAACAGAGTTACGAAGAAATAATATTAATTATAAAGGGATTAAAATATTGAATGGCTTACAACTGGAAATAAGAAATATAAACATCATATCATTTAAAAAAATATTAACGTAAAAATTGCTAGACGATAGTGTAATCAATGTTTCAATCCAAATGTCAAATTACACTACGTTTAAGATTATTTATTTTTTCCAGGTCTAGAACTGAAGACCACTCTGAGAAAAATAGCTGAAAAAACGGATTACGTCACAACGAGAGGCAAATTTATGTTGCATTTAAATTTATCTATTTTATATTGCGATATATTTTGTGCATTGTGTTATAATACAAATTACATTTTCACTTGAAATATTTGACTTATAAATCGAGAGTCTTCACAAATGCAATTCGTTAATTTCAATTCGTTAATTTCATATAAATTAATCGGAACAAATTCTCTGCAGCTTCATATGACCAACAAGCGCCAATAAGGGATAATTTACATGATTTAAGTGTAAATACACGCGATAATCTACATGTAACTGACACCATTTGTTTTAAAATAAACATGGAATCTATATTTACAAACACAATCACGAACCTAGTCACTTTCCGCGATCCAGTTGGTAAGACGTTTGAGTTCCAATGTAGAGGTCGTGGGATTAAATTTATCTGGTGACGAGATTTTTTCTAATTTCCGATTTTACCACAAAAACCGATTGTTAAGCTACCGTGTGCTGAAAAGTTCGTGGCCAATTCAGGGGCGGACTGGGTCCTCTCAAAGGGCGCATACCTTGGATTATCAGAGGGCGCGAGTCCTATGATCCATGAAGGCGGAAGCCCTTTCGCCCATGGGGCCGCACCGGCTCAGGGGCCGGTTGGCTGGCGGCCCAGTCCGCCCCTGGGCCAATTGCCGTGAAAGTTATTACTTTCATCATAATTTTGTTGATCCTACGAAGAGTAATAATATCCAGAGGTATAATATATGAATTAAGATGCTCTAGTTGAAATTGCAAAACCTGGGAACTGAAGTTTCAGTTAATTTCTAATGTACTTGTATCCATGGGCGCCCACACGAGTATTTATGGGGGGGGGCTGAGAAAAATTAAAGAGTATTTCTAGCAGTGGGACTGAGAAAAATTACCTGCTTCTCAAAGCTGCCGAGAATTTAAGAGAATATAAGATATTATTACCCTTCTCAGGGATAATATAAATACCATATATATACGGAGAAAGAGAGAGTTGTTTCAGTCTTCGTTGTCTAGCGGTCAAGACACTCCGGAATCAACGGAGGGACTCTAGTTTGAACCCCGGATGGGGCCGGCGTCTCTTTTTCTCCTAAAACTAAAAAGCTCTAGATTGAGCTTATTTATTCACGGCTGTTGAAAATTATTATGGTAATTACAAAATTTCGAAATTCTAAAAATAATTGATACTTAACAATTAGTAATGGCCAATATGTATCTTATTTTAAAATGTAACTGTAAAACTTTTGAAAGTAAATAAAGTTTCGGGCAAATCAAATTTTTAAAGAGCTAGAGTGGGGCTCGAGCCCCCTCTGTCCCCATACGGGTTCCCATGCTTGTAATACCTTCATAAGTAATGAGGGACACGTACCTAACTTGGAAGTATCTATTGTCTGTTATAAAGTGCAACAACGTTACTTTTAATTTTACTTGCTACGCAAATTTACTCTATGTTTTATATATATATATAATATATTGATTATAATATATATTATAATCAAAAACGGAGTCGTTATCGACTCTACCCAGTTATGAAGCATGTGCCTCGAAACTGCTGTATTAATTGGTAGAAAAATATAGTTACTTTCTTTTGAAAAGGGCCACCCGTAATAGACCCAATATCTTGACTGAAATGGGATATTGACCATCCACCAATACATTTTATTTCTTGATCTCTTTCAAACTATATTTTTATTATAGTTAAGCCCACTATTAATAATAAATAAGCTATAATATATATAATGGATAACTAAATTTCTATTGCCCCTAATGGTAAATATGTACGTTTATTTGAATGGTAAAATTACTTTAGAACCAAGTTCCAAAATATTTTTAATCAACTGTGTTTTCATTGGTCCTCTACAATTTTCATGCATTGCTACCAATTATCGCTAAACTCATTAATCGGCAAAAAGTTGAAAAATTAGCAATCATTAACACTTTATATTGGATAGTAGTGAGAGGAAATTAATGGGCGAAGAGGCCACTAATTATCATAACACTTACCACAAAAACTCAGCTCTGCACACAACAATAATTTAGGGTACACGAAAGAATGTGCGAATAATTTTTTACAAAACTTTGAGAGCGTACTCATTAATTTTAATCCAATCAGAATAATTTAATATTAATTACCGATGGATCTTTTATACTGATTATTCAACTTTTTATTTATAAAGTCTATCCATTTTTTAAAACCTTCATGGAATTTAAAATTTTATTTATTTTTTTTTAAACATACTAAAATTATAGAACTGGGCTTCGTTTGAAAAATTACCGAATTTTTTTTTTCTTTACCATTAAAAAAGCAAATTTATTTTAAGCGAATTTCTAATAACGTTCATCCAAATTAGTAGCTTGTTGACATAACTCTTGAATTAGAATAATACAAGACAACCATCTTATGTTGAAGAATAGGTTTGAGTTCTAAGACATCTGACCAACACGGCAGGACTCGGGACAGATTAATGGGCCTCTTGGTAATTTTGCTGATGGGACCTCAAAACCCGCCACAACCATCTTTCATGAAACAAAAGCTAATGTTTTGTTTAACTCATAATTGTTTTAAAAAATAATTCTCGTAAGTTTGAAATAAGGATAAATGGAACACTTTGCTGTCGAGTCCTTAGGCAATTTCCTCCATTGATCTCCCTGTCCCAGCTTTATACCTGTGTAAGTGCCCACTATGAACTGGCGTATGCAGGGGTGTGTTGATGGGGTTATGATGCCCGCCATTGCAATGAAATTTTGTATATTTAACATAGGAATATATGAGTTGTAGCTACCTCTCACACTGAGCCTATAACCCTACTTTAGGAACGTCCTGCGTAAGCCTATGTCACTATGAGAGGGTTATCCAAAAGTCAGTGGCTTTAGTCTGGCCTGTGGGTCGCATCGAGCCATGTACGTAATTTTTCCTTAAATATTGAGGAAAGAATGGGTATTTCTTGCTAAAATCGCTTCCTACAAGTTTGCATAACCATCTCGTTTTTCTTAGGCTTATGATATAACCCATCTCACACTCGTTCCCATGCTTATGTCGCTGACGTGTGCATCGCAGAAGCAGCTTACAAATTACATAACGTGTAACGTGATGAAAAAGTAAAAATTCAGATTTGTCCATCCATGCAACTGCGCTCTTTATATTGGCTACAGGTTACACCATTCTTATTGGCTCTCTTAACGCTCGGTGCGTTCATTAGCGATGAAATTCTAACCATTTGCTTATCGAACCTAAAGGCATTTGGCACCGAATTTTGTGGCTGTCTTTCCATTATGTAGGCGTGCACCATTTCTTCCTATAAAGTGTAAAACTGTCCATCGGTATATAATATATTATTTCCTTTATATAATATGATCCGAATAAAACTATGCGTGATTGGATTTAGTAGATTAATTATCAGATGGTTAAAATTAAAACCTAGATATCTGTGGTTATAGTTTATACTTGGGCAAACTCGTTGTTTTTCCCTTCTGCGAATTAAAGAACGGCTCTAGTTCAAGTAAAAAACTATGGGTATGCTACAATAAATAGCTTTATTCAATCCTCTATATCTTTCTACAAGGGCTATATCATATCTATTTAGGTTTTTCAGAGGGGAGGTGATTGCTTTGAAAACACATTTTTATTCATGAAAATCAACCTAAAAGCTGCACATACCGCAGAGCAAAAAAGCGCCCTCTAGCTCATCCCCATATCTTCTATCCATGCATCCTACTCTCATCTTAGAGGTAACTTCTATGATTTTACTGTATCTCAATTTAAAGAAGGTGGAAGGGTTTATTTTCTGCGGGCAAAAACTGCCAATAACGAATGGTATCAACTGAATAATTGCGCGATAATTATTGGAGAAATAAATTACTGTCATTAGAAATGAAACCGAAATTATTGAAGGAGGAAGTCACTAATTAAAGAAGGAAGGACTAATACTTCAGCCAAAGGCAAACATTCCAGCTGATATATTTACTTTCTGTGTCCAAGATTCATCCCTATTACTTATTTAATTGTTTCACTTATAATGTGCAGAACTGAAATTAATACTTCAAAACTAGTTCAACTGATCATGCGAATGAAAAAGTTTAGAGTTTGAACTACATCGGAAATAATAATGGTACTTAAATAATAATGGTACTTAAATAATAATGGTACATATTCTAACCGTAGCTGCCAGGACAATTGCGCATACCATAACAGGTGGAAAAACACATATTCTGAAGCAATTAGATAAACTATTTCTTTATAGTGAGAATTATAGTTATGAAATGTTGAATTTCATCTCCACCGTGAATTTTCTTTTAATTTGATCATAATAATTTAAATTAAATAGGTGAAAATATATCAAAAATAATTGATATAGGAGTGAGTGTGATGATGGAAATAGTTTAATTGCTACGAGAAATGTAATAGTTACTGCATAATTACTGCTATATCAAAAGTTGTAATTACTAAAATAATTAGTTATATAAAATGTTGCGATTAATATAATACGAGGAATTACTGTTATATATGTTTATAATTATGACGAGAAACGTGTTTAATTAAAAAGAGCTTAGAAAAAAAGGAAGATATGTAGTCGCATTGAGAAACAAGCAAAATGTCTACAGAAGAAATATTTTATTTTTTAATTAACCATATTGATTTCCTCTGTATGTACTTTATCAATTGGATGAGGAATGGATGAAGGATTGCAAGAATAAAAACATAATTCACTGTTTGTAAAATTTAGGCGTAGACTAAATAATTTTTATGGCCGTGGCGAGATAGGAAAAATGTTTGCTTATTGTTTCGAACAGAAAGTGATCGTTTCGGATTTCTCTCGAAAAAAATTGCTAATAAATCATCTTTTATTACGAAAGAAAAAAAATTGAAAAACGATTCTTTCTCTCACATCTCCTTGTCAGAAAGCCCGCCAAAAACACCAAAAAGTTTCTTTTCGTGTAGGTCTTTAGAGAAGACCGTTTAAGAACATGGGCGGCCACAGCTGAAGAATTAATCATCTAAGGGAGGTAAAGATGGTTACATAATCCCTGAAAAAAGGATGAAAAATCGCCAACGCGAAGATGCGGCTCCAAATTTGGGATATTAGTCTGTTTAAAAGAGCCAACAGTAGGTTGGTACCGCGTATTCATGCTTGTGTGCGTGTGCGTTCGGTAGGGGAACAGACGGAGGAGGAGGGAGGAGAGGGAGGACTCCGTGCTGGGAGGCATATGATCTCTCCTCTCCCCCATCCGTGCATGACACCGGAACGGAGCCGTAAATTAGCGGTCTCTGAATTCTCGCCTCCCTCCTCTCCACCCTCTCGTGGGAACTAGGGGCGTGTGGTGGTGAGTGAGGGTGGGGGAGATGAGAATCGGAGAAGGAATCGATGAAAGCAGCTGGAGCGGATAGTCTCTGCCCACCCTAGGGCCTGGCGGGATGATGATGAGCGGATTCTCCTCTATACGCGAAAATTTCTCTCCAGCTTCTCTTCAATTCGCTGATTTCGGGTCGTTGAAATTCTTGTTTGGTTGCGTGAAGTGGTGGAGAGATGCTGGTCACGTCCTACTTATGCTTCTTCTGCTTCTTTAATAGCCTGGTGCCACGGTGCCTCGCATCTAACTGACCCCTCCTGTCCTTTCTTCACCTTTCGGTTACCCTTTGAACTTTCCTTCCATTTCTTTTATCTTTTAGTGATTTAGTAATCACTTTCGTCTCACTTGAATAAGCTCGGATTTTTAAAGCAGAGATAATGGCTTTTTAGAAAAATTAAATTGAGAACTATGAGACTAAACAGCCAAAGGAGTTTCACTGGTTTAAAGCAAGTTGCAGCCGAAACAGAAAGTATTGTAAATGGATATTATATATATATATATATATCATCATCATCATCATCATATTCAACCATTATCTATCCACTGCTGGATGAAGGTCTCTCCAAATGCTTTCCACACAAGTCTATCCTGGGCCATTCGTTTCCACGTCACCCCAACCTCTTTTCTTATTTCATCCACCCATCTAGTTTGAGGACGTTTTCTAGGTCTTCGGTGGTCTCTTGGAATCCAGTTCAGAATTTCTGTTGTCCATCGTTGATCAGTTCTTCTTGCAATATGCCCAGCCCATCGCCATTTCAGCCCTTTTACTTTAACAATGATGTCCTCTACTCTAGTTTGCTCTCTCACCCAAGTGTTTCTTTTTCGATCTCTCCTAGTTATTCCAAGCATGCACCTCTCCATGCTCCTTTGCGTTGTCTGTAACTTTCGTATTGCTCCAACTGTTAGACTCCATGTCTCTGATCCATAAGAGAGGACTGGCAATACACACTGGTTGAAGACCTTTCTTTTTAGACACAAAGGCAATTTCCCCTTCAGGATAAAACTGTTTCTTCCAAATGCACTCCAGCCAAGTTTAATACGTCTGTTGAGTTCTTTCATAATGTTGCCATCCATTGAAATCAGCTGGCCAAGGTAAATATATGAATCAGCAATTTCTAGCTCAATGTTGTCAACTTGTATTTTTGTTTCCTCTACGAAATTATTGAACATGATCTTAGTTTTTTGTAGGTTCATCTTGAGTCCAACTTCTTCACTTCTAGTTGAGAGCTCTTGTACCATGTCTTGGAGTTCTAATGGGTCCGTTGAAAAAATAACAATGTCATCAGCAAACCGCAGATGATTTAAATATTCACCATTTATTTTTATTCCCTTGTTATTCCAATTTATCAGCTGAAAAATCATCTGTAAAGCAGAAGTAAAAAGTTTTGGAGAAATGGTATCTCCCTGCCTCACCCCTTTGCCAAGTTTTGCACTTGCATTTTTATACACACGTTTCACCATGTCAATGTACACATCCTCAATGTCTGTTGATCTTAAAGAGTTGATGACTGCTGATGTTTTTATAGAGTCAAAGGCCTTCTCATAGTCAATAAATGCAACACACAATGGAAGTTCATATTCATGTGTTCTTTCAATTAATTCTCTTAATACTTGAATATGGTCCACTGTACTGAATCCACTTCGAAATCCAGCTTGTTCTCTTGGTTGAGCTGCATCTAATTTTTTCTGCAGGCGATGTGTTAGAACTTTTGTGAAGATTTTATAAATAGCAGGTAACAAGCTAATTGGTCGGTAATTTTTCAAATCCTCTTTATCACCTTTTTTATGCAAAAGAATTACTGTTGCAGAATCCCATTGGTTTGGTATGTTACCGCTGTTAAGACATTTGGTAAAGAATTTTGCAAGTATGTCTTCTACATATTCTCCAGCTTCTTTTAGGATATCTAATGTAATACCATCATCACCAGGGGCTCTTCCTTTCTTCATATTTTTTATTGCAAATGAAACTTCTTCTTTTAAGATTTTAGGAGCTATTCCTTCGACTATTGCGGCGTCTTCGTTTAATCCACTGTTACTTTCATATAGTTTTTTGTAGAATTCTTCAACTCTTCTAAGTATTTCTTCCCTATTCCTTGTTGTTACCGTGCCATCCTCTCCTTTTAATGCAATGATGTGTTTTTCCAACAGACAAACTTCATTTAACAACCCTAAGGCTCTTGTTGTTTTCAATGGCTTTCCTTACTAGCTCACAGTTGAATTTTCTTATGTCTTCTTTCATGCTTTTGCGCAGAGTTTTACAAAGTTCTATGTACTCAATCCTGGAACTGGTATTTCGATTGTCCACCTTCATATCTCTTCGCCTTTTCATGAGCTGTTTCGTCTTCTCAGATAATTTGCTATTGTGCTTTTTACAGGTTACACCACCAATTTCCCCAGCAGTTTCAACTATTGTCTTAACAATGTTTTCATTTGCTTCTGAGATATCACTTTCATCAATAAGTCCTTCCAGTGCAGAAAAGCGATTTTTTAATTCCAACTTGAATGCCTCGGTATTTGCTTTCAGTTTCATTAAATCCACCCTCTTACTTACTTGTTTCCTAATGAGCTTCTGTCGTTCTAATTTAGTATTTAAGTGCACTTTACATCTCACCATTCGATGATCACTTCCAGTATTAAATCTGTTCAGTACACTGCAATCTTCAATAATTGATTTCTTGTTTGCCAGGATATAGTCAATTTCACTAGTTCCCCCATTTGGGTGTTTCCATGTCCATTTTCTTTGCGGTTTCTTCTTAAAAAATGAATTCATGATGCTAAGGTTTTCAGCTTCTGCAAATTCGATGAGTTGATCGCCACGTTCATTCCTTTCCCCATATCCATATTTACCAACCGATGTCTCTCCTTGTTCCTGTTGTCCAATTCTTGCATTGAAATCCCCCATGATGAGCTTGATTTGTTATTTCCCCTCTGTGTGTAACTGTTTGATTTCTTCATAAAATTCCTCAACATTTTCGACGGTGTGGTTTGATGTTGGTGCATATACCTGTACTATCTGAAGTTGGTATAGCTGGAATTTAGTTGAAGACAAGCCCTGGCTGCTTTCGATCCTGATGTACTTTCGCTTCCAGAAGACAGTCTTCAATTCTTCTGTTGTTGATTAAAGAAGCCAACACCACTTGTTCTTCCAGTTTCCGTTCCTCTATAATAAAACAAATGTCCACTTTTAAGTTCCACCAACTCTTCACCTTTTCTTCTAACTTCACTGAGTCCTACAATGTCCCATTTGATCTTGTCAAGTTCTTCTTCCAATTCCTGAAGTTTTGCTTCAGAAGCAAGGGATCGTCCATTAAACGTAGCCAAGGTCAATAACAAACGGCAGCCTGGGCCATTCCAGTGATTCTTAGCACCCCCTGCTTTCATGCCACACTGACCGCTGCCTTGATCAGGAGCACTCCAGCACCTGGAGACTAGGGGCCATGGTTTCTGGTGTGTCAACATAATGGAGGAATTAGCCATAATTTCACCACGCTGGCTAGACGGGTTGGTGAATTAGCCCTCCCCTTCCGCCTTTCTATCCGTGTAGCAAATATTAATTTGCCACATAAATAGAAAGCTCAGCCTGCACCACTTGAAGGCGGGGTAGGACACTAGGTTACTGGCCTGGCCGGTTCCACACATCGTCACATACGTTCAGCGTGTGGGTCTCCTTCCAGTTAGATACCAGCAACCCTTT
>QLNU02015003.1:86560377-86593526 GCA_006491805.2 Dysdera silvatica
TTTTATTATAGAGGAACGGAAACTGGAAGAACAAGTGGTGTTGGCTTCTTAATCAACAAAAGAATTAAAGACTACCTTCTTGAAGTCGAAAGCACGTCAGATCGAGCAGCGAGGCTCGTTGTTCAACTAACCCAGCGATACCAACTTCAGATAGTACAGGCATATGCACCAACATCAAGCCATACCGACGAGGAGGTTGAGGAATTCTATGAAGAAATCAAACAGCTACATACCAAGGGGAAACAACACATCAAGCTCATCATGGGAGATTTTAATGCAAGAATTGGACAACAGGAACAAGGAGAGACATCGGTTGGTAAATACGGATACGGGGAAAGGAATGAACGTGGCGATCAACTCATAGAATTTGCCGAAGCTGAAAATCTTAGCATCATGAATTCATTTTTTAAGAAGAAACTACAAAGAAAATGGACATGGAAACACCCCAATGGAGGAACCAGCGAAATTGACTATATACTGGCAAACAAGAAATCAATTATTGAAGATTGCAGCATACTGAACAGATTTAATACTGGAAGTGATCATCGAATGGTGAGATGTAAAATGCACTTAAATACTAAACTAGAAAGGCAGAAGCTCATTAGGAAACAAGTATGTAAGAGGGTGGATTTAAAGAAATTAAAAGAAAATACCGAGGCATTCAAGTTGGAATTAAAAAATCGCTTTTCTGCACTGGAAGGACTTATTGAAGAAGTTGACATCTCAGAAGCAAATGAAAACATTGTTAAGACAATAATTGAAACTGCTGGGGAAATTGGTGGTGTAATATGTAAAAAGCAGAATAGCAAATTATCTGAGAAGACGAAACAACTCATGAAAAGGCGAAGACTTATGAAGGTGGACAATCAAAATACCAGTCGCAAGATCGAGTATGTAGAACTTTGCAAAACTTTGCGCAAAAACATGAAAGAAGATATAAGAAAATTCAATTGTGAGTTAGTAAGGAAGGCCATTGAAAGCAACAAGAGCCTTAGGGTTGTTAAAGGGAGTTTGTCTATTGGGAAGAAACACATCATTGCATTAAAAGGAGAGGATGGCACTGTAACAAGAAATAGGGAAGAAATACTTAGAAGAGTTGAAGAATTCTACAGAAAGCTGTATGAGGGAAACAGTGGATTAAACGAAGACTCTGAGATAGTCGAAGGAACAGCTCCTAAAATCTTAAAAGAAGAAGTAGCATTTGCAATAAAAAGTATGAAGAAAGGAAGATCCCCTGGCGATGATGGCATTACATTAGATATCTTAAAAGAAGCTGGAGAACATGTAGAAGACATACTCGCAAAATTCTTTACCAAATGCCTCAACAGTGGTAACATACCAAACCAATGGGATTCTGCAACAGTAATTCTTTTGCATAAAAAAGGTGATAAAGAGGATTTAAAAAATTACCGACCAATTAGCTTGTTACCTGCTATTTATAAAATCTTCACAAAAGTGCTAACACATCGCCTGCAGAAAAAATTAGATGCAGCTCAACCAAGAGAACAAGCTGGATTTCGAAGTGGATTCAGTACAGTGGACCATATTCAAGTATTAAGAGAATTAATTGAAAGAACACATGAATATGAACTTCCATTGTGTGTGGCATTTATTGACTATGAGAAGGCCTTTGACTCTATAAAAACATCAGCAGTCATCAACTCTTTAAGATCAACAGACATTGAGGATGTGTACATTGACATGGTGAAACGTGTGTATAAAAATGCAAGTGCAAAATTTCGGTTACATAAAGATACCAAAACTATCAAAATTGGTAAAGGTGTGAGGCAGGGAGATACCATTTCTCCAAAACTTTTTACTTCAGCTTTACAGATGATTTTTCATCAAATAAATTGGAATAACAGGGGAATAAAAATAAATGGTGAATATTTAAATCATTTGCGGTTTGCTGATGACATTGTTATTTTTTCAACGAACCCATCAGAACTCCAAGACATGGTACAGGAGCTCTCAACTAGAAGTAAAGAAGTTGGACTGAAGATGAACCTACAAAAAACTAAGATCATGTTCAATAATTTCGTAGAGGAAACAAAAATACAAGTTGACAACATTGAGCTAGAAATTGCTGATTCATATATTTACCTTGGCCAGCTGATTTCAATGGATGGCAACATTATGAAAGAACTCAACAGACGTATTAAACTTGGCTGGAGTGCATTTGGAAGAAACAGTTTTATCCTGAAGGGGACATTGCCTTTATCTTTGAAAAGAAAGGGCTTCAACCAGTGTGTATTGCCAGTCCTTTCTTATGGATCAGAGACATGGAGTCTAACAGTTGGAGCAATACGAAAGTTACAGACAACGCAAAGGAGCATGGAGAGGTGCATGCTTGGAATAACTAGGAGAGATCGAAAAAGGAACACTTGGGTGAGAGAGCAAACTAGAGTAGAGGACATCATTGTTAAAGTAAAAGGGCTGAAATGGCGATGGGCTGGGCATATTGCAAGAAGAACTGATCAACGATGGACAACAGAAATTCTGAACTGGATTCCAAGAGACCACCGAAGACCTAGAAAACGTCCTCAAACTAGATGGGTGGATGAAATAAGAAAACAGGTTGGGGTGACGTGGAAGCGAATTGCTCAGGATAGACTTGTGTGGAAAGCATTTGGAGAGACCTTCATCCAGCAGTGGATAGATAATGGTTGAATATGATGATGATATATATGAGCAAAATAAGGAAGTGTATGAAAATTGTATATGAGGAAGAGAATTTTTAAAGCAAGTAACATACTATGAACTATTGCAAGAAAGAAAGTATAAATATATTGCTGAAAAAATTGGTGATATTATTAATAAGTAGTGTATAAAGGTATTATTTACCGATATACCAATAGATGAAGATAAAACTGAGTAGCATCAAATAAACAAATTCCACACATAAATACCTTAAAGTAACTCAAAATGACAATCTATAACATATTGACATATCATAATGATATACAATATTTTCATAGAATACATATATATATATACATATATGCATTAAAAAAATTATGACGAACTTAGAGAATCTCCATACAAATACAACGTATATTATATATAAAAGATAACAATATCTTCACAAAATATACAAAGACCCTGGCAAACTCTTAATCAGGGGAGACGATTACTAAAGGTCTGAATAGTGGGTTGTTTCTGATAGATAGTCGGTATTTGCCACTGTGACTATCCAGTCTCCCAACAACCGATTAATGGGTTGTATGTAATTAAATAATAACAATTTGAGATAAGAAACGGAGAGAATTCGACAAACATAGCATAATAAATGGAAAATGAAAAAAGTGACACCACGTGTAGGAACTTTTTCAAGGGAGGCTCCAAGCACGTGGTCCTTCAGCAATGGAATGTTTCTGTATGGAAAATAGCTTAATCTCAAAAAATTCCACGCGTTCCGACATTCCAAGAGTGAAAAACGAGCCGAATTAAAACGAATAAAATTTATGAAAATGATAAAAAATTGGGGGATATACATTGGGATGCAGACGGAATAACGATACCGCGTGAAAGTAAATGAACGAAGTTAGGCTTAAACGGAAGAGAGCGGAGGATGAGGGCAACAGAGTTGCCAGCTAAAGCTTGATCAACAGCCAAGAGAGTATTATGTAATCAACTTCCTGAACAAATTTTTTGATCAGATTGGTTTCAATCTTATACTGTCCGAAAACAACTATTCCTTTTCCTCTGAAAGACGTTTGCAATGTACAAATTACATTTAAATATAAAAAGACACTCAAAAGCTATCTTTGTAATTATAATCAGTTTAGCAAAAACTTGGACATCGAGTGTGATGTTTGCTTCTGTGAAAAAATGGAATATAGAGACTTCATCGGTAAAGAATTCGAGCATATCATTACAGGTGACCTTAGAATTTTAAGAAATGACGCTTTCCGCAATCTTTTGGAAAAAGGAGCCAACTACCGCCGCAATAAAAAAAGTTCAGTACCAAATTTTTAATTAAGAGATTTCGGGAAGAAATCCGTACATTTATCTTAAAAGTTGCTCTTAAATGTATTTGCCCGGTGATAAGTTTCACTAAGTGGTTGTACTGGGTTTCTCTATGGTGGATGGAAAAATCAAGGGTTTCAATACAAATTCCAACGTTGGGAACGACCTCTCCTCTTCATTAGAGAAACAGATAAAAGAGGCCAGGGGTAAACAGCAACAACTCTAGTATCGTGTGTAAAAAATTCTACAAAGAAGCACTTATTACTGAATACCATTCCAACTCCACTTTCCAAGAACTGTCCGGCGATATTAATATATTTAAAAAACGCGTTATTGCCCAGCACAAGAGGTTGAATTTACGTATTGGACGTTTCAATTTTCCGTACCTTTTCATCAATGTAAAATTCCATAAAAAAAGTTGGTTTTAGATTTATTACTTGCAGATCTTCGGCTTATAATAAATCTACTGTCGGTGCATTTCAATGTATCCTCAAGCGCATTCTACCTAAGAGAAAATCGAAAAGAAAATTCGAAAGAAAGTGAATTTTTACAATGAATGGTACTAGGTCTAAATTTGGTCCCTTTAAATAAAAGCTTTTAACACAGTAGTTATCAACGATGCTGATATCGCCGGTGGTGATAGTTTGGTGATTTTTGTCGACATATTTGGCGAATTTACTTTCTTTGCAATGACATGCGTCACTTTGGCTATCATTGAAAATAGTTTTACTACATTTATTGTAATTACAAACAAGACTTTTAAGAGATTTAGCATATCTGAAAGAAGTAACAATGTTACAAATTTCTTTGAGAGGGAAATCTTCCATATAATTATGAACCGTATTTTTAATTTTGAACTTATCAAAAGTTTTGTTCATGAAGGTGATAGTTAAAAATTCTTTACTTTTAACTTTGTTTTCTTTGATGATCTCGATATCTAGCTTCTCCAATTTGAGCTTGTACTTAACGAGATCAAAGCAGAAATCTGTTATGTGGCCTTTTCTTAAATTGAAAAGACCACTTTTGATGTGGTACTTGATACTTCTGTTCCTGGTACGCCCGGATTTTTTGATAAGACAGATTTATAGGACAATAATCTAGATTTCCAGATCTGAAAAATTGCAGGAATTCTTGAGAAGAGTGAATATTATAAGCCTTGCCTATTTTTACTTCTGTAGTTGGCTTTCAAATCTTCGAAAAATAGTTTGCAAATCTGATAGATACATCTGTGGTCAAGTTTATTGTACAGCATTTCCCCATTGAAGACGCTATTGAGTCCATATGGATAAATAGAGAGATTTTTTGAGATGGAAAGATTTCCAAATTCCAACCTTTCCTTTGCATTGAAAATAATTTTAATGATAGACATAGAAATTTCGCTGAATGAATGGCTTTGAAAACGTTGAAGTTCAAAATCTTTCTTGTCGTTCGTATTGAACCTTTTAATGTCAGACATATGCCCATTAATCCTACTATTTAAATTGCTGCTAGTCTGTCCAACGTATTTAAGGTGACATCTATTGCAATCGATGGAGTGGACACAATGATTCATTTTGAAGAAAACGTCAAAACCTACTTTAATTTCAATGGCATTAGCTCTTAAACTTGTTTTACATCTTACATCTCCACATAACGAGAAGAGATGTAATAATTATATAACACCTTTTTTTTATTTTTTTTTTCATAACGTAACTCATGCATATGTAGCTTTCTAACCAGATCTTTTACCTGTACAAGAAAAGATCTAGGATCCCTTGTTAGTGCGCGGTACGGACCTGACACAATGTAAAAAGCATAATTTTCCAAAGACATATTGATAAAACTACTTTTTCGTGACGCGGTCAGTGATATTGTACTCTAAAAATTAAATAATAACCAAAGAATAAAAAGAATTAAATAAAAATTATTATCCAAAAAATCAGTACTTTTACATATATATATATATGGCCTGCAAAAGGGTTGCTGGTATCTAACTGGAAGGAGACCCACACGCTGAACGTATGTGACGATGTGTGGAACCGGCCAGGCCAGTAACCTAGTGTCCTACCCCGCCTTCAAGTGGTGCAGGCTGGGCTTTCTATTTATGAGGCAAATTAATATTTGCTGCACGGATAGAAAGGCGGAAGGGGAGGGCTAATTCACCAACCCGTCTAGCCAGCGTGGTGAAATTATGGCTAATTCCTCCATTATGTTGACACACCAGAAACCATGGCCCCTAGTCTCCAGGTGCTGGAGTGCTCCTGATCAAGGCAGCGGTCAGTGTGGCATGAAAGCAGGGGGTGCTAAGAATCACTGGAATGGCCCAGGCTGCCGTTTGTTATTGACCTTGGCAACGTATAATGGACGATCCCTTGCTTCTGAAGCAAAACTTCAGGAATTGGAAGAGGAACTAGACAAGATCAAATGGGACATTGTAGGACTCAGTGAAGTTAGAAGAAAAGGTGAAGAGTTGGTGGAACTGAAAAGCGGACATTTGTTTTATTATAGAGGAACGGAAACTGGAAGAACAAGTGGTGTTGGCTTCTTAATCAACAAAAGAATTAAAGACTGTCTTCTGGAAGTTGAAAGTACATCAGATCGAGCAGCGAGGCTTGTTGTTCAACTAACCCAGCGATACCAACTTCAAATAGTACAGGTATATGCACCAACATCAAGCCATACCGACGAAGAGGTTGAAGAATTTTATGAAGAAATCAAAGAGTTACACACCAAAGGGAAACAACATATCAAGCTCATCATGGGGGATTTCAATGCAAGAATTGGACAACAGGAACAAGGAGAGACATCGGTTGGTAAATACGGATATGGGGAAAGGAATGAACGTGGCGATCAACTCATCGAATTTGCAGAAGCTGAAAACCTTAGCATCATGAATTCATTTTTTAAGAAGAAACCGCAAAGAAAATGGACATGGAAACACCCAAATGGGGGAACTAGTGAAATTGACTATATCCTGGCAAACAAGAAATCAATTATTGAAGATTGCAGTGTACTGAACAGATTTAATACTGGAAGTGATCATCGAATGGTGAGATGTAAAGTGCACTTAAATACTAAATTAGAACGACAGAAGCTCATTAGGAAACAAGTAAGTAAGAGGGTGGATCTAATGAAACTGAAAGTAAATACCGAGGCATTCAAGTTGGAATTAAAAAATCGCTTTTCTGCACTGGAAGGACTTATTGATGAAAGTGATATCTCAGAAGCAAATGAAAACATTGTTAAGACAATAGTTGAAACTGCTGGGGAAATTGGTGGTGTAACCTGTAAAAAGCACAATAGCAAATTATCTGAGAAGACGAAACAGCTCATGAAAAGGCGAAGAGATATGAAGGTGGACAATCGAAATACCAGTTCCAGGATTGAGTACATAGAACTTTGTAAAACTCTGCGCAAAAGCATGAAAGAAGACATAAGAAAATTCAACTGTGAGCTAGTAAGGAAAGCCATTGAAAATAACAAGAGCCTTAGGGTTGTTAAAGGAAGTTTATCTGTTGGGAAGAAACACATCATTGCATTAAAAGGAGAGGATGGCACCGTAACAAGAAATAGGGAAGAAATACTTAGAAGAGTTGAAGAATTCTACAAAAATCTATACGAAAGTAACAGTGAATTAAACGAAGACATTGAAATAGTCGAAGGAACAGCTCCTAAAATCTTAAAAGAAGAAGTTTCATTTGCAATAAAAAATATGAAGAAAGGAAGAGCCCCTGGTGATGATGGTATTACATTAGATATCCTAAAAGAAGCTGGAGAATATGTAGAAGACATACTTGCAAAATTCTTTACCAAATGTCTTAACAGCGGTAACATACCAAACCAATGGGATTCTGCAACAGTAATTCTTTTGCATAAAAAAGGTGATAAAGAGGATTTGAAAAATTACCGACCAATTAGCTTGTTACCTGCTATTTATAAAATCTTCACAAAAGTGCTAACACATCGCCTGCAGAAAAAATTAGATGCAGCTCAACCAAGAGAACAAGCTGGATTTCGAAGTGGATTCAGTACAGTGGACCATATTCAAGTATTAAGAGAATTAATTGAAAGAACACATGAATATGAACTTCCATTGTGTGTGGCATTTATTGACTATGAGAAGGCCTTTGACTCTATTAAAACATCAGCAGTCATCAACTCTTTAAGATCAGCAGACATCGAGGATGTGTACATTGACATGGTGAAATGTGTGTATAAAAATGCAAGTGCAAAATTTCGGTTACATAAAGATACCAAAACTATTAAAATTGGTAAAGGTGTGAGGCAGGGAGATACCATTTCTCCAAAACTTTTTACTTCAGCTTTACAGATGATTTTTCAGCAGATAAATTGGAATGACAAGGGAATAAAAATAAATGGTGAATATTTAAATCATTTGCGGTTTGCTGATGACATTGTTATTTTTTCAACGAACCCATCAGAACTCCAAGACATGGTACAGGAGCTCTCAACTAGAAGTAAAGAAGTTGGACTCAAGATGAACCTACAAAAAACTAAAATCATGTTCAATAATTTCGTAGAGAAAACAAAAATACAAGTTGACAACATTGAGCTAGAAATTGCTGATTCATATATTTACCTTGGCCAACTGATTTCAATGGAAGGCAACATTATGAAAGAACTCAACAGACGTATTAAACTTGGCTGGAGTGCATTTGGAAGAAACAGTTTTATCCTGAAGGGGAAATTGCTTTTACGTCTAAAAAGAAAGGTCTTCAACCAGTGTATATTGCCAGTCCTCTCTTATGGATCAGAGACATGGAGTCTAACAATTGCAGCAATACGAAAGTTACAGACAACCCAAAGGAGCATGGAGAGGTGCATGCTTGGAATAACTAGGAGAGATCGAAAAAGAAACACTTGGGTGAGAGAGCAAACAGTAGAGGATATGATTGTTAAAGTAAAAAGACTGAAATGGCGATGGGCTGGGCATATCGCAAGAAGAACTGATCAACGATGGACAACGCAAATTCTCAACTGGATTCCAAGAGACCACCGAAGACCTAGAAAACGTCCTCAAACTAGATGGGTGGATGAAATAAGAAAAGAGGTTGGGGTGACGTGGAAACGAATGGCACAGGATAGACTTGTGTGGAAAGCATTTGGAAAGACCTTCATCCAGCAAATTTCCACCAAATAAATGGTTGAATATGATGATATATATATATATATATATATATATATATACACACATATATATACACACAAACAACAAGTAAATGCAAAGAGATTATTCATATCGTCAACTTCAATTTGGTTACGTAACCAAAATGTAAACAACACGTGAATCTTGATGATTCACGTTCGGGATGTAGTGGTTGCGTTTAATTTTTTGGAGAAGGATGTAATCTCTTGTATGTGAGATTGTTTTTAATATTTATTTGCTTGCATTACCTGCCGTGAGATTCATAGCAGTTGACGATTGTTTTAAAATGGGGAAACACGTTTCTGCTGTGAATGTCTCAGGGAAAGCAAGCACGTAAACTGACAATGCGTATGTGATATGTAACTCTGATGAAGAATTGTATTCGCATTGTTAAAATTAAGTTATTTTTTTAAAAACTGTGTTTATATTATTTGAATATTGTTTAAAATGTTTAAAAAGATCGTGAAATTATTAATTAACAAATTTAAATGTTGTATAAAATGGTTAAAATTTTGTGAAATTTCTCTTGACAAATTTTATACGGTTATATATATATCATCATCATCATCATCATATTCAACCATTATCTATCCACTGCTGGATGAAGGTCTCTCCAAATGCTTTCCACACAAGTCTATCCTGGGCCATTCGTTTCCACGTCACCCCAACCTCTTTTCTTATTTCATCCACCCATCTAGTTTGAGGACGTTTTCTAGGTCTTCGGTGGTCTCTTGGAATCCAGTTCAGAATTTCTGTTGTCCATCGTTGATCAGTTCTTCTTGCAATATGCCCAGCCCATCGCCATTTCAGCCCTTTTACTTTAACAATGATGTCCTCTACTCTAGTTTGCTCTCTCACCCAAGTGTTTCTTTTTCGATCTCTCCTAGTTATTCCAAGCATGCATCTCTCCATGCTCCTTTGCGTATATATATATATATACAATGTTCGATTACCACGTGTACCAGACTTTAAGGGTGGAAGGGTATACCAAAATAAGTAACACGTGTGTTTTCTTTTTCGGAAGCAGTTTCTTTACAGAGTTACGACAAAATCGTTGGTGGATGGAAACTGGAATTGTTGATGCTGGCGCCAATCTGTACATGTGGTCTGCATTTTTTCGAATGCGTATTCTACCATACTAAATATTAAAGAAAATGTCCTTTTTTATTCGTTTTCTAGTAGCGAAGAAAAAAGTTGAGAAAACAGACATGGTTTATGTAGGATAAAGCATCAGCATAATTCAGTCGATAAACAGCAGCCTCCATAAGATGTATGCATCGAGCCTGATGGAGAAATCGACGGAAACGAATAAAAAAAGACATTTTCTTTAATATTCAGTGTGGTAGAACACGTAATCGAAAAAATACAGCCCACATGTACAGATTGGTAGTAGCATCAACATTTCCAATTTCCATCCACCAAACGATTTTTGGGTCGTAACTCGGTAACAAAACCTCTTCCGAAAAAAAGAAAAATCGTGTTACTTATTTTAGTATACCCTACCACCCCTTAAACTCTGTACACGCGGTAACCGAACACCCTGTATATTGAGGAAGGAGAAAAAAGCCTTTGGAAAGGAAAATAATCTTTTTCTCTCTTAACATATATCGTTCCCTTGAGCATCGGTGTCACATTTTTTGCAGAATCTCACTTTCCTTAAGAGGAGAAAAAGGGAGATTATTATTATTATTATCATTTTCTTTTTTTTTTCGTCCCGCATCCCATACTAATGGGTACATTAGCGATAAGGCTTGAGAAAGCTAGCTTATCGGACGGTTTCATTTGACTGATCCGGGAACTTCAGGTCTAGCACAAGCTCCCTCAGGGAACCAGCAGATAGAGCAAGATTAGCGCAGCATTAGCGGGTTGCGCCGCAGTGGTCTTCGCCGCTCACTGATCACTACCATGATCATCAACACTCTCATGATCATCATCGCCGACTCGGTAATGACGGTCGAAACGAGACTGTCGGTTGCGGTCTCGTTTTCTTGAAAAAGGAGAGGTCCGGCTCGGTAAAGCCACCCTCAGCTATCATCATAACGTACCCATTCCTCACAAGAATCAGAAAAAATAAAAGTCGCCTCATTAGTAAAATAGTCTTTTGTGCTTATGGCCTGTGCGTCCTGTACTAGTCTTAGGTGTAATGAGCGTATCTTAGGACGCATTTAAGGCTAAACAAGGTTGTTGTTTTTTTAAATAAGATCTGCCAAACAAGCTGTTGCCTTTCTTGGCGATGGATAAAATAGGTCCTTTATATTTTAAAGCTTATATCTTATAATACACATAAGTATAAAAGACACGATAGTAATTAATTTCGTTAAAATTAATGTGAATTTATATAAATTATTACGCGATTATGGAAACCGAGATCTAAGAAGGTTAAACTTCCGAATAAGGGACACCTGTATTTAATGGACGATTTCTGTGGTCCCCAATATATGTATGTATAAGCACATGTCCCTCCGAAGAAAGGACACTTCTATTTAGGGTACAAAATGCCCAGTCCTGTGGGTGTTCCTTATTGGGAGGTGTCATTGCATATTGAAAGGGATAAAATGATATTTTTTTGATTTTGTACCGTATATGCCGCCTGTGTTATTTAAAGGGGTACAATTTCTTGGTTAAATATAATATATGTTCTTTCTATATAGAAGATGTATACTTAATGTATACAAAATTGCAGTAGTGGACAAAATTGTGGAAACCCTTTGAAAAAAGATTATTTTAGAGGTTTGATGGCTAATAACACCACTTTTTTTTGTACCAATACTATAAAATTATATATCATTGGAAAGGTAATTTAATCAAGATTGTAATGCAATAACATTTATGAATCGTATTTTAATAGAACAGCATTCATAAAGAAGAAAGGTGATATACATAGAAAAAATGAGATATACAAAAATGTTCACCATACCAGTTAATACTTAGTTGGGTAACCTTTAGCCTTAATTACGGCCTTACAACGCTTTCCCATGGAGTGAACCAAGTTCTTTAGTTCTGCAGCTGTTATAATATGAAACCAAGATTGAATTATTGCTTCTGTTAATTGTGTTTTATTGCTGGGTTGCTTCCGACTAACAAGCTTCTTTAGCCGGCTCCATAGATTTTCGATGGGGTTAAGGTCTGGGCTATTTCCAGGCCATTCCAGCAGTTGAATATGATGATCTTGAAACCATTTTTTGCACACACGAGCAACATGACATGGAGCTGAATCCTGTTGAAATATAAATGCTTCATTATCTTGGAAAAGATCACATGCAGAAGGCTGCAGCTTGGGCTCAAGTATTTCATTTATGTATCTTTGGGCATTTATATTCCCATTGATCACGCAAATTCTGCCCACACCTCTTGATGTTATACAACCCCAAATCATAACACTAACTGGGTGTTTCACGGTAGGTGTAATGCACTCAGGATGGAAATCTTCTCCAATTCTTCTCCATACGTATTTTACGCCATCACTACCAAACAGTGAGATTTTGGTCTCATCACTCCAAATTACACTGTCCCATTGTTCCGTTGTCCAGTTAACATGGGTTTTAGCCCAGTTTAATCTTTTCAACCTCTGTTTGACAGACAAAAATGGCTTTTTTCGTGGAATTCTTGCATTTAGACCACATTCATGCAGTCTGCGCCGAACAGTCCTTGCACTTAACTTCACATTGCATTGCGCCATTTCACCTTGTATACACAGAGATGATTTTTTCCTGTCACCTAGGCACTGTCTTTTAATTCTTCTATCATCACTTGCTGTTGTGCACCTTTTTCTGCCTTTACCAGTCTGGTTTTGTAATGACTGAGTCTCCTTATACTTCTTCAAAAATTTAGAAATGCCACCTTTAGTTAAGTTTCCCCCAATATTTCTTCTAATTTCTTCATAACTGTAGCCTTGTTCACTTAATATTACTATTTTACATCGCTTCCTAGGTGACCAGTCAACTCTTTGCGCCATTTCTTTAATTTTATTACGTTTTACAAGCACACTAAATCAAAGAGCACAAAAAAAAAACAACCAACTTGATAGCAATTACAGAACACACTGATAAATGTCCTGTAACCTGTTGGCTCATTGCCAAAACAAGAGAAAACATGATTGGCTCATTGCCAAAACAAGATGACACCTGATTGGCTCTGTAAACACTCATGCTCATTGGCCACATTCAAATGAAGGAAAGCTACTTCATATAAATGTAAGCAAGCTGTGCTTCTTTTTTCTGGTTATTTGGCTATAACTTTTGATAGAATACAGATAATTGAACAAATGTTATTGCATTACAATCTTTATTAAATTACCTTTCTAATGATATATAATTTTATAGTATTGGTACAAAAAAAAGTGGTGTTATTAGCCATCAAACCTCTAAAATAAACTTTTTTCAAAAGGTTTCCACAATTTTGTCCACTACTGTACACTGAAGTGCCAGAAAAACTGGTACAGGCGTGCGTATGCAAATAACGGAGCTTTGCAACCAATCAGCGTAACGCGATGCTGTCGGCAGCGCCTATATAAGACAAGAGATGTCTGGCAAAGCTGTTAGATCGGTTCTTGCCGCTACAATGGCAGGTTATCAAGATTTAAGTGATTTTGAACGTGGCGTTATAGTCGGCACAAGAGAGATGGGACATAGCATCTCCGAGATAGCGACAAAATTTGGATTTTCGCGTACGACCATTTCACGGGTATACCGTGAATATCAGGAATCCGGTAAAACATCAAATCTCCGACAGCGGTGCGGCCGGAAAAAGACCTTGAAAGAACGGGACATTCGACGACTGACGAGAATCGTTAAACGAGATAGACGTGCAACACTTCCTCAAATTGCCGCGGATTTCAATGCTGGGGCATCAACAAGTGTCAGCGTGCGAACTGTTCAACGAACCATCATTGATATGGGCTTTTGGAGACGAAGGTCCACTCGTGTACCATTGTTGACTGCACGGCACAAAGCTTTACGCCTCGTCTGGGTCCGCCAACACCGCCATTGGACTGTTGATGACTGGAAACACGTTGCCTGGTCTGATGAGTCTCGTTTCCAATTGCATCAGGCGGATGGACGTGTACGGATATGAAGATAACCTCATGAATCCATGGACCCTACATGTCAACAGGGGACTGTTCAAGCTGGTGGAGCTTCTGTGATGGTATGGGGCGTGTGCAGTTGGCGTGATATGGGACCCCTGATACGTCTAGAGACAACTCTGACAGGTGACAGGTACGTAAGCATCATGTCCGATCACCTACACCCATTCATGTCCATTGTGCATTCCGACGGACTTGGACAATTTCAGCATGATAATGCGACACCCCACACATCGAGAGTTGCTACCGAGTGGCTCCAGGAACACTCTTCTGACTTTAGACACTTCCATTGGCCACCTAAATCGCCAGACATGAACATTATCGAGCATATCTGGGATGCCTTGCAACGTGCTGTTCAGAAGAGATCTCTACCTCCTTGCACTCCTATGGATTTGTGGACTGCCCTGCAGGATTCCTGGTGTGAATTGTCTCCAGGATACCTTCAGACATTAGTCGAGTCCATGCCACGTCGTGTTGCGGCACTTCTGCGTGCGCAGAGGGTGGGGTACTACACGATATTGGGCAGGTGTAGCAATTTTTTTGGCATTTCAGCGTTATATGTAACACAAATTCATGTTTCAAGATGCGGACATATTTGTTAAAAATAAATTAAGATTATTATACGAGTATAATATGTACAAGTTTGTTTCAAACAAATAATTTCTGAATTTATAAGTAAAATTCGACTTTATAACAGTGACATGTACTTATAAATCTAATCCACGCAGTGTTACTTTAAATTACCTTGCATAATTAATTTCCGGTTTTAGAAAAGTTCATACAAAAGAATATAACTGGAAAGAATACACCACAATAATACAAAAAGTATGCAGCACAGGAATACAAAAGGGATGCAGCACATGAATACATTACAAGAATACAAAAAGAATACACTACAAGAATACTAAAAGAATACAACACAGTAATACACAAGTAATACGAAATAATACAACATATGAATACAAAAATAATACAACACATGAATACAAAAATAATACAACACATGAATACAAAAATAATACAACACATGAATACAAAAATAATACAACACATGAATACAAAACTAATACAACACACGAATGCAAAAATACATTACAAGAACGCAACACAGGAATACAAAAATACATTACAAGAATGCAACACAGGAATACAAAAATAATACATTACAAGAATACAGAAAGAATACAACACATGAATACCAAAAGAATACAATGCAAGAATGCAAAGAAGAATACAACACATGAATACATAAAGAACACATTACAAGAATATATTACAAGAATACATAAAGAGTACATTAGAAGAATTCAAAAAGAATACGACACAAGAATACAACACAATGGTATAAAAATAACACAACACAATAATACAAAAAGAATACAATGCAATGATATAAAAATAACACAACACAATAATACAAAAAGAATATAACGCAAGGGTGTAAAAATAATACACCACAAGAATATAAAAAATAATTCACCACAAGAACATAAAAAATACGTCACAAGAATACAAAAACTACACCACAAGAATACAAAAAGAGTACATCACAATAATACAAAAAGAATACAACACAAAAATACAAAAAGAATAAAACACAAGAATAGAAAAAGAATACACCACAAGAATACAAAAAATACAACACAAGAATATAAAAAGAAGCTTTCCAGAAAATTTTGTACAACGAAAAACAGTATAAGCTGTCTCTTTTACCGCTTTTACTTTAATCTGGCTATGTTCTTATTTGAGAGACATTTCAATTTACCCGTAAATGTGTTCTTCAGTGATATTTTAAAAATGACTCTAACTACATGGTGACTTGTCTACATTAATAGTGATAAAGACATTATAATTTTCGTGAACGTGTAAAAAAGTCATAATAGAATGGCGCTGGATTTCCAGAAATTTTCACCAGAGTTGGTGTCGAAAAATTGAAGGTTGAGATCGTTGAGTATAACTACTGAATCGGAAGAGGTATGGAAATTGTGGAAGTAAGCAATATTTACTTATGAAGTTGATAAAATTTGAAAATGAATATCCACGAACAGGGAATGCGTTCGGCATTGTCTTTATTATTATTTTTACAATGTTTGCAATTGTTTGTTCATCTAACCATTTTGGTGTGTGGCAGCTTACATTGCCAGGAAAGGGAGGACACTTCGTCTATACGTAGGGACATCATGGCAGGCGATGGATTTCACCCTACGATATATCAGTGTCCATCGAAGCTCAATAAAGCGATGAATCTCAACCAATCGGGCCCGGCGGACTTAATTACTGTGTCGGGATTGGCTTTAATAGAATTGTATTAGATTACTCCAATATTCACAATTTCATAGCTCTCTCTCTGTAATTCCTAGGTCAGTGTGCTGCAGTTCTTATTGCTACATCAGTTTTGTCAAATTGGATGCACTGATTTTCAAGGCAAGATATATTTTTTTGTTTATGATTTTATTGCACTCTTGTTTAAAATATAGTTTTCGTATTTGCAATGGGAGAAAAATAATATATGGCATCTTCTCTGTCCAAAGCACGCTTTGATTTGTCCGTATGATAATTTATATATACCATTGTTTTCTGGAAGTTAAATGACTGCTAAAAGGAGTTCAAAAATATGAAAATATTGTCAATGTATTGGATGCTTGATTATATGTTGTAGTTCGAAAGTATTACGGCAGTATCTAGTAGTAGTTTGAAAGTATTTTACAAGTATCTAGTAGTAGTTTGAAAGTATTTTACAATTATCTAGTAGTAGTTTTAAAGTATTTTACAAGTATCTAGTAGTAGTTTAAAAGTGTTTTACAAGTACCTAGTAGTCGTTTGAAAGTATTTTGCCTAGTATTTTGCCAGTTTCTATGTCCCCAGGCAAATGGAAGGGATAATTTATGAGTATATTTGGATTTGGATTCTTTGAGAACGTAAGGAGTTTAAGGAAATCTGTTCAAATACGAATAGTTAGACGGTTTTAGGCGATATTGTTGTCAATCTATACTTTTCTATAGTAATTTTATAATCTATCACGCGAAAAATATTTTGTCCAACATTTTTGGTTCTATCACTTAAATATATATTTAGGATTTTCTTAATCTTTTCTATCCATAATCCTTTGAAGAAACCAAAGGGAAATTGAAACATATCAACGTGCCTATACAAATTATTTGACGTTAAAAATACTATATCTTAGCAGAGACTAAGCTTGAGCAATTAAGAATTTTAATGATTTTATTTGCGGCAATTTGAATTAAATTATTAAAGAAAATGTAGAGAGGAATGGTAATGAGACATCCATGGAAAATTGTATATTAAATTGAGAAAGAAATTACATAATAAAATAAATCGGAAATACAGGTTTTGATTTCATTTTTGAAAATTTTCAGCATTTTTCGGTCCTAAAAAATCCTTTTCAAACCTTTGTTGATTTTTTTAGTGTGTTATTGATGAGTTCTGGGAAAAGTAGGGCAGTCCAGGGCAAGTGCAGGAATGGATTTTTGGCGAAGCGAAGGATCTTTTCAAAAAATATATATGTGAAATGAATGGCGATTGTATTTTAATAGCGCAGAAGTACTTTACTTTTAGGGGAAATTTGAAATGTCTTTTTTTCTACGATTATAAGTTGATGTGTTAAATTTTGTGTCAGTTATTGTAATATGTCAGTGTGCAGTACGAGTATTTGACTGACACCCTTCAAAATATAAATATTAAACTAAAACAAAATGTTCCATATATGACTGCAGATAGTTTGCCATAGTCTAATGATTATATCTTCATGATTTTTTCAAAAGTGAGAGTAATCTTTTATCCGGCACACCTAGCAAAATGTGTAGAGGAAAATATATTGATAGTGTGTTGCTAAAATATTTATAAATAAGAATTAAAGTTTTTTTGTATAACGCTTTACTTTCAATTTACATTCATCAAGGAAGTGAAGATTTCACATACCTTTTACATCGTCTTATACGTGATACAAGATTTTACTTCGAGAGTGGGGTTCAAAAAATTTTTGCATCATTTATCGATACAGTCATGATGTGCAAAGCCTAGCCGAAAGTTAGTAGAAGGAGGGGAATAATATTTTTACGACAGGCATCGAAACAAACGTAGCATGTACCAACTGTTCTATTTAAAAAAAATATATCGATGTAACATGCACCAATATAATTGCAATATATATCGATATTTGTTTTTAATTTCAAGGCGAACATTAAAAATATTTATACAAATAAATAAGATAAAATTTTCAGCAAAGGATATGATATTTGAAATGCAAAGGAAGTTTCATCTGAAAAAACAAAATTAGCAAGAAACTGAGCTCTATACCTTCTTATATGGAAAAGAAGTAACCCAGAATCTTACCTTATCAAAAATTAGCCCGCCTTGAAGGTTTAATAAACTAATTTAAAATTTCGTCTGGTTGCACATCAATATTGCAACGAATAGCTAAAAGTGCTAATCAATTTAGCTTATTTTCTATCGTTGATTTTCTTAAATATGTTTTCAATCGTTTTAGCGATGGAAATGCTTTTTCTGCCGTTGCAGTAGAAATCTTAATCACACCAAGAGTTAGTAATAACGTGTATGAGTTTGGAAAAAAATTAAAGTCACATCGTTAGAGTGCTTCCATTGCGTTAACAGGTCTGGAATTTTCGTTTATTTTTATTCATTTGTTTCCCAAACGAAATATTCAGCTATTATGAAAGGAAACCAACGTTCTCGAAAAATAACTGTCCCCATGATAAAATATGTCATCTATGAACGTAGAATTTACGAGGGGTACGAACAATAAGCCTGGTATGAAGGCATGTAAAATGTATAATTCACGCTTCTTTTTAATTTGTGTTTATTTAAAGTTTATATTTGGCATTTATTGATTAGAAAAGCCACATTTTATGTCTAAAATATTTATACATTTCTTGCAATAGCTTTATAAATAATTGAAATAATTGTTAAATATATATGCCTACAGGAATACATTATAAAAATAAAAAAAAATAAAAACATATCGGGGTGAATAGAATTATGCCACCTTCAATGGAAAGACAAAATATAAATGCATCATATAAAAGTAAATGAGAAAGATCAATTCTTTTCCTACGGACATGATTGTAAATTTTTGCCATCAAAATTTAATTTTTTGCAATGTCCCTTTTTAAAGAAAATGGATTCTATATTTTTTCTTTAAAACATTCTCAAATTAGTGGTCTAAAAAACCAGATCTTGTGGCCGGAAGTTTTGTAATTATTAAAGGGTGGAGTTTTTTCTCCCTTTTTAGAATTTTTATGAGTAAATATACGCATGAATTTTTGTGATCCTGTTAAAAATTTAGTTTCGTGGGGAATCGATTCCAAAAATCCCCCTGGATACGGGTATGACAGGGTATTTCAGTAAGGTATTTGTTATAAAATTCCATGGTGTAAAAACGAAGAAATTTATTGAAATGTGAATTATGGAACGAAAAAATATAACTCAAGTTGTGTTTTATCAATACACCTTTAATAAATTCTAATCTGAGAGTTTGTAGTAGCGTGAGAAATGTTCATTTGATAATTTACTTTCTGGCAGGTGGTGTTCAGCATTTTTTTACAACATTGGAGAATTCAAGAGTGATAATAAAAATGTTTATTCAGCCCAATTTTTTTTATATATTTTCGTGAGGTGTATATTATAAGCGATATGATAAACATAGAAGAAATTTTTGAGATTTTAGGTTTGGGATTTGGCTTAGAATTGGAAGAGAATTTAAAGCCGAAGTTGTTATGTGATTCTCTTTAAAAGCGCTTTTACAATTCTGTTGAGGTTTATTTTCTTGAATGTCTTAAATATAGACCATTGTATAGTTCATTAACTGATTAAAATAGCATTTCCGTGAACCGAATATATAGAATATATTAATATTAATGCTATACATATACAGTATTTTGGGCCTCATTTACTAAAACTATGATACATAAGTCTATAAGGTTTATGTATTAAATTGAAATAGTAATACAAGTGAAAAAAATCATGAATTCAATTCGTTTTTAAGAATTCTATCAAATTGGATTTCTAGGGTGTGTCATATGTGTAAACTTAATTTTTGATCTCAATTTTTAGAGGTAATGCTCTACTTTGAAGAGCGTTGCCACTGGAAACTATATTAGAATGAACACCTATTATAGATTATAAAACTGATATACTTCGGAAGAGTACTGCAAGGGAAGAGAAAAGGAGGGAGAGAATTATCCAATGAGTATCAAAGTTTTCATTTGGGAAAAACGCAATTTCAAATTATTCCATTTAGCGTGTATAATAGAAATTGGTTTTCACATCATTATTGAATATATCATTTTGCGCAAAAACCCAAAAAATCCAGTGGTGATCGTTTGAGTTCAGGTAGGGTTTAATCAGTTATTTTAGAGTCTCTTTTCGATAGATGGTTTGGTTCTTGTTTTAAATGAAAGAACCAATATTTACGTTTCTTGAAGATATAATATTAAAAAGCATTTGGATTTTTTTGTTACCACAAACCACATTTCCGTGGGTAACTTTTATTTAGTTACGAATTTGTATAATAATAGAGAACTTTTTTGAAGAACGTGTATATTCATTCACAGTAAGAACATCAATACTCCGAGATATAAATAACGTTGGTGATGATATAGACATTTGTAAATATTACGGACTATAAATGTTCGCCTTGAGAATAGTAACGTGCCATACATAATTGATAATATACAATCTATCATGCACTCCATCAATACCACAATCATCAATACTCCATCAATATACAATCATCAATACTCCATCAATATACAATCATCAATACTCCATCAATATACAATCATCAATACTCCATCCAATATACAATCATCAATACTCCATCAATATACAATCATCAATACTCCATCAATATACAATCATCAATACTCCATCCCAATGTAAATCATCAATACTCCATCAGTAACCACAATCATCAATACTCCATCAATATACAATCATCAATACTCATCAATATACAATCACATCAATACTCCCATCAATATACAATCATCAATGCTCCATCAATATACAATAAATAACGTTGGTGATGATATAGACATTTGTAAATATTACGGACTATAAATGTTCGCCTTGAGAATAGTAACGTGCCATACATAATTGATAATATACAACTAGTGTATATTAACAATTACAATTATTATTAATTGTATATTAAGAATTACAATTATTATTAATTGTGTATTAAGAATTAAAATTATTATTAATTGCATATTAAAAATTACAATAATCATTAATTGAATATTAATAATTATATCATTAATTGTATATTAGCAATGATAATTATTATTATTTGCATATACATAATTGTTAATATACAATTAAGTGAATAAACTTATTAGGATAACTTTTGATTTTCACTATATTATGATATTCTTATCAATAACTATACAAAAATATAGACAATAATAATAGTAAATTATTAAGGGGATGATTCTGCAAAGCTATTTGGAACAGAAAGCCTGGACATAGTAAGGAAACAGGTAGCTTCTAGTATAAATAAGATATTCTTTTTACTGATGGAGAAATTCTCATTTTCAGGTTAATGTTAAAGAGGTTTTGATGTATATTGCTTAAAATGGGGTTAATGTTTATGGTGTTACTGTAACGTAACTGTGAGATGAGTTTAACCTTTAGTGGATTAAAAGCAAAAGACTAATATAAGCCGTTTCCATTTGGTTAAGCCGAAACATAACCGTATATATGGGTCGTAGTGTTAATTTTTACATGAAATTGCGTTGTGTTAAAAATGGCTGTCCTTACATTGTTACTGTTGCCACGAAAGACATTCTGCAAAACCAGGTTCGCCAACAGGAAATTGGGTGAAACCTTTTTACGCCAAATTAATGAACTTTGGTCGCTATTGGTGACCGAAGCCAACTGATTAAACTCTTACCTAAATCCAAATCACTGCATGCTGAGACAAAGTACACAAAAATCACAAATAATTTAAACAACAATAACGTTCTTTATTCAGGTGCCCACATTCATGAAAATAAATTTCGATAGGTGGCGATTACAGGATAATCTCGCCTCTTCTTCTAAACCAGTGATTTTCTAAATTTAGAAAATATTTAGCCAGATTTTTATCTTCATGTAGACTGAATTTCTCCCTTTTAAACATTTTCTAATATAAAGGCTCTTCCGGCCCGGATTAATTTCCAAAATATAATTGGCCAATTCGATAAATGCCAGTCCCATGCCTAGACGGTTACAGAATGAGCCAGCGAAGCTCTGGTCATAATTAACTAGAGTAAATTTTAAACATAAAACCAACATGATTATAAAATGCTAGGGTACCCAAGAATTTAAAAAAATTAAGAAAATAGAAGGAAAGGATCATCTCAATACTTGACGTCGAGTAGAGTGTTCGCTGATCATCTGGCTTCTTAATGAGGGACCCGGACTCAAAGCACCCCCAAAACATATATCTCGGAATAAATTACATGTTCATTCGTCTAACATCTGAGGAAGAGTTCTTAGACTTTGGTGGTTAGATTTTCGAAGTAAACTTTTTGCTCGCCACATTGAGCAAACCTCGCCAAACTCAGCAGCTTCAGCAGCATGGTGGAAGCTACGTGACAAATGTTTCCAGAATGTTCTCACGCCAAATGTCTCCTCTTTTGGTGAGCGAATTCGTGGAAAAGCCTGAATAATTTATTTCAGAGCTTGCCGATTCTCTGATGACAGCTCAATTGTCCGGATAGGTGCCCCGGACAATAAGACGTGCCAGGTATCTCACATACCGGGTCGCCTTGAATGACCCTTATTACCGGGGTGGTCGCATCTATATATGTAAATATAGGCTCACACAGTAACGGAGGTTAGCAACTGACTATTGCTTGTCTCTTGTTTATCAGGCAGCGATATTGTAAGCGTGAGAACGGAAGGCGATTTTCGAACGTTCGATTGATGATGATGTTATCTGACGCCTTGAACCACGAAAGGGGTATGAAGAAAGAAGGTTTTAACAAAGGGCAAAGTAGATAGAAAATAAATAATATTAAATAGATTAATTAATTAACTGAATAAAAATCAAAAGATAATTAAAAATCAAAAGTAATAAAATAATTATTTAATTAGTAACTTAAAAATAGTGGACGTTAGCCCCGAAGAATAGAGAAAATAAATAATTAAATGGATGCCCCAGATATTTACAACTGAACAGCTAGGTATTTTCTACGTTGATGAAATTCACAATAAGCGTTATTTATGTGATCCATTTTCTTCTGAAAGAAAAAACCTAAAATTGTTCTAATTTATTAAAGTTAGATCACTGTACTGTCCACAGCTGTCCATACATCTGTAGTCCACAGTCTTTATTGAACAAGGAAAATGGTAACTCTTTCACGTGTTCATACGAACGAGGTCCCGTTCATAGGAAACAGTTCCACTGCTTGTGCTGATCATCCTCGCTCGGCTGTTCCGTTTAGCTGGGTTCCCATCTCACGAAGTATTAAGTCTTCGATGATCCTTACCCAATCGCTAGTTCTCGTCCAGTTGATTTTTTCTCTAATAGTAATTCATCGATTCACAAATTAATCGTTTTCTTTCCATGTTACATTAACTTCACAGCTCATCACCTGTAGACACACAAAGGGAGAAGGCAGAATCGGTCAATAATTTACAAATGTTTATATGTGGTGTCTCACAGTTTATGTTGTGAAATCATTTGAAGATGAAAAATTATATAATTATGTATAATGTTCACTATTTATTAAAATTTAAAAAGTATAATTTTATTTAATTTTTTTGCCTCACAACAACTGAAAGTGCTTCATATTAATTTAAGCCCTTGAGTGTATATTATGAATATTTTGTAATGAGTAGGGCCCCGGATTAAATATACTAAAATACAGCAAAATATGCATGCAAGTATGCATTGAAAACCTCAAAATATGCATGTATATGTTAAAATGAATAAATACACACCTAAAATGAATAACTATGTACTTAAATATTTTTTAAATTACTTACAAAGCACACACGTTCTGCGTTTTAAAACAAATAAATTTATTATTACTACATAGAAATATTCTGCTACATAGAAATTATTTTACAGAAATGCATAAATTATTCGCTACATAGAAATTATTCTGCTATATATGAAATTATTCTTACATAGAAATTATTCTGCTACATAGAAATTATTCTGCTACGTGAAATATTCTACGTACACAAAATGATAGGCTTTATAAAAATTTTTTACTTCTTATCACGATATATCATTTTCTGAAAAGCTGAGCTTATCATCTATCATTAAATACCACTTTTATGGTAAAAGAGAACTATAGAGGTTATTTGGTACCACTTACCAAATTTTTTTGATTGCTTTTGATGATAGTTTATCCATGGTAGACTATCATCCATGTCTATCTCTGATAGATAAGATATGGAATTCCTGCCGCGTAAATGTTTGTTTTAATATGACCCTGAGTCAGCTGCCAGTTTTACAAAATAGAAACAAATATTCGTTTCTTCTACCAAGGATAGTGGCTATAATTCTAACATGGCTACATTTTTGATGCCTTATGACATAATTAAACGTATACGTTTACTATTTCCACTGTCTTTCTTCTTAAATAAAGATTAGAAGGAAAGTTTAGTTTTAGCGTTGCTAGGACATTTTTAAGGAAAAGGAATAATAAAATGCTTAAAATTATTAAAACCCATAAAATTTGCAATTGCATATAATCCAGGCTCTGGTGACAAAGATCTATTTTGTGTTTTTAAAAAAATTCTAAAAAGATTTGCAATTATAAACATGTATCATTTTAATTCCCTCCAAAAAGTATTTTATTGGCGTCGAATATTAAACCCGTTTGTTTAACAGAAATATAGGACAAAGGGAACCATTTCACATGCGACTATTTGAATCAATGAAAATACGGAATACGAATTAGGTAGGTGGATTTTTGCTTGAATGCAATGGGCTTGTGGAGGTGGAAGCCATTTGAAAGACAAGGCAGAACAGTTGGCATGTGTGGTAGAAAAACGGTAATTGAACTGCCTGTTTACCCTGCGGAGAGAAAGGTCTGAGAGATGCAGATAATCGAATCATCCGCACGCTGTAACGAGAAGCAGGGGCGTGTATGGGGGACGGCTTTTGCCGTGGGTGACAGAAAACAGAGAGATGGAGTGAACGCAAGAAACGGAGCATCGATCTTCCTGCAAACGAGGAAGATGGGAGGGGGACAGGGAGGAATAGGCAGAAGACCAGCGGGGGTTTTTCTGTTGAAGAGGGACGGCACTAGGAGGAGGGGGCGCGGGCACTAATTTCGTTAATGAATAGAATCGTGTGGTAACGTCAAGGAGGTCTCCCCCCTCTACGTCCACCCCCTTCTCCCTTGACACGCAGGGTGGTAGAAGGGGTAGAAGAGATGGAGGAGCAGAAGATCCGATGGGAATGAGGCGTAGGGAGAGATACAAAAGAACGAACAAAAAGCAGTCCTCGTCTTTGGCGATGATTCTTTTAAATTTTTTAATTTTGGCTACTGTCAGAAAAAATAAACAGATTGAAGCCCAAATGAAATGTATGTAGATTAAAGGGACTGGGATAATGAAAGAAGACCAGGCCTAAAATAAATAAATTTTGGCTTGAGTAATCACTAAACATGTTGTGAGTATTATTACAACCAAGCCTCTTTTATTTTTGTTAGTATAAAATCCTGCAAACGGTAACGAGAAACGTATTATTTATATAAATGAAAGCTTTCTAACAAGACTTCGAAGAAGAGATAGAGTGAGGTAAGCAGAAGAACAGAGTCATCTCCTATGAAAGAGAGGTATTTATTTCTTCTCATTGAATTTTTCATTGACTTCATAGTCGTCTGATTGGAAACGGGCGTTTCTCGAAACGTATCTGGTAGCCTTCCTTGGACAACTTGTGCAGTCTGTTCATCATCGCGCAAGTAAGTGATGTTTCTTCTTTTCCAGAGTTAATGAAAGTTTCCCTGTCGAGGGAAGAGGCTAAAAAAAGAAAAAACATTTTAAAACCGCCAGGGAATCGGACGCCTAAGTCTTCTCTTTTTTTGCCCAACTTCCTCCCTCTCGTGTGGTGGCTCCTGTCAGATTCGTAATTACTGAAGGCTTTTCCTTCTTTCGTTCAAAACGTGAAGGAAGGAGCTGGCTACCTTCCTATCTACCTGTCCAATCAGTCGAGGCTAAAGCGCAGAAAGCCTTCAGAAAAAAACAAACCTTTTGGAAAAGGAGGGCCTAATGAAACTAGAAAACCAGCTTTCTTTTTCTGGGAGGAGTTTCTATTCAGCTCTTGTAAAAATATCTGGCCACTGATTATAAAGTTCACATGACAAATTCTAAAAGAATTTTAATGACAAAAAAAAAGAAAAGATTCCCAAATATTAGTAACGTTATCGACAACCAGGGAATTATAAATTCTGACGGAACCGTCTAATGTATAATATTTCATGAGTATCTAACTATTTCATATGTTCAAAAAAGCTATGCTGTAATATACGTTTGGTGTGCTTATAGTTCAATGTTAATGAAAACATTATAAAGAAATTCCTTACATGTACCAAGAACTTAGATGAAGAGCAGTTGGAAGAGTTGGTTAGATATTAAATACCACTGTATTTAAAGAAGTGGGTTTGAATTGTGTGCTGTTCGTTCTGTCCCATTAATAGGGCATGTGGAATAGAGAAAAAAAGCTTCCTCCCCTGTACGTTGTTTCTACGGCAGACTCCGCATTGCTGCTGTGAAGTGCCACTAGTAGGGGAGATTTCTGCATGATGAGGTCAATGGAAGGAGAGAAAGAGAGAGATGCGTATAATACAGATGAACTTAGATTTTAATTATCAGGATCTCGACCCTTTGTCTAATTGACCTTCATCAGTTGCTCTTGTGACCGTGATTCATAACTCAATCCTTTAGTTAATTGGCCTTCTAATTAATTCTTCATCAATTAACCTTGTCTTAACAAATATGACCATCTATTCGCCCTTACAGAGTCGTGTAGAGAAATTTCACTCCCGAGTTAAAGATTTAGGATGGCGCCCCATCAAAAAAATGTTTGCTGTTATTATTTTTGTTAACCCTTGCTGTTATTCTAATTATATATATAAATTATATGCATAAATTATGTGAAGTACAGATATAAATTATATATACATTAATTATAACATCTTACCGTCTATTTAGAACCACAGCACAGGGTTATTACACACTGAGTATAGCTCTACACCCTTTAGGACATCATCTCACCTCATATTTAATCTCGTACCCATCTAATCTTTCGGATATCGGAAGGTATATATATATATATATATACAATGAAATTATGCTATTATTGGTTCAATCACAATAGTATGACAATTGATAATTGTGATCCTTGATTTTGCTATTACATTAGAAATTATTACTAACTATAACAAAAAAAAATTAAATGATGAAATACAAAGTGCAGAATAAAGAATATGAAATATTTTATGATGTTCTAATTAATTATAGCAAACATTGTATTTAATATGGTGTTGCATATGGCTGAATAGATAAGTATTCATGTGTATCAAAGTATAAGTGTCAAGTATTCATGTAATGAATGAATGAATGAATGAATGAATGAATGAATGAATGAATGAATGAATGAATGAATGAATCAATCAATGAATGAATGAAGGAAGGAAGGAAGGAAGGAAGGAAGGAAGGAAGGAAGGAAGGAAGGAAGGAAGGAAGTTATTTTTGTTATCTGGAATATGACAGGGCACAATTAGTCCGAATAATTATAATTTTACTATTTTACTGCATATACATCCTTTAGTTCGAAAAAAACGGCATTCAAACGGACATTTATTTAATGCATTAACATTATAATTATTAGTATATCCGGATTTTTGATTATGCACAACCTGGATCAATCTTAAACAGTTTGGCTAATTAGAAATCTACGATATATAATTCCTTGTGACAAGGAAAAAGTATTTATACAAATGTATTAAGCTATCTGAATTTCGATTATTCAGAACCTGCATCAGTCTCAATTGGTCCGGAAAATTTAAATTCTGATACATACATATATATATACATTTCTGTTATTTAAAAACTGGCATTGAAACTGAAGTTTATTTGATGCATTGATATCATAATTATTTGGCTACCTAAATTTCCAACCATCTAGAACTTCAGTCAGTCTCAATTAGTCTGGAAAATTTAAATTCTGATACATACGTTTCTTTTATTAGACAAAATGACATTGAAATGGGAGTTCATTTATGCATTCATATTATAATTCTTTGACTATCAGAATTTACGATTGTCCGGAACCTGCATCAGTCTCAATTCGTCCGGAAAATTTGAATCCTATTATACATATCCGGATTAAGAAAGAAGCTAAAAGGGCCCGGACCAGGGACCCGGAAAGTTCAGGGGTCCCCACTTTAGTTGTCATACCAAGATTACAATACATTGGCGAAGGTGTCTGTGGTTAAAAAAAAAGAAAAACAGCAAAAAATTCCAGAAAAATCACATGTGCAAAAAATTACAAAAAGTGAATTGAAAAAATAATTTTTTTGAGGTTAATCATTTAATTTTGCGTAAATGGCTATATTTTTGAGGAAGAAAATTTCTCTAATTAATTATTTAAATTTTTGCAATGAGGATTTGAGTAAATCTTTACGTAGTGAAATTTCCCAATTCTATGAGTTATTAAAAGTATAAATGTACTCGGTGCACAAAACACAAACAGAAAAAAAAGCAGTACTTGATAGAATATAGCAAAATATGTGTATGGGAATGTTTTCATTGTTGTTTTCGCAGACGTATTTATGCCTTAAACTATATTTGGTAATGCCAGTAATCAAATTTCAAGCACGGAAAAGGCTCCGTTATCAGAGGGACAGGGGCCCCGTCCCCCAATGTTGGTATTAGGGTTCCATGTCCCCCTCCAATTTAAACAAAATGCCTTCTACTGATATAATATCCCCCCCCCACAATATTTCGTCGCCACCCATGAAACAGAGCGTTCTTTTTAAAAAATGGCTTTAGTAAAATATGAACTGTGATCCACAATGCTGCAACAAAGACTTAATGGTCTTGTCATCATGCCACTGGATCATGATGTTGCTTGCACGATGTCGTGCGACATTTGCAAACCTTAAAAGTAAGGAAAAAAAAATTTTAAGGACGGTAAAATTTGAACTCTTGAATTATATGTGAATCTTTGCATTTAAGTATTCATTTCTAATTTTTGTTTTACTATACTATATATTTAAAATAGTTGTTGTATTTCTGTGCCTTTGCCTTTCTTCATTCTTTCGTGCATTTTCATCAATGCACAAAATCTATAGATTTGTTCTATGGTCAGTATTTTATATCTCATCAAAGAATTTTGCAAATCCAATCCATTATTACTATCTAATGTTATATACCCGCAATTTTCTAAACATGGTTATCTTATCAGAAATGTAAATGGCTTATTACCTGCTTTTTCAAGAACTACCTCAGAATGGTGCCTATTATTTCTATAGGTCATAGAATTTGTAATTTTTTCCCTAACAGATTATATACAATTAATTCTATTCCTCTTTTTAAGAAACATGTCAGCAAATATCTATTAAAATTGTGCAACGGTTTTTAATTTTATATATTGTATTTCATTTCGAAAACACGAAGACATCATTTTATTGTTTTGTAATTCTACTTTTTCATATAAAAATATGTTAACAATCTTTTCTTCCCTCGAGTAGGATGGGCCCTGTCAAAGTCGATAGGCTTTACCCAGTGCTGCCTAGATGGATATCAATTTGCAAATTTTATATCTATGTTATCAATCATATGTAAAAACACGACAGTGTAACATGATTTCATATAAATAAATGTGTACTGTTTTATAAAAAAAGACAACGTTATAAGCGTAAGTAATGTAACATTACTTACGCTTATAACGTTGTCTTTGCTTATAAATCTAATCTGCGTAATGCTACGTCAAATTATCTTACAAATGTGTACTGTATTGTGTTAATCGTAATGCTCTATTTTGTTGTTCTATTTTGTATTCTTTATTACCTCTGTGTCAACTTCACCTGAATTATTCCAAACGCTATTACACTATATTAAATTACTATTTATCAGGGAGTGATATAGTCCAATATTAATTTTTGTAATACGTTCTTATTCTTTCCACAATTCCAATGCTTTTACTTAATTTTTAATTATTTTGTTAATGTGATTGTTCAAATTTCACTTTGATGTAAGCTGTACTCCAAGGAATTCAGTTAAGCATTTTTTTTGCCACCCACGTTTACGTAGCTCAAACTAGAGATTTTTCTATATTTGGAGAAAAAGAGACGTCGTCCTCATCCTGGATTCGAACCAGGGTCCCCGCTTTGAGCCCGCGGTGTCTTGACATACTAGACGAACGAGGACAATAAAAAACGCATTTTTCTCCGTGTATGAGAATGTAAGATATTATTACCCTTCACAGGGATAACACAATTGAAAAATTATGGTCAACACAGAAAAGCCTCCGGGGCGAGATTTTTGTGAGTTTTTTCGTGGGGGAATTTATTATACAATAATTTTTGCCACCCACATTTAAGTAGCTCAAACTAGAGCTTTTTTTATATTTAAATTATATATATATAAACTCACAAAAATCTCGCCCCGGAGGCTTTTCTGTGTTGACCAATATTTGGCAATTGTGTTATCCCTGTGAAGGGTAATAATATCTTACATCCTAATATACGGAGAAAATGCCTTCTTGTTCTCATTCGTCTAGTAGGTCAAGACACCGCGGGCTCAACGCGGGGACCCTGGTTCGAATCCAGGATGAGGACGGCGCCTCTTTTTCTCCAAATATAAAAAAGCTCTAGTTTGAGCTATATGTACGTGGGTGGCAAAAATTATTGTATAATAAATTCCCCCACGAAAAACTCACAAAAATCTCGCCCCGGAGGCTTTTCTGTGTTGACCATTATTTGGCAATTGTGTTATCCCTGTGAAGGGTAATAATATCTTACATCCTCATATACGGAGAAAAATGCGTTTGTTCTTATCTACATTCGTCTAGTAGGTCAAGACACCGCGTGCTCAATGCGGGGAATTGGTTAGAGCCCAGGATGAGGACGGCGCCTCTTTTTCTCCAAATATAAAAAAAGCTCTAGTTTGAGCTACATAAACGTGGGTGGCAAAAATTATTGTATAATAAATTCCAACGAAACAATACAGAGTTTCACCAGGAGATTCCATAACAAACAGTTATTTCGACACTGGCGTAAGGTTTAAAAACACGACGTTTCGGGAGCCAACTGCTCCCTTTGTCAAGTGAAGGCAGAATGAAGAGTTCGTGAAAGTCCTAAGCTTATATACCCGCATGTTGGGAATCCCCATCTGACGCCATTTGGTGCGGAGCATTTCCAGCTGGAGAAACCCCAATCGGGGAAACCCTCGCCGGGAAAGCCCCCGCACCCGACGATGTCAGATGAACACCCCCAACTCGAGGTTTTGCAAAAATCCTGTAAGGTTCTGGTAGAGGTTTTGCGATGTTTATTGCACGACTCCTCAAACCGTAGGTTTCCCATGATTCCAGAAAAAGTCTACTCCCCAGATTCGTCACATTCTGATGTAATATTTTCATCGAATGCCAATCTGGTTCGTGACCCTCCCTGAAGACATGTTCAGCCAACTGGCTTGAATCGTCTCCCCTAGCTACCGCACGCATATGCTCCTTCCCTCGTAGACGTATCGATCTTCCCGTCTGTCCAACATACACCGTATCACAGTCTCCACACGGTATTTTGTAAATTATTTAAGCAAAGCGTCAGTTCTCCCGTTCCCAGTCTGCTAATTTTCGAACTACTTTTTACTGCTACCATTGTTTTCACAATATCTGAAATATATGCGCATCAAGCTCTTCACTCACTGTCCCGATTCGCCTTTTTACGGATGACTCAGCATATACTCCAAAATTACTTCCCATGATGACCATGTTAACCTCCAACTTAATTTAAATATCATTTCTGATTGGTCTAGGTCTTGGTCCCTATATCTTAACCCTACTAAATCGGCATTCTTACGCATTCATCATAAACGTAACCCTTCTCTTTTCACTTATAATCTAGAAAACATTCCGATCATCTCTGTTGAATCGTTTAAGTATCTTGGTCTCACCTTTACTTCTGATCTTCGTTGGAATTTACACATTGCTGCAATTATAAATAAGGCCAGGTCTAAACTTTACCACCTTCGAAGACAACTAAAACATTCTATTACTTGAATCTGTCTCCTGTGCTATAAAAATTTCATTTTGCCAAACTTGACATATGAAGATGAGATTTGGGACCCTCATCAAATAAATAACGTCACCAAACTAGAATCCATTCAAAGTTCAGCTACCCGATTTATCTGCAATTCCTGGCCACCACGTCAATCTATTTCAGACCTTAAACAAGTTCTTGGATTTACTCCCTTAGCTACTAACTGTAAATTTCATCATCTAACACTTTTTTTTAAAATGTACCATAAACTAACACTTCCTTTCAGTAATACAATACTTACCTCTCGCCTCAGAACGCCTTGATCGCTCCTTTAAATTGCTTTCCATCTATGCCAGATCGGACACTTACAAATTTAGTTTTTTTCGAATACTATCCGAGACTGGAATGCCCTGGACCCCAAATTTGCTTGCGCCTCATCATTTTCTGTATTCATTCAAAAACTCTTACGTGTTTGATATATTTTGTTTTGATTTTAATATTGTTTATATTACCTGTGTTCCCCCTGGTCGTTTTTGTTCACGTCTGCCTCCAGCTTAGGTCGACCAATCCAACGTTGTATTTGAAATAAATAAATAAATAAATAAATAAATAAATAAATAAACAGACGGATAGACAGATAGATAGATAGATAGATAGATAGATAGATAGATAGATAGATAGATAGATGGATGGATGGATGGATGGA
>QLNU02015003.1:86593626-86610208 GCA_006491805.2 Dysdera silvatica
ATATATATTAGTAAAATATAATTTACAAAAAATTCAATAAGCCGCTGTAATTTATTTTTTAACACCCTTCGTTGCGGCATCTCTGCCGAGTATGTCGGGTGTTACGCCGCACCATGAGGCTTGCCGCGCTTCGTATAGTAAATGAATTTACTTCCTATCAAATACGTTTCTTCAAAAACTATGTTATGAAAAAATAGAATAACTGAAATTGCGATTTTATAAAACATAAAAATTGAATAAATTTAAAAAACATCTGCTGTTTTTATTTTGAACTCATTTTCAGAATCGGAACAAACATGGACAAAATAATGACATAAATGAATTACTTTTTTTTTCAAATAGGCTGGACTAATTTTTTAATCTATTCTCTCTCTCCCACAGTCGGCACAAAACTCATCGAAAATCGTACATTCTGCGTGAAGCCATCGCTTATTTACATATAGCACAACGTAACCATTCGCATCTTCAGTTGTGTGATAATAATTTTCTTCATATTCATTGCATGTATTCACATCCAAAGTTTGTGATGACCCAGCTTCACTCTTCTTTCTTTTACACATCTCAACTGGATTACCTCTGGCTTTCTCTATTGCAATGGAATCAAACCCAGAAACATCATCTACTTCAGAACTAGTACTATGACTATTTGATTCATAATCTAACCACCTTCTTTAGTTATTTCTATTTCTTTCTTTTCCAACTTTCTTCTCCAATCTTTCTTTTAACGGTCTTCTGTTTTCTGCAATGGTTAAGACAAGTGCCTATTTCTTCATTGCCTTTCCTTTTTTCTTTATTTAGTTTTGAAATTGGAGATATTGCATGCAAATATTTCGATGGAATTGTAATATTCTTTTCAGGCAAACCTTTACTGGTGGATGGCTGTGAATCCACAAGGTCTTATGCTTTCGACTCAAGTTCATGTTTATTCCATGGTTCCAGTATCAATAATGACGAAAAAAAAAAAAATTTGGAGAGCTTTTTTATGAATTTGGCGGATTTTTTGAAAACTTTGATGATATTTTTATGTATTTGTAAGTAAAGAAAATTATAATTAAATTGGAGACATTTGACTAGGATTTGCGATTATATTTAACGGCATTTGGTGCAAAATAACAAAAAATTCTAAAAATTAAAATTAACATCCGAAAGAATACGCGCGGCATATGTCCCTGATTTTAACTGCGGCATGTATACCAATTTGTAAGGTATAGATGCTGCACCCCACGCCTTCCTGATCTTGAATTCAAACATGGCGAAATAACAATGAAACCTCTCTATACTAAGACTATGCTTCGCTCAAACAGGGAATCCACTGACATCGTTAAAGTCTTAGCTGTAATATACAAAATACGATAGCACACGAAAATATTTCATAATAAACTCTATAACTCACCTTATATATTTGTTAATTTAAAAACAAAAAGGCACAGGAACACGATGTTTTTACCGAACACGCTTCAAATACTAAATGGCGCACATTTGGTATTTTTTGCAGTGTCACCCCACAGCCTGTTTCAGAACTAGGGGGTGAGCAATCTATATCGCATGTGGCATGTAACCCTAACGGATTCACCCTAATTATTAAATATATATACTGGCAAGAACGTTGTAAAGCATATCTTTTGATGTTCGGTAGAGTGTAACGAAGCGTTTTAATTAGACGTTGCTGTCCTTCGTCCAGAATCGGCTGACGGGAACTCCAACTAAGGGTTGCCATTACATTCTACTGATGATTGTCGGACTGCAGCGCCACTTAGTGGTAGAACAAGTTTGGAAGTAGAGAAAGCCTCCTATTTCAAATTAGTTTTCAACAACTAGTTGCCACGCTTCTGTTGGTTGTCCGGTTGTGTCGCCAGACAATCAACTACATACTTGCATTCCAATAATAATGAAATATGAACTGAAATTTCAATATTTATGATCTGTGGCAATACTAAGGCTCTTTGACTGATATTACGAATCAAGATGTTATTACCCTTTTTAAGACTAGCACAATTACTCCAAAAATAGTCGGAAATCAACAACGACTTGTACATTTCACAGAAGGGTAATAGGCTTTTTTATCCGACGAGGGTCGCGAAAAAAGAAAAAGTCTTTCCTCTGACTGCATTCGAACAATAATCACTTGGTTAAAATTTAAGCGCCTTGCCACCTAGACAACCAGGGCGGAGCCTACAAGGGTTTATTTTTGCGTATTTGTATTTCTAAATTTTATATTTACGCTGTTTTTATCGGAGTTCCGTGGGGTAATTATAGAATTCAATTTTTACTCTCTTTTCCGAATTTTATTCGTAGAAAACTGTCTATTAAGGGTCGTACGCTAAACTTTTTTGTGGTTAATTACCAATCAATTTCATAATAATTATGCTATCCCTGGCAATAATACCTTAATTTACATTCTGATTCAAAGATATTCAACTTGAGCAAAAAAACCTGGCTGATGACAGTTTAATTTATTTATCTCCCTCCCGTATCCCGAACCTTTTCTAAAAAAAAAAAACGAGGTAGATGTAAATTTTAGAAAAAAAAGTATTTTAAACTGTATTTGAAATCTGCCGTTCAATTAGTTCGATTAATCTATAATATACACACATATATATATATATATATAGAATATCATCGATATAACGAACTAGTGTTTTCCTCTTTACTACCATTATTACTTTTATATACGAAGATTTAAAAGTTTTGCTTACATTAATACGAAGACTTTCGTAATCAAACACATACAAAGAAAATTTTAGATTTCAGTAGAATATGTATTATTCTAGTATTGAAAACGCAAAGCAATCCCCTTGCTCCTACTATCCCCAAAAATCGAAAGCTTTCGCAGTGGTCGAAATAGAGTATTACAAGGGCTGAATTAAATATCAGTAGTTTTTAATATTTTAAAAATAGTAACAGTTGGTTAGGAATATTGGTTTATAAAGTATGCATATTAACTACTATCGGTTACACAAAGTGCAGTAAATAGTTATAGGGAAAAACTCCTCTTACCATTTACTTTTCGTTATAATTGATTTCAATTATGTATCTGAAAAACTCAGTTTTTTATAATATGTTTCGTGATACCATTAAACATATGTTGATCATATAAATATTTGAGGCGGTATAGTGGCATTGCCTTCACTTAGGATGCGGTTATCTTTGATTCGACTATCAACTCGGGGAGGGAGGGAGGAAGGAAGGAAGGAAGGTAGGTAGGTAGGTAGGCAGGCAGACAGGCGGATAAATCCTGAGTTTGGTTTCCTACGCTTTATAGGGTTTGGATCCTTTTGTTCTGAAATGACTAAAATAGAAAACTCTTTTTATTCGAAATTAATTATAAATTTATTATAGACTTAAGAGCATCATTCAATGATTTTTTGAATGGTTTTATGTTATAAGCATTACTTAGTAAACTAATTTAAATTTGCTTGTTTTGATGAAAAGACTGCATTATATGAGCAATTGTAATGAACTACGTTCTCGCGTTAAATAGATCGCTTTTTGATTAAATTCAATGCTAAATAACTAGCATCCAACAACATACAAACACAATAGCAATCAAACAGTGCACATAAATGAAATAACAAATATTGGTAAATACGTCATTTTGAAAAGTTTTAAATAGTCTATTGGCTTGAAAGATCCACTTTCTACTATACGCACGCACGCATACGTACGCGTACTAGGCGAATGCGTTACCACACTGCGCCACTCAACAAAATTCGTGCGCATATGCAATATTTATTATATAAAATACGTGGGGTATTTTCGTAAGGAATTTTGATAATGTAATTATTGAATATGTACAAAACCAGCAGCAACTCCTTAACACAGTTCCTTTAAACATTTTACAAACACAGTTTGGGATAATAAGCCATGTAGTGATGCACTGTATAAAAATAAACAAATAATAATAAATATAATATTGTCGCAGTTAAAGTCGCAGTTCAGTTAAGAAAATATTGTGTATATTATTACTGAATTGTTTAGTAGGTTGAATTAAATGCAAATACCTTTATTTTCCATGTTCACATATTTTCCAGATATGGGAAGTTTTATATAGAATATTTATCTTTTACCATGTGACATAAAAGAGGCAGATATAAAACTAAGAGATGCGATATATAGTTGGTCACATCTTATCTTCCAAAATTTAAGGTTCTATTGCTATATGATACTGGTGGGAATCTGCATATGGTAGGAATAATCCAATTATGGTTTCTAAAAAGTAAATGTGTTGATTGTTTGGAGGTATTTTGCGTGAAATTAAAATTTTAGGGCCTTACAAAATATATTTCAATGATTATTAGAGCAGAGGGAAGATTCTGGTCCAATGAAATTTTTTACAATCGAAGAAAACTGGAAATTTAGGTCACATAACAAGAAAAGTTTTAAAAATGGTTGTAAATTTATGGACGAATATGCTTTGCGTTAAGTGATGTATTGTTAAAAATAAAATTTTTGGAATCTTTGATATCATGAAAAATGTAGATGGTTGCATAAAGACGGATGAACAACGGCCCTCTTTTAGTTTTTCCATTCGCCTATTATATCGTTATGAAATTGTCATAAGGGTTTGACATTAAAAATGGGTCATCTGAAATAGTCACTAAACACGATTTGTTTATTATATTTCAATTTTATTAATTTTACAGCTTGTTCTGACACTGTGACACCTGTACATACTAAAAAATGGGAATGAAATATGACGTAATTTATAAATTTAAAGCAAAAATTCTATGTCAATAGAAAACCATTGCAGCAAATCAATGCCGGTGTTTATAATAGATTCTTTTTTCCTACTAAAAATTTCGTGTTATTTGTAACAGAAAAAAATTAATGTGTACCAACTTTATTTTTACTAAAATAATGATATGAAAACCATGTTATTATTTATCATAATATTTATGTGGAATCCCTTTAAAGGTAATGCCTTTACCACAAAATACGAAAATTCATGCATTTTGCGCGGCAAAATTTAAATTACCTAATTTGCTTCTTGTTAAACTTTTCTTTAAAAAAGCGTGAGTTTAGAATTAAAAAATTCTTCTAACATCGTGTTCATTCAATTCAATCGCAATATATTTTACACCTTTCCAAATAATAAAACAAATTATTACGATATATTAAAAGGAACGTACATTTTTATAGAAAGGAAGTAATGAGAAAACAGTGGAAAATTCTGCATTTATTTAGAATATATACTAAATATTCATACCTTATTTCTATTAAAGCGCGCGTGTTTCAGGGCATTTTGCTACAAGTAATTCACAAAATTAACTAATAATTAAATAATGGAGAAATAATTATATTATTTAATACATTATTATAATAATTGTATTTTAACTTATTGTATTAGAATGAGATATTTTTTGTTAAATTGGGCATTTCAATTTTCACCTTAACCTTCTATTTTTATTTACCATATACTGTATATATTAAGATATGTGTGCTCCATATCAAGAAAAGTCGATTTTCGATGTGAAGAACATAATCTGTAGAGAAATATGCTGAAAACATCTGTATAGAAATACGCAGAAAATAATCTGTAGAGCAATATGCAGAAAATAATCTGTGGAGAAATATGCAGAAAATAGTCTGTAGAGAAATATGCAGAAAATAGTCTGTAGAGAAATCTGCATAAAATAACAGGTAGAGAAATTTGCATAAAATAACAGGTAGAGAAATATGCAGAAAATAATCTATAGAGAAATATGCAGAAAATAATCTATAGAGAAATATGCATAAAAATAATGAAAGAATTAGACGAGAGAGAGAGAGAGAGATAAAAAAAGGAGAGAAAGTGAAAAAAAAAAATTCACCAAAGATAGTTTTGATTTTAACATGCCTAATTGGAATAGATATGCAAACTTCTCAATTTATCTTACAGTTAATAGCTTTTTAACTTGTTTATAATTTTTGCAATGAATCGTTCTTCACACATTTTATCCTTAATTCACTTAATTATTTTGACCTGTAAGTAGGCAGATAAATTAATATTAATCTACCTGGCTCTTGTGTTGTAAGAACTTAACTTACTAGTCATTAATCTACTACCTACACATTTTACAATTTGGCGTTTCCATCATCTTTATCGTTTAATCATGATTAGTTGTCATTCCTTTTATGTCCCCCTTTTTTCCTTTGCAAAATTGTGTACAAACTTCAACCTTATCGTAAATATAATAATAATAATGATAGTAATAATAATAATAATGGTAATAATAATAATATAAAGTGTTATTTTTATTATCACTATTATAATTTACTAAGTATATAGTCGTACCTCGTTAAGACAAACACCAAGGGAAACAGAAAATCTGTTCTTATTAAGAATAATTCATTTTATTCCGAAAGGATAGTATGCTATATGATCTGACGGGATTACAGAAAGTGGTTCGTATTAAAAGTAATTCATCTTAACCATCTTAACGAGGTTTTACTGCATTAAGTAAAATAATATAATACAGTAGATGTCACAAATTATGAATGCATAATCAATTAGAATTAAGGTATGATTTTAGAAATATATATTAACGTTTTGAAAAATTATATTTAGAAAAATGAGCTTACATTTTAATTCGTATTTTAATTGCTAAAGTTAGGAATGTTTAAATTTTTTAATATAATGAAATTAATTATTTTATAATATCAATGCCTTAATTATTAAAAGTTTATAATAAGGTAATTAATGTACAATTAATTATTTTTTTAAAATATGTACGGAAAAACTGCTTACTACTAATCTTGCTAAAATTTATGCATTTATCCATATATGTTTTTAGAAAAATTATTTAATAACTTAATCTCTCGCAATCATTTCTTATTGTATAAAAAGGTATTGTATATATGCGGAAACATTGTATACGATTGTTTGTGCTATTTAAAATATCTCATCATATTTTTCAGTGTGTGCAAATTGAGCCAAAACCGCCTTAAATGGAGCGAAGGGATCTAATAAACCCACTTATTAAGGAAAGCTAAAGTTTCGAAATAATAAAGAAAACACTTAAAGAAGAAATTAGGGAAAAAAAAGCTAACCAACCTAAATACAAAACCAAGAACAATAACAAAAAAAAGTCAAAATTAAAAAAAAATAAAGAAGCGACGAAAATGAGAAATTAATTAGATACAGATTTATCGCCGCGCTGAAAAACAACAACAAAGAAAAAAAAAAACTTTATCTTAATCGTCAAACAAATTGCCCAAAAAACCTCCTTAAACGGAAAGCGGCGTCCGAAATGGCGAGAAGATGCCAAAGATGGCAACCCGGATACCCGATGAGAATGAATCCCTTTCCAGCTGGAGGAAAAGAACGAAAGACACATACGGAAGGAAAGGGGGGTAAGGTGGAGAGAGTAAAAATAGGGGAAGAGAGAGTCCTGAAAATTATCGGGGAGTGGGATAGAAGGGAGAGCTCCAGAGAAGGGGAGATGGAGTAGCCGACACGCCAGTCAACCGGCTTCGGAAGAACTCGCGCTAAATTAGTCCAAAGTCCTCCTTTTCCACGCAGCGCCAGGAAAATACCCCTTGCCCTCATCCCTCGTTCTCTCGCCGCCCCTGCTCATCTCTCTCTTTCAAACTATCGATCGAATAGACAGAAGAGGAGAGGAAAGAGAGTACATCGGGAAATCCCCCTCTTTACACCTGCTGCATCAATATCGTCATCATCCCCTATACCCTTTCTCTACCTTCGCCGCTGTTGACCTTCTTTCCTCCCCCCTTCATCCCTTCTTATTTCTTTTTCCCTTTTTTTTTCTTCTTCCTGCTATCGCTCTTTCCCCCTTTTCTGTCTAGAAATAGGTGACACTTGTGGGAACCGACCCGGATTTCTCCTTTTTTTTCCTCTTTTTTATGCAAGAAAATAATGTTTACGCCAATTTAAACGCTATTCCGAGAAGAAGGGGTTTATTTTATACGTGGGCTCCTCTGCGCGTCTTTGTACTAAAACTGAACTAAAATTATAAGTATTTTTTGTAAATCATAACAAAGCACTTACCATTAAACTTCGTATTTATTTATGAGGAAGTATGAAAACAGTAATGTTATTTGTGATATGAAATGGATAGTATGAACTAAGATCTCTGTAACGATTATATGTTACCAAAGAACGATAAAAATAGATGATAGATAATGGATGGCAGAACGAATAAATACAATTTTCTAAGATATTTATTCGGAAATTATTTATACCATTATTATTATTATTGAAGGAAAAATGGCGTCTAGAGGAAGTAAAGCATGAGAAAATTACTGCTACATCCGCCATTTGCAATATTAAGCTAGGAAGTTTGCACTGGAAAAGCTAAATAGTGGGAAGTGAACGTCGTACGTAAAGATCGATCTCCCGAGTTTCGGATTGCTAGATCTAGATCAGGGGCTCGCCATTTTGTAAAGCTGTTGTGCTGAAACCATACTGCGGGTTCGCTCTCTTTGCTAATCTACCCAAATTAGAAATTACAATTTTGCTATTATATTTCTAATAAATATTAAGGATATTTTTTATTCCCAATATATTGAAATTATGTTCGTATTTTAATATTTTCACTGATATATGTTTACAAATGTACAATTTGTAAACGTTCTTATCTAATTTGTAAACGTTTTTCAAACGTTCTTTGAACTCTAAATCAACGTCGGAGAAAGTACTAACGAAACGCAAACTGACATTATAATGCATTTTAGTCTAAATCAGAACAAATAGAATTTTTTTTGCGAAGCTCATGATAATCTAAAGGGCAATTCCAATTTAAAATTTTCGAAGTCCATTGTTCAAAATAAAGCCGTGGGGTTGCGCAACAGTAACGCGTTCATCCAACGTACTGTTAACCCTTGTTCGATTCCCAAAAGTGCCATAGAAAAGAAGGCTAACTGACTAACTGCTCACTACAGACCTGTGGTTTGATTTCAAGGCCTTAAGAGGTTCAGTGAAATGTAGGCCCTCGGAAAAATGCAGGCCCACTAATCTACAGTGGCTTAGTAGTAACACATATGCGTATACGGTGCCATGAAAATGGGTGTGCACAAGGGATTATTCAGAACTTCTTCTGTGTGTGTGTCTGTGTGTGTGATTTTCTTCTTATTGTTAGCCAAGTGTCCGATATACTTCAGTTCATTTTTCTATGATATAGTCCCTGCTCAAGAGGAGGCGATGGACCGATCGCCCCCCTCGGATCCGGCACGGCACTGGTGCTGGATCCCTATGAAATGTATATCATTCTCTTATACACTGTAGTCTAGGGTTTAGTTTGCTTGGAAGTGGAGGTTTGGATTCCGCGTAACTGTAGTTTCCAGTCCTACATGGCCTTTATTGGTCTTATGCCAGAATGACACAAACAAACAAACATCTTTCAGAATAAAAACGCAAAGTCCATCTTTTTAAGATGGACGCCCAAAGACACAGCCTCCTATTATTTCATTACACCAATAAAAGTAATGGCATATTTATGTTTATTCTCCTTACTGAACTACTCCTCATCAGGGCGTATTTGTGGCCTTAAACCATATAAATGACACCATAATAATGAACAGTTTTAATTGGAGTTTAATGTGGATTAAAAACAGATTTCGTGGGAAAAAATTACGATTTCATGTTTTATTTTCTTTTTTTTTTACGAAAGATATTCTGCCAGTTTTACTAACATCTTACTCTTTGAATCCGACTTATTTAAAGCTTAGCAAAAAAAGGTTAGAATTTTACTGTTTTTTTAATTGTCCCTCATTTATTTTGCACCAATAATAAAAGAATAAAATGTTTAATATTTATTTAATTAACCGTGAATATTATTATATAGCCTTTGAATAATTGCTATTGTCAAAAATTTAGATCCTTGTGTCCTAGAGACCAAACTAGACCATAATCAAACTAGACCATAAGTAGAGACCATAATCATTTCAAACTTGTTGCTATTTCAATTGTATCTCTCTCTCTCTCTCTTTCGAAATTTTGATATTTACCAATTGTTTTATTTGTTTTTCACGTTACTCTTTATGGCTCTTATCGTTAAGATATTATTTTACTTCTCAAAGTTATCAGAATTGCCAACTGGTCTACATATGAAATCACTAGGCCATGATTTTTGTAGTTTTTCTTGGTGAATTGCGATAGCTAATGATGCTTTTGACACCTACGTATAAGCTCAGACTAGATTGTTTTTAGAAATAAGATGCAAAGAAGTACCAGGGAAAGAATTTACATAAAAAGGTTAAACACTGGTAAAATAGCAATGAAAAAGATCACTCAAGCTTTCGGACGCATCAGCAGCAGTCCTTCATCAGGAGTAATGACGATGTTATGTTTCTGTCTCTTTTTTATACTTGAAATTTCTGGAAAACCCTTCATCAGAGTAGTCCCGCAGAATGGAAAAACCCAATGAGAACCAATGGGAGGCCTCCAATAGAATCATGGAAGAACCCCAATAGGGACCAATGAGAAACCTATATTGCGGGGCACCTGATGTTGGGGAAGTCCCATACATTTCAGAGTAAGAGTTGTTTATAAGTTTCTGGAAGTGTTGTTTTTTCAGAAATTTTAAGTAAAAACAGAGATGGGAATGAAACATCGTCATTACTCCTGATGAAGGACTGCTGCTGATGCGTCCGAAAGCTTGAGTGATCTTTTTCATTGCTATTTTACCAGTGTTTAACCTTTTGTATGTAGATATTGTATAAGGAATGAAAATAGGGACCGTCCTGATCAAAACCAGAACCGGAGATTTACCATACGAACCGGAATGCCCTAAATTGTTCGACCACCAAGACAGAGGAATGATGACATTTTTCAAAAAAAAAAATCATATTTTTAATTATAGGTGCTCTGTTTTTTCGTATTTAAGGTTTCAAAGGTATTATTTATTTTCTCAGGGTTAACACATTGTTAACCGTTTAATTAAGTGCTCGCTTTTAATTAGCTAATTAAATTATATTTAATCGTAAGTACCGACATATTTCATCAGACTTTTACTTATTTGCGTATTTTATCATCTTATCACATCATTTTTCCTCTTATTTTTATTCCGTGGATGACTAAACGGGAATTCCGCTTCGAATAATCATTCAGTGATTTGGTGAATGATTTAAAAGAGTGAAAACGAGTTCCAAGAATATATCCACAAAAGTAAATACTTTTGTCCACATTGGATTAACTTACTTTAATCCAATACTTTTGTCTACATTGGATTAAAGCAAGTTAGCCCTTGGTAATACTCAGAGTGACAAAAAATATATTCGCATTAAAATTTGTTCACGTTATCCAAACAGGATAAGATACTAAGTTATTCATATTTGACGAGGATTCAAGAAACAGCCTGTGTTAAACGTAATTCGTGTTAACGAGGTTCGTCTCAACTTTTTCAGTCGAAATTTGGAGATAAAATTTAATGTCATTCTTTCAGTTTTAAGAAGATTGTTGGCTCAGATTGGTATTAGAAGGTTTCGCCAATTTGGGGATGTTCCACCAAAGTCAATCACCTAAATAAGTCTCCTTTTGTAACCCATTGAAGCATTGCATCATACAACATGACGTGGTATAGCAGATACTCGTTCATAGTTGCGCCATGTGATATGGGATGAGTTTGTTAATGTGCGTGATGTAACACTTGGGAAGGCGATTGTGCAGCAATGCTTTTAGGTTATTATCAGCAACAAAGATCCTTAAAGATTTCGAAATTTTGGAGAATCTTGAGATTAACTGAATCAAGCAGTTATATTAAAACATTTGAGTAAGATGTGACAGTTGTCTCCGACAGCTGTATCAGAACTTTTCACGCTCCACAGCAGGCATGTATAACTTGCTCACAAGCACAGCTGCAGAAGCTATTCCGTCTACATTTGAAGGATATAAATGCACTTTGCATCCACGTGAGATTCTGTTGGACGTTTAGTTTCCAGATGGATAGAAATCGTGGACCACGAAAGAAAACTACTGTCGCGGAGATCATTACTGATGATGAGAAGATTGTTAGTCTTAAGAAGAATGTTAGTACAATACGAGAATGAATAAGAAGGAGAATGTTCAATCTAGTTACGTTGGTGACTATCGTTTGACACAAGCCCGGAGGAAGGTGCCCGAGATTTCCCAGAACTCTTACTTTGGGTATAAAAAGGCCGAAATTTTAATTTTGATTTTCATTTGTACAACCGAGGAGAACGAAATCCCATAGCCGTGACGATTGTGATGGATCTGCAGTCAGGCGCAACGCTGCAGCGGACTTTAAGAGACGACTAATTATCAAATTAATTGTAGACAGGAAAAGCTCCTTCTTAGGAGAAAGATGGGGAGGGAACGAAACTTGCCGGATTTGAAAGAGGTGTGGTACTTAGCTCCGTCATTCACGCCGTTGTGCTCTTTTAGATTTGATATATAAGGCAAAATTGCATATTTTGCAAAAACCATATTATGGCATGTAAATATAGTATTTTATTTGTTAATTCTAATTCTGTATAGCTTTTGTTGCCTTCGTTGACATCCAGTATTTTAGGAAATGCACCAGACGGAGTGCCTAGATATTTAGATTATTGCTTTGAGAGAGTAGTATAGTAACAGTTGACATTTAAAGACTTAAATATCACACTCCCATAAATTCCTTTAAATATGCAAAAATTGATAATAAGGTATAAATTACTTATACACGTACTGACGATTGGTCAGAATATTTAAACTCTATATCGAATTGCATACATATATATCATCTTGAATATTTAGCTTTCTTGAGTCTTAGGAATGACAAATTCAACTTCAAGTAATCTATGAGTACCCGAACGGAAATAAAGTCGATTTCGCTTAATTGGACTACCTCTTAATCCGGATATACGCTTAATTTGACCAAATCTTAAGGAACGAAATCCAAACCAAGACATTAATAGTAATTTACATTTTTAATCGGTTAAGATTAAAATTAATATGCATATATATTATATTACACATAGTTTAAAAAATATGCAAACAATTCAATATGGTATGATAATATATACAGTGCGACAGGACTTCCGATATATATCACATAAGATTTACCTCGGTGCAGTGATGAAGCGCTATTACGCACGTGACTCATACCGGCGCAATAGGTTTCGACTTGCGACGGGGTATACCTGAATGAAATTCTTTGTAGTGTGTACATATATTTTAATTTAGAATTCATTATTTTTCAGAGTTTATATTAGTTTATTATGTGCATGTATATTATGTATGTCGTATTGAAAAGAAATTCTTCGTTTAATTTTATGTGAAATTCGCTTATTTGGGGCACCCGCTTAATTGAATCAAAATGTCTTAGTCCCGGTATGTCCCTATTAAGCAGAATCGACTGTATTAGCTTTCTGCTAACATGCGCATGGATAGTCTATTACCAAAACAATAATTCCACGTGCTGTTTTGCAGCTACATGTTTTAAAATATTATTCATTTTTGAACCCTCTTTTGCCTTTCGTATTTTTCTATAGTACTTTAAATTATAGGAATATGTAAATTACATATTTGTATTTTTAGTCCTATAAATTATATACCGAATTTATTAATAATTCTACAGTGCCATTACTTTATTCGTCGAAACAAGAAGTATGACAGTACTTACATTTGATTTTAAAAAACTTACACTCTCCAATGTTTGCTTAAATCCTTAAACAGGAACGTTTTCGTTTTTTACATCACATGACTAAGGCAAACCCGCTGTGGGCGCAAACTTGGAAATGCTTTAAAAGCAAGGACATTTCCTGTTCAGAAACGCCTAGTAAATGAATGAAGTCGTTGGAAGGTAAAGACACAAAATAATCACATGCATAAAACACATCTGATTTAAAGAATACTAACACTTATGCGTTTGTGCAGTTATATATGTGCGTTTAGACAACATTAACACGAGGGGAAACATTTACAGGCATGATATTGTATGAATTTATGCGGTTTGTTCAGCTATGCAGTGTATGCTAATACGGGTCCTATGGTATTCCCAAATAGCTCTGCACAAGATGACCATACTGATCATTTGCAGGATGATGAGGAGCAGAAAATTACTACTTTGGATATATTATTCCTAACGTTCTCAACACAGAAGTTTATTTTTGGCAGATAATTAGGTGTTGGAAACTACAATGGCGGGGTTTAGTGCTATTGCCATGAGAGATCTGCTAAGCAAAGATATCGGCCATTCAAAAATATTCTTTTTTCCTGTGCAACGAAGATTCTTCTTCTTCTGCTGCTTGTGCGCAGGGAGGAATTGGGAAGAGTGTCCGCAGAAAACGGTGCTGTAATCCGAGGTAAAAATGCAGATCTACAGAGAGGACGTTTATAATCTTGTCCAACTGAAACACAGAATCACCCGTCACGATAATTGAAGGTATCGGTCAAAGGAGGGTGTAACTCCAAAATTGGAGATTTTGAGTTATAGGTACCATGTGATAGAGAAAATAAGCCTGTATCGTTAGGTAAAAGAACGGTGCAGCTCCCTATCCAACGATACGTATTATAATGATAAAAATTGTTTTACCAACATCTAATGAATTAAATTTTTATACCATTTTTTGGATTTTATCAAAACTATAAAAATGGGAGTTGCATTCTTCTTTGACCGATGCCTTCAATTGCAAGTATTACTCCGGACATTTTTGTTCAGGTCTAGATAGTAGCACTTGAATATCGTTTCGATGTGCGTTAGGTTGTTAATGGTGCACACAGAAGAACATTGCGATTCTGTTTAGAGTCTATGTTAGTTGTTAATTATAAGAAAATATTTTTAATCATGTGACGTAGCAGTTGTTATCATATAAACACGACAAAACATACCATTAAATTTCGGACGCCGTGTACCATTGTGATGGGATAAAGCCTCACAAAACCGAAACAACGCTTCTAGTTTATGTTTGGAATGATCGATGCATTTTCTTATTGATATTTAATACATTGTTATGACTGGCAACACCGCGCATACAGATGCCTTTTATGCTTTCAGATTTCTCATAACGCTATTTCGCATTTATTTCTTATAACGCAGCGTCTAAAATAAATTGCATTTTTTTATAAATGATTAAAAGAAGTCCTAATTGGAACATAGAACTACTGGGTTTGACTCCCAAAGGAGCCAAAAAAGGTTTACGACTAACTACCCTATGTAGTCCGGGCGTTGGTTCCCTAGGTCTTAAGAGGTTCGGATTCTACAGGAAATTGTAAATTCTGTAGCAAGATAACCCTTGTTATCCTTGCGCAACAAAACTGACAAACTAAAAATATGGAACATTTCTATAGCGGCTGATATTACAGTAAATATTCAACCATGTACGGAAATATTAATTATATTACATATTAACATTCTAAATCGTTGTCGTTTTTTTATATTGGGTAGAGCGTGTCGACGCGTTTCATGCAAACGTTGTTATCCTTCATCAGGAGTTCACTGCAGTGAACTCTAAATAAATGCAGTGTTATATATATATCATATGACATATAATACTCCTATAGTCTGTCTGGCGGCAATGCTTCCCGTAGCGAAAAATACTGAAAAAAGACAAATAGAGAAACGTTACATGTAACTGAAAATGAAATGTTAACGTTATAATATAATATTATAATAACTTAAATATAACGTTCTATTTCCGACGATGTACTTAGGGTACCTTTAAAAATGAAGTTTCAAAAATTGGTGGTCTGATCGCTTCAACCGTTCCATTTACTGAAACAAAAAAATATTTGCAAAAAATTTTTGCAATATATAGAGGGCGCCCTTCGAGCCGCCAGATCTCCGAGGCTTTCTCTCGTCGTATATTGTGCTGAAACGTGTTACTCAGTTATTCATCGTTCAGGTTTGTCAAAGATAATACTTTGTATTTTATTTACAGGACGACCTTAAAGATTCTTACATTTATGTTTTCTATAAAATAGTAATTATTCTTAAACCCAACGTCTTTATAGTTCCTTTGTTTATATCTTTACCTGAGTTTTGACTCCGCACAGGTTCACGTTAGTTTAAATCCTTAAAATTGATTTTTTACGTTACAAATTTCTAATTATTTGCATTTCAGGTCTCTGAATTTTTCTAATTGGTATGTTAATATTGTTACAAATTATAAACATTTTAGTGGCAACAGTGTCTTCGTTTTGGTATTATAAATATTGTTACAACATATACTCATTGAATAGATATATAGTTATAAAATTTGAGAATTTTAGCGATAACAATGTTTCTGTTTACGTTATTATAGATATTGTTACAAAATGTAATTGTTAAATACGTAGATATGTTAGCAAAATGTAAGACTTTTACTGGCAACAGCGATTTTAGATTTATAAGTAAATACAACATTATAAGCGTAAGTAATGTTGTTAAAACGTTTTATTTCAACGTACGTTTCTGACGGACTTGGCCGTCTCTTGTCAGGAATGCAAAATGAGAAAATAAATATTAGAAAACTGGAGATGGTGTTATTGCGTGACTATTATGTTGCCAGTTGATTTTGTTTATATTATTACAGATATTTTTGCAAAATGTGATTGTTGAATAGATATTGTTACAAAATGTAATCGTTGAATAGATATTGTTACAAAATGTAATTGTTGAATAGATACTATTACAAAATGTAATTGTTAAATAGATATAGTTACAAA
>QLNU02015003.1:86610308-86665604 GCA_006491805.2 Dysdera silvatica
TAATTAAATTCAGTGATAAGAGATGACTGCATATGCTGTTTTTGTCTCATTTTGCGAACTTTATAATTAAATTTATTTTCCTTTTGATAAAAATATTTATTTTATCACTGCATTTTATTTTTATTAATTTTTGCAATATTTTGTGTTAATAGTTACGATCAATACAGTACAAATATCCATGCTAACCGTACACATCTATTCCATACAAAAAGTATATTACATAAGCTTAAATTGTAACAATAAATTGTGAAGCACTGCGCATTTTGAGACGCTAATATGCGAACTTATCCAAATTCTTTTAAAATCATCAAATTTGGCGACTAAATTCGAGCAACCTATTTTGACAAAATTTTTCTGCAAAAATGGGAAATTAGTATGAGATTTCCTCATTTCGGTAAATCTTCATTTTTTAAATGTTAGTCTTTAACAAAAGAGGTACTTAAATTATAAAAGAAAAGAAAAGCGCACTTCATGGGGTGGGGGGTAGCGAGACGTGTATGAGAGTTTGCGAATAATGAAAATCCAAACTAAACGTTGAGAAGCAAGATCGAATACGTTCTTGGAAAAAATATTCCGTTCAGATGATAATTGAAAATAATTAATATTAATTTAGTATTTTTCTTTTGGCTAATTTTCGGAAATAAGAACGTTAATTGCTCTGCGTTTTAGAATTCCTGTAGTTGGTGGTGCTCGGCATATTTGGGTTAAGCGTGTGCAAAGAATCTCGACGCTGGGCGTCAACTGTCCGTTCAATTCGTTGTCCCGCCGTTTTTGACGGACGATAGGGCTCTGGAAGGGGCACTTTCTCTATCTCTCACTCTCAGGCAAGAGAGGAAGTATGGAGCGAGTGAAAGAGAGAGGGAGTGAGTGAGGCAAGATGATGAGGTGAGCCGATAATTACGTCTCTGACAGCGGGGCCCCATTTATCATTCTCGGCTCGCAGCGCCCTCTGACGTGCCATTCTCGCACATATACCTCTTTCCCCCTTGCCTCTCTAGCACTCTATGTAGCTCCATCGCCTTCGGAATCTCCGAGACCAGCCGCCTTAATGGCCGCGGCTATTAGTGGGTTGCCGCGCTTGGTTCTGTGCTTCCCAGGAAAGGAGAAGAAAAAATAAGATAGAGCCAAGGTACGAAGGAGGAAGGATGGGAACTGAAAAAGCTGAAAAAGAAGGAGAGGAGCAGGGAGTGGGAGAGGAGGGAAGACGTATGCTAATCCGATGCCCTCGGGTAAATGTTAAGTGCCTTCTAATAGACAGGAGGGGGTTGTTTCCTGAACCCCTTGCGATCGATAAATCCCAAGGTAACTGTTCCCCCTCTTCTTTTCCCGCGCTATTTATTTTTGCCGCGAATCCTTCTCGCTCACCCTCTCCTCGCCTCGCTCTTTGTCGTCGAACAAAAACCGCGCGTAAAAACCCGCGGAGATTGCGGTTAATTAATTGATGAGGGGAATGAGGACGGGGAAGGGGATGAGATTGGAAGAAGAGGAAGAAGTATTAGTGGGAAGAGGAGTCCAAGGAGAAAAAGGAGGTGTTTGTTTTTGCAGTCGCCGAAGTGGCTTTTTGTCTTTACCGCCCCCTTTCTGTGCCTCTGCCAGAGATGAGGAACGGGCGGAGCATGAGATGAGTGGATCTTTGAAGAGATCACACTTAAAAGGTAGAAGCGTCTTCTTTAAAAGCTAGAGAGAGAGAGGGGGGAAATATTGGGAGATAAGTGGAAGGTAGGAAAGGGCGACGGAAATAAAGACCTACAACAAAACGGTATGCAAATACAACGAAGACGGTAATGAAGCCGTGGTTGAGGTAGTGTAATTGAAACACCAAGCAACATTTTTCAAATCGCTTTGCGAAATAAAATATGCGACTTTTTGTTGTCAATGAAAGATATAAACTATACACATATATGGACAAATTCGCCACAGTAACCAAAGACGCCATAAGTAATTTCACTCCATAATAATACCTAGTAAATATTTATAGCAGACGACATTCACCTCTGACCTTTAAAAATATTTCGCAAAATAATTCTCACTCCTTTCGAAAATCTTATATATATTAGAACAGAAGTCTAAGTTTAAATTTATACGTGGGCCCGATGAGCTCGTTCATTATCATTTCAGTTAAATTTAAAGTATAAACGAAGCAATGTTGAATATATCTGCTAAAATCCGAATGATTAGTAACACTTCCGGAGGAGTCTTCTAAGAGTGTTTGAGAACAAATATAGTTAGGTAGAGTGAAAAAGAGTGCAATATTCCTTCTATACCTTTTAAATAAAATTAATCTATAAAATAATAAATATAATTTCCACTTTTATATTAATAAATAGTCTATTAACACGTGAATATTCTTGTATTTGAATGTAATATGTTTATTATTTGGAAAGTAACAACTGCCAAACCTTGCCGTGCTTAAAAGCAAATGAAAGTAATAGAATATAAAACTACACGAGAAGATCTATTAAAAGAAATATTACAAAATACAATAAAATAATATTTCTAATAAATATGGGTTTATATTTTTGCATTGATATATTTTTATTACATATCTTGTCATTTATTATATAAAATATTATTTAACTACATAATATACATGTAATTATATTTAACTACAAAAACCGAGAAAAAAGGCTATATGAAAGAAAATTGAAGAGTTTGGATTATTTTATTATTAAAGGGATATATTAATTATTTGAATTGTAACCTTACATTTGATCATATATTAAAACATTATATTTTTTACAAAAGAACCGTAAATGATTTAAGCACTAAAGTTTGATATGTATTTGGAATAAACAGAAAATTAATAAATATTTGATAATGCCAGCAGAAAATTCATTATACTCAATGATCACGCCGAAATTACACTTATAAATGCAGTCTAACTTCGATTTAACAATACCCGATTTAACGAGTGTTTTTATTATTCCGGATTGAGTTATAGTGTTATAGTTTTCCTGATTTCACGTTTGCTTTCCTAGATCTAACGGTAACTTTCTGGATCAGCCTGTGGCTGCAAGTAGAATTTCAATTACAAAATCAAATATGGAAAGAAAATCAATTTCATTTGAATTTACTTAATTGAAGTGAATGCTTATTTATAGTCTGTAAAGAATATTTACTGCGTTTTGAAGTCAACGATGATCTTTTCAATGTATTTGAGAAAATCGAAAAAGCAATTTTAAATCCCAACTCCCTAGAAAAATAAAAAAAATGTCAATCAGATATTTCTATTTCGAAGAAATAAGTACCTGCATGTGTCTTACGTTTATTAAAATTTAAACGTGTTCTTTAGAAAAGCTAATAATCATTTTTATGATTTTTCCTTTCCATACGTTTTTATTTAGTTCCAATCAATAAATCCAATCAACCCATGGTTTTTGCTCAGCGGAAGACCGAAAATATATAAAATATTGTTATTGCTTTTAATGAAATAGTTGTTATTTTTAACGTATTTTCATGTAATACATATAGTATAATTTATATAATATGATATATATATATATATATACATTGAAAATTATAAAAATATTAAAATTTTTTTTATATTTTTAACACCGATAATCATGTAAATTTTCAGCTCAAGGAAGAGCCCATGATTCATGGCTCCCTCTTCTTAGGTGCGTCATTGGTTCTGATAAATGTGTTGCACCGATTTAACGCGTTCTTCGATTTAACGATTATTTTCACTGGTCTCATGAAAATGGTTAAATCAAGGTTAGACTTTAATTAACTTACTTTTGTAGTAAAAATTTGTTTAATATACATCCATCCGCTATTTATTTAATTATCATAAATTATAAACTTTTTGTTTTTGCTTTTTTTAAGCAATTAAAGCAAGGCCTACAGGTCATTTCTCTGATCATCATAAACCATTGCTCTCTAATCTGACTCTCATTCTAACATTAGATGGTCTCTTATTGTTAAAAGAAAAATTACGGTGGCATTTTAAATGGCTGTAGGTAATCTAATAGTCAAAAACATCACAATGTTAACTAAAAACTAATTTATTTGATTATTAAAGCGCTTTTTTGAGGAAGTTATGTTTATATGAGGAAGGGTTGTATAAGGAAGTTACAATATAATGAGAAAGTGTAGTATAAGGAAGTTATAATATAATGAGGAAGTGTAGAATAAGGATTTTATAATATAATGAGGAAATGTAGTATAAGGAATTTATAATATAATGAAGAAGTGTAGTATAAGGAATTTATAATATAATGAAGAAGTGTAGTATAAGGAAATTATAATATAATGAGGAAGTGTTGTATAAGGAAGTTATAATATAATGAGGAAGTGTAGTATAACGAAGTTACAATATAATGAGGAAGTTATAATTATAACTATACCATCATATTTCGAATTCCAAAGACTTTTCGAAATTCAAGTTTTTTTGCCATGAGAGCTTGGTGGGGAAACCTTTGCTAATATTTTTAGTTACATAATAATTAGCAATTGAGAATCTTTTGCTACATTGAGCGCTTAGATATAACACAGGCTATGAACATAAAACATTAAAAATTAAAATATTTATGAATTCCACGAATTTATGTATAATCTACTAATTTTATAATTATTTGAGGTTTCTGATGGACATGTCCCTTGCTATTTATTTTGTGGATAATTATGATGATTTTTTAATGAGTTATTGCGCAAATAATCAATATTCCTATGTACTCATTTAACTGAAAGCAGCTATAATACATTTGATAAAAAAATAATAGTAAGCATCATATTATTTCATAATGCTGAGGAATCGTTTAAGACTAAGTAGATTATTAAATATAAGTTACGTAATTTATCCTGTATATAACGATCATCAAACTTAGGCTTAATATAGTCCTATTAGTTAACTAGCTTAATAAATAATAATACAATGATTAGTTAAATAATAACTGATGATATTTTAAATTAATAATAAAACGATCTGAGGCTTTCTACCCCAATTGTCTACAAAAAGGTTGTCCAAACTTTTTGATCAGCGGGCCATTTAAAAGTTTTTCACAGATCTCGCGGGCTCAGCGAGTTTTGTAAAAAAAATCCGAATTTCTCCCCTTTATTCGTTTGTTCACTTGCTATATGTATGGAACCTATGCTTCTCTGCGGGTTTTCCTTATTTCTGAAAAAAAAAATAAAATTTTTAGTTTGAATTTTTATTTCAGGTATTTGTCGGCGGGCCTGATTAACACTGTTCGCGGGCCGTATGTTGGACCACCCTGGTCTACACTATATCCATCTTAGTTAAGAATAGAGCACTGTTCGATTGAGAGTAAACTTGGTTGTATCCAAACGTATCTTTGTTCAGAGATCACGTGTAAACGTTGGTCTCGCCTCGTCGTATGTTTTCAAGATATGCAATTTAATTCCTTTTAGTTACCAATTTACATGAGCTATGGTAGTGTAACACATTCAATTCTACCTTCTATACCCACGAAGGCAGTTTTGAAGGAGAACATTCAGTTTTGACCCGAAAGTTCGTTCAGGCTATTTGTCTCATCTTGAAATGTCTAAAAATTTTTAATTTTAAAACTGATAAAAAGAGTTTTGTAAATCAATAGTCTCATAATAAAGCAAAAGTGAGCTCTGTAGCATATTTTCCATGTCTTATATACGTCAGTAAATTTAAAGTTATTAATATGTTATTAATATGTTTGTATTATATATTAATATATTATGAATGCTTGTATTATATATTAATATGTTATGAATGTTTGTATTATATATTAATAGGTTATGAATGTTTGCATTATATATTAATGTATTATTAATGTTTGTATTATATATTAATGTGTTATGAATGTTTGTATCGTTATTCGTTATATATATATATATATATATATATATATATATATATCAGAAAAATTAGATGCAGCTCAACCAAGAGAACAAGCTGGATTTCGAAGTGGATTCAGTACAGTGGACCATATTCAAGTATTAAGAGAATTAATTGAAAGAACACATGAATATGAACTTCCATTGTGTGTTGCATTTATTGACTATGAGAAGGCCTTTGACTCTATTAAAACATCAGCAGTCATCAACTCTTTAAGATCAACAGACATTGAGGATGTGTACATTGACATGGTGAAACGTGTGTATAAAAATGCAAGTGCAAAATTTCGGTTACATAAAGATACCAAAACTATCAAACTTGGCAAAGGGGTGAGGCAGGGAGATACCATTTCTCCAAAACTTTTTACTTCAGCTTTACAGATGATTTTTCAGCAGATAAATTGGAATAACAAGGGAATAAAAATAAATGGTGAATATTTAAATCATTTGCGGTTTGCTGATGACATTGTTATTTTTTCAACGAACCCATCAGAACTCCAAGACATGGTACAGGAGCTCTCAACTAGAAGTAAAGAAGTTGGACTCAAGATGAACCTACAAAAAACTAAGATCATGTTCAATAATTTTGTAGAGGAAACAAAAATACAAGTTGACAACACTGAGCTAGAAATTGCTGATTCATATATTTACCTTGGCCAGCTGATTTCAATGGATGGCAACATTATGAAAGAACTCAACAGACGTATTAAACTTGGCTGGAGTGCATTTGGAAGAAACAGTTTTATCCTGAAGGGGAAATTGCCTTTATGTCTAAAAAGAAAAGTCTTCAACCAGTGTGTATTGCCAGTCCTCTCTTATGGATCAGAGACATGGAGTCTAACAGTTGGAGCAATACGAAAGTTACAGACAACGCAAAGGAGCATGGAGAGGTGCATGCTTGGAATAACTAGGAGAGATCGAAAAAGAAACACTTGGGTGAGAGAGCAAACTAGAGTAGAGGACATCATTGTTAAAGTAAAAGGACTGAAATGGCGATGGGCTGGGCATATTGCAAGAAGAACTGATCAACGATGGACAACAGAAATTCTGAACTGGATTCCAAGAGACCACCGAAGACCTAGAAAACGTCCTCAAACTAGATGGGTGGATGAAATAAGAAAAGAGGTTGGGGTGACGTGGAAACGAATGGCCCAGGATAGACTTGTGTGGAAAGCATTTGGAGAGACCTTCATCCAGCAGTGGATAGATAATGGTTGAATATGATGATGATGATATATATATATATATATAATCGGTATTTGATATAATCAGGTACATATATTATACATTAAATATAACTATCATACAACGCATTCGTTATATCGGTATTCGTTGTAACTGAGTTTCATTATACATTAATCCATATTAATTTATTATAATTAGTTACAAGAATATCTAAATACAACAGATAAATACTTGAATAACTTAATTTATTAATTAAGTGGGGGAGAACGAGATGGCGTCGGCTTAAAAAAAGACGAATCGATGCTATTAATTTACATCTGTGAAGATAACGAAGATGACGGGAAGGAAGGGAAAAACAAAAATCGGAAAACGAGCAGAAGTGAAATAACGATGATGTTGATGTTCAAATGAACGATTTTCAGTACTCGGTCGTAAATATGATTTGTAGGTGAATATTTTCTCGAGTTTTTGAGACACAAGTGGATATCATTTAATTTCGTCTACAGTTTTAAGAATATTCCCAATTTTTCGTCATCGGTATTATAGTATATAGTTCATACAAGTTCAAAACTATCTATAAACGAAACGGTAGTTTTAAGTAAAAAATAATTATTAAAAAGCGAATTAAATAATAGATAATGTTTATTATTAAATTAAAATTGACAAAAAAAAATTACGAAAACAAGTAAGTATGACGACGACGACAATTAAAACATTGAAATGTCAATACGAAGAATGACAACGTCGACTTTTTCTTTGAAAGGTTTTCCTGGACATGAGGGGAGGGGAAAAAGGGAAAAAGAGAGGGGAAAGAACGACTAGAAGCTTCGTTATACGTTCTGAACGACAGAAAGGACGGACTAATAGGTCGCCATCCCGTTACCATGGCGACGCCTCGACGCGCACATTTCCTTTTTTCCCCCACTCGTCCTTTTTAGGGAAAAAATGCCTCGGGAAAAGTAGGGGATTGGCGGAGGAGGGAGGGAAGAAGAAGGAAGGTCGAAGTAGAGGAAGGAAAAGGCCGGGCCGCATTTCAAAAGGGCCAGCTCCATCCCCGCAGGGACTTGCGGCTCGTTTTGTTTCTTCCTTTTTTTTCCCTTTTTTTATCTTTACAGATCCTTCTTTTTTTTCATTTTCCTTTTTCTGTTCTGCTTGAGCCGTAAGTTACTGGAGGGACAGTAATTCGTGCTGTTGGCCCTTGGACATGGGCATTAAAGTTGCCTTTCTTTCCTTCCCCCCACCTTGAGTCCCTCGCTTCCCCGAATACCATTTTTTCCCCAACAAATTCCCGAACTAGATACTACGGCACGTATATGTTATTAAAATATACTGTGGCCCTATTGCCGATGTTTACAAGGCGAAAGCGTTTTATATGTCAAAATATAGGAGCAGAAATATTTACTTACTCATAGAGATTTATTTAATATATATATATATATATATCGCTTACAAACGGTTTATTTATAATAATTTTTAATTCATTTTAACTACAAACTTCTTCAGTTTGAATTTTATTTGAATTTACTTGTTCAACTTTTAATACCATAACAAACTTTTTAAAGTTATTTTAATATACGGTTGCTTATGCATTGCATCATGGTGAGATTCAGCATTGTTGTATGTTGAGTACTATAATTTAGTATTGATATATTCATTGTGCATTCTTTGATTGTAAAACGTTTTCTGAAATTTGTATTGCTGTTAATTTTGTTATGTCATATGGCACATATAGTGCTTTCACTCTTTCAAATCAATTTGTATACTTAAAATTTTTGATGGATACTTATATTTTGTATAAGAAAAACAGCCCTGGTTTTTATACAATATTGTTGGAGGTGAACGTTAACCGGTTATAAAAGTGATTTTAAACCTCATTACTAGCTCGTAATGTTAGTCAACATTTAATATATTGTATATCTTAGTATTCTACTCTACACTTTACTATTTCATAAAGCTTTAGTGATTTAACACAGACAGACAGACGGTAGATAGATAGATAGAGATAGATAGATAGATAGATAGATAGATAGATAGATAGATAGATAGATAGATAGATAGATAGATAGATGGATGGATGGATGGATGGATGGATGGACGGACGGACGGACGGACGGACGGACGGACAGACAGACAGACAGACAGACAGACAGACAGACAGACAGATAGATAGATAGATAGATAGATAGATAGATAGATAGATAGATAGATAGATAGATAGATAGATAGATAGATAGATAGATAATCTGGAAATTAAATTGTTCGAATATATATATATATATTGGTTATTATTCGATAGAATATTTATTCAAAACCAAACGTTACAAAGTACTGTAAAACCCCTCTTAACGGACACTTAGCAAATGCGGTTACATGGTTTTTCGGACAAATAAAAATTCAGCGGCATGGATTCCATCATAATGATCCTCCCTCTTTTACGGACAAATTTTTCTATCCCGTGAGTGTCCGCTAATGAGAGGTTTTGCTATATATATATATGTGTGTATGTGTGTGTGTGTTCGTTAAGATATTATCTGCTTCAAAAATAATCCGATATCTACCATTTGTTTTGATTTGTCTCTGAAGAGTGGCAAATATTAGGAAATCAATATGAGCGTTTTTGCGAAAAAACATTTTAGAAATATCTACTAAAGAATAAATAAAACGTCAGTTTGTTTCCGTTAAGAGATCAGATAATCGAGGCTGTACAATGTATTATTTTTTATTAAGTTACATTTTATTGAGTGTTAAGTGGGTAAAAAAGGTTGTCTTAACGCATAAGTGGGGATAGTGATTAAAGAAAAGAATAATTGAATTGATTTTGAAATATACGGATGGATATAATATTATATTTTCGATATTGTATACTAAAAAAAAGGTTTTCTACCAAACAAAAGAAACTTAACTAGAAAAATTTTTTGTCAATGGTTGAGAAAGCAAAAAAATAAAAGCGCTAAAAGAAAGGTGATTAGGAAGAAATAAGCAAAGCAAGAACATAGAAATTCTAAAATGAAAAGAAGGGAAGAAAATGATAAATAAGAAAACGTTAAAAAAATTAAAGAAGATATGAAATAAGCAAAAATAAGTAGCAAGAAACAGAAAGAGTGTAAAACTAAGTAATACTTACCAACGCCCCAATGAACAATAAGCCTTGTTTGATAAAGTGAACAGCATTTCTCGAAAATCTACAGATTTCTTTAGAAATTCTTTGCCACAGGTAAATTTTATCTATTTTTACACATTTTTATTATTTTCTACTTACTTACTTTCTCCTTTGTTTTATTTTTTACCTCCTTTCCCTTTCTTCATTTATTGAATTTTTTTAATTTATTCTTCCCCTTGCCTTCGCTCCATTCGCATCCACAATGAACCTGGCACTAATAAATTTCACAAACCTCCGTAACGTAAACGTAAGAACGCTTACTCAGAGATCTCATAAAGATCGCACTGCTCACTGTAGTCCGGGGTTTGGTTCCCCAGGCCTTAAGAGGTTCGGATTCCTCGGAAAACAGTAGGTCCCGGCGCAGCATGACCACTGTAGTCTTTGAGCCGTAAAACCAAAAAACAAACAAACAAACATTAATCTTAAAGGACTTATTGGAAATCTAAACATTCTATGTTTATTTCTCGAAGGATTTAAACAATTAACAGCAGCATCACACCCATTTTACCCTATTTGAAACTATCACACTTTTAAATCATTCAGCCGCATACAGCGGTGAAGGCTATCACGTGGTACGATGGTATACAAATGGTGGATATGCGCCTTTTATGGCATACAAATGGTAGACGCGCGCCTTTTTAGGAGCCCCATGGTAGTTTGAAAAGTAGCAGGTGTCCTGCCATACCATTAGACGCAGAACCCGGGATGCGAGATTTGAATTTCCATAACACTTTTAGCATTAGGACCGATTTAAACAATCTGATTGGCTAACGATGCCATCACTTATAGGTTTGCTACGCAATTTTGGCCGCCAATGTAACAGGCACCAAACGATTAACCACTTCAGAGTTCGTAATCGTCCTTTACGTAAATCAGATTTTAATCACGGGAGAATTTTAGGACGACAATATTCAATAATACGTCTAGTTTATTTTTAATTACAAGGAGTTGATCTTTTCTTTAATTTAAAACGTAATAAGTGGTTAGAAATCTTTAAAACAAAACAACATTTTTGAAATATTGTGCTGCTAGCTTATATTTTTATAGAAAAATCATCTTTTGCCTCAATTTTTGAGTAGATGGCGGCTGAAATTTTAAAGAAAAAACTAGATCACATCGAGTAGTAATCCCGTATTTAAAAAATAAAAAAGTATCTCCCTTGATTCCTGGAATTGCTTTCCTTGATTGAAATTGAAAATTAGTATTTTCGAAATACAGTAAAACCTCCCTCAGGCGACCATTGTCGGTTCCGTGAAAAAGAGGTCGCTCAGAGAAGTGGTCTCTGAATGGAGCTAAATTTAGCAGGTGAAGAAAATCCACTTCCAAAAAATGTAGACGTTAAGGAAAATTGTCTCAAAATAGAGGTGGTCGTTAAGAAAGATATTTCTGCATATAATTGAAAATAATTTTCGAGTTGTTTTGTATTCATGGAAAATGTGGTTTAAAACCTGTTTTCATGTAAAAACCCGGGTATTTGCCAACCCTGTTTGCCCTGCATCCAAGTTAAGTCTATATGAATGTATTATTTAATAACTCGTCCCAGTGGCATTGCGTGTGTTGACCATTATGTGGCAATTGTGTTATCCCTGTGAAGGGCAATAATATCTTACATTATTTAATAACTCATTAAATGATTTCAATAGCTGGAAAATAGATTACTTTTAAAGACGTTTGCTCAATTACATTTCTTATATTGGAGCACCTGCAGAAAGCAGCAGGTTTTGACAACTACACCACGTTCTTTTGCAGTTATTAATGGTTCTTTTAGCTCACATACTACCCTAATTTCTCCAAAAAAAATAACGCCAATTCTTTTTGACGGGAATTATTTCGATCTGGAAACCAGGCCGCACATCACCTGCTCAGCCAATCAGATTGCTTAAATCGGTCCTAATGCTAAAAGTGTTATGGAAATTCAAATCTCGCACCCTGGATATGGCACGAGAAATAAAAGCGTCTTTCAACCTGCCTCAGCGGTTTGTTGCGCTGTTTGCGCGTCTTGTCTGGGATTACAGTGCAGTCTTCGGCGGCCACCCTTTCCAATCCCCCTTTGCAAAAAAAAAAAAAAAAAACCAAACCGCTACTGCTATGTTGCTGTATGACAGTGGAAGTGCAATGCCCCGAGCCATCGGAACCTCTTAAGGTCTAGGGAAGGGGAACCTTTTCATATTTTAAGGCCGCATAAAGTTTGTTATAATCGATGAAGGCCTCATTCAAGAAATTAAATTAGATAAAGGGTGTGGCAAATCAAAAATTATGGTGCTCAAGTAGTTCTTTAACAGACCATGTGATTTGGCATCAAACAGAATAAAGTATTTTGCTATCCAATGGGACGTCTTGTGCCCTTTGGGCCCCTTTTCCTACGCTATTGATTATATATACAGCAGAACCCCGATTATTCGAACTCCGTTTAACCAAAATGGCCGACAGTACTTATTGTTATTATTTTAGTAGATACTCGTTCAACATTTTCGGAAAAAATGTCCATATTCGTTTTTTAATGCACTCCGGTCGTACTTACGAGAGAAACCAATACAAATGATAAATATTGGACATATAAAATATATGTGATATAGACATATATATATATCGAGTATACCCAAAGATGATAATACTTTTATTGTTTGTATTTTAAGTACGTTCATTTAAATGCAAATCACTACACCACGAAGTATAAATTAAATTTAGAACAACAAAATATTTAGCTTTTGTAACAGCTGAAGATGAGTGGCGCTTTGAATGGTTGAAAACGTGTTTATGTACCATTAAATTTTTTAACCACATCAACATTTTTCTAAATCTGACGTTCATTTAAGATAATAATTAAAATAAAGTAAATGAATAAAAAATAAGATGAACAAAATAACATTAATAAAAATAAAAGGATTTGGTTTGCAAAATTCGAATTCATCCAAAAGGCCGCATTTGCTGGTCCAAGAGGCAACAGGTTCTCCACCCCCCGGTCTAGGGAACCGAACCTCGACTACGGTGGGCAGTTAGTAAGCGTTCTTTGTTTTTGATACCGTTAAAAATCGATCTTTGATTAACAACACTCCAGGTGAAGGCGTTACCTCTGGCTTTCCTAGAATCTAATTTTTGATTGCTATGAATCTTGCATCTTAAAACGGCATTTCCATTTTCTTGGATGGAATCGATATCTTAGAGCAACCATCCAAAACGTTCTAAAATTCAGTCATATATTTTACATTTCTCAGTTGAGAAATTTCTCGAATTAAATATTCTCTAGTGCGCTTATTTGTTCTTTATAGTGCAGATAAGGTATTGTTGCCCCAAGACCATTTTTTCTGAGGAATTTGGAATACTATCATCTAGGCAATAAAACCTCAGAGAACGGATTGGTAGAGAAGCTAACAAACCGTCGATTACAGTGAGATATAAACAATTTTTCCAACGACAGCAAAACTATTCAAACAATGTCGCCTTATATTTAGTGTCCTTAACCAGATCAGTGAGCTCTGCGCAGAGATTTGCGTTAAGTTAGTGGTAAGTGGTGCCAGTTTTCAAGCCCGAAAGTTATGGGTTTAAACCTAGTCTATTATTTAATCTTTTTCATAGTGAAATTAAAACAACAACCAGCAATAAACATGTTCTTTTTCTTGAATTATTTTATTTTATCTATTTACTAAAGCCAGACAATTCTCACCATAGCAGTTGATGTGGAAATAATTAGATGATGAGCTACTCTCAAAGAAAAGGAAAGAATGATTTTTGATAAATTTGTTTTGTGATATATATATATAATTTTTTGCAAAGCATGTTCTTAGATCGTAGTAACTCGGTCTTAATTCTATTGCATCTATTATTTTACCATTATTGTTTAAATAAATAATTATTATACTGTGGACAGAATCTTGTGAAGATCAAATAAAATTACACATATTGTATTTAGTTGGTGTTAAAATACAATTAAGGGCATATATCATGCTGTTCGTTTACAATGTGAGTGTTTAAACAGGATTATTGCTGGATTTAATGCGCTCAGCTTGTTTGTTAGTTTTTGCTTCGATGGGATAAATATGGAATTTATTAGACTGTGGTAGAAAATAATTGAAAATACGGTTTTATGAATTTTGATGGAATACATACTTCACGGGTCGGTATTGGTACCTCTTATCAAGAATGTATTTGTGTTCAGTCACTTGGAAGGAAGTAAGGATGAAAGCTAGAAAGAGAGGAAGGAAGGGAGAGAGGAAGTGGTGGAATTCTTGGTGGTATGCTTCTGTGCCACAGCATCCATTCATCTTCAGCCCTCTGAGACCGACAACTGACACCTAGCATAGGGCAAACAGTCGATATACTTCCCTCCCCACCATCTCCTGCAGGAGAGGATGGGGAGAGGAGGAAGAGACAGAAAGTGAGAGAGGGAGAGAAGAACTTTTGGGATGGGAAGGAGGTCTATCCGTTATGTTAACGAGTCATGGATACAGCAACAGAAGATGGAAGATTCGGTGTAGAAGATTCCAGAATGGAAGACGGCCCAAACCGGACTTCGCGAAAGATAAGAAAAGTTAAGGGCCGAATTTGGACTGCTAGTTCCTTTGCTAGAAGATGTCACGGACCAACATCTCTCCTTTCCTTCCTGTTTCTGACGCAGAGAATTTCGAATTCAGACGTTGTACGTCCGGGATTTGCAGCGAGAAAAGGAATTATTCCGCAATTTTCTAGCCCGGATTTCCCGGTGGCAAGTCACATTTTTTTTTTCACGCGTGACAAAGTCTCAGATTTTCCCTCGACTTGTAATTAAAGAACGCTAACGTTGCAGAAACAATGAAAGCCGTTTCCCTTTTTCGGTATTTTCTAGATCATGTTGGGCTTCAGGAGTTGGGAAATCCTAGAGAGTTTTAGGTATTTATGACGTGAATTGGCAGGGGGTTTATTGAGAGTTACTTTGTTTTCTTTCCGTATATAAACCATTTGCATCGAAATATTTTATAAATGAATAAGTTGTAGGAAAAAATACCAAAACGTGCTTAGTATTTCTTTTCGTTTAGCTGATATCCATTAAATTATTATTTTCAAAGTTTTTATAGATTAAAACATTACCCAGGTAAAAAATTCCGCATAATGTTTGTAATTCTGCATTTGAAAAAGAAATTGAAAATAAATTGATCTAGAATTTCGTTTAGTTTTAATTCCTTTTGTCATATATCTGTTATGAATATTAGATGTTCTACTCACGCTAGAAAAAGAAAATTCGTTGACTAAAGATACATAATTAAGATCTATTAATTAAACGCATAATTCATATTAGAAGTGAAACACATTGTAATTATAATTTCCTATGAATAAATACGCACTTTTCAATATAGGCATTTGGTAACTACGCTGTTTGAAAATTAGCTAACGAGGTCTGCCATTCGTGTCAAAGTTTCCTTCTGAGTAGATACTTTTCCGAGAATTAGTTTCACGATTTCGTGTATATAACACAAATAAATCAAGGGTATAAAACATCGTCAAAATCTAAGATATAAGTTAATTTCAAATAGCGCATCAAACTCTTCAAATACCATATAAAGGAAGTATTACGAGAATGTGACAAAGTGTAGCACACAATTTGCGAGATATGTATCTGTATATATATATATATATATATATATATGGCCTGCAAAAGGGTTGCTGGTATCTAACTGGAAGGAGACCCACACGCTGAACGTATGTGACGATGTGTGGAACCGGCCAGGCCAGTAACCTAGTGTCCTACCCCGCCTTCAAGTGGTGCAGGCTGAGCTTTCTATTTATGTGGCAAATTAATATTTGCTACACGGATAGAAAGGCGGAAGGGGAGGGCTAATTCACCAACCCGTCTAGCCAGCGTGGTGAAATTATGGCTAATTCCTCCATTATGTTGACACACCAGAAACCATGGCCCCTAGTCTCCAGGTGCTGGAGTGCTCCTGATCAAGGCAGCGGTCAGTGTGGCATGAAAGCAGGGGGTGCTAAGAATCACTGGAATGGCCCAGGCTGCCGTTTGTTATTGACCTTGGCTACGTTTAATGGACGATCCCTTGCTTCTGAAGCAAAACTTCAGGAATTGGAAGAAGAACTTGACAAGATCAAATGGGACATTGTAGGACTCAGTGAAGTTAGAAGAAAAGGTGAAGAGTTGGTGGAACTTAAAAGTGGACATTTGTTTTATTATAGAGGAACGGAAACTGGAAGAACAAGTGGTGTTGGCTTCTTAATCAACAAAAGAATTAAAGACTACCTTCTTGAAGTCGAAAGCACGTCAGATCGAGCAGCGAGGCTCGTTGTTCAACTAACCCAGCGATACCAACTTCAAATAGTACAGGTATATGCACCAACATCAAGCCATACCGACGAAGAGGTTGAAGAATTTTATGAAGAAATCAAAGAGTTACACACCAAAGGGAAACAACATATCAAGCTCATCATGGGGGATTTCAATGCAAGAATTGGACAACAGGAACAAGGAGAGACATCGGTTGGTAAATACGGATATGGGGAAAGGAATGAACGTGGCGATCAACTCATCGAATTTGCAGAAGCTGAAAATCTTAGCATCATGAATTCATTTTTTAAGAAGAAACCGCAAAGAAAATGGACATGGAAACACCCCAATGGAGGAACCAGCGAAATTGACTATATCCTGGCAAACAAGAAATCAATTATTGAAGATTGCAGCGTACTGAACAGATTTAATACTGGAAGTGATCATCGAATGGTGAGATGTAAAATGCACTTAAATACTAAACTAGAAAGGCAGAAGCTCATTAGGAAACAAGTATGTAAGAGGGTGGATTTAAAGAAATTAAAAGAAAATACCGAGGCATTCAAGTTGGAATTAAAAAATCGCTTTTCTGCACTGGAAGGACTTATTGAAGAAGTTGACATCTCAGAAGCAAATGAAAACATTGTTAAGACAATAATTGAAACTGCTGGGGAAATTGGTGGTGTAATATGTAAAAAGCAGAATAGCAAATTATCTGAGAAGACGAAACAACTCATGAAAAGGCGAAGAGATATGAAGGTGGACAATCAAAATACCAGTTCCAGGATTGAGTACATAGAACTTTGCAAAACTTTGCGCAAAAACATGAAAGAAGATATAAGAAAATTCAATTGTGAGTTAGTAAGGAAGGCCATTGAAAGCAACAAGAGCCTTAGGGTTGTTAAAGGGAGTTTGTCTATTGGGAAGAAACACATCATTGCATTAAAAGGAGAGGATGGCACTGTAACAAGAAATAGGGAAGAAATACTTAGAAGAGTTGAAGAATTCTACAGAAAGCTGTATGAGGGAAACAGTGGATTAAACGAAGACTCTGAGATAGTCGAAGGAACAGCTCCTAAAATCTTAAAAGAAGAAGTAGCATTTGCAATAAAAAGTATGAAGAAAGGAAGATCCCCTGGCGATGATGGCATTACATTAGATATCTTAAAAGAAGCTGGAGAACATGTAGAAGACATACTCGCAAAATTCTTTACCAAATGCCTCAACAGTGGTAACATACCAAACCAATGGGATTCTGCAACAGTAATTCTTTTGCATAAAAAAGGTGATAAAGAGGATTTAAAAAATTACCGACCAATTAGCTTGTTACCTGCTATTTATAAAATCTTCACAAAAGTGCTAACACATCGCCTGCAGAAAAAATTAGATGCAGCTCAACCAAGAGAACAAGCTGGATTTCGAAGTGGATTCAGTACAGTGGACCATATTCAAGTATTAAGAGAATTAATTGAAAGAACACATGAATATGAACTTCCATTGTGTGTGGCATTTATTGACTATGAGAAGGCCTTTGACTCTATTAAAACATCAGCAGTCATCAACTCTTTAAGATCAACAGACATTGAGGATGTGTACATTGACATGGTGAAACGTGTGTATAAAAATGCAAGTGCAAAATTTCGGTTACATAAAGATACCAAAACTATCAAAATTGGTAAAGGTGTGAGGCAGGGAGATACCATTTCTCCAAAACTTTTTACTTCAGCTTTACAGATGATTTTTCAGCAGATAAATTGGAATAACAGGGGAATAAAAATAAATGGTGAATATTTAAATCATTTGCGGTTTGCTGATGACATTGTTATTTTTTCAACGAACCCATCAGAACTCCAAGACATGGTACAGGAGCTCTCAACTAGAAGTAAAGAAGTTGGACTCAAGATGAACCTACAAAAAACTAAGATCATGTTCAATAATTTTGTAGAGGAAACAAAAATACAAGTTGACAACACTGAGCTAGAAATTGCTGATTCATATATTTACCTTGGCCAGCTGATTTCAATGGATGGCAACATTATGAAAGAACTCAACAGACGTATTAAACTTGGCTGGAGTGCATTTGGAAGAAACAGTTTTATCCTGAAGGGGAAATTGCCTTTGTGTCTAAAAAGAAAGGTCTTCAACCAGTGTGTATTGCCAGTCCTCTCTTATGGATCAGAGACATGGAGTCTAACAGTTGGAGCAATACGAAAGTTACAGACAACGCAAAGGAGCATGGAGAGGTGCATGCTTGGAATAACTAGGAGAGATCGAAAAAGAAACACTTGGGTGAGAGAGCAAACTAGAGTAGAGGACATCATTGTTAAAGTAAAAGGGCTGAAATGGCGATGGGCTGGGCATATTGCAAGAACTGATCAACGATGGACAACAGAAATTCTGAACTGGATTCCAAGAGACCACCGAAGACCTAGAAAACGTCCTCAAACTAGATGGGTGGATGAAATAAGAAAACAGGTTGGGGTGACGTGGAAGCGAATTGCTCAGGATAGACTTGTGTGGAAAGCATTTGGAGAGACCTTCATCCAGCAGTGGATAGATAATGGTTGAATATGATGATGATGATGATATATATATCCCAAGAAAATTGCTTACAACAGGATTATTCAAGCTAATTAGAAAAGTACCTAGAGTTCTTGAAATCATAGATTTGACTATGAAAAAAAACTAAATTTCAGTAATGGAATTCTCCTCAGGTATTCTGCTCCTATCTCCAAGAAGTACTTCACTAAATTTCATTACCTTTTATTTGAAATAACCTCATCCATTTACGAAATCCAATGATTGCTTAAATTGGATACCGTTTTCACTTCAAAACTTGATATTTACGACATTTTGAATTTGCAAGACAATCAAACATCAATTAATAACTCTGTCCAAACGTTGATTACTTTCTTGTTTGAGTGCATTAATTAACGCAATGACCTCTTTGGGAAATACCGTTTAGATAATTTACAGAAGCAAATGACTATTTTAAAGCCATCAAAAATCGGTTCATAAATATTAAAACAGAGCTTGAAGACAATCAAAACATAAACATACAGTGAAACTTGGTAACGCATCCACTTTGGTAAATTGGTTACCTAAATAAGGTGACGACTTTCTCTAAGAGGGAACTGGTAGGGACTTAGTTATAACTATTAAAGTGTTTCGTAATTTTTTTTTTGAAAATTATTGCTCCAAAGCTCTTAATCTTACTACAATAGGATACAGATAGTTATATCTAAAATTTCATACTAATCGGTTGATATCTTGACCCTGCTCCCCTGAGCTGAAATTTCAACCTTCGCGAGATGGGGGAAGATGGCTGAGAAACAGCTATATTACCAACTTTATTAAAAATTCAGCTATATTAAGCAGAAATTTCGATTATTTTGTAGAAAATAAAAGGTACAGAATAAAATTTTCCTTAAAACAGTTATTTTGAATAAATGTTTTTTTTATTATATCTCATAATGTAAATCTTTTTTATTTTCACAAATTTGCGACAATATTATATCACAAAACTTGGTAAAATAACACAATGGGCACAGTTTTTGAACTATATGTTTTAATATAGCTTTAAAACGTTCTCTCGAAGGCTTTTAACACTCTTCAAAGAAGGTTACATAATACTGGAACTATTAAGACTGAACTAATAATAAACAAAATTTTCAAACACTGTCACACTATCTAAAGTCACGTACAATTGACTAAAACCAAATGAGTTTAATAAAATTATTAAAAATACACTTAAAGAAAAAAGTAAACAACCAAACACAAACAATAATCTAAAATGGAAAAATCTAGTGTAACTTAATGTGTAGGAAATTAGTCCATGTCGGATGTAATTTGGACTAATTTCACTAATTTAAAACCAAGCACACTGACATAGGGTACTGCTGATTTTGCCGAAATTACTTTGAAGAATCAAGGAAGGAATCTTCGGCAGATAGCAGAAGCAAAAATGCAGAATTCAATCTCTGACAGAGCAACAGCATCCATTCTAATTGTCACTCTTCGTGCAAACGATATTCACACATAGTTGATAAACCGAAAGTACGTAGAGCAGTTAGTACAACATTTGAAGAAGCTAAAGCAGCACTAACTGTGTTTTGCTGTGGAATTTGTTATGATGGTAGAAAAGTTATAACTTTAATGTAAGAACGAATGCACGAGAAATACTGTACATCGAGGAAAACTGAGGAACACGTCACAATTGTTCCACTTCTTGATGGAAGGTTCTTAGGCCATGTATCGCCACTTGATGGTAGAGATATAACTCTTTCGAACTCCCTGATCCAGTTTCTTCAATAAAAAAAAGCATTAGAGTCACAATTGAAGCCTTGGCTTGCGACAGCGTTAACACAAATGTTGGACTAGAAGGTGGAATCAATCATGGGATGGAAATGAGAATTAGGCGTTCTTTACAATGGAATATTTGCCTTCTGCAGGCAAATAAATTGTCACTGAAGCACCTCATCATTGAATTGGATGGTCCAACAACAGGCGCCAACATGTTTGCTGGACCAATTGGAAATTTACTGCCGGATATCATGAATTATTCTGTCACCAGGTAAAAGCGCTTTAATCGTTCACAGCCTTTCGATGAGGACAAACGGCGCCTGAAGATTGGACTATGTATTTACAGTAGATGGCTAATGACTGCATGCTGCATCTGTAGGCTGTATGCATGTACTATGAAACCATCAGAAGTTCTGAAGATTTTGATTGCATATATTGTGAATGCGCATGCATCTATGTGGTTTACTGTAAGGGATCATGAGCTTGCAATTAATGGTCCTCAAAATCTGTTTTCTTAATGCAAAGATATGAGTTAATGGAATATGAAGCTGCTTAGGAAACCTTACAGAGGTGTATTCAACGGAACGCTTTTTTTGTCTATTCAGAGAATATCCTGATTGCTGAATTAGCATCTTCCCACAAAGTAGACCGCAAGAATGCTGTTCAAACTGACATTGAAGCCAGAGATAAACACCAAGATGTCGCCTCATCTGTACGTCTCTTCTAGGTACTTCCACTAGATTTTAAAGCAACTAACTGGTAGTTCATGATTAAATGGAGAAAAACAGATACATTAGAACCTCCCTCAACTAGGACCATGTCAAATAGCGAACTGTTGGCAGTAGTAGAAAAATCTTTCATCATACCTAAACCGAAATTTCACATAAAAATTGTTGAAAAAGCTGTGAAGGATATGACAAAGGCAAGCCAAACGGCAGTAGGTATGAAGCGACGTGATGCAACAATAAAAGCATCAATGGAGAATCGTGCTAAATACCCAAAGCAGGAATCGAAGGAGGATTTTGCTCCAACAAAGTTCAAAGATAATTGTTCAATGTTTATATCATATAAATTTTCTACTCTTCTTTAAGTAATGTAAATGATACTATCTACTTGTCATTATTAGTGTTAAGTCATGTAATCTATTGTTTGTTTGTTTGTTTTGTGGTTTTACGGCTCAAAGACTACAATGGTCATGCTGCGCCGGGACCTACTGTTTTCCGAGGAATCCGAACCTCTTATGGCCTAGGGAACCAAACCCCGGACTACAGTGAGCAGTGCGATCTTTTATGAGATCTCTGAGTAAGCGTTCTTTGTACACTGTTGGGAGTCCAACTCAACAGTGTACAAAGAAAGTGAAAAGTTTATGCACCAATGATGTAGACAACTAATGGAGAGAAAGCTGGATTAAAAGGAAAAGTAAGAGAGGGTATTTTTAAGTTAATTGGACACGTTCATTAAGTACATAACAGGAGAATGGGAGAATCTACAGAAAGAATGCGTTTAATTAGATGAAAATTAGAACAGGGATAGTAGGAAGAACATCTCTTTAGGCATTTCACTGACCTCACGCCCATGGTAACGCGTTAAGAAGATATTGTTACTGTTATTTTATACGCCACACTTTGCGGTGTCGAATTCAAATGGGCAGTGTCAAGTACTCAAAACTTCCTTCCGAAAGTTTTCGAATGTTGTGACCAGGAACTTTCTGACTGTGCGACATGGGTTTAAAATTGTGGTCTGTAGCTCAATGTTGATGTTGGGGCTGCTCTCAAGTATTTCCAGATACGTATGCAGTATGGTTGGTATTAAGCCTGTGACTGACAAAACAATGGGTGCAATCTTGATGTTTTCGTATGATATACTTCTTTGATTTCTTATTTAAGGTCTTGGTAATTGGTGATTTTTTGTTGTGTATGTAGTCTCTATGTTATTTATGGTAGCGATTCTGTACCTGTAATGTTTGCGATTTCGTTAATTTTATTAATTAGGATTATATCTGGTAAGTTGTATGGTGTCCTTCTCGCAGTCTTATTCTACAGTATATTAAAAATTTATTTGGGAGGAATCATGCTACATTATGGTGTTTTTACACATGACTTATAATATATAAATCTTGAAATTTGCAGACTAGTATCAGCCTTGGCGGCATTGGATAAAGACTATCGAGTCTGACAGGGACGATGCAGTCTGAGGGAATAAAAGACCGTTGTAATGTTTAGATAAAAAAGTAGAATAACAGCTTAATATTATCATAATGAAAATATTAATGAATAAAAATACAATTCTAACAGACATTTGCCGACATGTTTCTTAAAAAGAGAAATAGAATTAGATGCATTCAGTCTGTTGGGAAGAAAATTACAAATTCTAGGACATGTAGAATCAATAAGTGTCATTCAGAGAGTAGTTCTTGAAAAATCAGGTATTCTCTTATTATCATCACCCTTATTATTATCACTTGTATCATATATACAGCAGAAGCGTCAAATAATACTAATTATATTTGTGATATTCCGTTGCAAAATGGCAGTAGCAAATTAGTGGTATTAGTGAACTTCGAAATTTCATTACAATTTTCAAGATTGTAAAAACATTCTAAATCTCAAATGAATTTCGTTATTATATGATTTCGAATTCGGAGAAATGAAATGAAATTCGCCTTAATTTTAAGGCTTGTTTATTAGTACATTTGTTCTATTGTTAAAAAGTTATAGGCGCATGGGGTACTAAGGCGAAATCCTCATTTCTTTTGTGTTTTCCAAAAGAGAAAGCACCCATTAAAAAAGGAGACATAGGAGAAAAGAAAAGTAAAAAAGCAAAAGAGAGAAGGCTTCTGCGAGAAAGTTGCCCCAGGTACTAATTTCGATCAATACTATAGAGTCCGCCTGCGCCTTCCAATCCCACACTTCAGATTTTTTTTTTTTTGCTTTTGCTTTTTTTTTCGATAGGCGAGGCTTTCTATGCGCCATACCTCCTTTTCCCACAACCACCTCCTTAAATACAACTATCTCTCTCTAAGAGGAATTGAAGCTGCCCTTGCTTGCTATTTTCTCTACGTCAGTTGAAAGTTAAAGTGTTTTGTTTCTTCCATATTATCCATAAAGCCAGTTTTTTATTTATTTTATTAAAATTATTTGTATTATTTGCCAATATATTTTAATCAATAACTAGGATTTTAATAATTAAAATACCTACAGAATGAAAAATTTTGGTAGGAATCGTAAATGATGATAATTTGAAAATAATAATACAATTGAACTCGGTAATAAAAGCATCAGTTCAAGCGATACCTTGACTACTACATCAAAATTTTAAAGTCCTTCTGCGAACCTCATAGGGATGACGTTATGTTACTTCGGTTATAACGTCATATAATTTACAGAAAACCAAGTTATTAGTTCAAAGTATTTGAAAAAAAATGAAAATCGATTTCTTCTTAAATTCAGTGTGCGTAATTTCTTTTTATAATTTTCTCTGTTGACCACTATGTGGCAACTGATATGAATTCTGAGAAGGGTGATAATATCTTACAACCTATATATAAGAAGGAGAGGAGCGTCTTTCCCCGTCCTCCATGGCTTAGCTCTCAAGGTGCTCCAGGCTCAACGGAGAGACCCTAGTTCGAATCTAGGTCTGGGACGATGACTTTTTTCTCTTCTAACAAAACGCTGTAGTTCGAGCTGGAAAAAGTGGGTGTCGGAATTATCCTATATAATTATTCCCCCACGAAAAAACTCACAAAAATCTCGCCCCGGAGGCTTTTCTGTGTTGACCATATTTGGCAATTGTGTTATCCCTGAGAAGGGTAATAATATCTTACAACCTATATATATACAGACAAAAGGAGCTTCATCCCATGTCCTCGATGGCCTAGTGGTCAAGGCTTTCCGAGCTCAATGGAGAGACAGTAGCTCGAATCTAGATTGGGATGATGACTCTTTTTTTTTTCTCTAATAAAAAGCTCTAGTTTGAGTTGGAAAACGTGGTTGTCGAAATTATTTCAATTGCCACATAGTGATGAACACAGAAAAGCCTCCGGGGCGAATTTCTGTGTTTTTTCGTGGGAAATAAGTATACGTGATAATTATTACGTATACTTATTCCCCACGAAAAACCAAAAAAAACTCGCCCCGGATGCTTTTATGGAGTCATCACTATATGACAATTGTGTTATTCCTGAAAAGTATAATAATATCTTACAACCTATATACATGGAGAAAAGAGCCTTTTTCCCTATCCTCGACGGCCTAGCGGTCAAGGTTCTCCCGGCTCAACGGAGAGACCCTAGTTCGAATCGAGGTCGGGGACGATGACTCTTTTTTTCCTCTAACAAAATGTAGTTCGAGCTGGAAAACTTGGGTGTCGGAACAATCGCATATAATTATTCCCAAGCAAAAAACAAAAAAAATTCGCCTCGGAGGCTTTTCTGTGTTGACCATTATGTGACAATTTTGTTGTTCGTGAGAAGAATAAAAATATATTACAACCTATATTACTTACAATTATTTAATTTTATATAAGGGGTTATCATGGGAGAAAATTACGGAATTTTCAGATTTCCTCTCGAAATTGTTGGTAATATTTTACAAATTATCTATGGAACACTCGAATTCTGCGGAACGCTGAGAAACGTTGTATTAGTCCATACTTATTTCCAAAATATAGATATTTGTTTGTTTGTTTTTTGGTTTTACGGCTCAAAGACTACAGTGGTCATGCTGCGCCGGGACCTACTGTTTTCCGAGGAATCCGAACCTCTTAAGGCCTGGGGAACCAAACCCCGGACTACAGTGAGCAGTGCGATCTTTATGAGATCTCTGAGTAAGCGTTCTTTTTGCACTGCTGGGAGTCGAACCTTTCAAGCTTTTTTGACGATAACGTAATTAATATAAATGAAAAATAAACAAGGTCTCCTGGGCTGTGTTTTTATAATTAGTTGAGAAGATTAGTTGATGAAAATTTTATGAGACACTCACGTGTAGAATTCAACCAAGAGTTATAAATTCAGTCAACCGAAGATGGTTGTAATATATTCTTAATTATACCACTTAGACATATTAATACAGTACTACATTTGACTAATATAATATAATGTTATCACAAATTTATTTGGTATATTGCAATGATTAAAAATTTTGATTACAAACCTCTTTAACATATTCCAATGTTCGCAAATCTATTTAATATATTCCAATGATTGTGATACATGTTGATTGATCTATTTAGTATATTTAAATTATTACAAATGTTGTTTACAAATATATATATAGAAGATTCCAATACATACTTTCAAAGTTTCGGTTTCAACATATTCTCATTATAATGTTATTTTTATTTTATAGAATGTTTTCCTTAAAATCCACATTTTGATGACGTTAAATTTAAGAACAATTCAATACATTAGAATAAATTTCTCATCAAGAGTAATGATAATTTTTGAAAGAAAAACTGATAGTTATAATTATAATAATGATTATTTAATGATGATATATAACAGCGATGTTAAATTTTCGTATATACCTGGGCCAATATACGATACAAGTTGTCTTTTTTGGGCTGCATAATATTCAGGAATATCCACTATAATATATTAATATAAATATTAATATTAATAAACATAAAACATAAATAAACAAAAAATAATAATATTAATAAACATGTGTTACTTGAACGTAGTAGTTATATTTATTTTAAATTATCTTCGTAGAACTTTCTAAAAACTGAAGAATAACGATTTTATTTTGAATTCAATTTACTTAATAGATGAACCTAATGTTTTCCAGCCGAGAGCTCCAACTCATGGTCCGCAATTTGGGCAGGTTTTTATCTATTGTGTACTATATTTTCCTTATTGTAAAATTTCAAAAGTTATTTTATAAAAAGCACCATTTTTTGCTGCTTTTTTTACACTATTTATGAATGAATGAATGAATTAATTAATAATAAATTACGAACTTAGGGCTTTTAAATGTTAAAGCGTTGACGGCATTCTTGGTGTTATTAAAGTGTAGTTATAGCGAGTTGCTAAAGCAAGTTAACAGAAATAAGCAGACAATCATGTAAGGCAACGGGTTCAAAAAGTATAATTGGAATCGTCGTCTTTCGCGACAAAAATAAATAAATAAAGCCACCGCTTGCGGCGAATGCACAAGATGATTTGATAAAGTATTACTATTTTTTTCTATTTTTTTAAAATCAACATCTGAACTGGATATTATAAAGTATTAATAGTTTCTGAGCACTTAATTTTATTTTCATATACTATATCACATTTTATAGAGGTGTTATACTTTCTTAAATACAATGTCTCTAAGGTCTAAATGAAACAAAGGTTTTATATGACAATATAGTATTGATATGATATATATAAATATATAGTGTCGCAATATACATGATACCTCGCTGCACATCTCTTAGATGATTTTGCTTTATTTAAACTCAGTTGTAAATGTAATAGGGAATAATAAACACATGTGATGAAGCAGCGTAATTGTTTAGGAACATAGCTTATATTTCATCAGTGTGAAATCACTCAGTAAGAATCTCAGAAAGAAAATATTTGTAAAACATCTGTCAGATGCGACGCAAGTGACCGCGAATTAAATAATATTGATATATTTAAAAATTCGCATATGTGATAATCAGTTAATAGATTACGTAATGACGATTTCTTTTCGCCATATTTAATTGAAAGGCATTCACACTTATACGTGTTTTCAAATGTGGATGAAAACTTTTGCTAATTGCATTCAGGAACCCACTAGGCTTTCCTTGATTCAGATTTGTTTCTGGCGTCCCCTTCTCCCAAGATCGTACGAAAAGGTACGGATATAGGTTGAACCGAAATCCCTCATATACGTATCCTACTCTCCGTCATTCAATGACTAACTTTTTACTAATTTTTCAGTTGTTGGTATCCCTAAAGGGCGGAGACATTCCCGTCCTTCGTCGCCCCTGCATTATTACGGCACTGGATACACATGTGGGACGGGAAAATGCGTTCAAGTGCTTCATTTTAAGAAGAAACGTCGGTAAAACAGTCTTTTGCTTTAAGCATAGAGTAATAATTAAGGATGAAGATTATATAAACGAATTTTTTTTTCAAAATTTTAATTTTACGCATAATAAAAGCAGTCTGGTTCTGTTAAATGAAGAGACACGTGTATAGAGAGGGAAGGGAAGTTCCAAAGTAAGAATTTTAAGAAACAGCGTCGACAAAACGAACTTTTGCTTCCAACACAGTTTAACAAGTACGATTACCGGCAGCGAAACACGATTTTTTCGCAAGTTTTAATTTTCCGCATAATAGGTGCAGTCTAGTTCTGTGAAATGAAGCGATATAAATATAGAACGGGAAAAAAATTTAACGGCGGCCATTTTAAGAAGAAACGTCGGTGAAAGGGTTTATTTCTTTAAACATAGGGTAGAAAGTATGAGTTCCGACATAGAAACAATTTTTTTTTAAAGAATTCTAAATTTTTGCCTTATATATGAAGTGTGGTTCTGTGAAACATGAGTATACACATACAGAAAAGAGAAAAATGTGCAAAAGCAGGAATTTTATCCACGGTGTCAATAAAACAGCGTTTTGCACATTCAACATAGTTTGGCAAGCACGATTGTGCATGTAAATGCAATTTTTCTCTTTTTGCTTTTCCAAATTTTAATTTTCTTGCCAATAGATGCAATCTAGTTCTGGGAAATGAAGGGACACATACACACACACACACACATATATATATAGAAAGGGAAGAAACGTTCAAGAGCATGTATTTCAAGAAAAAGCGTAAATAAAATTTCCGCTTGCTTTCAACACCGGTAGTATGTCTTTTTTTTTCAAATTTTCAATTTTCTGTATAATAGCTGCAGCCTGATTCTGTGAAGTGTGGCGACACACATATAGAAAGAAAAGAGACATTTAAGAACAAGCATTTCAAAAGACAGTATCGCTAAAACAGGCCTTTGCCTTTAACATAATGTAGCAAGTAAGATTCCCAACATAAGAACGCATATTTTTTTTAAATTTCAATTTTCCGCCTTATATATATATGCACTCTGGTTTTGCGAAATGGAGGTGCACGCATATGGAATGGAAAAAAGGCCAAATGCAAGTATTTCAGGGAATAGCGTCGATAAAATTGTGTTTCTCTTTCAACACAGGATAGCAAGTACGAGTCCCGACATGGGAACGCATTATTCTTTTCTTTTTTTTAAATTTTAATTTTTGCCTAATAAATGCAGTCTGGTTTTGTGAAATAGTGATAGAAATATAAAAAGAGAGAAACGTTCAAATACAGACATTTTAAAAAGAAGCATCTGTAAGCAGTGTTTCGTTTTCAACACAGGTTACAAGTACAATTCTCGACGAAGGAACGCAACTTTTTCTTCTTTCTTGCTCAAATGTTAATTTTCTGCCTAATCGATGCAGTCTAGTTCAGTGAAATGAAGCGATACACGTTCTGAAAATGAAAATACGTCCAAGAATAGGCAGTCTAAGAAGCAGTGCCGATATATCTGCCTTCGACTTTCAACACAGAGTAGCGAGTACGAGTTCCGACATAAGTGCGCAATTTATTCTTTTTTCAAATTTTAATAAGCAGTATGATAATAAAGGCGGTCTGTTTCTGTGAAATTAAGCAATGGACACTGGGCTCGATTTAGTTGTCATGGGACACTGAGTGCAGGCTTTTTGTGTTGATCCCCTCCCCCCCCAAAAAAAGAAAAAATGCAAAAAGGATGGGATTGTGTTTCAACCTCAATCCTTCCACTACGTATCCCAATCTTCGTCAATCTATAACTCCCTGTTATTACGGTTCTTTTGACTGGATCACTCTAATAATCACACAATAACACATTTTTACTAATTTTTCAGCTTTTTGGGCCTCCCGAAATTGGGGAGGGGCATGGGCTGTTTTGTATCCTGCCTTAACATGGCACTGATTTCCTCCACTCTATTTTGCTGGCGATTCCAGTTCCAATCAATGCTAGTCTTTTGCAACTTATTTACTGCAAATTTTAATTGCACATTTAATCTGGTTTTTACATTATATCAAAAGTATGAAAATGTACACACATTAAGAAATCAGTCGCTAAAACTAATAATAATAAATATTTTTATTATTCAATATATTTAAAACATAGTGTACTAATCCCATGGAAGACTAATTTGACAAAATTTGCTTGATACAGTTACAGTGACAAAAACGCTGTTAACAAATGTTTCGATAGCAACATGCAATATTCCTCAGAAAACGATGACTTCCTTTTTTTTTTAATTTTTAATTTTATTAACCTGATTTAATTATATTGACCTTGACCGGGGCCGCCAGTCATCTCCATTGATCTATAATAACACCACATTAGCTAACGCTAGTTTAGCTACAAAATTGAAAAATTCTTGAAATAAAGTGCTTGAAAAATTAAGCATTCTTTTGCAACGACCTTCCAAAGTTCTAGCAGAAACGCTAATTATTAGCCAAAACAGATTTTACCGGTACACAAGAATAAAACTGCTTCTCTAAGATTAGTTGGCGCCACAATTGGAATTTGTCCAGTTCCACGTTCCATGTTCTGTTTCGTTATTGTTGTTATTATATTATTTTCTCGGCCATGTGAGCTGGAACGCCCGCATCTAATTATCTAGTGGCGGCGCGATTTTTACGGCGCGGCGTTCATCTGTCAGACTTTGGCGGAAGTCATTTGTCGCCGTCCAGGATTTTTTTTCGCCAACAGTTCTCCCTTCCTTTCCTTAGTCTTACTTTCTTATTTTCATTCCCTTCGTTAAAGCCAGTGTCTCTTCACTTGTTATTTTATCTCTTGTTTTTATTTTTCCCAACTGTCATATCATTCGTTCTTCACTGCATATTTTTTCCCCCTGTTTAATTGGTTGGAGTTGAACAAATTTGGTTTTCGTAGGAATGTGGGTCCATTCTTTTTCTTCTAATGCTTGTGTGCGAAAAATTTTCCCTTTCATGTCATTAATTAGTCTGAATGCTAGCGTTCTGTTTCAGAATGAAAATTAGATTTAAATTACGATATATTTTGCCGGACTTATTGTACACTATAATCGCTTTTTCGACTCGTTGTCTACTATGATGTATCTAAGCCTACGGTGTAGGACCGTGGCCAGCATTTTTGGCACCTGAGCAAAAGTGTAAAATGGCGCTAGCCCCACCACCACAAAAAATATTATATTTTTAACATCCGCTATTTTAAATGAATATGTATAGTGTATATATATTTTTAACGCGAACGCATGAACATCTGCTTAGAAACGCAATCACTTCTACGTTTCTAACATAATCGTCGTCTCTTAGAGCCTTTAGAAAATGCAACAACCTCCTCGTTTTACCAACTTTGGCATGCCCCTCATGTTAACAGTGAAATTGACCTACCGTCACTGGACAGGGTCTGGAGTTCGATATCAGCTTTGCAAATATTTTTTATTTATTTAATTTTTTTTACAAAAAGTAGTCATACCGTTCTGTGAAAAATGCAATCATTCGCCATAAAATGAAAATCAAAGTGGACATGAAGTGCGAAGCACTTGAGAAACACTAAGGAAAGGGAACAGAAAGTTCAATAGGTATCAGATCGATGGTCATTGATCAATAAAGTCGCTTTTCATCACTGCAAAGGGCCTTGATTTAGATACCTCATTTGAAAACGTCTTTTTTTTGTTTAATTTAATCTGTCCTGCCAAATGAAGTGATGCAAAGAAAGCTGAGGAAAGATAGTTTAATAGCAGGCCGTTTCTGGATCATTCACGGAAAAAGTGATTTTTCGTCACTGCGCGGGGCATAGGGTGCGATATCGGATTTGATTAGGAACACATAGTTTTGTTTTCCTTTACGAAAAGTGGTTTGCCGTGGAAAAGGGGCTATTCGTGATAAAAAAGTGTATGTTCATTTGTTTAAGGGTATATGGGTAGCAAAGGCAACAAAGAAACGTGTATAAACTAGCGATACACGATTGCGAGACGTTTTAGTCGATTGTTTCGATTATTTGAACATCTCGAAATATCTCGATGGTTTTTCTGTCTCGATATATCGCGTAACCGTGCGTGGTTGAAACAGTATCTCATTAACGAAAGCGTGCAGCAGTTATTCAGCCGTGTTCACTGGGAATGCGCAGTGTGATTGAGTAGCTGACTCTAGCGATTTCAATTGAACATCTCGATTGTTAAGTTCAAGGACGAATGAATTGTTGACTCGATTGCGATTTATTCGATTGTAAAAACATTTCTCAGTAGCCCTTCACTAGTGTAAACTAAGAAATATTTGAAGAAAAATAAGTTAAAATATTTAATAGGAAGCAATTTGATAGTTAGTAATTAGGGCCGTACGGATAAATTTTTTCTGCCTGAGATAAAGATATAAATGGGCGCCCACCCCCCCTTTGCAACAAAAGTATTAATTTTTTTATGCTAGCTGTTTTAAATTAGTATTTTGTTTATACTAACAAATGGATATCTGCACAGCAACAAAATACCCCCTCACGTTACTACTTCCTGACACGCTTCTTTGAACTTTAACCTGGGACAACTGCCCTGTTGGCGCCACCATCGACAAGATTGTGTTCTGTCCTGCCCATGGGTCATGTTTTAATGTAAGAGAAATGTGAACGAATTGAGGTCAAAAATTCTGTTTATTGGCGGAAATATACTTCATGGTGCGTTAAGAACTAAATTCACTTTTGCCGCAACGCATTTTTTTATAAGAAGATTCCTTAATAGTAGACATTTTTCATAGCATACGAATTTTAAATTGGCTACCACGCGATTTCACGTCGAATATTCGTCCTTCTTATAATACTTACTACTTTATATAGGCACTTTAAATCAAGTAGAAAGGGCCCAATGGATGGGTTAAATTTTTTTAAACATTTTCAATTGACAATTCTAAAAAATGTAGCAAAAAAATCGAAATTTGAACAGTTTTGATAAGATTTAATGCATGAATGTCCAAAAGGAAGATAATTCCAAACCCACGATCTTCTTGCATTCCTTTAAAAGGACTGTTAATCAAAAAGTTTGAAATAATTCTTCCTTTATTTTTAAACTTTTATCACACGTAGAGAAACGTGTCTGTTACCGAATGCACAAATTCAACAACTGGCAAAAGAATTGTTTGTATTAAAAGATGTTCATGTTTTCTGTTAAGGATGGCATCATGAAGTTGTTCAAATTTCAAGGCGATCTAGGAAATAACTCATGTGAAAAGTAATTAGCATTAACGAAAGTGGACCATATGTTCTCAAGCGTATATTCATAAAGTTCTCTGCAGATGAATAGCATGGTCAGGAAGATGTGGTTAAAGTTTGAAGAATTTTGTCACAAAGAAGGCTATAGACTTCATTGCAGAGGTACAGAGTGGCGTCAAATTTGTGAAGTTCAGCAGTTTTCTTTTGACTGTTTCTGCTTTTATAAGTTATCAAAGTATATTAATTTCAACATTTTTATTAAACGAAATAATAATAATAATATAAGTAAATAATAGTAATAATATAAGTAATATATTTTGAAAATCTGCATGGTGGCACAGAAAAGGTGGAGCTCAGAGGAATGAAGCCTTCCCCATTGAACCTAAAAAGTAGATAATTTTCTCTGACGATGCAACACATGACCTTCTTTAAAACTACTTAATTAAGACCCAATAATATTTTAATTGTTACGTTACCGAATCTACTGATAATTTTATTATACCTATGGCCTGGTACTTCTAGAACTTAAACTTGTATAAGATGAAGTCTTTAGAAACGCAACTACCGTGTTTTTGTAAAATTTATTGTAGAAAACAACTAAACGCTCTTGCCTTGCTAATTGCAACACATAAACGCCTATTTGCTTCCATTCGAAAAGTGTCAATGAATGTATCTGTCTGTAAAATCTTTTTTGGTTCTTGTTTTCAGATATAGCTTCTTATTATTTTGCAACACTATTTGGGGGAGATCTTACTACCAGGACAATTAAATCGCTACAGATTAAATTTATAAAAATAATTAAAAAATTTAAATTTAAACCAAAATATATTATGTAAATGTGGTATTTCGCCAACGGGTATGATATATGATTATGGTACACTAAAAACAATGTTTTAAAGAATGAAAGAAAATAAACATATAGACAACATTGAAATCATATGGCATGACAATAGTCTTACTTCCAGAAGAAAAAAATAGAATATAAACTGCAAAAATTTAGAACGGAATTACAAGGAAAGGGAATTGAATATTCAGGTGTGAAAAATTGGAATAATATATATATATAATTGGAATAATATTAACTTGTTAGGGTTTTTGGCCTGTTAAATCATACGATTTTTTTACGAACACGTCACGATTGATTACAGTTATTTCGCAGTTTTTATCTTTGAATTGTAATGCCTTTGTATTTATGTGTATTTCGTAAATGGCATGAGAAGTTGTTACAATCACTGTGACAAATAAAAAAAATTGATTGAGTGATTGATTGAACATCAAAATACCATATTTTGATACAAAAACTTTATAAAAAAATACCATATTTATATAATAAATTTATACTTATGTTGAAATATTTTTTATCACAAAATACTTCATTACTGAAGTTGAATGTCCTTCATTATTGAGGTTGAATGTCCTTCATTACTGAGGACTATGATAAAACAGGTCAAATCTTTTATGATGAAGGATCAACCAAATTTAAGAAGCAATAGGGTCTTATTAAAGCAAAAAGTAGAATAAAATGTTTTTTTCAATTAAATCCCACCGACCACATTCTCAATAGTAAAGATTTTTTATTGGCGTTTTAATGTAAAACGTCCTCGAATATGTCTCATTTTCCTAGCCGAGATCTTTCTCTTAGGCATATGCGATTTTTTGAGCAATTTGTGCTGTCTCATTTGGTCTCCCTCTTTATCTGCTCTTAAAATGGACTTCATTTTGCACTCGATATCATTTTTTTTATGGAAGAAATCCTCAAATGAAAGAAAAGGCGCACAAAAAGGAAGGATCGTAATTTCTGTCCAGTACAATTCCACGAACGGTCAAAAACTGAAGCCATCGAAGGAAGAAAATTTGCTCCTTTTTTTCCTTCCTCTTTACGATTTTTTTATTTTTATTTTTTTTCCAATCTTTTTTTTCCTTAAAAGGAAAAAAAATAGCAGCATTGGAACACGGTGGAGCCTTAGTAGGTGAAAAAAAAGAAAGGGAAGGATTGAGAGATTTTGGAGGCTCTGTCTGTCTGTCTTACTCGGGTTCGTTAGGAGGCCCCCATTCGCAGAGGCGGGAAATTGGGTGCCCTCCGTGATGTCACTATGGAAACGAAATCTCGGTATATTTCTCTCCGCCCTCCTCTTCCGTATCTTCTCACGTCTTTTGAAGGCAGAAAGTGCTGGGAATGTGAAGCAGAAAGAAAGATGATTAAGCATATGGATCAGAGTTTAACTGTTTTCCAACTTAGACAAATGACATAAAACTCCTCCTGCTGAAAAAATGTGTTCCATGACATTGCACTCTGGACTTTGAAGCAGCTTTTTAGTATTTTAGAATGTTTAGAATTCATACCGTTTTTTATTTTTCTCTAACAAGGAAAGCTTCATATTTAATTCTTGAGTACGCCACGCGTTGTGGTAAAATTACCCATAGTTCATTCAGAAGTTCTGTTTTAGACCACACTTTCTAAGCGAGTACTGCCCTATGTCTCAGCATCTCTTGGTAATTCTCTTCCCCAATTACAATCGTATTACAATCGTTTTGAAGCATTTTCTAACGTGCTATCTTTCATTTGAGCTAGCGTGCAATCCGCCGTACGTCTATAGCGGAATTGTTTTGTGCTTTAAATTTATTATTACTGGTCAACTTATAAAATGTCTCGTAAAAGTCAGTGGGCCAGGAACTGTTTTCGCTTTGGGCTTTGAATATAGTTACCGTTAGGGTAATTGTACAATTGAAAGCAAACAATCGCGTAAGGAAATCTGACCAACGCAAAAGTTCGTATTAAGAATTTTACGAAAACCAACATAACAGCATTTTAATAAATCGAGAAGAATGAAACACAAATTATAGTTAAAAATTAATAATAGAAATTTATTCAACACATATGTAATTACGGGTTATACATTTGTTTCGATATGATTCTAATGATGCAATTGATTATTTTTCAGATCAAGAGCATATTAAATTTCAAGAAGCATTTCAGCTCAGAACGAAGCAGAATCGCAACGAAGAAAATTTGAGATTAAAAAAAACAACAACAAAAAAAACATTACACCCCGTTCTACCTATAGGCGCCTTCGTTAGTTACTTACTTGCTTGTTTGCTTGCTTACTTACTGGCTTGCTGGCTACTTTGCTTCTTGTCTGGCTTGCTAGCTTGTTTGCTTGCTGGCTGGCAGGTTTACTTACTGGCTGGCTTTCTTACTTACCCGCTGGAGCGGGTGAATTGGGAAGGGTGACCACCGACGGCAAGCGCATTACCTATGTGCTAAATTATTGAACGACCGAATCACTGAACAAGCCTGATCGTTTATGACTGATGGGAAAAAGCATTCATTGATTCGTTGAAAGAACAATTTCACACACCCGTGATGTTTATGAGTAACAACCTATGCGCGCGTTCCTTGTGTAAGGTTTGTTTGTGTTTTTTATGGCGCAAGGATAACAAAGGTCACTCTGCAGTTCTCCGAGAAATCCGAATTCCTAATACCGAAGGAACTGAACACCGAACTACGGTGGATACAAACACGGCATGCGTGTTACGATATCATTGCGAATCGAACCTGTGTTAATCACATGAAGGCGTAATGGCTACGCCGCAGTAGGAAAGTGGAGCTATATTTCCCCGAAGATTAGTAATCTCTTAAGTCTTGGGGACTAATGTAAGTCGGAAACGCCTTTTTATTTTTTGCATCGCTATGAGTCGAAACCGAATTAAGAGCACGTTAGGTGAACGCATCACCGCTGCGCCACTACTGCGCCACTACTGCTCCATCGCTGCGCCACCACATTTAAGAATATAACACGACAGCGCACGTCTCAAATATTTTATAAGCGGAATCTACTGGCTGTTAGAATGGAAAAGGGACGAATGTCAAAAATCACACAAAAAACCTACATAATTAAAAAACAAGTATCCTAGATCTATTATAGTCAGAAAGTTAAGGGGATAAACTAGATCGAAAACTTTTATATTTGTTCAAGCTGAACTTTAAAATTGGTCATTTAAATCAAAGCCTATTATTTGTGTTTAATCAGATCAGCGACTATTGCAGTAAATTGAAAATGTCCATTTCATGAGAAAGCAACTTCACAGTTCGTTTTATGGACAATAACAATTTATTCTAAAGTTGAATTAAAGAACTATACCTATGATGGCACAGACTTAACTCTTTCGTCTACCGTGGCCCTGTGGTAGTGGTAACGCGTTCGCATAGGACAAACCGTTATCCCGGGTTTGACTCCCAACCGTGTCAGAAAAAGAAGAGCGGTTACCGATTAACTTCTCACGGTAGTCCGGAGGTTGGTTTCCTAGGCCGTAAGAGATTCGATTTCCTCGGGAAAACTGTAGGTTTCGGCTTAACACGACCCTTGTTGTCCTTGCGCCATAAAACCCATAAAAAATAATTCGTCTATAGTATTGTTTTTATCCCAGGTTCCATTTCAATGATACCATAGAATGCTTGCCATTTGCCTGTCCACCGCAGTTCCAGGTTTGATTCGTTGGTTTCGACGGCATAAAAATGTTGGGGGGGGAGGGTGATGTACCAATAGAGGGCATTTTGTTTGAAATTGGAGGGGGACATGGAACCCTAATACCAACATTGGGGGACGGATCCGCCTGTCCCCCTCGCTAACGGCGCCTGTGGTTTGATTTCGCACGCAACGGAGGTTCGGCTGTTTTGGGAAACTGTAGACCACGATGCGGCATAACCTTACACTGCAAAACACAAATAAACAAGCTGGATTGGTTACTATACAAAAAGCTTTGTGTAATTGGCATAATGCCACTTGCATATAGAACGCATGGTTGTTGGTAATGAATAAGGTAATTTCTTTAGTTTATGCCAGATACTGTTAAATCTATTACCTTATGTTTAACGGACTTAAATTCTAGTCTAATTCAAGTTTAGGTATGTTTAGCATTTCGTAAGAGTAGCTTGACTGGATACGGTGACGTATGACTGGCTTGGCGTTTAAAATTACAAATTACAACTTGACACGGTCAATAACCTCGTGAAGGCATTTTCCAGATTATTTATTTTAAAAATTTTATATACAACGAGAAGAATTCACGTAATTACAAAGAGGACATCGCATTGGCGTTTAGTTAAATATGAATGCCCCATTCCATTCTGTACGGAACAATGGCAGAGGAAAATGCCAGATGATCGGTTTCCCTCTTGTTTTAAAAGTAAGATTTAAACTGATTGCCCAGCCACATAGTAAAAATGTCTGCTTTGTTCTACAATCTCGAAAAAAGGCACTGTTCTTTATGTGGTAATAAAATAGGGTAAAATGCTCTAATTTCATTTAGTTTTCTTTAATATATGTTAGCACTCAGGAAACATCTTAACATCACGGCTACGGGCGAGTTAGCGCTCATACAAAAATGTAGTTTCCTCAGCCAAACGAAAATTACAAATGGACGTATGCTATGCACTGAACATTGAGTTAGGGATATAGCCTCCTCGCTCCACCCAGAACTTACGGCCTGTCACGTCAACACATTGTTTAATGGTTAATGTTTGATCATGTGGGCCATGTGGTTAACACATGACTCGTCATGTGGTTTATGTGTTTACAACCAGATTTGTCATGCGGTTAGCACATAAGTTGTGTTACTAAGATTAACTTTCATCAAACCGCACCTGTTTAAAGGATGGTAAACTATACAGGGTGTTTCAGAATAACGTTTGGAAAATTTCAGGGTTGGAAAAGACGTTAAATAAACAGTATTGGTGGAACTCACACGGTTCGCAAAGCCATCAGTTTGATTATACAGAGAATTTACGTTTTACGTCTATCTTCGATGCTGCGTACACAATTGTGCGAATTGAATATAATTTTTGATACAAATTTTAAGTCATTGGCGTAATAATACAGCAGAAACAAAAAATGCGAAATTCCATTTCCCGATCGTGATCTGTATTGCTCTGTAGTGAGATAAAGCATAAAAATTGCTTTTTTCTATCACACTGTATACATTTAGAATTCGTAAGCAGGTACAATCGGTAAAGGACTTAAAAATTAACATTTTTTGTCCTGACAATTTTTTTCCTAAAATGCGCCGTTACAGTCATTTAATTGCTACCATCCACTGCGCACAAGGTAGCAAGGATTGGCTACGAAGCACTATTTGGCGACTTTTTAAGTGGAGAAAGTCCATTTTTATTAAGCAATTTTAAAAAGTCGCCAAATGGCGCTTCGTAGCCAATTCTTGCAACCTTGTGCGCGGTGGATGGAAGCAATTTAAATGACTATCACCGTAACTGCGCATATTAGGTAAAAAATGTTAATGACAAAAAATGTTGATTTTTAAGTCCTTTACCGATTGCACATGCTTACGAATTCCCAAATCTATACACTGTGATAAAAAAGCAATTTTCATGCTTTATCTCATTACAGGGCAATATAGATCACGATTAGGAAATGGCATTTCGCATTTTTTTTGTCTCTGATGTATTGTTAGGCAGATAACTTCAAATTTATATCAAAAATTGTTCTCAATTCGTATAACTGCGTACTCAGCAACGGAAATGGACGTAAAACGTAAATTCGCTGTACAGACAAACTGGTTGCTTTGCGCACGGTGCGAGTTCCACCAATATTGTTTATTTAACGTCCTTTACAAACCCTCAAATTTTCTGAACGTTATTCTGAAACACCCTGTATATAATTATAAGCGCATTGTAATGCATAAGATTTACCCTTGTTCGTATTCTTACTTTTAACTCTTCATCACTCTCTGACATTTTAAATGACCATGCTGACCATACGCACGTCTTTAAATTTTTACAGAGAACTGGCTTTTACAACGATCTTTGATTTTATTATGTTTGGTGACATATAGCCCAAGTGCTTTAGCGCCATAAAAGTCTAGACAAAGAAACAGTAATGCATAAAATAGAAAAGAATAGAAACAACGATGCCCTACCCATCCCGAGAATGGGAAAATGTTCATAACAGGGAACAAATAAACCTCAAGACATTAATACAAGTTTATTGCATGAAGCATTTTTTAATGTTTAATATAATATAATTGAATGTCATATAATTAGATTTAATGGAATTCTCCTAAGTGGAATTTATGGAATGCATGTTATTGTATTTCATGGAACTCATTGCAGTGAATTGTTATAATACTCGTTATAAATGTGTGCGTTAGTTCTGTTGAGATGTTTTGCAATTTTCTATTTACTACTTGGAATATTTATAAAGCGGTAAAGCAATAGATGTCGTTTACGTAATCATCTAATCCAGCTGTTCTGTAACTTTCCTAGGACCCCAAAGAACTGACTCCAGGTTTAAAGCCCAGAATTTGCATCATACATATTTATTTCTAGTGTTTCATCACTGATTTTCACCATTTAAGGAAGAGATTTTTCGTTCCCTCATAATTTATTCCTAGCATTAAAGAGTAAATGCTCATGTCTTAGTACTTTTCCGAATTTTTTTGGATTTTGGAACCCTGGGAGGGTCTCGTGGACTCCCTAATAGGGTCCCGTGGAACCTCAGGTTTCCGCGGACAACATTTGAGGAATCGCTGATCTAATGCATTAGCAAAATTGGGAATAATTAATTTCTTCTAAATAAATGTATTCGTGTGAATGCACTCACGTACAGCAAGTACAACTGAGTATAAAATGTGTATTCGTTAATGTACTAACGCGGGTATACTAAAAGCGACCCAAAGAACAGGGGTATATTTCGAGCACGGTAGAAAGCTATGTTCTTCAAAGAGTTGGAAGCAGAGAAATAAATAGCAGAAACAGAAGAAACCAAAAAAGGTCAAATACGTAGAAAACCCTGTTTTGACACACCATGCCACTTAAAACAGGATAAAGTGAAAATGCTGGTGTCACGTCTATGGCCATCTTAAAGCATTCTGGACTCTTGAGTTAGATCATTTTTTGGGACCCCATCTTGCCAATTCGGGGCACCTATTTGGATCGGGACCCAGTTGACTCACCCGTTACGACGGCACTGGTCGTATTTCTAACAACTAGAACAGGAATAGTAAGAATGAAAAGGAAAAACTGGGACACCGCAAAATAGGAAAGTGATTTCAAAATCTTCCATAGCGTAACACGTGTTAAAAACGAGAAAAAAAAAGTTTCGTTAGTGTTTTACAGAGAAACTGCAGCGAAGGTTAAGTTAGGTCAGGTCATGTAGATTACCCAGAGATCGAAAAATCCGTTGCTTAGGGAATAAAACTCTAGAGCACGGATCGGCAAGGAAACCGGCAAATAATAGCTACCATCCTAAATTAAACAGGAGGTTTCTGCACAAGAGGCGAAAGCGTTACCTTCACTTCGCTCTACGGTCACTAACTAAAGTATTTTAAATTATTTTTAATTAACACTTCATTTTTAAATCAACAGATTAATTAACACATTTTCAAATTAATACATTAAATAACATATCATTTTTTACTTAATGCATAAATAACAAATTATTTTCTAATTAACACATTAATCAACACATTGTTTTCTAATTAACACATTAGTTAACACATCATTTTCTTATTAACATATTTTAGCATTATTTTTAAATTCACAACAGAATCTGGATTTCATCATTAAGCGTTTTAGTTTCTAAAAAGAATTTTTGAAATGAAAACACGCAACTCTTTTAAATTTGTAAAAAAGCATCCGGCATAAAAAACAGAATTTTTTTTTACTTTTTTTAGATAAACAAATGAAAAACTTTATCATAGTGTTACAAATCTTGTGAAAGGTATATGTGACGAAGTTAAGAAAAACTCTCCGGGTAACAGGGTTCGCGGTGTTCGATTCATATTCCACTAATATAAAACATACACTTGTAAGAATTTACACAAGGGATCTTTAACACATGACACGCCGACTCATAAAAAAAAATTGTTTTACACAAAAATAACGCCCTTTGCTTTAATCGAGCCTTAAATCTATGTATTTTATTCTGATCACATTTTTACATTTCGTAATGAATATTCTAAAACGCTAGAGAATTAAAGTGACACGCGGTCTTCTGTCAAAACTGCTTTATTTTAGTTTTCTAGTGTATATGATCATTAGGTTTACTTTTAACAACTTACAGTGCAACAGTGTTTAAAAAACAAAATTTAGGACTCATTGAATTCCATTCGAAACATATCAATAAGAATTTCTTCCCAACAATCTGACTTCGTGCTCTGAAAATGTCACCATTCGAGAGCCCTTACATCTGCCCCTAGGTGCACACAGAAAGTTTATAAGTAAGGTTACAGGCTTGGAATTGAGATGGAGGGTTACAGAGATACAATTTTAGATTTTCACATATATATACTGTATAAGATTTCATCGCAATATGGGGTTACAACCCCCAACGTACGCCAGTGCGTCTACAAAGCTCTCTTTTCAAGATTGAAGTTGGTAAAATCAAAAGTTAAGACCAGAAAAACTGACGTCCACATTACAAACTTTATCAGAGTTGCAACATCAAAAATAAGACCTGATACTGGCAGGCTTGTTAAAAATAAGCAGGTCCAAAAACCTCACTAAAAGGTTTGATTTCGCTTTATATATTAAGGCCTAGGGAACCAGCGGGCCTAGAGACCACAAAAAGCAGTTAATCCTGAAGGCGCCTTATTTCTCAGACGTTAGGAGAATGCCTTATCGCCACAACGGCTTTCGAAAAAAGTAATAGAATTTAAATGATGAGGTTGTGACTTTTATCCGTTGATTTATCAAATCAAATTGATGGTAATCCGGCTTAAGCTCATATATGTTTCAGTTATGTTGGTACTTAAAATTAAAGTCGACTCATTCAAATTTTAAAGGAATAACAAAACAGTAGGCATTGCCAAAGTATCGGGGATTAGAAACGGCATTAGAAATATATTTCCGCCTCATCCACGTGTGTCTGATTCAAATTAAAACTTATTTCTGGCTCGTAAACTCGTAAGAATTAAGAAAGAAAATGGCCGTGTCATAGACGCACGCAGAAAGTTCATAAGGGGGTTATAGGCTCAATGGGGGGTTACAGAGCTACGACTCATATATTCCTATGTTAAATATACAAAATTTCATTGCAATGGGGTTACAACCCCCATCAACACCCCCCTGCGTACGCCAATGGGCCGTCTCCTCGACTGGAATCAGACCATCGATTTGTGAGTTTTCACGCCAACAATTAAACGACTAAACTACTGAGGGCAGTTACACATGTAAATTCATTTCCTTACACTTATACTCGCCGGAAGGCGAAATTTCCATATTAAACGTAACAGGTGGAAGAGGTATCGTATTGCTTTTATTAATTTTGTTCCTGATGTGGGGCAATAGTAACGCATTCATCAAGGGCACAGTTGAGCCGGGTGTGATCCCCGCCGTTGTTAGAAAACCAGAACGTTTACTGACAAATTGCTCATTGTAGTTCGGTGTTTGCTTCATCGTGCCAGAAAATTTCGGATTCCTCGGGAAAATGCCAGTTCATTGTCTTGGAGCGACGTAATTTCAACGCACCCATCAACCTTACCGCAAAGCCTGATTATAGCCTTGATATCATAGAACGTATCTTGTTTTTGTGCCTACCCCCGTCCGGGGTTTCATTTCCTTGGCAACAGAGGCCATGATTCTTCAGAAAACCGTGGGTTCTGATTCAGTATGACTTTCGTCGCCCTTGTGCCGTAAAAGCGCCAACAAAACTTTCGTTGATTTTAATTTGCAGCCCTCTCCATTTTGTGTCTTCGAGATAAAAGTACGGTTTCCTGAACATCTGATGGGACTTCTTTTTCTTATTTTATATGGTTGGTTGTTTAAATTTTTATGACGCAAGGACAGCAAGGGCTATTCCTCACAAAATAAGGTTTTCTTCTCGTATTCATGCAGGTATACGGTGAAGACGTTGGGACTTCTGCTCCGTAACACCTCAATGAAACCTCACATCATTGGCGTACGTAGAAAGTTCATAAGGGGGTCTATAGGCTTAATTGGTTGCAGAGTTACATCAACATATATTGACATGTATACAGGGTGTTCAGAAAACACCGATCATATCAACTGCATATTTTCGTTATCCTTACGCCATACCGAGAAAATTTGCAAATGGTTACCGTAGTCGGAAATCTATATTTAATAATATATTTTAGATAATATATTGTCGAATGAAAAAAGAAGGAATATTCTAATCTTGAAACGAAAGGACAAACTTTTCTTTGATTTGTTGTCTAAAGATGACGTCAACATGGAAATTCAACAACTTCGTGTAGAAGAAAACAACCCTATTTTTTTATGTGTAACATTAAAATCGCTAATGCCTTGTAAAAAAAGTAAAAATGTTTTTTAGAAAAATGTATCCACAGTTTACATGATCATAATTATTATAAAAAAATCTAATATGAATATTAGATTTCTATCGATTTTGCTTGTTGCACGGAAGCCTGATATTGCCTAATTAATTTTTTACTTTAGCTTCTTTTAAGATTCTTTGAAAATTTAATTTGAGCATTTTAATGAACGTTATAAGTTATCAAATAAAAAGTGAAATAAAATTAAATAGGAAACGATGTCTTTTAAAATAAAAAATATCAGTGTTGTTTACTGATATCAATGTTGAAAAAAAATGAATTACTAATGACGTTATTTTGACTAAGAGGGATAAAAATCCTAGGTATATGGGAATATAAATTGTTTTATTTAAGATTTAAAAGTAACATATGGGGAAGGAAAATCTGCAAATTTTTTTTCTTGAAAAAGCGAAAAACCATTTTTAAAAATATGTAAAAATACTGCGCGTTAAAATTTTTCTTCGTATTCTTGTAAATTTCTTGTGAATAGGTAGCTTATATTCGGTTTGATTTCGTTTTCAGCGATGCTCCAATCCTTAAATATATTCTTGGTCGTGTATTTAAACAAGATTTACCAGCCGTATTCGAAGAGTGAACTCGCAAATTGCCAAATATGAATTACGTAATAAGCAAGAAAGCATTATTTCTCCTTCTATAGATAGTAATTTTAATTATTTTCAAAATTTTTGTATAAAAATATTAAGAAATAAGTCATAAAAAACTTTTCAATAAAATTGGTCTAATTTTTCTACACGAATATTAAGTTGGCTGAATAATTTTTTTGCAATGAGCATAGAGTAGTAGTTAGAAAATTCCATTTATTAAATCTACAAATATTCGAGAATTTTCTTTTCAGCCTACAAATATAATTTTTTTTATTGTTGAATATAATAGCCAATTCCAAAAGCATTCTCACACACTCAAACTAGTCCAGGAAAGATAAGGTTTAGGGCCGAAAAAACTGCAATAGAAGTGATGTTTTCACCATCATGTTAGAAAATGTATAGAATAATATATCCAAAGTTTACTCCAATTAGTGTTCAGGAAATCTCCGCCATCTTGAAAAAATGGCGGCAAAAATAGGTTTCGTAAAGAACAGTTTCCACCGGAGGGGTTTTAACCCTAAAAGAAATTAAACGTACTTAGAAGAAACGTAAGAAAAACAATTTGGCAGTCACGAATAGCTCATTTATAAATGCCACTGATTGCACGTATAAGACAATTTTAAAGTAAACAAGTAATAAATAGAACATACAGTGTATATTATATACGTATAGTTGAAACTTTATCAAGGTAAAAGTAAGCTTAATTCAATCTCACAGTTATTCGCAAGGGGTAAAATAGGCTGCATTACCTAATATCAGTATACTTTTTTAGTTGTTTTCTTCATCTTTCAATAAATTATTATCAACAAAAGATTTTTAAAATTACCATTCGTCCAGTGGGTAAAATGCATAAGCCGTAACCCACTGAATCGCTGGCGGATCCAGCGAGGGGTGGAGGGGGCGATTGCCCCCCCCTAGGGTTAAATAGGAAAAAAAATTAAAGACGATGAAGAATATTTTATATGTTGTTTGTTACAACTGTAATAAATAAAAGTCTTACACTAAAGTCTCCAAATCTTGGAGAAATGCGATCCAGACTTTTCCACGAAACTACAAGCTACTCGTCTTTCAAACTACGTTTACAGTAAGTTTTGCTTCAGCAGAACGTAGTTTTTTATCCTTGAAGCGCCGTCAAACTTGGCTTCGAACGCGGATGACAGAAGAGACTTTTAATACACACCCACAGAGACATTCATATTGATGTAAATAAAGTGATTGACAAATTTTCAAAGAAACCAAGATGGCTCGACTTTGCACTATAAACTTCAAGTTTTTTAAAAAGTTGCTTGTTAAAAAAAGTAAAATAATTACGATGTTTTTGTAGTTTAAATTTAAACTTGTTCTATTAATTACATTGTAAATTATCGTTTTGGTTATTGTATATGTCTCCTTTACTAGGTTATCCTTCTGTCATACTTGACTATAATCTGCCCTAAACCATATAGTTTAATTAAAGAAAAGCCCAGCTTTAATTCATTGTCGTAAATTAAATATTTTGGTGAGTATAAAGCAGGGTTGTCCAACCTTTTTGTGTAGTGGGCCACTTAAAGAATTTTCACGGATCTTGCGAGCCAGCGGTTTCTTTAAAAAAAGGGAAAAAAAAATAACACATTTAACAGCTTCTCTTTAAAGTTTCTTCTAGTTATTTCTTTGTGCACTTCCGATATAGAAAGGGTTCACATATGTTGCTCAAACGATTTTTCCATATTTTTGAAAAAAATCTAAAATTTTTGTTTGGGAATTTTTTTTTATTTCGAAAAGATGTATGCGGGCCGGATTGTGGCCCACGGGCCGTATGTTGCACAATCCTGGTATGAAGGAAGGCTAGTAGTAATATAACAACATTTACCAAAACTAAAAATTTTCTCGATGAGGACCCCGATCCCCCCCCCTTAAGAAAATTCTGGATCCGCCGTTGCAATGAACCTGGCACTAATAAATTATACAAACCACCGCAAGGAGATAAAAATAGTTAGTAAAAGTTCTAAATTGTTTTTAATATTTTATTTCATATTTTACTGTTTCGGTTACGAAAATGTGCGAACATAGCCTTTTCGTTTTTGCAAAAGCGCCAAGTAGGAATTCCCGAAAAGTGACGTAGCTTTCGCAAACCAATCAGGCGAATTTTGGCTGTCCACTTTCAAGTAAATCCGTTTTAACCCTTCAATTGGTTTTCTAGGGAAGCTCGCGTAATACGATTGGTCAGTATATTATTTGGAATATCTTATTAAAGCTTGATTTCCGCCTGTAATAATCAAATTTCATCGCAATGGGGGGGGGGTTAAAACCCCCATCCAAACTTCCCTGCGTAAGTCAATGTTCCATGATTTTTTTTTAATTTTCAGTGAATATAAAAGTTACATATGCCCTATGCTGTATTCTATTAAGCGTGAAATATCATTAGTACTTAATTAATTAATTGTTAATGAGACATGAAGTGAATAAATGCTTTGAAAATAGAGTGGTGATAGACATCCTCAACGCAGAGGTACCACAAACCTTCAATTTACAATAAACGCAATATCTGCGAAGTGAAATAAAGTGAGGCGCAATAAAAAAATTATGCCTATATACGATTTTTCAACTTGTATGCTTTGATATGCTTTATCTACAAGGACCAAGGTTATTACAAAGTATATTAAAGGTATTGGTGCAGAAAGTTTAACAAACAAATTTAATAAGTTTGTTAAAAAAAAAGAAATGAATGCAACGAAGTATATTTTCTATGTCACGGTTGTCAAACACACGGCTCGCGGGCCACAATCCGACCTGCTGACAATTTTTTGGAATAAAAAAAATTTAAAATAAATTTAAAATAAAAAATTTAAAATCAAATTTTTTCAGAAAAACGCGGGGGCATTATGGGTAATCCCTTCCCATATCGTAAATGAGCAAACAAATAATCGGAAGAGAACTGAGAAGGAAGGCTTTTTTCAGTCATTCAGTCAGTCAATCGGTCGGTCGGTCGGTCGGTCGGATAGACGGACTTTCGAAGTTATACGTTACGCGCGCAAAGCAAAAAGAAATAAAAATTCCTTCTAGGAAAATCTATCTTAAATATGAGAGCAGCAATCATAATAGCTGCGTTACAAATCTTTTTGTCACTCGCCTTTCCCACGGCCACGTCGAGAACGACGCCGAAGGAGGTCTTCCCTGTCAACATCGAACCAAGATGTTGTTTGGCGCAGTATAGCCCAGATGCTCTTGCGCCATAAAAAAGCCAAACAATCAATCAATCAAACAAATCTTTTAAAGACCGAATCGCTGAATAAGTCTTCTCGTTTATGATAAGTGGGCAAAATGGTTCACTAGTTCGTTCGAAGAACCATTTAGCACAACAATAACGCGTACTAACGTGTTAAAATCATCGATTGAAGCATAAGAAGGCAGTGGAACGTGTCATTGAATTTTTACGAATATTTTTTTACTTTTGGATAATAAGTTTAGATATGTATACGTACAAATGGAAGTTTCTGAACTTGTGTGCGCTGACATATATTAAAATTATATTGCCACTTCAACATAGGCGTAAGCAGAAAGTTCATAAGGGGGAGTTATAGAGCTACAACTCATATATTCCTATGTTAAATATACAAAATTTCATTCCAATGGGGGGTTACAACCCCCAGCAACACCCTCGCCGCACTCCAGTGGGCTTGAATAATATATGCTCGTCTTGTGACGGTGCTATTCGAGAAGCATAAATTCATTATTATCGTTTCCTGGATTCAGTTTAATATGCAAATTGAACGGAATGTAAGGAAAGGATATATATATATCGTGAAGTTTGTGGGATATCAGCGCTCTACGTAAATTCTCTAATTCTTCGATATATCCTATATCGCGCCTTCTGTTAAATCTCCTGAATTGCTCAGTATAGCTCCTTCGATAGAACTTGGCTCGTTTAGTTCTAGTTTTTATAGATAAATTCGAGCTGCTATTTCAGCCGGAAAGCGTACGAAGAAGTACCTGAATAACGAGTCTCGGAAAATTTCCTCGTCTGGTTATTCGGCAGTTTACGCGGGTCTCGCGACGCAGAAAATTGCTTCAGTAAAGAACGCGCGTTACCCACGAATACACGCACGCATGCACACAAACAGCTGGCTAGATCTGCCCCGGAGACACCCCCTCATCCTTCTCACACGCGACGCCCCTTCTATCCCCTCCCCACCAAATTACACGGCCTCGTGCGGAAGACGCGCTGAGAAGCTCGACATGAATATGGATGCTTTCCCCTCCCCGCGGGAACTTCGACCCCCTCTCTTCCCTCCTCCTCCCTTCCTCCGTCATTAGTCCCTTCTCCCCTCTTCATCCTCCGCATCCTCCCAGGATTCTCCCACTCCCCCTTTTCTAGAATTAAACGGGGAAAAGCTTTCGTCTCTCTCTCCCCCGCCGCTCCCCATTTTCCGGAGCGCGTTTTAATTGTTGTGGTGTGACGTCACGCACCTCACCCCTTTGCATCCGACGCTAGCGAAGGCACTCTACTATGGAAATGAGTCCCCTCACTCCATCTGTCTATCTCTCCCATTCGTTTTCTCTCTATCCCTCTTTCTGCGTTGGGAGTTCTAGCTTCGATCTAACTTCCTTTCTGTTTCCTCCTCCTCCTCCTCCGCCTCCTCCTCCTCTTCTATTTCTCTCCCCTCTTCCTCCCCTCATTCCTTCGGTGTGTGCATACACATATAGCCGCACAAGCCTGACGGCATATCGCTTCAGCGACCCCTTCTCGCCCCCGCTCCCCTCCTCGTTTTGATCCCGTTGCTGAACTTTCAGAGATAAAACGGTGCGCCCCAGCGAAGAATGAAGAAAAACAGTTTCGGTAATTATCGCCCCTACGCGATTGGGGCTACCATTTCGTCGTCTAGGATCCCTTAAAGGGGAGTGCAGCCTATTTTTTAGTTGTTCCAAGCTTTTTATCTTTGTTTTGAAATAACGGCAGAAAGGGGTTGGGGTGGGGAATAGGAAATCTGTTTCGTGTTTAATTTTCCTTTAGAAATAGTTGTAATAGTTTATTTTTATTGCTAAACAACAAGAACATTTTTCTATGAATTTTGGTTTTAATATATGTGTATATATATATGCAGGTTTGAAAAAACTAATGAGGTTGTTGATACACCATGCCCATGTGAAAGACACACTGAATTTGTTGACAGTGATCATTAACATGTCATTACAGGTGATATAAATTTCTTCAGTAATAGTGATTTAAAAAACTTTCGTCAAAAAGAACTAAGTTTAGATTATAAAAATATATGCAAAAAAACACAGAAGAATATCATCAGAGAAATTGATGGTTTTATTTACAATGTGGATATTGGACATACAATACCAATCAAATCATTTGACATTTGAAGCAATAAATGCATTTGTGAAATTTTCTTACACGCTGTCTGGTATAAAAAATGGGATAGAACACATAAAAATTTCAAGAGCATTGCAGAATACAAAAGAGATTTGAAGGATTTTTATAAACGCTTTATGTTATTGAACATAGATAAATATTTTTCGACATTTACCATCATATGCAAGAGGTTCTATGCTTCAAACATACAGAAATTTCTTGATAATACAGAGCAATATATAAATCTGGGTACAAGCACTACCCCTATCTTCAAACACATACAGGGTGCTTTTGAGAAACTCAAAGCTATCCAATCCCCAATTAACTTCCCATACATGACGCTTACTGTTAAATTTTATAAAAATCCAATTGGTTTTCTCAGTGTTACATGTACTACTTAGATGTACTTATAGCGTTAGAGCTGATAAAATTCGAACACTTAAACAGATTTATGTTAAAATTTCCTTAAATACCTTTATTTTAAAAAATAGTTTTCAACTTTTAAAGACTTCGAACTCCAGTGATAGGAATCCCACTTTCATTAAGTGCTTTGATTTTGAGGATCTATTTAACCAAATCAATTTAAGAGACTTATATCGTGTATTATTAGAATTATTTACAGAGTATGATATAAAATCAATTGACAAAATCTCGTTTGTAAAACTACTAAACTTCTGTCTTAACTATAATATGGTATATAATGGCACTGGTTATTATAAACAGGTAAGAGGGCTTTCTCAAGGGGGAGTATATTCTTCTTTAGCTGCAGATTTATACTTACATAAATATGAAAGTTTGTCTTCACCAAGAACGGATTTATTTTTTGGCAGATATATAGATGATATAATCTGTATAGGCTATGGTATGGAGCATCAATTGGACCTTGATTTTTATCCCTCAGGATTAACACTGAAAGATACCTCTGTATCTAGAACTTAAGTTCACTTTTCAGATCTACTTATTACTATCAATGAAAATAATAGATTTGTCTTTCAAATATGCGATAAAAGAAAACAATTTTCATTTGCTTTTGTTCAGTACTTGCAATATGACACATGTCTCAGAAAACATGTTATAAAAAATTTGATTTTAGGTGAACTCTCCAGACAGAAAGTGCTTTCAAATAGAGTTGAAGCCATTTCTGAAGGCTTAAGATCTTTTAAAAAATGTTTGGTTTTAAATGGTTTTCCAATGAACTATATAAATAGAACATTTGCAAATTTCATCTCTAGAAAGAAATCTTAAATGTTTCTTATAAAGAATAATCATTGCAATTAAATACATCTAATCGCAGTTCTCAAATATAGATGGAAGCACCTGTTCATTACTCCTTTTGGATATCTGGTATTGCTTAGTTTATAAGATGTGGAAACACTTTCAAAACTGCCTTCAACTGATCATGTGCTATATTTTTAGTTACGAGTTTGAATTTAATTTCTACATTACTGCTATTACAAGGTAATTTAACCACTTCCTATTTTATTATTAATAAAATATGTTTGCAAAAACTCGGCTAAAACTAAAAAGTTTCTGACAACGAATAAATTTATCTATAGCTTTTGCATTTGTGCCATTACTATATTGTGCTATTATTATATGATACAATTGTTGAATTAACAATTCTAAGTTATACAACATTGTTACTTTGATGTGAGATGTATATACGACTTTCTATTTATTTTCTGTCTCTTTCAAACAAAAAATTTGTTTAAATCTCTGCCACATGGATGGTTATAAACAAACAGGTCTTCCTGTATAATGTCTGCATTGAATGGGGAATGTTGGATCCTTAAAACATTGTTTAACCCATGATTATTGGCTCATAACGCCAATGAATATTTGTACATTGCAGATCCAATTCTTCTTTCTAATTCAGACCAGCTATGATCTGCCTAAATTTATTGATTCTTCATTTATATATATATATAAATGGAAAAAGTGAAATGTAAATGAAAATGTAGAAAATTCAGTAAGTAAATTGGTGAAAAATGGAAGTAAATAAATGAAAATTATTAATAAGTAAGTGCAGATACATTTGGAATGCCAATAACCACACAACCACACCTATATATTATATAAAATAATATAGGCCTATACACTAGAACATGCATATACAGGATTTTAAAAACTAATACCATTATATAAGCGCATATACAATATAGGTGTAAATGTATGCACATCATATTATATTATAAAATATACATGCATATGTAATAAAAATATATACATGCATAAACAAGTTTATGACAAGTAACTTTATTGTATAGCACACTGTATTTTTACGATTTAAAATAATGCGTTAGTAACGAAAGTGAAAAATTGAAATTATACAATAATATATTGAATCTAGGCATGCATGTACAATCTTTTTCAAGGGAACAGTTATACATGCATGCCAGACACAATATATAAGATCTGCAAGATAATGTTTCTGAAATGATAAGGAACCGTTCAACGAAACCCCTAAAAACCAATGTCAAACGGCTCAAAGGCATTCTATATATATACGGGGTGATTCAAAAGTCAGTCCCCCCACTGTTAATTTTTTAGTGGGTTCAGGCAGATAAACGTCGTTTCGGGAAAGTTGCTTGTTGAAAAGGAACTAATTTTTGTCCTGTGTCGCGACTCACCAGCAGCACCAGGGGGCAACTGGAAAATTTCAAATGGCAACCCCATCGAGTAATACCTTGTTTTGAAAATCTCTTTGAGGAAAAAATAATGACGTTTGCAGTATGGTGATAAAACGTCCATAGCACTAACAACGTGTCTGCAAAGTTCAAAATCGACCTTTATTCTCATGGCTTTTGCTTACGCTAATAAAGTTATAGGCAAATAACGAAAATTGTAGAATGTAAAGCAATGTGTGTTCTATCAGAGAAATTTTTAGATTTCGTGTTAGCCCAATGGGGAAAAATTCAAGGATCGCTTAATTTATCAATATTCTATCCCTCAAAAACTAAAAAAATATTAAAAAAGAAAACAATAAAATATTAAAAAATAAAAGAAATATAAAAAAAGTAAGAAAAGAAGTTACCTTTTAATGAAGTAGCTGCTCAAATTGAAGGCCTTACACTTCTTGGTAGATATAAAGCCGGGCCACAAAACTTTTTCTGACTCTTGGAAAAGTGTATGGAGTAATTTTATGGCATTCATCCCATATTCTTTGGCGCAGCGCATTTATATTTTCAGGTGACGGTTTGTAAACTATTGATTTCAAATGACCCCAAAGGAAAAAAGTCCAAGGTTATCATACCTGGGCTACGAGGTGGCAATTCCACGAAACAACGGCGGCCAATCCACCTTCTTGGAAACATGTAATGTTGAAAAAGAATAACATCAGTTCGGTGACTGAGTGGACGATCCATTTCAGGAGCATGGAAATCTGTATGTTTGGAATAACTAGGATAGATCGAAAAAGGAACACTTTGGTGAGAGAGAGAGAGAGCAAACAGGAGTAGATGACATCATTGTTAAAGTAAAGTTGCTTAATTGGCGATGGGCTGGGCATATTGCAAGAAGAACTGATCAACGATGGACAACAGAAATTCTGAACTGGATTCCAAGAGACCACCGAAGACCTAGAAAACGTCCTCAAACTAGATGGGTGGATGAAATAAGAAAACAGGTTGGGGTGACGTGGAAGCGAATTGCTCAGGATAGACTTGTGTGGAAAGCATTTGGAGAGACCTTCATCCAGCAGTGGATAGATAATGGTTGAATATGATGATGATGATATATATATATATATATGAACAGGTATAAATCATGTGCGTTTTAAAAATGACGTTATTATTTTTTCAATAGACTCTTCACAACTCTATATCATGGCAAGGAAGCTCTTAATTGAAAGCAGAGAAGTTGGACGCAAAGTGAGACTATAAAAATCTAAAATTTTGAACAAATAATGTTCACAAAAAATCTTGAAGAGAGTAAATGCTCAATTCTTTGACAGAAAAATCCAAAGCACAGGTCAACGTTGAGTTTCTGATTTATGCAATTATATTAATCTCATTTAACAAGTTTGGAAGGCAGAACATGAAAGACAATGCATATTAAATTTTTCTGGAAATCATTTTGGGAAAAAGCAGTTTGATTCTTATAGAGAATTAACCTTTGTGTCCCAAAGGGAATATTTCCGACCTGCGTATGTTACCAGTTCCCTTTTATGCGTACGAAACATAGAGCATGATGACAAAAGCAATACATAAATTGCAAACAACCCTAAGGAGCATGGATTAGTGTATGCTTGGAATACCTAGAAGTTATCGGAAACTACATATTTGGGTGAAAGGAAAACCATGGGAAAAGATCATCTTTCTTTTTAATGTAAAATAGTTGAAAGGTTGCAATAAGCTGGGCACATTGCAAAGAGAACTGACCAACAATGGACGACCAAGTTCCCCAGTTGTATTTGAAAGGATCTAATAAAGATTCTCAGAAAAGATGAATGCATGAAATGGAAAATAAGTTGCGTAAACGTGGAAAATAATTGATCTGAAATAGAAATCACGTTTTATAAAATGAAAGACTAAGTTTCAGTGTGAACGTTGAATTACTTTGAGGCCTATTGTATTTAGAAAGCAAGTTCGAACAATGTAAAATATTGCTAATCATTTTTGATACTCACGTTATCAGCTCAACTTGGAGCTTTATATATATATATATATATATATATTTCATTTTTTAAGAAGAAACCGCAAAGAAAATGGACATGGAAACACCCAAATGGGGGAACTAGTGAAATTGACTATATCCTGGCAAACAAGAAATCAATTATTGAAGATTGCAGTGTACTGAACAGATTTAATACTGGAAGTGATCATCGAATGGTGAGATGTAAAGTGCACTTAAATACTAAATTAGAACGACAGAAGCTCATTAGGAAACAAGTAAGTAAGAGGGTGGATCTAATGAAACTGAAAGTAAATACCGAGGCATTCAAGTTGGAATTAAAAAATCGCTTTTCTGCACTGGAAGGACTTATTGATGAAAGTGATATCTCAGAAGCAAATGAAAACATTGTTAAGACAATAGTTGAAACTGCTGGGGAAATTGGTGGTGTAACCTGTAAAAAGCACAATAGCAAATTATCTGAGAAGACGAAACAGCTCATGAAAAG
>QLNU02015003.1:86665703-86710604 GCA_006491805.2 Dysdera silvatica
CATGAAAGAAGACATAAGAAAATTCAACTGTGAGCTAGTAAGGAAAGCCATTGAAAATAACAAGAGCCTTAGGGTTGTTAAAGGAAGTTTATCTGTTGGGAAGAAACACATCATTGCATTAAAAGGAGAGGATGGCACCGTAACAAGAAATAGGGAAGAAATACTTAGAAGAGTTGAAGAATTCTACAAAAATCTATACGAAAGTAACAGTGAATTAAACGAAGACATTGAAATAGTCGAAGGAACAGCTCCTAAAATCTTAAAAGAAGAAGTTTCATTTGCAATAAAAAATATGAAGAAAGGAAGAGCCCCTGGTGATGATGGTATTACATTAGATATCCTAAAAGAAGCTGGAGAATATGTAGAAGACATACTTGCAAAATTCTTTACCAAATGTCTTAACAGCGGTAACATACCAAACCAATGGGATTCTGCAACAGTAATTCTTTTGCATAAAAAAGGTGATAAAGAGGATTTGAAAAATTACCGACCAATTAGCTTGTTACCTGCTATTTATAAAATCTTCACAAAAGTGCTAACACATCGCCTGCAGAAAAAATTAGATGCAGCTCAACCAAGAGAACAAGCTGGATTTCGAAGTGGATTCAGTACAGTGGACCATATTCAAGTATTAAGAGAATTAATTGAAAGAACACATGAATATGAACTTCCATTGTGTGTTGCATTTATTGACTATGAGAAGGCCTTTGACTCTATAAAAACATCAGCAGTCATCAACTCTTTAAGATCAACAGACATTGAGGATGTGTACATTGACATGGTGAAACGTGTGTATAAAAATGCAAGTGCAAAATTTCGGTTACATAAAGATACCAAAACTATCAAACTTGGCAAAGGGGTGAGGCAGGGAGATACCATTTCTCCAAAACTTTTTACTTCTGCTTTACAGATGATTTTTCAGCTGATAAATTGGAATAACAAGGGAATAAAAATAAATGGTGAATATTTAAATCATCTGCGGTTTGCTGATGACATTGTTATTTTTTCAACGGACCCATTAGAACTCCAAGACATGGTACAAGAGCTCTCAACTAGAAGTAAAGAAGTTGGACTCAAGATGAACCTACAAAAAACTAAGATCATGTTCAATAATTTCGTAGAGGAAACAAAAATACAAGTTGACAACATTGAGCTAGAAATTGCTGATTCATATATTTACCTTGGCCAGCTGATTTCAATGGATGGCAACATTATGAAAGAACTCAACAGACGTATTAAACTTGGCTGGAGTGCATTTGGAAGAAACAGTTTTATCCTGAAGGGGAAATTGCCTTTGTGTCTAAAAAGAAAGGTCTTCAACCAGTGTGTATTGCCAGTCCTCTCTTATGGATCAGAGACATGGAGTCTAACAGTTGGAGCAATACGAAAGTTACAGACAACGCAAAGGAGCATGGAGAGGTGCATGCTTGGAATAACTAGGAGAGATCGAAAAAGAAACACTTGGGTGAGAGAGCAAACTAGAGTAGAGGACATCATTGTTAAAGTAAAAGGGCTGAAATGGCGATGGGCTGGGCATATTGCAAGAAGAACTGATCAACGATGGACAACAGAAATTCTGAACTGGATTCCAAGAGACCACCGAAGACCTAGAAAACGTCCTCAAACTAGATGGGTGGATGAAATAAGAAAAGAGGTTGGGGTGACGTGGAAACGAATGGCCCAGGATAGACTTGTGTGGAAAGCATTTGGAGAGACCTTCATCCAGCAGTGGATAGATAATGGTTGAATATGATGATGATGATATATATATATATATATAAGAAAAGAGCTATTCCTACCTCAGACGTTTCAGACGGATTTTGTGATCTTTCGTCAGGAATAGGCAAAAGAAATATTATGCAATAATATAATTAAAAAGGATATTGAAGATCCTATCGTGTAACTGTTGTTAAATTTGGTTTAAAATGGTATTGTTGCGTGTTATTTTACGCAATAAGGTCTTTACCATGATTTTTAGGTATATTATTTTTTAATGTTAATTTTGTGTATTCAAAAAGCCTAACCCCTATGAAACATACCTAAAATTAACTTTTCAGCCTCACTTCTTGCTTATAAGTTCGCCAACTTCGACATACAAATGTGTAAAGCACGCTTATACTGCAAATTACTGATAGATGCACATTTTATTTTATATCTTTTTTCAATACTTACGTTTAGTGTGTGTATGTGTAAGTGAGGTAACACCTACATATCCATGACAAGGTAACGCTTGTATATGTGAGGTAACACTTGCATATCCATTGTAATGTTATGACGAATATTTCTTGGAGAAGAACTCTTATTTTATTGGAAAGAGAAATCACTATAATGTGTTATTGTAAAGTATTAGTACGGTATGTTCAGTAGCGGATTCATAGGTAGGCACACAAGACACATGTTTAAGGGCGGCACTTATCGGGGGGGGCGGCATCAATAGTTTTAAACGAAAAATTTTCCAAATACGACAATATTGAAAAGTAATGTTTCTTTTAATTATTGCCCTGTTTCCTCAATAGCTATGACATACAAGCGACTACTTTAACTTGCCTGCAAATACAAACTACAGAATCGAAAGACGAAGGGCCCTAAAAATTTTGCGCCCTGGGTATTTGCCCAGCGTACCCATTTATAAATCGAGGCTTAACACGTTTGTTATATATACTAATAGTAGAAGAATGAATAATGAAAAACTTGAACTGATAACGAAAAAATTATGCAAGAATGCTTATGTGCATTTCCCTGAAATATCCGAAATACAAATTAAAACATCAGAGGCTCCAGGATTCCATACTAAAATTATTGTGGATTCAAAAAGTGTCTCAAATCCACGAAGTCGGAGATTATGGTAGCAATAATTTCGAGTTGTATCTTATTAGTTTGAATAATTATATGAAAAATCTCCTTTACATATCAAATGTTAAGAGTATGATATGCGTTTTTTTTAAACAAATATTCCTTTCTTTGTAAAGGAGGGAGGGGGCGGCAGTACAGGCTGTGCCTAAGGGCGGCAATTTTATAAATCCGCCGGTGGGGATGGAAGAAGTGTGTGTATCAATATTAAGATTTTTGCCTCCTGAGATATATTAAACATTCCAGGAAATAGAAGCGGAACAGCAGTAGTTGGATTGGAGAGCGAGGGAGTTTATGGGGAACGTTGATTAAACAAAGAGGATTCAACTTAAAATTTGTATCAGCATTAGGAAAAAAAGTCGGTAAATGAAGAAAAAAATGTTTTTCATTAACGAAAAACATTCATTTTTGATTTGAAAAGTATCTTTTTTTTTCTTTCGTACAGGAAGGCAGTAAAGCCTTTTGATTTGTCTTACTGTAATGGAATCCGTTGTCTTATCTTCAATAGTGCATAATTAAAAATATTCAATGTCCATTATTCAGAAAATTTTTAACTCGATTTTTCGAAAACTTTTTTTTTATTTCGTTTCGTGTCACCCTTTGCATCCTTCACAATCAAAACTAAAGCTGATATTTTAAAAGCTTAAATCTGAGCTTCATGATCAATGTAGTCTTTTTGTCCCTTGACGGAAATTTGAGCTATTCCTCGATCATGGTTGAAACATTTGCCGATTATAATTCAATCGAGATATCTTTCAATTGGGATTGAAATCTTTTTCAAGCAAAGTTTGAGACATACTTCGATTATAATTTAGGATAACTTTTGGTTAGAATAGAGATATTTTTTGATTAGAGGTTGGGATATTTCTGACTACAGATTAATCAGCTTGCTTTTAGCTCCAAAGATCAGTTTCTTTAGAATCGAGTGCATATTCCAAATTAGCCTTCGTAATTATTTCTTACTTTAAATTATAAATACGTAAGTTATAAACCTCTGTAACTTTTTGGTTAACTTTCGGGTCTATTTTCGTCTCTAAACAATTTTTTAAACATGCAGAAATTTCACATGCGTTCATATCAGAGTTAAAGACCTGGTTTTACCCCTTTGCTAGCTGACTCTGCCGGTTCCTCGCGAGGAATACAGCGGCTTCGTTTATAGCGATATTATGTACAACTGACTGGCAGTTAAATACTTGTGTACGGCGTTTTATGAAAAATTATGTTGTTCTTTCATTGCTTTATTCTCTCATGTATAATTATATATATATATATATAAAAACAGGTTGGGGGTGACGTGGAGGCTTAATTGCTCAGGATAGACTTGTGTGGAAAGCATTTGGAGAGACCTTCATCCAGCAGTGGATAGATAATGGTTGAATATGATGATGATATATATATATATATATATATATATATATATATATATATACACATTATTATTAGAATATTATCTTCATTTAATTTATTGCTTTGATTTAATGGGTTATGTAAGTCTAATACTATATATATGTGTGTGTATCTGCGTGTATGTACACCCATCCATTCATTCATCCGTTCGTCTGTCTGTACGTCCATCCATCCATTCATCCATCCGTCCGTCCGTCTGTATGTCAATCTGTTCGTTTGTCTGTCCGTCCGTCTGTGCGTCTGTTTATTTCCCTGTACGTCCATCTCACCGTCTGTCTGTCTGCCTATCTGTCTGTCTCAATTAAAAGAGGTCCTTGCACGATTAATAATAATGGCATTACCGTCAAAAGAGTAATCCCTTTATTATTTTCAACCTTATAGACCTTTTGAAACGAGCATCTCAAATGATCTGTAAGGTAGGAAAGTAGTGACAAAGTGACGGAGAAATACCTTTGGAAATAATGACGCTGTAGGTAATGCCATCATTATTGTACATGTAACGTCCACTTCCCGTTGAGGAATATTATGCTTCATTGATTCTTAGAGTAGATAACCACTAAATTATATATCAAAAAAATTTATCAATGAGTTGTAACTAATAATTATGTATCATGTTTACACATGTTATCAATTTATCATGTTTGCATAGCGTACATAGCATATAATCACATATGTAGATGATTAGGTTGGGGACCATCTCATACGGGCGAACTTCATATCCGGGTGTACTAAAAAAAATGAAAATGTAGGTTATCAATCTCATTTGAAGTAAAACAATGAGCTATTTCTTTTAAGAACGGTTATATCCACTCAATGGTGTAGGAGTCATTAGAAGCAAACAAAAGTGGTCAGTTTTAGCTACAAATTTAATAAATAACAGATTAATGTCTGGGAGAATGAATGCCCGTGGCCCCTATGAAGCCGGAGAAGTCAGTCGTAAATAAAAATCTAAATGCTATCATTTTTAGTTGGTGGCCCCTGGCTACCACGTAAATTCGCAAAAAGTACTAAAATAACTATTTTTTTTACATATCACAAATGATTCCATGTGGCTACTTTTAATTTTATATTATTTGTTAATAAATAATTGTTTATTTTCTACAAAAGTATACAAAAGATATTCCTGCAAGTAGCATAATTCATCTATATCTCTCGACATACTATACTTTCTCTAAATCTTTGGGTGGATTATGACGCAAAGTCATATTCAAGGATCAGTCACCCTAAAGCATAGTGTAATTGTATCTATGAAATGAATAGTGTAAGTTTCGCATTAAACTTCAACGTTTATTCAACTACCAATATAAAGTTAACATAAACTGAACTGCATATTGAAAATAAGGAATACACAACGCTTATAATTTATTTTAATTTAAAATAATGAATAACTGTTAATTTAATGAAATAAATTAACAATTCTGTATTGATTTTGCAATATTGAGTTTACCTTACTTCGTTGATCATTAAACATGTCTATTTTTTTTGTTAAGCAGTTTCTATAACTTTAATTGGAACACCGATATTTTACTGTTATTAACATCGTAGTTTAGAAACGAATATTTTATAAATACCCATTTTTCACAAGGAAAAAGTAGTTAAATATTTTATTTATTTATTTTATATACAAAATAATTTAAAACATCAATATAATATCGATATTTCCAAACATCAATGTTTAGAGACCGATAATTTTCAAACGTATATGATACTTCATCGATACTTTGCTATCGATACCCATCCCTACCCCATAGTAGTAGAGTCATTAGTTGCAATTCCCACAAATTTTGAAAATCACCTGAGTACATTGCAATAGTCAAGGAGATAATGCACCAATTTTAAAAGACTGCCTTTTTGAAATTGTCTCTATCCTGTTAAAATATCTACGGTATATACGATACTCCAACTACTACTAATGATATTACTGTAGCATGTCTACAGACAACTTTTTCTGGGCGCAATTTACATATTGAGAAGTTATATGGGTAGTTCTCGGGTCTCAGAAGCAGACATGAATTAAACTAGTAATTAAAATCTAAGACGATTCTCGACATTTCTTTTGTGCTATGAAATGCATCAATTTGTAAAGATAATAACGACAATGAATGGATGATAAATTTATTTAATTGATCATTCTACACTTGATTTAATTGATCATTCTACACTTGATTTAATTGCCAAACATTTAAACGTTGTTAATGACTGACTGCTGCGCAAAGGGGACGGAATTTCCTATGGAGTAATTAAAAAATAATCAATGATTTTAATCCCTTTCTTAGCTATAGTTTTACCCATGTTAGTAAGCATTTTGCGGGGATTATTCGTAACTAATTTTACACATGTAGGGAAAAAAAGGATATTCGGAAAAATAGGGGATTAGTGATAAAATATTTTAGAATCTGCATAATAAATGCAAAAGATCATGGTTGGCGAAACGTGCTTTTTAGCGCAATTTTAATTAAAAAATTAATTAGTGTTGCCGAAGTCAGATTATGAGTAAAGATTAATTTTATCCACAAAAAAATCCCACCAGTCGTAAATATTAAATTTGAGATTGAGATATATTTTGATGGTTGGATTTAAATAATATAGTCAATTTAAAAAATTTAAAAATAGAAATGCAAAGAAATTGACTAGTAAATACAATATTTACTATTTAGTTGAATAAAAGAATTAGCATTTACGGAATGAATGTTTGAAACATCCTACAGGCTCTTTTTCAAGGGAAATCGCCCATAGGCTGTTTCTATATATATGGCACGTTACTGATGAAAGTATTCCAGGAAATTATTCAGGTTGAGAGAACACGGATGCGGAAAAGAAATATTTCATCGCTTGTTTAAAAATCTAATGTCAATTTCAATGTCTCTCGATCAAAGTGGAATGAGAGAAACTTGAAAAAAATTTCTTATTGGATTAGGAGAAGGGCCTGCTTTAGAGAAGGCAAGCCGCCTGGTAATTGATTCCTAAAATGAATTAGAATGGGCTAGAGCGAGACCTTCGCAGACATAGGATATATCTTCTCTAATTATCACACATTTTTCTGCTTCTAGAGACAACATACGTACAGTCTCTTTAATCATTTATCTCTAAAACTTCATACTTGCCCCCCAATGGACGCGGCAAATGAGACCTGCATTAGGGACGCGCATAGAGGAGAAAAAAACAGGAGGCTAAATTGGCGCCCTACTGTTGATGCATTTGCTGCATATGTAGCACTAATATATCAGAGTCGCAGATGACTTCCAATCTATGATGAAGCACGCACAGAACGGTGATGATAGCCATCCTGATGACGCTGCCCGTCTGAAACGGCGTAGCTCTTTTCGTCCGTCTCCAGCCCCATTCCACTGGCTAATGATGCGAAGCGTCCCCCACCATCAGCCATCAACATCTCCCCCAACACATTTTCCAGGAGCCATCAGCTCGCACCTTTTCCCGGAACAAGGAAAAAATCCAGAAAGTTCAGGGATCTTATCCTGGTTTCCTCCAGTATGGGGAATTGGGAAGCATGGTAAAATATGGTCGGAAGATTAGATAACAGCTTTACAGAGCGGGGACACTCGAATTTTTTCCCCAATAGTACTCAGAGTATAGTTCGTGCATAGAAAACAAAAACTGAAAATAAGTTCATTAAATAGATGTAATTAATTATGAGAATGTACATATTATTTTTTATCCCTCTGTAAGAGAGTCTTGTGACAGGCTAAGGCTTCCTACAGGACTTCCTAAGGGCTGACCTACACATTCGTAATAAATTATTTCTACGTTCATTTAAATCGTTTCAGTTGTGAAAATCAATATTTGCTCGCCACAATTCACTATCTCATTCGGTTGAATAATAATTATTATTATTATTGCATTCAAAAGTTTCCATTTCCAATGTCAAATAGTAAGGTAGGCGTTGGTTTTTTTTAGGTAGGCTATAACTGAAGTAGCATCTGACAGTAGCATTACACTGGTATTGCACGATGTACGAAAGGCCAGTGTATTTTAGAACAGCTACGCGCGCGCACACACACATTGAAAAATACACAAAATAATTTTACTTACATGCTGGACGATACACGATAACCCAAACGGATCCTCGCACGTCCCCTGTAACTACGACACTTGCACTCTTAATCGGGTGTATATTGGTCCATCTCAGGGGTGGAGGAACCTGCAGCCTTTTGGATGAGACCAAATCCTTTTATTTTTATTAATATGATTTTGTTCATCTTATTTTTTATTTGCTTTGTTTTTATCATATATGTGTGTGCGTATATAAATCGGGTATATAAAAAGTATATACCCACCACAGTGCATAAAAAAATATACACCTTTTCATATGCCCGACATTTACCTTGGTATAGATTTCTCTTAATATGAACATTTTTACAGAAAGCATTGAATAAGTATCTACTAAAATAATAGTATGTACAGTGAGCCTGTTCGGCTAAACAGAATACGAATAATTAGAGTTATTCTATGTATCTAATCAATGGCACAGGAAGTGAGGGCTCAAAGGGCTCAAGCTCTCTGTTGGGTAATGAAATGCCTTGTTCTGTTCAATGCCAAATCACATGATCTGCTAAAAAACGACCCCCATAATTTTTTAATAACCATGCTCCTGAATTTAATTGAACTTTCTTGAATGCAACCTTTTTTGATTATAACTTACTGCGGCCTTCCAACCTGAAAAGATTCCCCCCCACCCTGGTCTATCCTATGTACCATTCCTGCACTGCTACCACAGTGAGCGGTATGAAGTCATTTACCAAACTTCATTTCCACACCATCTATATAATGTATGTGTTTATATATATATATTGAACTAGAACAACTCCAGCGGAAAATGAGAACCATCCAGAGAAGAGCCGGACAACTACACCCTGCAACGGCAATTGAACGGCAAACACTACCCCGGGAAGAAGGAGGACGCGGACAAGCGGACCTCAAAGACTTACATGACAAGCAGATCCAGAGCATGAGGCAATACTTCCAGTTGAAGAGTCCCCGATCGCCACTCATCCAAGCCATAATACAAGCAGATGCAAATTACACGCCACTAAACCTGTGTAGTACCGAAGAGCGTGTCCTCGAAACAGCCAACGAACAGAAACTGAGAACTTGGGCCGGAAAACCATTACATGGCAGGCACTACAATGACCTGCAACAACCACACGTTGACAAAAAGGCATCAAATTCTTGGCTGGCCAAAGGCACTCTCCAGCCAGAGACAGAAGGATTCATGCTAGCCATCCAAGACCAAGTGATCGCAACAAGGAACAATCAGAAATTCATCCAGAGAAAAGACATAGAAAGCGACAAATGCAGACACTGTCATGCGGCATCGGAGACAATCCAACACGTGATGGCAGGATGCAAGATCCTTGCGCAGTCAGACTACAAACATAGACACGATCAAGTAGCGAAAATAGTCCACCAGAAATTGGCAGCGAATGCTGGCTTTCTGACAGAAAAATGCCCGTACTACAAATATGAGCCAGAGACCGTGCATGAGAACGAAACACACAAGCTTTACTGGGATAGAGCAATCATAACAGACAAGACAGTCCCACATAACCGTCCTGACATAACCCTCGTCGATAAATCGAATAAGACCACGTACTTAATCGACATAGCAGTACCCAACACCAATAACATACAGACAACCTACACAACGAAAATCACCAAGTACCAAGATCTCAGACATGAAGTACGAGATATATGGGGTATGGAAAAGATCCTCATCATCCCGTTAGTCATCTCAGCAACAGGGATAGTACCAAAAACGCTTGCGACGAATTTGGAGATACTCAACATTGACCCAAACACCTACATTGAAATACAAAAAGCCACAATCCTAAACACGTGTCACATTGTCAGGAAGTTTCTAGACATGGCACATTAAGAAGTGATGTAAAAAGAGGCTTGGGAACATGGCGCTCTGCCCGTCCCAAAGCCTGTTTCCGCCAAGAATGGGCGAGGAAAACTTTTTATATATATATATAAATGAGCATCTTGACCATAAACCAATATTTAACTCCTCCATATCTGTCCCTCGCTGTCTGTAATTCATGGATTTTGCCATACTTCGTTTTTTCCAGAATAATGACCAACATATTTTTCTTTTTCTTTTTAAAATTTCATCGATAAAGATGTGAAAACTCTGTACACTCTTTTAAGCAGTGTTTGTAACGTTTATCTTCAGTAGCATCCTAATGGTTTTGACGCAAGGCCTTCACACTCTCTGAGTGAATCAGACTTACAATATGCTCGATTGAATGTAAATACAGTGAAACACAAATTTATCGTTTTCCCACATATGACGTCATTTTTCGTTGATCCCAAATTATTTCCTGTACTTACGATGTTAAGAAAGCAAACAGAATACAAAAATAAAAAATCAAGCCAGCCAAACAAGAAACTGAGTAAAGACTAATGGAATGAAGCGTTTGAAACACTCTTCAAGCTCCTTTTCAAATGGAATCATTATATTAATTACTACCTCAATGTAACAAATTAATACTCCATCGAAATATTAAATTATTACATTCATTTACAACCTCAATGTAACAAACTACTACTCAATGGATGTATTAAATTATTGCATACAGTTACTACCTCAATGCAACAAATTAATACTCTATCGAAGTATTAAGTTATTACATTCAGTTCTGCTCCCTCCATGTAACAAATTAATATTCTATCGAAGTACTAAATTATTACATTCAGATACTACTTCAATGCAACAAATAAATACTCTATCGAAATACTAAATTATTATATTCAGTTACTACCTCAATGCCACAAATTAATACTCTATCGAAGTATTAAATTATTACATTCATTTACAACCTCAATGTAACAAACTACTACTCAATGGATGTATTAAATTATTGTATACAGTTACTACCTCAACGCAACAAATTAATACTCTATCGAAGTATTAAATTATTACATTCAGTTCTGCTCCCTCCATGTAACAAATTAATACTCTATCGAAGTACTAAATTATTACATTCAGATACTACTTCAATGCAACAAATAAATACTCTATCGAAATACTAAATTATTATATTCAGTTACTACCTCAATGCCACAAATTAATACTCTATCGAAGTATTAAATTATTACATTCAGTTACTACCTCGATATAACAAATTAAAACTCTATCGAAGTATTAAATTATTAGATTGGAGGAGTAACTGAATTGAAATTTAGAATGGCAAATTACAGTAAAACTCTTCACTGGCAGATCTTTACGGAACAGAAAGATTTTCCAGTAAAAGCGAGGTATTATTTTGAAAGAAGTTCTTGACGGGTAATTTATCTGACCGTGAAGACGAGGCGGCCGTGTCTGAGGAGTGTCTGTTAAGAAAAGATTTTTCTATATAGTTTTTCTTGAAGATTAGACAAAATAAAAGCGAATTTTGCTTATTTCAAAAAAAAAAAATTTGAAGGAAATGCTGGCACAAAAAAAGCCCATATTTTTCTTTAGCAGTTTCAAATACCTTTAAGCACAAAAGAAGGGCTCTTGTTTATCATGTTTGTGTTAACCTGGATATGAACGGCAAAGACCTTATCTCAGCCGATGGTAAACCTAGTGGCAGACAGAGATAGGAGGATAATTAAACCCTACTGGCAAGAGAGACAGGAAAAAAAATTCGCCAAGCCTTCGTGATGCAGGCTTTCGCAAATTCTAGACACACTGCTAGACACCGAATCTAAATTCCTAAAGTAGACAGAAAAATATAAAAAAGCCTCCAAACTACAGTTTCTATAGCCGTCTGGCTCAAACTAGAGTTTGATCTTGGCAGACAAAACAAATGCAGTTCTGCACCGAAACTCTTTGATGAACGACCAAAAATATAAAAAGGCCTTTATTTGATCTCGAGTTTGGTAAACGGCGACAGTTCGCCCTCAGTTAATGTCTTTAACTTAGCATACCCGTAGAAATTTATAAACATATGTCTGATAAACTTCAAATAGAAAATTGAATCAATAACTCAATGTAAAACTATCAAGAGCACAAAATACACATGGAGCAAGCAAACTGATATGCGATTTCATGGAAAAATAGGTGGTTATATATACATATAATACGACAAAAACTGCAATATATTTAAAAGAAAAGCATACAAATACCTTATTAATTTTATGTCACTGTGTAGTTGAAATAATCAAAATAGATTGGTTAATACGACAATTCCAACGAATTAGCTTAAAGAAATCTCTGTGATATGGTGAGAAACTTAACATAATATTACTTAATATAGTATAAGATTTAATATAAGACTTAATATAATATAAGGCAATATAATATAAGAAAATATAATATAAGGCAATATAAGACGAAGATAATGTTATGTAGCATTCTTGAAAACACGAGAGACATTCTTATACCTATAGTTTGCTTGCTTGGTTGTTTTGGTTTACGGCTCGAACTAAGTGGTCATGCTGCGCCGGGATCTCCACAGTTTTCCGAGAATCGAACCTCTTAAGGCCTGGGGAACCAAAGCCGCTAAGTTTAATTAATAGTCAGTAATTCTACTTTCCATTTTATGTATATTCACAGTGGTAATAATGAAGAAATATTTTAACAGTCATTGTTTACTATTAAGTATTTTTTAATAACAGACGTTAACTTTTGCATGTATTTTTATCGTTAAATTTGTGACTATTTTATCGTTAAATTGTGATATTTTATATTAAATTTGCTTGACTATTTTATGTACACTTTATCCAATTTAGTACTTCGTATAGTTCTTTTATATTTGCAATTATTTGGCGATTGTAAAAGAACTATGAACCATCGGTTTTCATAAAAAGAGTTTGAAAGATGACAACGTAGTGTGCATAAAACGGACAGAGGAAGGCTACAAGGACAGTGACGTTTAATCGAATGCTCGATAAGTTAAAATTACAACCCATACTACAAGATGTTAAATCGTATTTTGTGACTTTAGTACTCTATTAAAAATTATCGACTTCGACTACTGAAGAGCTTGGCGAAAATTGTTCTGTAATCAAGTGCGAGCGTTAATTGATAATTTTTATCTTCGGATTTTAAAAGTATTAAATGCAGTATTTTTTTTTTGTCAAATACAATAAATAAAATTATAGCGTTGTAAAGATTCCGATTGTCTGAAGCAAAAGTGTGCACTAAATTTCGCATAATCCGTGAATTCAATTTTCAGCGCAAAGGTAAAAGGAAACTAAAACATCTATAGCAAAGGTTATTAAACTGTGCTCCCGGAGCCTTCGGGTTCCGCGAGCAATATTTTGTGGATCCGCGAAGAACTTTGGCATCAAAGTAATCAGGAATTGGAAAAATAGTATCTTCTTAACTAAATTTATTAATCTAGTTTTTTAGTTCTAAAACGGGGTGTTTTATTTATATGCAATATGGATAATCATAATTTCATAAAAATTTCTTAAAATAAAATGAGATTAAAATTTTTAAAAAGCTGTAATCTTTTTCCCATCAATTAATCCTTCACGAAGAGTGTGAGAATTTTGTTAGCGTATTTCCTCCTACCACCGTTTAAAGGTCGCTCCAGTATTATTTAAATTTAAATATATATTTTAGTCTGTTTTACATCCTTCTCTATATAAGCAAAAAAACGCAAATATCTGACTTATCTCCATGCTTACGGAAAGTTTTCATTCTCTGATTTTTATTTGCTGCTGCAAATACCACTTTTTAAAGAAATTTATAAATTGATTTAGGTTTTAATTAATTAATTATTGCAGTTCTATTAGGAGAGTTAGCACTTGGTAACAAGGCCACTCTGCTCGTTGTATTATTTTCGATGCGTAAGACATCGAAAATAATACAACAGAACTATGCTTACCTAAGACTTACGAAAAAATATTTCACCCCCATTTCCTCAAAAATAAAAAATAAGCGGTTTAAACCCCCGCCCCTCCTAAGATGCTTACGTAATAGTTTAATGCCCCCTTTATACATAATGAATTGCTAAATTTTTAAGGTTTACGTGATAGAATTTGGGGCTCCGTCATATAGTTTTGGATTTAAAATTTTAAAATGACTCCGTCACCAAAAAAAGTTTAAGAAACGCTGAGCTATGAAAATAAGATACAAGGGAGCAGGGAAGAAATTTACATACAAAAGGTTAAACACTGGTAAAATAGCAATGAAAAAGATCACTCAAGCTTTCGGACGCATCAGCAGCAGTCCTTCATCAGGAGTAATGACGATGTTATGTTTCTGTCTCTTTTTTATACTTGAAATTTCTGGAAAACCCTTCATCAGAGTAGTCCCGCAGAATGGAAAAACCTAGTGGGAACCAATGGGAGGCCTCCAATAGAAATCACGGAAAAACCCAATGGGAACCAATGAGAAACCTGTACTGTGGGGTACCTAATGTTCTGGATGTCCCATACATTTCAGAGTAAGAGTTGTTTATAAGTTTCTGGAAGTGGTTGTGATGTATTAATGGCTTTCCCGTGTAATTTGTAAGTTTCCCAAGAAGAGTCTACTATTCTTGTTTGTGATGTGACGGTGTAGTATTTTTGTTGAGTCCCAGTCGGGTTCGTGTCCGTGTTGTAAAGCGTGTTCTGCCAGACGTGAGGCTATGTCTCCTTTCGCGAGTGCTTGTTTGTGTTCTTTTTTTCTTGTTTTGATCATTCTTTTTGTTTGTCCTATGTAATGTTTGTTGCAGTCTTTGCATGGTATTTGGTATATGGCGCCTGTGAGATCTTCTGGTGGAACTGGGTCTTTAACTTTTGTAAGTTGTTTGCGAAGTGTTGTGACAGGGGAATAGAATGTTTTGATATTTGCTTCCTTGAGGATGCGAGAGATTGTTTCGGAAATGCCGTGAATATATGGAATAGATATGCGGGTGTGAGACGTGTCATTTAAAGGTATGCCATTGGGTTAGACCAAATGGTACTTATTAGAAAGTTCTAATCTGCTATAGTTAATAAAATATTTGTTGATTTTTCATTAAAGGACATATTTTTAAACCGTTGCACGCATATACATATAAAATGTGTTATTTCCTAAAATTTCTTTTAACAAATTTCATGAATTTTACCAGCGACGTCCATCATCTTTTAACCAAAATAATTTTACCCTTCATGACATTTTATGTGACTTTTATCTTTTAACTTTTTATCTAATATTGGCTTTTTAAATTTCATCTGATTTTCTTACACCGTTTCTTCTATTTTCACTATGTTTTTTCTATATTTTATGTCTGATATATTCTTGCCATTTAACCTGTTAATCGGGGAATAAAATTTTGTGAAACTCGTTTCACACTGGGGACTTTTTTTCACAGTGATAAGTAATGTCATCACACCATCACGCTAGGATTAAATATATAAGAACTACATAAAACGTAATGCGTTCAACATAATACGGTTAATTTTAATGACGAAAAATGTCGTCATTCGCATTTTGGTAGTCTTCCGGGCATGACGAAAAATGTCGTCATACCCAGTTAACAGGTTAATTTCTAATTTATCGCTATATTAAAATCGCATATATAGTCTCACCTTGCTTGGTGCAGAATGACCATTGTTGTCCTTGTGCCATAAAAACACAATCAACCAACCAATCCTGAAACTTTATGCGCTGGCGGGGATATGCGTTCGGCGATGGCTTACTGATTTTAAAATCTGCCAAATTTTGCGATCTCCCTATGGAAGGAATGTTTCAACACTAAAATTTGTCTATTCCGCATTACAAACTCAACGTCAGGAATAAACATAATTGGCGATTTCGTTGCCTTATTGCTACAGTCTGTTGGTGAGCGTTGAAAGCCTTGTTTGTATTGCATATTCTCTAGCGTTTAGAGTAGTGGTTCCCAACCTTGGGGGTGGGGGTCGAGGCTTTCAAGGGGTCGCCGCAACTATTTTTCGGTGCAATTAGTTTTATATGGAACCTCATACTAAATGTTTCCAACTCTTTTAAATGTCAATATGGTCACATTGCAATATTCTACTAATCGTTGTTAACTTTATATTTATAGTGTATATTAATGTATAATTAATATAATAAAAAAATATATAATATGTATAATTAATATGATTAAAATATATATAATATGTATAATTAATATGATTAAAATATATAGCATGTATAATTAATATAATATAATTTTATATTTAATGTGTTTTCTTTACTCTGTTAAAAATGCTTTTATTATGCAAATGTGGCGGTGGCAGACAGAGGGGGTCACGGATCTTTTGATTACTATAAAAGGGGTCGTGGTTTATATGGTTACCGCAAAAGTGGGTCGCGACTTGAAAAAGGCTTGGAACCATTGGTTTAGAGCGTATCAAACGACTTCCAGTATTGGCTATTATTCCCATGAATGACTTCAAATTAAAGAACAAACCTTCTTTATTTTGGACTAATATTTTTTATGAATATTTTTTCTTCTTAAATGCACAACTAAATTTTGTGTATGAAAAGAAAAACCGTTTCTACGGAAAATTTTTGAAAAGAAAAAAAAAACAAAAAAACTTGTTGGTCCATTTGAGATTACCTATGGGCCCTAGAATATATGATATTAGGAGATATATTATCGGAAATATTAATTAAACAGAATCTTACTCATAGGCGTAGGGTTACATACGCCTATGAGTAAGATTCATAGGCGTATGTAAGGCGTAGGGTTACATAGGCCCATAGGTCCCGAAGCTTCCCAATAATTTGAAATAAATTGAAATATTATTTATATTGTCATATATAAATATGCAAAATATATGCTTGTGTTCCCACTAATAATCTTGAAAATTCTACGCTAATGATCTTACATCTGACTAGGGGAATTTTAAGAAAGATGTATGAAAGACTCATTGTTCTGTTGCACCATGTCATTTGTAAAACTCTACATACTCGGGGAGCTAGCCATGCACACACAGAAAACCTTGCGCTGTATAAACATCTTTACGTGAGGTAGATGATAAGCCTGTTATTTCAAATGTGGCGTTTCTTTCCATTAATGATGAAATGAAAATATACAAGACAATAGCAATTCGCCAGAGAACTGCGAGAAACGCGATATCAAAAACCGAAAAAAATAATGAAATTTTAAATGTATATCATCTCCTGAAGAAAACGAGGTGGGATTTTTACGTTTCATTCTCTGGGAAAAAAAATCTCACATTGGCCCTGAAAGAAAAGTTGCCGGTTGCGTAAATTTCTACTGCCGGGAACTCACAAGGAGAAGCGAAGTCAAGCGCAAACACAATCTGCAGAAGACATTTCGTTTTTCTTTTTCCTCCTTTTCTTTTCCCGCTTTCAACTTTCCCATCGGTGGTTCGAAATTCTAATTGGAAATGCAGATGTCTCGGCGGAAAATGGCATTTTGAGGGAAATGCCCCACGGCGGCAGGCCGGGTTTTAATTCATTAAGAATAAGGAAACTGATGGAAAAAGAGAAGAAGAAGAAAAGAGGAGCAGGAGCAAAGGAAAGATGCCAGCTGCAGCGCCTTCTCAGAGAGAAAGAGATAGTGTAGGAGGTGAGACAAAAGGGGTAACATAAGGGCCTTACATCGATCTTAATCTGAAGGGAGCCTCCTTTTGTCGAATGATAAATCGCTCATTGCATACATCCCTTGGCAATTTCAGACTACCTCTCTTTTGTCTAGAGCGTTACTATGGCTTCTCCAAAATGTTTAGTTCTGTCCTGTAGTTGACTGGTTTCTGTTATGAAGAGTGTCAGAAGCCGTATTTGGTCTAAAAATTCCCTTTGATTTCAGAAAACTAATGTAAACAATTTTCTATATATGTAGAACATTTTCCTTGTTGGAGTTGGATGTAATTTTGCAGGTTTCCCTCTAACTAGTCTTTGTGAACTAATATCACAATCTTATACCCCTGTATAATAGTTATTTCAGAAAGTTAGAGCACTTTGAAAATTTTCTTCAATTATTAAATAAATATAAAACTTTTACAATAAACGTGGCTGTCAAAGACTAAACCACCTAACTGCTAAATAATTCATCTCGAAGCAACCAAACTAGTCTTAAGTAGAAAGAACTGAAATGTAAGAAAGGACGTGCTATTATAAAAACGAGGTGCAGTGCTGGAAAACAAGCAGTGTAACGCAGTTCCTAATATTCTATTTTTCATAGTATTCTAGAGATAGTAAAAAGCTATTTTTAAGTATTTACTGCGTGATGGTATGAAGAAATTATGCCGAAACCTTTCAGTATCATCCTGAAATTGACCAGTTAGTAAGAAAATTCCGAATTCTGCAATATAAAAACAAAGAAAAATGTAAATATATGTATACAAATATGGCGCATTGTAACATTTACATGCGCAGATACAACTAATGCCGAATTTTTAGAAATTAAAATTAAAATTTGATGCCTATCCGCAGATGTGCTCTTGCGCACACACACAACTGACAAACATAAATTAGATTTAATGGTAATAACTTTAAAGAGAGGATTATTTGTAAGCACTATATAGTCCAAATATGTCAAAAATCATGAGAACCCTGGATAACAAATTTACGAGATATCCAAACCTTTACCACTTAGGAATTTTTAGCCCCAGACCACCACCGATGAGTAGAAAAAAATGGCTGAAGCTCTGTATTAGCATTTGTCGCACAATGGACAAACACGTTATTCATATGACATTGTACGGATATATGCACAGATTATTAATCTCAATTATATTATTATTAATTAATTATAAATTATAATAATTTCTACATTATAGTAAATCCTGCCAATTTTTGTTTCAAAATAAAAATATAATGCTATGACGGAGTAAATAATATAATTCATGATTCTTCAGAATTAGAAAAGTTAACAGGATTATATTTTACGTCCTTTAGTTATATATATTTTGTACTCAACCACCTTTATTTTATCTAAACTTATTTTCCACTTATAAATTTGGGAAAACCCAAATATACGAAGAACTGATTACAAAATCAATTCGTGAGAATGAAATTGACTTTTTGTCAGGATCTTTGCATTAGCAATGTTTTCCATTTTTCCCAAAAACTTCCGTTGGCGTCAAGCTTGTAACATCCCATACGTCACATAATTCCATGGGCGCCCAAATGGGGAACAGAAGGGGGTCTCGAGCCCCCTTTAGACGTTTAAATATTTTATTTGCTCGAACCTGCTATGCATTTATTTTCAAAAGTTTTACAGTCACATTTTAAAATAAGATACTTTTTAGCTCATTACTAATTGTCAAGCAGTATCAATTATTTTTGTAGCATTTTAGTATCTTGTACATTCACTAAAATGTTTGACAGCCTTGAGAAGAAAGTAATAATTTTTCTCCGCCCCCTCCCTCTAGAAGTGCTCATATGGCACACATGCATTATTAGTTTGGCTTTTCTATGCAAACTCTCAATGAAATGCATTATATTAATTTCATTATAGTTGCATTATAAACGATAAAGATAAAATACCAAATTATAAAATAGAAAGCATACTTAACTTCGTGTAATATCCTTTCCCATATCAGTCTTTCATAATTCAGATATTTTACACATTTCTTCCTTACTGAAATATGTCGTACTGTTTTCGTACCATGCGTTAAATATCAGCATTCATAAACAGAAAAAATATTAATGAATAAATGATTTTATCATGGCAACGCGTCAGAAATGAGATTAAAATTACCGCTGTAAAGCTTTCATATTTTTGATAAATTTAAGAATGTTTATAGTTTCAAATTAAGCGAAATATATATGTGTGTGGTAGTAGGGTCATCCAAGATAACATGGCAAAAATTCATTGTTAAAGAACTCATGAGGCATGTTGGTAATTTAGTTCATTTTGGGATAGAAACAATCTGTGTAAAATTTTAAATCAATATTATAATATTTAGTGGTAGCTCAAACATTATCAAAGGATCATGACCTGAAAATTGTCTAAGTACCCCTCCCCTACAAAAATATGTGAAAATGAGGACCACTTTTCTGGATCCAAAATTCAGTTTTAAATTCGCAAAATTAGCTCCTATTTAAAAGATCTGAAATTCTTCCATAATTTCGCTTTTTCTTAAATTAAAATTCGGACAAATGAAAAGAAAGAGAGAAAGGAGAAGAGGAAGCTCTGATGTGAAAGACATATTTAGGAAAATAACGCCTTCCCCTAGCTCTGTTCGACATGCAAGAATACAGGAACGATATAAAACAGCAGCTGAAGAATTCCTTTATCAGTGAAATTGAGGAGAACGATGCTTTCTTGGTGCTTCACTGAGACAGCAAACTCTTCAATGACCTAAGAGGAAAAGTAGAGGGTGTAAAGATGGACAGTTTGCCCATCCTGTTTTCTAGTCTAGACATCAAATATGAGAAACTAATCGCCGTATCGAAGCTGTGGTCGGGTATTAGAGCTGCCATAGCAAAAGGGACTGTCGGAGTTCTTCGAGAATGGAAGTTGGAGGAATATGTTGAAGCTTTTTCTTTTGATATGACTGCTTCAAGAATAGGGATTCATGCAGGGTTTTGCCATATTATCGAGCAAGACTTAAGTAGACCCCTCCTTCGCCTAGCTTGTAGACATGACATCATGGAGTTGATCATTGCTGCAGTTTTCAAATCTGTAATGGCCATCTCATCTGGACCAAATATCGAGATCAATCAGACAATATTCATATCTGCAGTAGTTTTTATTCCTAAAAGGCAGCTTCAAGGTTTTTCAAGATCCAAGATTAGAAACAGAAGGATAGAAAAATTGGCGAGACGCTACCGTATCAACCCTAAAGCTTAGCCCAAAGACAAAGGATACCCGCTATTCTTATGCAGAGTTGTGTAACATATCATCTGTGTATTGTCTTACTGGGGAAATCTGCGCTACAACCAGGAAGCTTGAAGCCTTTACTACGCTCGGTGGATGGCGAAAGTTATCCATATGCTCAAGATTTTTATGTTCAGGAAACACATAAAGCAAAAGCGAAGTAAGGAAGCTGGTCTCCCTGAAGTGTCTATCTTCATTGTACTCATCTACTCCAGAATATGAATTGAGACTCCAAAAGCCTCTGATGCCGCTATAAACGATCGTAATCTCCTACATGACCTTGTCTGCTACAAAGATTTAAACGAGAAGATCGGCAAGGCGGCAGTAACCTCTTTCAAACGCCATCTCTTGTATCTGAGAAGCAATCTCGTCGGTTTATCTTTTTTTTTCGGAAAAGTGTCTGTCGACAGAAAGAGAGATATCGTGGTATAGATGAAGAAGGACAAGAAGATGGAACGCACTAAATAGCTCCCTAAAGAAGACAAGGAAATATCCAAAATCCTAAGTGATCTTTCTTTTCCTCATCCTTGAGGTTTGTTAAGTCACTACATTATCAATGAGACCTTCTTGGAGATGCTTCCTGATCAGTGAGAAGGTAATAAAAACGTCTAGGAGGGAAGAAGAAAGGTGTACAGGCTCTAAAGTTGTTAATGATGGGGTAGAGAAAGAGAGGAGTTGCCATGATGACATGAAGATAATGAGTCTTTGACCAAGGACGAAGAGACTCAGCAGGCCCTACTCCAGGCCTTGGAGCAACACCGTCGCCTTCTGCCCTCAAACAATTAATAACAATGCTGAACTTTGTCTTTTTTTTTGTATCCAAGGCTCATTCATATTATTAGGTTTCATCTCAAACAAGCTAACTGTTAAGAGTGTTTGCATGTTTGATGTCAGCATTATACATTAGCATAAGACATATTGAAACTTCTATAGCGTTGAGGGACCAGTAAATATTGTCGAATCGATGTGAAATTTTTTGGGGTAGTGTTTATGTATTGAAGTTGAACAAAATAAATAACGTACCTATGAAAAATTTTAATATTTTTGTTTTTAGACTACCCTAGTGTGACAGACACAGTAAAAAAAAAGAGAAAGTAAGACTGGGAAATAGGAAAAAAGAAAGTAAGGATAACAAGTATGTAAGATATTATTACCCTTCACAGGGATAACACAATTGCCAAATATGGTCAACACAGAAAAGCCTCCGGGGCGAGATTTTTGTGAGTTTTCGTGGGGGAATTTATTATACAATAATTTTTGCCACCCACGTATTAATTACAGCTCAAACTAGAGCTTATTGATTTTGGAGAAAAAAAACGTCATCCACGGTCCAAGACACTCCGGGCTAAACGGAGGGACCCTGGTTCGAATCCAGGATGGGGAAAGCGTCTCTTTTTCTCCAAAACAAACAAGCTCTAGTTTGAGCTGTAATTAATACGTGGGTGGCAAAAATTATTGTATGATAACAACTATATTGATCAATTTATTAATTTTTAATATTCTACAAATAATTTAGTTAAATAAATATTGCCTTTTACATGTTTAAGCCAAACATTGTTTGGTGGATTAGACCTCTATATATGTAAATTATATTTATTGTTAAATATTGTTAACTTTTATTATTAATTTTTATTATTATATAATCATTTTTAATAATCAGTGTATAATTATTTTAATAGATTAGCTCCAATTTAGTTATTGAATTATGTAAAATATGATTGTAAATTATGCTAAGGAAAATAACAGATTCTATTTAACATATTTATTTTACGCAGGTTAAATTCTGTTTAGCATATTTATTTGGCATTTTTTGCGCTTAACATATTTTTCAATATATTTATTGCAAGTACAGATTTAATAAACTTTAAGATAAACCATAAAAAGTTCGAATTTTGAATAAAAGTAAATTGACGGAATAAAGCAGTGGTTTCCAACCTTTTTCAAGGCGCGACCCATTTTTGAAGTATCCAAGTAATCTGAGACATCCTTCTATAGTAATCAAAAAAACTGCGACCCCCTTCGGTCCGTCACTGCCGCCACATTTTCATAATAAAAGCATTTTTAACGAAGTAAAGAAAACACATTAAATATAAAATTATATTATACATTAATTATATATAATATATTACATTATGTATATTTTATTAATTATATATGTATATTTTATTAATTATATATGTATATTTTATTAATTAACCATGTATTAATATATTTATATATATATATATATATATATATATATATATATATATATATATATATATATTATTATTAATAAATTTACTATTAATTAATTATATATTAATTATTTATTAATTATATACTATTAATTAATTTTATATATATATAAATATTAAATGTATTTTAATGTATATTATAGATATAAATTTAACAGTAGAGCATTGCACTATGTATAGCCATCTTAAAATATAAAGTCCTTGAGAATATTTTACATAAAATTCCTTATAAAAATAATTGCAACTAAAAATAGTTGCGGCGAACCCCAGATATCTATTCTCGACCCCAATTTGGGAACCACTGGAATAAAGGAATAAGAAATTTTGAAATAAGCATATCTTGTAAAAAGGGACAAAGAGAGAGATTGAAATTACAATGGCAGAAATCATATTTAAACTCAAAAGTATCATATCCGTTACGAGCTATTTACAAACTAATTGGAAATTATTTCACATAACCAGGAAGTGAGAGTCTTAGAATGTCATTTTGATACATAATTAATTCAAATAGATAAATAAATGAATTTCTTTATTTTGGTAAAGATTGTACATAAAAAAATATATGCGGCTAATTAATGATGTTATGACAATTATTCCCGGGCAGTAATGGGTAAAGGCGAAGCCCACGCTGCCAAGGTTCTCCACCAGCGACTCAGAACAGAATAATAATAACCCATGTATAATTGCAAGTAAATGAGAGAAGGAAAAATAAGTAAATAAATAAATAAATAAATAAAATATAATAGAATTACAAACTTATAAATTATTCAGCAAATTAAACAAACTTATTTTAAATAAAGGAAATGGGCTGAGATGTCTCAGCTCATTCGGAAGAGAGTTTCACAACCGAAGGCCAAGAGATCCTACGCGTGACAAGCCGAAATTTGTTCGCGCGAAGTTTAGTCTAAAAGTAGTATCCATTCGGGTATCATATCCATGCCCCGGCAGACATGGTAGAGAAATATCTATATTGTTTCCAAACTTAATAATTCCAAGTATAAAGATTGAAATTTTATATTTAAAGAGATCAGCTATTGTTAGAATATTATATTGTCGAGCAATCTCTAATGAAGTTCGACCAATTCTAATATTAAGTAATCTGAGAAATTTATTTTGAAGTATATAAATTCGGCGCAGATTATATTTAGTTGTGTTTCCCCAGGTAAGAAGGCAATAATAAATATGCGAAAAGAAAAAAGAGTAATATAAATTAATTAAACATAAGTTGGAAGAAATAAACTAACATTACGAATGACACCAAGGTTTCTACTAATTTTACTGCATAAATCTTGAATGTGAGAGTTCCATTTAAGATTTGGTTGTAATATAACACCAAGAAATTTAGTAAAGTTACAGACAAATCCGGATTAAGTCCTATCCGTGGCCAAGATCATGTATTGGCGCTGTATATGGAATATTTTGTTATTTCGTCACCACTTAAAACACATAGTACTGCAATCAACAATTTAGCTATACAAATTTTCCATTGCAATGCGGACTCGAAAGGGAGACATTCATATAAACACTAACAAAACCAAGAGCCTCTCTTCAATATAACAATTAGTTGCCCGCATTACACCGCGCGCATCTTTTAGAAATATCCATGAATGATATGAAAAAAAATTTATAAAATATCTTGGAGTGTTTTGGGATAAGAAAAATCCCTTGAAAAGATACAGAAAAAAATCAGTAGACAAAGAAAACGGTGTATTTTTTGCATTTTACACCTTCTTCACAAGGAAGAGAAAACTAAATATTAATAACAGTCTTATGCTGTACAAAAGCTGCGTTAGGCTAATACTGACGCAGATAGTAACAACCTTCGGCAGCGCAACTTAGTAATATTATATTGAAGTACAAAATTTTTAAACTAAGAGTTCAACGTCCACTTCCATTCAAAAAGAGTATGGGAGAAGAATAAGGTTTAACAGGGTTTATTTCGAATGTATACATGTGTGTCACATGCTCAATATATGATATGTGCTAAATAACAGCCAAGTTACTAAAAACAAGTTTATTAACAGCAAATGATAAACAAGCAAGTGAAAAAAATCGCCTGAGGCCGATATTATATTTAACTTGTTTCAATAACAATAATTCACAACTCTCTAATCCGCAACTCTCTAATTCGCAACTCTCTAATCCACAACTCTCTTATCCACAACTCTCTAATCCACAACTATCTAATTCTCAACTCTCCAGTCCTCAATCTTTTATTCTCAAGTAACTAGGTAGGTTTTTCACGTTAAAAATAACCATCATTATTGTATATACGGAAGGACTTTACTCTCTTTATTGCATAGAGACGGACAGGCAGAGAAACAAAAATTAATGGCAGATTCAATATCTATTGAAACCCGCTAAAAAAAATTATTTAAAACTACTAGATAGAATGCCATTCGCTAAATCTCATGATCAATATATACATGGTAATACAGCAGCTTTTACAAACCATACTCACACAAGAAATATGAGGTCGTGTACTTCAAACACGCATTTCGTGGTTTTGCAACTCAACAAAAAATCGAACGTAGTCTAAAGACTGTAGACCAGTACAAAACCAGCTGTCGTCAGCACAGATATCAATACTTTCAATTCTTATTGGAATAACTCGTCATCATCACTAACGGGAACGAAACATCACTAATAGCAGGAATTTCACGATTGTCCACAGTTCGATCGATAAACAATTTTCTGGAGAGCCACACCATCCTCGTGATTGGGCAACTTACACTATCTTAACCAAAGAAACGTAAAATCATATTTGAACTAAATTAAGATTCCCGGGAAAGGATTCAGCTGCTCTTAGGTCCAGGCGACGTGCTTTTGCGCCACCACCAGATTTCGGGAGAAACAATCCTGGAATTCAAATTGCAAATGTGACGCACTATATCTGTACGCCACCTTCTTATTCTTACAGTGTAATTAAACAAATATCTGTTCAATAAGTAAGTATATACAAGTGATACTACAGGTAACAGTAGTATTGAATCTGGCCAAAATAACGATACAGTGATGAAAATATTTTGGTGTCAGACTCTGTGTCGAATCAGAAGAGCATCATGGTTTGTCAGAAACTGACAATTTATAGGGATGCAGAAATGTGATCTTTTGCGGAATATTTAAACAAACTGAGGAATAAATTCTGCTCTGAAACTAACAACCACCCAAATTTATTGCTTATATTCGTTTCCTGCAGGGCGCGTTCATCAGTTCAGCTCGACGTAGTCGATGAGCCTCCGACAAACAAAATAAACAATACTTACAAATTTTTGCTATCAATATTATCTGAACACACATAAACAATGTTTTTTCATCTATATGCATGTTTATATGTATGTGTTTATATATGTCTGTATTATATATTTTGTTTTGTGATCATCTTGTCCCTGGCATTTTATCCGGGATTTTAGATTCTTTGATGAAACTTTTCTCGAATAAAATGACAGGATTGCCAAGACAGAGGTTATGAGGCTTTATTATTATACTCAGATTGGAAGTCGCCACATGCTGACGTAAGGAAAAAAAGTAAAATAGTTTTTTAAGTAAAATTCACCTGGACAAGTGCAAGAAATCCAATGTAGACATTATTTTATAAACACTCAGTGTAACATATAATTTTTTATATTCCCTTTTACTTAAATTATTTACTGATACCACAGATAAATGACATTTAATTGCTTCCATGCACCGCGTACAAGGTGCCAAGAATTGGCTACGAAGCGCCATTTGGCGACTTTTTAAGCTAAGGAAGTCCATTTTTATTAAGCAATTTTCCCCAACACTCCACTTTTAAAGACGAATTATTTGAGTTATAGAAGAAAATAGAAATGTAAGAAAAACTAAGAAAAATTGAAAGGAAATCGGAATCTTCACGACGTGGGCCTGCTCGTGTCGAATTAAATATCGGCCAAATGTAAAGAAAATTAATAAATAGATAAATATAATAATTAAATAAACAAATTTAAAAATAACAGATAACAAATAGCATTTAATGAAAGTATATAATACCCTCATAAAAAAAAATTTTCCCCAAAAAAGTATCCAAATTTGAAGGTACGAGTTACTCGACGGCCAACGCCCCTCCCCCCACACAAAAAAAAACAAACTACTAGTATCTGATGAACTTGAATTTAAGTAGTTGCTAATCCCAAATAATCAAATTTCTTAAAAAAGCAGAGGTATAGAATGAGAAGACAGTACTGTAACCATCGATATGGAAAGCGGATTTTTAAAAAACCAAGAGGACAAATTTTATAAATTAAAGTTTACCAATTCTTTTAAATTTACCAAAAATGCAATTTATGAAGTTTTCTTAGACTTGGTTATGAATTAAAATACTTCTCAAAAACTCAACAGAATTACTGAAATTATTATTGCCTTTGCAAATTTTATCGTTTCTATTAATTTGCGAAATTTTTATACTGCGAAATACTTTAAGGCTGATATTAGAACTGAAATTAACCCTAGCATCATTAAAATTAAATTTTTTTTATCGAACAGGGTTAGTGATGAAAAATCCTCAAAATTAATATTTATATCTAAAAAATTAGTGAAGTTAGTTGACCCAGTATTTTTAGGTTTTAGACATTCAGGATAAATATATTTAAATATGTTTTCAAATTCTGGACAATCAAAAACAATAATGTCATCTATATATCTGAATGCTTTTATTTCGTAAAACTCTTTTTGAAAATAATGTAAAAATAAATTTGCTAAAGAAGTGGAGAAACGATATTCCATGTGTATGCTTTTAATCCGCAAAAAATAATTTTTACCATTAAAATGTAAATTGTCGTATACGCAATATATATTTTCGTTAAATGTTATTCGTTATCTATTATTTTTAATTTTTTTTATTAATTATTATATTTATCCATTTATTTCTTCATTAATTTTCTTTACATTTGACATGAACAGGCTCGTGTCGTGAAGATTCCAATTTTCTTTCAATTTCTCTTCGTTTTTCTCACGTTTCTATTTTCTTTTATTACTCAAGTAATTTGTCTTTAAAAGTGGAGTGTTGAGGGAATGGGGACTTTCTTAGCTTCAGCTGGCCTCCAAACAGAAACACTCCACGCTTTGAACCCCTGTGGCGGATTTCCTCCTGATGAAGTTCCGCCCCTCTGGTTTCATTCATTTAATTTTTTTTTAATGTTTTACATTTTATTCAACTTATTTTTTTATCTGTTCTTTTTTGAATAATTAGCGCATATACACAGGATAAAAGTAATTCTTTCACTTTTCAATTTTATTTACTAATTTTATCTATCCAAAAGTTGTTTACTATATATATATAATATAATTTTATTGTGTAAATAGAATTAGAATTAAACCAGAGCATCTTATCTGGGATATGATTTGAATATTTTTCTTTCCCATACCTTTCCTTGCCTCCTATATGAGAGGAGATAGATGTTTATGCAAGAGGTTGAAGATCTGGCGACAATAATGCATTTTGATGCTCCATCAGCATCGCTTTGGAAATGGTGGAAAACCATAAATGGCTTTCAATAAGTAAAAAGAAAAAGTTGGTGAAACTTTGCAGTAAATTTAATTGAAGCCTAGTAATGTGACTAAGAAGAGATTGGTTCAATTCCAAATTTTTTTTCCAACTTTCTTTTAGATTAATTAATTTTTAAATCATTTCCAAATTCCAATTTTTATTTTTCTGATAGTTAAAATGTCAACGAAGGAAGATCCATAAACTATAAATAGATATTGGATTAAATCCATACATTATGACAAACTATTGGATTTGATCCATATATTATAAATGAAGTGAGTAGAGTGTTATATGTATTGCATCCCTTCTTTCGGAAAAGTAGAAATGGTATTTAAGTGCAAATATATTTTTGGTATGTGGCTAAACTAAGGTTTTATATATTAAAATAAATAATACTACTTCTCAGAGATAAAATTTCTTTTCTATTATTACACCTCAAATAAATATTTTATTTAGAATATTAGTTTTAGTCTTTAGTATGGTAAATTATATAGATTCTCTATTTTATTTTTGATAATTCTTTCGGAGTAGAATCATAGTGCAATGATTCTACTCCGAAATAATTATCGGAGTAGAATCATAGTGCAATTTTATGTCGTAGCGAACTGAAAAAATTTTGTTTTATTATTATTTTGTTCCATTATATTATTTAAACTCTCAGTGTTAGCATTTTACAAAAAATGTATCTGTTAGAAGTTGAAATAAAGTCATATGGTATAATTAATAATCTACTAATTTTTATAGAAACCTTTCTTAAATTTTGAATAAAGTTTCCAATTATTTTAATTAAAATATTTTATATATATTTTCAGGGAATATGTGGATAGTATGTTGACGTTCCGCACTTTTATTTAAAATTATTTCCATTTTCACATAAAATTGTTCTTCATAAGTGAGATCTTTTTATAAAAAAGTTCTTCTTACTAAGAAAATTCTTTTAAAAGAGAGTTTTTTCCATAAAAAAGTCCTTTGTAAGAGAGTTCTTTGCAAGAGAGTTCGTTTTCATAAAAGAACGCAAAGTGAATTTTTCACTTGGACTGGCCACCAAACAGTGATAGCTTGGTTTAGTCCCCGACACTTTCACAGCTAAGCTATTGTATACAGTAGTGTTTCTCAACCTTTATGTTGCCGAAGCACGATAAATTCTTTAACTTATGAAAGAAGGGTCCATTTCTAAAAAAAATACTTGCAAATACTTTTTAATTTTTTTAAATTCTCAAATTAAACTGTCATAAGTACGAATAAATAATTGTGGCATAATCATAAGGGCATCAGTATATTCCTTCTATTTACATACTTTGCTGAAATATTTCTTTCTGATTGGTCACTGGCATTTACAACATAGATGCCATCGCTTACAGTTTTAAGAAGCGAGATTACACCGTATATTATTTTAATCGGCTCGTAGACGCTTTTCATTACATGTCTCAATGAGCGGTACTCCTTTTCTGGAATGCTAAAAGATTTTGATGTCTGAAAATTCTCGATCATGATTTCATAAGTAATCATGAATTCATGATTACTTATGTATTTAAAAATATATGTTTTAGTCACTGACAATTGCTGAACAGAAGTTATTTGGGTTTTTTGGGTCTGAGCTTCCTGATGCCTTCGTGACTATTATTATTCTCATCTCAGAATATTTCCATTATAAAACATTTATGCATGAAAAATGATTAGAAAACTAAATTGACAAACCCTAGGACAGTCGGACCATTATAATTGTTGCTAGGGCCCAGCCGATAAAAAACACTTGTGCACAGGAATGGGCGAAACTTAATTGTTTTCGAAGTCACGTATGACAAATGGAAACTTCATATTCGAAGAAAGAACATCGTAGAAGGAGTGATTGAAAAAATACATTTTCAACATTCGAACGGTTTTGATAAAAATTAAATTTTTTTTTACTCCTACTAGTGTATGAAAAGAATTGCCACACAACTTAAGCTGCACTGAATCAAACGAGCGTTTGGTTTATAGGAATTAGGGAGTTCACCTTTGACGTACTTAAGAACGGGGAAAAGATCCTTGCATTACTATACTTCGTAGCCAAGTAGTCAAATCGTTGGACGCGAACACAATGATCGTTGCTTACAATTCTTATCTCTTTAATCTCTTAGAGATCAAAATTCTAGTTAAGGTAAAAAAAAAAGTGCAGGACCAGAAATTAACGTTAGTGATTAGTAATTAAATAAGATTAGACCGTTGCAAAAATAAATTTTTACAATTACTCCAAATAAGGAAAGAGGAGGTAAGTGGAACTTCGACAAGGCTTGACAGCCATTTCCGGTGGGGAAAGCCACTCCTTAAAAATAAGGGTTGCCAGCTATTTATTGTGGATGAACACTTGTTCATAAACTAAGTTAATTTAACGTAGCATTACGCAGATAAGATTTATAAATAAATACGGCGTTATAAGCGTAAGTATGTTATCTTACTTACGCTCACAACGTTGTCTTTACCTACAAATCTTGTTCATAAAGTTCGCTTGAGCACATAGAGTTTAAATTCTATAACGATTAAAAATTCAATAATGAACATTCGCTTGGCTTCAAAAGTACTTGCATGTATGCGCGGCTTGTTCATGTATAAAATCGCAATTATGCGGGTTTAGATAACATTAAGTGGATAGGAGAGAATCTGAAGCCCAATATTTTATGAATGTATGTGATCTTCGCATATATGCAAGCTGCTTTTAAGCTGGTTCAACTGTAATTAAACAAAAATCTGTGTGAGAATAGAATTCAAGAAGAAATACATGCTATTCGAGTTTAATTATTGCAAAATGAAGTAAAAATACCCACATGTGCAAAAATCAGCTCATCTGCATAAACGACAGAGATAGGCCCGACTTACGAAACCTTTATCTATATCGTATTTGAGTGAAAATATCGGAAATCCAGCATTGACGGATCATTGGAATATATATCGTCCCCTTTCTATCGTTGGGAATATACACTCCCACTTTGCCCAATTTTCTAATCTTTTCCCTTTACAGAACTTCATAATTATCACTAATAATCCCTTTCTGTCATACCTGAGCAAGCGGCAGAGAGATGTTTGAAGATAACTGATGTAGTTTTGATTAATCATTTTACACAAAATAGATGACACATGCCTTTTAAAAATCATATTTTAATCTAAATTAAGACAAAGTTTGAAGGAATTATAAAGAACAATACATATAGCATTTAAAGAAAATGTAAATGACATAAATGCAAGTGACGAATTTTCCAACTCGTGAAATTTTGTTCTTCATTAAAGGCCACAAAAAATTCTTATTAATAGAAAATAATTTTTTATTATATCCATAGAGACATTTAAACCAGATTTAAAATTTCACACCCTTACCATTTTTGAGGCTAAAAATTGGAGAAATCTTACCATAGATATATAAAAGAATCAGAGCAGATGCTTTTTTTTCACCAACAGTTAACAATTAGTTATTATTATTATTATTATTGCTGAAATGATATCATCACTACGATATCAATTATATCTATGAATAATAATAATAACTAATTGTTTACTGCTGGTGGAAACAGCATCTGTTTGATTCTTTTATATGTCTATGGTAAGATTTCTCCAATTTTTAGCCTCAAAAATGGTAAGATTGTAAAATTTTGAATCTGGTTTAAATATCTCTATGGATATAATAAAAAATTATTTTCTGTTAATAAGAATTCTGTGTGGCCTTTCATGAAGAACAGAATTTGAAACATGTACAAAACGTGATGTATAACTCGCCTCGCTGCTGATGGACTCGCTTTAAGGCGTAGGTACGTGCTTTCTTTCTAGTAGAAACATAGTGACGATAATCATTGGCATTAAAGCATTACAGTACGAATAATTACAATAAAATCCTATTTTTAAATTTAAGACTAAATATAATAATATTTTATTTACAAGTAGTTTCAGCACAAGGGCGATGGAGGGGTATGTAATCGTCTACTCCTTCTACCTATCTTACGACTGAAAGGGGCGCAGTATAGTCTAGATGTTCTTGTGAAGTAAAAAATCCAAACAAATAAACAAGCGACCGAAACGCCCAAGCCGTAGTTTCATCTTCCTCCACAACAGAGTCCAGTTGGAACTCTCAAAGTTAAAAAGACACCCTTACACTCTCTCTCGTATAGGTTACTTTTTGAGCCCGTTGTAACTTTCAGACCTTCTCCGGTAACAAGTATCTAGCTACTGGCCTGTGTTTATGTAATTTTAGAAGCCTTATTCACCAAGAAAGAGGAAAATGGACAAAATAGGATGCATCTCCTCCTCTTCTCCTTTTCTCTCTCTCTTCCTTCCTCTCTTTCTTCTCTCTTACCACCTAAGAAATTATACAAGTGGGGGAACTTCCCGGACCAGAGCAGAGGGGTTCCCACATCAGCCACATCGCACCCGCATCTGTCCGCACTAGCCACGAATTTTGGGTGTTCGCTCCAGCCACGTCCGCAATAACCAATCAACCCACGTATATATGCATCTTACCTCATTCCCGTAAGCTCTATGGGCACGTATATGTACCGCACTTGTTTTATTACACATGTCACAATAACCTACACGGTATCAACAATATCATGATAATTGCGCAAGCGTAAATCGGGGAAAAATAATATATTGCAGATAATAATTAACTGACAGAAATAATGATATGTTAATTTATATGAAAATGTAAAAAATAATTTAGCCCATTCTACAAAATTATTTTCTTAAGGCTGCCATAACTAAAAATAGTCATATGTAATTAACATACTTGAATATGATATTTCATGTTTGATATTTTGTTGCTGTTTGTTAATGATGTTAATGGTTTTATTAAAATATGTAATACTTAAGTGAATTATAAAAGTATATAATTTAAAAATTTAACAATAATCAAACGAAAAACGGAGGGAAGCAGCAATTTACGACAGTTAATCTATCGTCTAATGAGTAGTTTACTTTAACACTAAAATTTAATTTCCCCAATTCTGCAGACACATACATAATTAATGAGGTTTGTTTGCCAATGTGCTATTTCAGGAAGTACTACTCATTAATACGCTATCCTATGTAATCATTAAGCAGTCCAAAATTAATGTTATAAGGAATACCAATGGTATATTTACAAATAGAAAAGGCCACAAATAGAAGAAAGAAGAACGCTCGCAGCAACCTAATAGAAGAGGCAGAACCCTTTTTGGTTATATGGTGGAGAACGACAATGTCAAAGACTTTCTGGACTCATTAGAAGACGAACTCATTAGAGATTTGCCATCTTTCTCTTTTCTCCTCATGGTTTTCCCCCCACTCGTGGCAGAGTCATTCTACCACGCGTTGCTTTGAATTGCTATAAAGAATGGGATGTTTCCTACTAAGTCTTACTATCCAGTTAAACCTGGACTTTTTTTAAATCTTCGGGGACAAAAGAGGAAGCTCCAATGTGAGAGGATCAGAGAACATAATTGTTTAGAACTTCATTTGCCGGAATGCATTGTAGTTATTCGTGTATCTCCGTTTGTATTCAATATTTTAAAATGTTGTCTTCCAGCAGTATTGGACTTTTTAGATGAATTATAATTGAGAAGTTTCGTTGTAAACTATTCGGAATTTTATATTATTAGTATGAGATTATTAGCATGTTGAATTAGTTTTAATTTATCAGATTTGATTTTATGAGTTGAGAAATAATTGGGCCCAGAAAGTGAGCAGAAATGGAGGAAAATATTAATCATATCTTGTTAAATGGATCTCTTCCAAATCAGTAATATCTTAATTGAAATCTCATTTTTATAGTTAATCCTCAATTTCTCAAATGAGACCTTAAATTTGCACAAAATAGTTAGAGCTTAATAAAATCAAATACAATGCACCAACAGTTTTAAATACAGAAAATAGGATGGAACAACCAACAACCAGACAAACAACAATAAGCGAAGCATCCGATTTGTGAAGTTTGGTTTCTACAATAGTTAACATGTAAATCTACGTCTCACAATATTATTTATCTGAAAGACCGCCTAACAAGCTATTATTTCTGCTTTGTTCAACTTCTGACCTCTATTTGTTGAAAACGTTTTTTTTTTCTTAACACAAATTCTCTAACAATATGTTTAACAATCTAAATCAATATATTTAATAAGCTAAAACGATATATCAAATTATCTAAAACAGTATATCTAATAATCTAAAACAATATACCTTATAATTTGAAAAAATATTCCTGATAATCTTTTTTTTTTATTCCACGCCAGACAAAAGCCTTTCAGGTATTAGTCTATTTCTGGCAGCCCAACAAAAATTGGAATCAGCCAGATATACACTGACATTTTCGTTCCTGTTGCGGTATGCAGCATCCTTAAGTCCTGGGCACACTCTGAGGTGGGTTCTGTATATGATGGAAAGTTCGCAGAGTGGGCACGTCGGCGATTCTACCAATCCAAGTCTATGTAAATGTTTCTGCAAATAGACATGACCCGCAATCAATCTGAAACAAGCCACGCCTGACACTCTGGGAACATCCCAATGAATCTGTAAGTTTAGCCGAGCTCTTCACCCTTTCCCTTTGATGTAGGTTTCATGTCTTTTATGGCCACAAATTTTTACTTCAGTGTTTATGATATTCTTAATAGTGTTGTACTCGATAGGTAGGTTAGGGTGGTATAAGGCAGATCCATCCTTTGTAAGACTGTCTGCCATATCGTTACCATATATACACTACAATGGCTAGGAATCCATTGCAGAACGATATGTAGGCCATTATGAATCAGGTCACTGATAAGTGCCTTACATGTAGTTGCTGCAGCATAGGAGCAGTTTGTTATTGAGGTAGAGAGCCTTAACTGCTGCCTGTGAGTCTGTAAGGATGAAAACAATACCTTATAATATGCAATAATATATCTAATAATATACAATAATATATCTAATATATCGAAAACCAAATAAATTGTTTCTCTATATATATAAAATAAGGCCTCTCTTTGATCGAAGAAAATCCAATGTAAAATTAGCAGATTTACTGATGGTAAACCTAAAGGATTGTGATTTCTGCTTACAGGTCACTTACCCTTGTCTATTAGATATTTGTTTAAGGCTATTTAATAAATATTCGGTTTTCCCTTCCTAGTGAACGATAATGTATTAATAAAAATAGAATAAGATAAATTTCTACAGTCAGTTGAGAGTATTACTTCCAATCTCTAGAGCAGAGTAGATGTGTAAGCCCTCGGCTCTTAATAGCATTTTCGAGAAGCTTCGAACGTTTACAGCCACATTGATATCAGAAAACTCATAAATGGAATATTTATCGAGAGAATCAAAAATTGGAATTATCGAAATTAAGAATGAGAAGATGTTCATTAGACCATGAAAATTTACCCTTGAGAATGTAAGTTCTCTCCCAATATCGTAGAAATTTGTTCATAATATCTTACCACTGACATTCAATGCAGGTACAAGTGGGTACATTTCATTAAAATGCTGTTGAATTATGCTCTTCTGCGGTAAATGCTTTTCAGATATAGTTAATGTTATATTCACTTTTTAGAATATCAATTAAACATAGTTACAATTACCTTTCAAAATTTAAGTTTTCCTAATAGTTTTATAGTGTTTGTTAAAAATTGAAAGTTTTCTTGCCTGTAAGAAGCTTCTCATGCCAATTTTTGTATATTTTCACAAAGGTTATATGCAATCTTCGATAAGAAGGTGAAAGTTTTAAATCTAAGCTTTGCCGACAAAAATGAGAAATTTGTTGGATAAACTTTCTTTTGCGTGCTTTAAAAAATAATTCAAAAAGTATTAAGTTACCTAATTTGCATAGAGGTGAAAGTAATAGGGTAAGAAATTTCAATATGTTGTTTAATTAACGTCAACTTTAATTGATATCTGACATGTGATGTAAGTTTCAAAGTCAAATACCTTTGAAGAAACTTGAAAATTTCTGAAGGAAGTATTAGTCAGTTTTTGTAAATATTATAAGGAAATACATATTTCACAAAATACCTTTTTTATTTTTCAATTAAGACTGATATAATTATCATGTTTTATATTTGCTCAAAAATCAGTAAAAACTTAAGAAAATTTTGTTGGAAAGGGGGAAGAATTACAAAGCAGAAGAAACTGATTATTTATTTCTTATATCTCTTCCAAATTTCATAAACTTTAAGTGTATTTTTAAGTGAGCTGTATAGCAGTTAGTATGAAAGAGAGGTAAGTTTTTGAAACAGTAAACAAAAGTTTAAACTTTGGGGAGAAAAATACGGTAACTATTTTTAATTTCATCATTAAAAGTAGGCTTAATTAATATTATGTTTTAAACATTAATTAATTTAAGAAGGTAAATTATTGCAAACCTCTCTCCCTCGTATATATATATATATATATATATGTGATAGTTTCAATATACGTGTGATTAGTTATGCGCAATATTTTTTCTCACCGGCGCATGCGCTTGTGTAGAGCTAACATAATTATCCATCATGAGAATAACCCCATGTTTGATCTCATCAGTTATCCGGAACTTGCCGGTTTTATCTTATCAGTTATCCGGCGTTTGACGGTTTTTTTCCACAGTTCCATAGCCGGAGGATTAATTCCTCGGGCGTAGATTCCCGGAAAAACTGTAGATTATTGTACATCATCATTGTTTCTGTCCTAAAGTTATAATATATAAATAGACCTCATTTAAGAGGGTGCATATACCTGAGCGTATTCACAGATAGTTTGCCAAGAACGAAGTAATAAATATATTTCTCCTTCACCAATTGTTCTACCTTGTGTCAAATAATATCGAATGCTTTTGAGCCGCTATCATGCTTAGCTGATAGGTTGAATTATTTGGATAAGGATGGAGGGGTCATTTTGAGCCCAACAAGATAAGGTAGTAAGTGCGGTTTTAAAATTAAATACGAATTATACAAAGGCCAAACCAGCAATCATCAATTTTTTTTCTGTGGTAACTTTCAGAAAGTTTCTTCAAGAATGTTCCTTTAAAAATGTTTCTTTAAAAATGTTTCTTAAAAAACATTTCTTTAAGAATGTTTCCCATAAAATAATAATGCTTTTATCACTATATGGATAGCTAGGATTATAGAATCTGGATTTATTGCGGAGGCAGATAAAAATATTTCTAATAGAAAAAAGATGCATTAAATTTCCGTTTAAAATAATTGTAAATTCCGGTATAATTAAAACGACGTGAAAATACTTTTGGAAACTACAGATGATTCAAATTCTGGATGGAATTGAGTTGAATCCTGATGTCGCGTTTCGTGTTGTACTGACTAAGAAATTGCTTTTGCAGATTCAGAGGGATCAAATTCGCAAAGGCACGCTACCGGAAATGGCAGAAGGCGTATGGGCCGTCACCCTAGAAATTACCGTAGCATTTAAAAAAGAATTCTAATTCTACATTATTCATCTTATGCCATCAAGAAGTTTACTATGTTCTAGGGTGCATAGATATACAATTGGACAGTAACCCATAGATTTATATTATACAATATTTTGCAAGTCATTTTCAATTTTCAACTTCGTCATACTAATAGGAGCTACTTTGGCCAAGTGAATTATGACCGTATCAGAAATATTTTCATTGGCACAATTTCTCTTTTCCCCCTTTACCCACTTAACTGAAAACCAGTGGCCAATAGGTCCGTCGTTTGTCTTGTGAAATCATCGCAACCGCTGAAGGCGTTGAAATAAAAGGAAAGATGCATGCAACTTTTAATTTAAGGATTTAATTTAAGGACTATGGTGATATAACGAATTATTATTCTGAAAAGTAGTTTCCTTGTTTGCAATGAATAAAAAATTAGTCGAGTTCTGTATATCTGCAAAGAGATTTCATAATTTATCAGCTGATTGATCAATTGAATAGGTTATATTTGAATCAATTTAATTTGACGCCGTTGTTAAAGATTCTGTAGGCAAGAGACGTAGGCAGTAATATTTCTAAAGCTTATAGTTTACCAAAGAATGTAATTAATTGCGGCACTACACTTTAAGTTTTAAGTGGTGTATTAATATTTTTTATTACAAAAGCTGTGAGACTTTTTATTGAATGGAGTTGATAGTTTTTATGTGAAGCTTAGTTTAGAATCTTAACATGCATTGAAAGAAATTTTGTTATATCATAAAGTTATATTTATTGTTAATAATAACTACATTCCTTTTATATTATTATAAATAAATTAACTTTTTCCTATTTATCTAATTTCTGTATTTGGTTTTAAATGATACGTTTAAAAGCGTGACTATATGCGTAGGCAAAGGGAGAAAGATGGCAAGGGTACAACGCTTAAAAAGGCTGAGAGGGCAGCAAATTCGCGTATATTTGCAAGTATATTTATAAGTATATTCGCGTATATTTGCGAGTTTGAATGAGTAAAAAGGGCGTTAAATTGTAGTTACGCCTCTAGTTAGGTTCCGTAAGACAAGGCGGCAAAATATATCAATCTGAACGTGGTAGAATCTTTAAACGGCCCCTGTCCGTGAATATAACTTTCGATTAATTTTTTTATTGATTAACAAATTGAGTATTAATGATTTTGATTTTACTTAGTAGAATCAAAATTTGTTCATCTTTTTTACCTCCGTTGCATATTTTTGAGCTTCTGGGGTCTCACACATGGGATTCCGATATAATGTCGGTAATGCTGGAATTTGTCTGAGATCTATAAAGGGTTTTAATTCTCGGAATTTAAGTTACCATCAAAAGGAAAAGATCTCGCATCTGACCATTTTCGTTTCCGTCTCTGCCGGATACAAACCCGGGTAAAAGAACGAATGAAGAGTGAGTTTCCAGACAAAAGATTCTCACAAGAAGAAGAAGATGAAGAGGACAGTTACGGTTTCAACTTTACGCCCGAGCGTCCTTTTGAACAGATTCCACCTCTTTTACTTCTTCTCTTCGTCTTGATGAAGTGGGAGGATGGGGAGGAGGATGAGGCTCTCAATTCCTCCCTTCTTCCCTCCTATGTGCCCACATCCTTCGTGGCGGCAATGGGCTTGTGGGACCGTAAACAATTGGAGCCTGGAGCTTTCGGGTGCCCGTAATGAGGGACTAATCATTTGACAAAGGGCTTCGCACCAGATTAAGATCGATGCTGCGGGTGTCCTCTTCTAGAAAACGACTCTCCGCCCCCCCAAAGCTCCCCCTTCTTCTCTCGCTCATCTATCCCCTTGTAAAGAGTGTGGCGCCCCACGTTTTTCATCCCTTTTCAACTGAGAGAGAAGGAGACGAAGACGTCGTCCCGTCTATCTGTCTTTTAGTGATCATGCCACCGCGATTTTCAAATCTTTTTTTTCCGTCTATTTCTCCTCTCCCATCTTCCCCCTCCCTCCGCTTGCTCTGTAGGGGACGAATTAAGATTTTACGGTAGACGCTCGTCAAAAACTTGGCCTCTACATTAAGGCATCAACATTTCCAATTAGAAAGAGGTTTTAAGTTACTGTCGACATGGATGTCTGATATCTTTTTTTTTCATTTCAGTTCCATTTCTTCTGAAGCAGCCAACTGCATACTGCTTTTTATTTCTGGGCTGGAAAGAAGAAATGAAATTCCCAATTTTATCCAAGGAATACCGTGGAAACGTTTTCAGATCGAATAAAGTGGCTCAGGTTTGAAGATCCTTGAGCCCACTTTTGTAACCTCTCAATTTTCTGAAGGCAAAATTAAGCTTCTACCCCCAAAATAACCATTTACTAAATATCATATTTCCTGCGGACAAAAACAATTTGGAATTTTAGTTCATAAATTGATTTGAAATTTAAATATATATACATACATTTCCATACGGTGCGTATGAGTCGGGGACTGCTTATAATTAAACGTTTCAAATTAGAATAACACCAGCTTTGTATGATGAAAGTTCTCCACTTGAAATCGAACGAACTATAAACCATGTTGGCATGTTGCTCAAACCAAAACTGTTTTCTTTAAAAATTTAAATATTCTGTTGAATTTATTCTTATGGACGTAGATGCACAAATACCAAGTATTTTAATGAATGTATGATTTTGCAGAGTAAGATATTATAGAAAAACTTCTTTCTTATTTTTATGCAAAGCTAAATCGCATGCATATATTTGGAAATAGGAAAGTACTTCCTGAAAGATTTCATCTTAATCTCTAAGAAATTTGTTCGAACAAATTGAAAAACATATTTCTATGAATTTATAATACAACATTATATTTACTGTTGAAGTGAATTAAGCAGAATACATTAAATATATAAATTATTTTTGAAATTCTAGCAGCCGAGTCTAAAAAACTGTTTTAAGTTCGAAACAGAAAAACAAAGTCGGGTAATATGGTCACCGATTCTTTTCCTCATATATGTTAGAGCACGTGTTGAATTTGAAGAAATGGATATACGAGAGAAAACGTTTATTTTCTTTAGCGAATATGACCCTATGACGTAGCAATGGTAACACGCTCATTTAGCATGCTGTTAAGTCGGGTTTAACTCCTAACTTTTAAAAAAATATGAAACGAACGCTAATCGACTAACTGCTAACTATAATATGGGGCGAGAGGCTGGTATGCGCGATTTTAAGGACTTAGGATTTCTTGGAAGAAAGATTAACTGGTTTCCATGCGGTGATATAATGATTCTGCATGTGCCCATCGTTCCACTAACCTGAACAAGACTTCAGTGGCATCGCTGAACACGTGTTTTGTTATACAATGTAGTTCAGATTTATTTCTTTTAATACGGAGATTAGAATTCATCGAAAAGCTGCAAGTCCAGCCACTGCGTTAGTTTTCTTGTGCTTTCTCCCGAAATCACAAAAAAAAAAAAAATCCAACAAAATCTTTCACTTAAATAACTGGCTATTGGTTGTGTTGAGGAGGTTTATATGTTAAAGGCTAATTTTTAAGTCTGGAAGAAAACCAACATTAATGTCCAGCATTAAAGAAACAGGGACACAGAACTTTAGAAAATTTGTGAAACATTATATATTTTTTCCGTTTGCCGTTGTGTTTTGATATTCTATTGAATCTGCCAAAAATACAGGGCAAAAATCGTTTTTCGAGTGGAAAGATGGTAAGAGTAAACCATTCACCTTCCATAAAGCTTGAGTAAATTATTTTTAGTAATCAGCAGTAATAATTAATTTAAAACTGATTCTTTTTTTAAATTATTTGTCGCTTCAATTTGGATATGGTGAGATTTCATTTGATGCCCATTTTTATAAATCCCTAAGAGTATTTTGAACTTTGTGTGACGTCATATTTTTATAATAATATCCACCATGTTACTATTTTCAGCTATCTGAAACAACCTTATTAGAATAAAGCCTCTCAGATGGTTCGCAGAAACCACTTAGAGACGTTGATTTTCTATCTGCAAAGAGTCATACATCAACTTTAGAAATAGTTATCTTCTCTTATTAGACCTTTCTTTTTAAGTGTAACCCATATTTTTTGCGGAAAGTTTCCAGCCTACTATAACGCGAATATAAGACATAACACCAAATTACCAATGAGGCAGATTTCACGCACTAGCATGTAACGTGTGAGTTTCCTCTAGTTAAATAATACCAACACTACTTTTCTTTAAAAGCCCGATGTAATGGGATTCCGGATACATTTATATGCATATATTATGGTAAATCCGTGCAGTGATAAAGAAAGGAATATTTAATATTATGGCCCGTAATTGCTTACATTTGTAGATAGTTTTAAACACACTTCTGAGACTTTTTAATAATAATGATGTTTTAATTTTTCCAAATGCAGTCAAACCTCGTTAAGGCCAACACTAATGGGAGCAGCAAATCTGCACGTATTAACAGTAATTCGTCTTATACAGAAAGGATAGTATACTATGCAATCTGTCCGGACTTCAGGAAACGGTTTGTATTAAAAGTACTTCGCCTTAAGTCTGCTCGTCTTAACGAGATTCGACTGTATTTGTATATTTTGCATCCTAAGATATCACTATGGGCAGTGCTGAGCTAATAGATACCAGGCCGGAAACTGAATATGTCCTCCGCGACCTTTAATCCATATATCTTGAGTTTTTCTTTGAAATTCATTATCTATAATATCCAGATTTATCATTAAGTAAACGCGGAGATTTGTAAATAAACAAGATTAAAATAACTCTTAAGATTAAATAATATCAAGCCCCATCAAGATCCTTGAGGAGGGCCCCAAAATCGTTGGGCCCCAGACCCAAGCCCAGTTTGCCTATACGTAAATCCGGCACTAACTCTGAGTTATTAAGAATAGGACAAACAACTTAACTTCCTAATTATGGTGTACATGCGCATAATGAAGCCTACTAAAAGGTAGTCCCAGCTCAGGTTCCCCTATCGTTGAAATGTTCGGCCAATTATTTCGAGACAATACGGGAAACCCCTATTAACGGATGTGCACCTCATACAAAAATGTGTGCATAAGAGAGGGGTCACCATAAAGGGGGGTATTATCGTGAAGGGATTTTTTGATAAGGAATTTTTATCTGGCCTTAAAAACAAGGTAAACTTATCTGGAGGGTGTCCGTTGAAGGGAGGGGGGTTTACCATACGCCTTTATAATTGAAAAACATGGAATGTTTTCAATAGGCTCGAGAAGAAGCATAAATATAGCAAGAAGGTATAAATGGTTACGCTAACCGTATAACAAATATCCCCTCAAAATTTTATTCTGGAGCTAGTGGAGTCTGCTGGAAGGTATCTGAAAAAAGAGCAACTTGATCTGCTTAGAAAATACTTAAATTTCCTTCTGTATATGCACGTACGCGTTCTCCTCGCAAAGGTAGGAAACCACTTCTCTGAGCATGGCCGCAATGTATATTTTTTATCGTGTTCTACGTTTCATGTGGTGCTTGGTCTCACGAGTCTGAGCTTAAAAACGCGGAGAGCGTTTTTGGGACTAAGGTCTTTCGAGACTCGCCAAGGTTTTTAAAGTGTTATGCTAGAAGAACGTAAAAAATGAGCTGTTGCTTTTCTGGGAAAAAGTAGGATTAGTGGAGAGGATGTTTCCTCTAACCATAGAGGAAGAGGAAATATACATTAAAAATAATCTAGGCTCACCGAAGTCGGCATTACATGGCTACATGTGTACCCATGGATCGTATTGGACCCAACCCATCGAGAGGTACACCCATGGGACTATTCCGCAACAAACTACCATAAGCTCAGAAGACCACTTAGTGAAGAAACCGCCGAAGCGTACTTTTATCTTGTTTATCAAAGCGTCATAGCTGTATATAGTAAAGGTATTTTGGTCCCAAGGAAGAAAATTACTAGAGAAAAATATCCAAACTTTTGTATCTAAAGCTAAACGCTTAGTTTCGTACTTAGCCACTGGAAATTCGTATTATATGTTTTAGGTCAGCTGATCTAAGTCTATGATAATATTTAAGATAAATTTATAGATATTTTTGAACCATGTATCTCTGACAACACTAGAGTTTTCAGACATTTTGCAGTATCGCCTGTTATAGTGATTTATCCTATTAAAGTATATTCTCATGTGAATAGTATCGCAAACGATATTTTAAAATAAGATCCATATTTACTATTTTTGAAATCGTTTAGCTAACTTTTAATCACGAGTTAGTTTTGCTTAAGTACTCCAAACTCTAGATGTTAAATTACTCGTAAAGAAAAGAATGATTTTCCGGCGCCTGGTGGGACCCGAACCCACGACCTCCTGATTGCCGGTCAGGTGCTCTACCTACTAAGCTACAGGCGCAACCACTCTCTCCCTTACGAGTATATATATATAACTTTGCATGGACAAGTTCGCTATTGGTGTGGCAGTACTGTGACTACCGTTGCCAAAGCGACAAGTTAAAGAAGCAAGAACGTCCGATATGACGAACTAGATTTTAATATTATTAAGGTAACAGTTTTTTCATATTAGCCGATGATGTAGCAACAATAGATGTTAAATTACCCCTTAAAGAAAAGAATGATTTTCCGGCGCCTGGTGAGACCCGAACCCACGACCTCCTGATTACCGGTCCGGTGCTCTACCTACTTTACGACTTAACCCTTATAATTAAAATCTACTGTTGCCACATCATCGGCTAATATGAAAAAACTGTTACCTTAATAATATTAAAATCTAGTTCGTCATATCGGACATTCTTGCTTCTTTGACTTGTCGCTTTGGCAACGATAGTCACAGTACTGCCACACCAATAGCGAACTTGTCCATGGAAAG
>QLNU02015003.1:86710704-86743610 GCA_006491805.2 Dysdera silvatica
TTTGTAAAAATCATAAAAAAGTTTTCATTATCTTCCAAAGATACCTTAGTGAGTTTTGATGTAGTTTCATTATTTACCACAATATTCCTATTCCGGACACCATCATAATTCTTAAAAACTTATTCAATGATGATATATAGTTAAATTATTTGACATTTGCCTCGAGGGAGTAGCCATTTCACCTGGAACAACAAATTCTATGAGCAAATGGATGGCGTAGCTATGGGGAGTCCTTTAAGTTCCTCTATAGCTAATCTTTTCATGGAAGCATTTGAATAGTTAGCGATATCAAATGCACCATTAAAACCCACTAAATGGCTTAGATATGTGGATGATGCTTTTGGGATTTGGCCTCATGGAAGAGAAAAGTTACAAGAATGTTTAATACATATCAATAACATCCACCAACAAATTAAGTTTACCATGGAGGTTGAATGTGATAATAGACTGCCATTTCTTGACGTTTTAGTCATTAAGCAAAGAAACAATAACTTACTTTTTTCAGTTTACAGGAATCCTACGCATACAAACAGATACCTTCATGCTACATCGCACCATCACCCTTCCCAAAAACGGTCATTGATACATTGTTCAAACGAGACAATATTATTTGCAGTAACAAAACAGTTTTACAGAATGAACTCAATTTTCTTAGTGGCATTTTGGAAGAAAATGGTTACAATCAACATTATATTCACAAGTGTTCAAGTCCAAAACTGAAGCCCATTTTTCATACCTAATTCCTGATCATATTCCTTTTAAAAGAAATGAGCATAAAGCCTTCCTGCCATTTATAAACACTATCACTGACCATATTGGCCGTTTACTTTTGAGACAATATCGATACAGTATTTATTCCAAAAAACAAGATTTTTAATTTCCTACGTTCTGCTAAAGAACCTGTGGATCCATACAAAATTCCTGTTGTATATCCCATCCAAATTCCTTGTTCTTGTGGACAGGTATACATCGGGCAAGCAGGTCGATCCACTGCGTGCCGAAAACGGGAGCATGAAAGCCTCGTGAGGAATAAACAGATAACAAAATCGGCAATAGCAGAACATTCAATTTTAAATAACCATTTAATCCTTTTTGACCATACTAAAGTTCTCGCAAAATCAACTAATTTTTGGCCCAGATTATACAGAGAAGCAATAGGGATCATCAAGCATCCTAATAATTTTAATAGAGACGATGCAAAAACCATTCCCGTTGCTTGGCTACCCATTCTAACAAAACTGTAACGTGTAAATGTCAGTTTTTATTTTTCGATTTCATTTCCTTCTGTTTTGGCTTTTATATTCATCTCTAAAATTTCATAATAATTTATTTCAACGTATTTATACTGTTTCCGCAACTTACGTATATTCTACAATTTTCTCAAAAGTTTTTCATGTAATTTAACCTCTTCTGATGATGATTCGCACAGCGCTTAATTTTAAAGTATCGTGGAGTGGCGTTCTTTCAACTTTTAATAAATGTTGCGAGTAAAAAATTATTCAAAACGTAGTAAACTGTGGGTTCGGCAAGTTTAAAACCTTTGATGCTTGCAAACGGGCCATTCCTTACTGCATTGTGATACACTTACCGATAAAGTTTTGTCTGTCGATTTTTTCCCCCCTTAGCTGTTCCACAATCACGGCTGTGTTTCATTTCGTTGTTTTGATCCAAATTCAAAGTAATTTTCACACACAAAGCAAGACGCAAAAAATAACAAACAAGAGGACAAGTCTGACGTGTTGTGTCCAAACAAGGAAGAGGCGGGCCATCTGCAAAGCAGATTTTTTACCAAAAACCATAAAAAGATATGAATTTTTGAGAGGCCAATAGAAAATTGCATGTGAGGATCTTGAATGAGGTTTTGATTAGTTTTCTTGGTATTGACCGTAAAATCATAAGGTGGAGTTAAAATTTGTACAAGTTTGAATCTCTGCACGTGGTATGCTTTCTAAAAAATAAAACAAGCCGTTCTTGGATTTGAGGCCATCAATGAAAAAACGTGTTCTCTACGTCTAAAATCCAAATTCTTCTATACCACTTTTGTGTGTGTACATGCACAGACAGAGGAAGCAAAGGATGAAGCTAAAGAAGAATTCTACGCAACACTTGAACAAGCCTACGATAAGATTCCAGTGTAAGATGTGAAAATCGTTCTGGGGGATATGAACGCAAAGCTGGGAAAAGAAAATCAGTTTAGGCCAGCACTGGGGAGTCATAGTTTTCATGACTATAGCAAAAATACAGAGCTACAGTTCATTGATTTTGCTTCATTGATATTGCAAACGTAACTACCTGTATGTCGTAGCTATTTTGACCATAAAAACACACAAAGCTGCATGGGCCTCACCGAATGGTGCCACTAAAAATCAAATATATAACTTCCTAATAGAGCTTAGACATGGTTCAGATGTCATGGATATACATAAGGGTTCACATAAAGTGGATTTTAATCCAAGAGGTGCCATTCACCACACTACTGAGGTTCTGGAGGATTAAAAAGGATTCAAAGAAATCAAATTCCAATGATGACACATCAACCTGAAGATAATTTAATCAAACTGGAATTGATTGTTGAAGTTCAACCATGATGTTATATGAATAATTTAGTAAGCTCCTGTTTCCAGACACATGCTTGACTGTCGTCTAATTCTGAATTGGAGTGCCTGGAGAGTTCAGACTATGTAGGATAAACATGAGAAAGGAACTTGGTAAATTCACCAAGAATTACCATCCAGAATAGCACCCCTTAGGTAAGAAAAACTGATTTTATTGATCAGCGAGAAAATTATCTTACTGTTAAATTTGGTGAGAACAGAAGTAACTTTTGAACTGAGGTCAGAGACATAAGGAAGCAACATCACCATTAAATTCGTCTGCCATTGAAATACAATTTCTCCAGTTCTATGAGCCACCATTAAATTAAAACTAAATACCGCATTTTAAATTATGAATAAACTTAAAAAATTCCGGACTATGAAACAAGAAAACGTTTATTGTTATGTTACAATGTCAGTGTTCTTTTGTTTAGATAACAGCTTATTTGGTGGCCAATCCAGCTGTATTGCCTAAAAAAATAAAAACAAGATAGATATCATTAGTTACATAAAAGTACAATAGAGTTTCAATAAGTTATTTTATGGGGTAAGATTTATATCTCACTATTGAGGGGAGATTAATTTAAATTTCTAAAGAATAAAATTGTAATTTGCTAATTATTTCTTACTTTGATACAAATATTTTTACATATTTTTTTATGAATATTGAATTACATAGTAAATCAGCACTTACTGTATAATGTATAAATGATTTGAATTTGTTTACAATAAGGAATTGTTTTTAAATACCTTTAAGTTAGTCTTGATTTGTAATATATTTCAGTTTGTTTTTCATTAAATCTAAACTACCTAAACATGTTGGATAAAGTTTTTGTTAAAAGGAAGATGAATTTATGATGTTCTATTTTGTAATGTCAAGTTCATGAGCTGTTTCTCTGTTGTATAGTATTAGACTAGTGGTTTCCAACCTTTTTCGGTTCATGATGTTTTCCATGGTAAGCGTAGTATTTAACTTTATTAAGGTAACAGTTTTTTCATATCAGCCGATGATTGGCAACAATATATATGCTAAATTGCTCATAAAGAAAAGAATAGTTTTCCGGCACTTGGTGGGACTCGAACCCACGACTTCGGGATTGCCGGTCAGGTGCTCTACCTACTAAGCTACAGGCCCAACCACTCTTTCCCTTACGAGTATATATATAGCTTTCCATGAACAAGTTCGCTATTGGTGTGGCAGTACTGTGACTACCGTTGCCAAAGCGACAAGTCAAAGAAGCAAGAATGTCCGATATAACGAACTAGATTTTAATATTATAAATGTAACAGTTTTTTCATATTAGCCGATGATGTGGCAACAGTAGATGTTAAATTTCTCGTAATGAAAAGAATGATTTTCCGGCACCTAGTTCGTCATATCGGATGTTCTTTCTTCTTTGACCTGTAGCTTTGACAACGGTAGTCACAGTATTGCCACACCAATAGCGAACTTGTCCATGGAAAGCCATATATATATATAGTCGTAAGGGAGAGAATGGTTGCGCCTGTACTTTAGTAGGTACAGCACCTGACCGGCAATCAGGAGGTCGTGGGTTCGGGTCCCACCAGGCGCCGGAGAAATCGTTCTTTTCTTTACGAGTAATTTAACATCTATTGTTGCCACATCATCAGCTAATATGAAAAAACTGTTGCTTTAATAATATTAAAATCTAGTTCGTCATATAGGACATTCTTGCTTCTTTGACTTGTCGCTTTGGCAACGGTAGTCACAGTACTGCCACACCAATAGCGAACTTGTCCATGGAAAGCTATATATATACTCGTAAGGGAGAGAGTGGTTGCGCCTGTAGCTTAGTAGGTAGAGCACCTGACCGGCAATCAGGAGGTCCTGGATTCGGGTCCCACCAGGCGCCAGAAAATCATTATTTTCTTTACGAGTAATTTAACATCTATTACTGCCACATCATCGGATAATATGAAAAAACTGTTACCTTAATAATAAACTCCAAACTCTGTTTTTAATTTTTGAAACTTGTGACATTTAGCCACATGCAATACTCACAAAAATATGTGTAAGTTATAATGTTTTTGTAGATGATGTATTACGGATGATCAGCACTTAATTTTACGTGCGATCAAAACGTGTGTTAAAATACGTAAGCAAATCAACTCAAGTTGAAGGAAGCAAGAAATTGGAATTCAAACTTTTTTGTGCATATAAGCACTACACTTGAAGACCTAGTAAAAGGAAGAATTAAGCCAAGGAGATATGGAGAAAATCTTTAGAAAACTAACTTGATGAAGAGGGTGAAACGTAGGCAGAAATTAAGAAATTTGCAAAACACTATTATATTGCAAAAGTATATTGTCTTTTCCCTAAGGAATACAATAAAGGAGTAAAAAGAATTAGAATATTAAAGTTATACTGAATGCAATTACAGATACAATGAAAATACTTATACCTTAAAAATTACTCATATCGGATCACTTTGAAATTAAATTTCAGATACAAATGAATGGAAAGCAATTCTAAAATATTTAAAAAAATTCTACTTGAATGAGGTAGCATAGAATAAATCTCATTAAGTACACATTGATGTGGCAATATAATTCCTTACCGTTTTTCCCAGCGGTTTTTGCACTTCAGCGGACTCCTTTAAAATGCTATATGTAATGTATTTTCCACTAAATTTTCATAGTATTTTATCTATTCTATTGTAGCACATATTTTTTCTTCTAAGTTTGTAAATTATTTAATGTACTTATTTTGGTAATATTCCCAGTACCACCCACACACGCCTTATTTTATTCAAAAAACACACGAAGTCCTGTAATATTTATTATTAATATAAGATAGAAGTCCTGTAATCTTTATAATTAATTCCTGTAATAATTAATATTTATATTAAAAAAAATTAAAATCTCCAACTTTCGATGGAACCCTTTAAATAGGTGAGATTTCTTTTCTAATGCCATAATTAAAGTAACACCTCTATAGCCACACATTTAAAAGCACTTAAAAGCAGGAATGGATTTGATCAACAACTCCTTGCAAACGAATGAGGTTGTAAGAAAGAATGAACCACCAACAAATCAAGTGTTTCATCACTCCCCATGCAATACCTGGATTTCGGAGATAGATGGGAAAACTACTTCCGGTATATGAGTGCACTGCGACACTAAAGGTCAACATTTGTTTTTTGGACATCATTTTTTGCATGTATCAAGTTAAAATTTCATAATAAAAAGTCATTTTTACTTTAAAACAAACACATGTAGTTTTTCAGTTTATACAATTATGGATATATAGTCGAAAGGGTTTGGATAACATTAAAAAGATAAAAAAAATTTTTCGAACTCAATATTTTATGCACTTACGCGGTTTGTGAAGTTATGTTATGTGTACTTACACGGGTTCTACTGTATTAAAGTGGTGCAGGGGTCCCCGTTTACATGTTTTCAATTTGATTGCTACCAAATGTTTGAGCCAGGAAGAAGCTACATTTGTTACGTGCTCCATCAGAAGTATGTAGAGATGTCGTGCAACTTTTTAAAATTATGCACAGAAAAACGTGCAATTTTTTTACGTTGCCACAGCATTTCCCAAAAAACACATGAAAAATAAAGTGTTTTCTCACAGCTGGATATTGTTTCAAAATAGGGGAGAAAACATCGGAAACGATCATTTTTGCTAAATTGTCTCGAGTTTTGCTTTCCGTGACTGCTGCATCTTTTGGTAAAACAACGACGACTGAGATCGTCAAACATTCTTTTAAAAAGTTTTTTTTACCTTATCGTGAGGGCACGTAAACCAGTAAGAGTTGAATGCCGAACTCGTGCCCGTTGTCCAAATACCCACCACAAGCAAAACCTTTTAACTTATCTGCAAAGTTAATTAAAGCTTCATAACGAGTGTAAAGGTTCGAGGAACAAGACTTTCGAATGGGCGACCGACACGTGTCATGCACGCATGCAGGGATAGATGGTTTTAGAGGCTGGGAAGATGAACAGAGGCGGCGAAGACCAGAGCTGATCACGGACCCTTAAAGTGCGTGCTGAGGAGAGAACAGATCCCAACTTCCCATCCTAGAGCATGTTTCGGCTATTTTTCTTGTTCTGCCCTCCTCTACGTCTTCCCCGTCCGCCTTCCTTCTACTACAATCGATCACAGAGTGCTCGACAACTATGCTCAAAGCTTAGAGAATGAGAGAGAGAGAGAAGGAAAAGTGGTAATCAGCGTGGGTTCATTTCTGCTGGAGCACGCGCCGGCCTCGTTTTCGGAAACGAGTTGCTTCGACCAACTTTCAGAACGAAACACTCCGTGGGATGTGGAAGATGAGGAGAATTATTGCCAAAATTTCTGAAAGGCTGATGCCGATAATGATGAGAAGAATTTTAAGTGGAAATGGGTCTAAGGTCCGTAATCGTGACCAGACTGTTGAGTTCTGTTCCTACTGCAGCCTTGCAATGATTGGACGAATCGGTTTCTGCGACGACAAATGTCTGAGTCCGGGTTCCTTGTACCAAGAATTGTCTGGTAAACTTGGTTTGAAATTGCAAACGAAGCCTCAGATAAATCTAAAATTGTTTATAAAAACTAAAATGCGCAGTTAGATTTGAAAGTGTAAAAAATAATACACACCGCATGTTGAATGATATTTTAATATAAAATTTATTGATTTAGTTTTCCTTAAAAATAACTAAAATAATGTTTCACGATTGTTCTTAGAGTAGCACCTTCTCCATGAATTAGCATAATAACCCAACTTTATATTGTTAGAAATCAAAATAATCACATTTGCGTTAAATTCCATACGTAATAATTCATCCTGTTTAATTCAACTAAAAGTTCGTTCGCTAATGTCAAAATCACTATTATTATAATTTGTAGAATTATAACAATAGTAATTTTGAAATAATTATAATAATAATTGTTTTAATATTGTTATAATTTGTTCCTAATAACAACTTTTCTAATATTTTGTCTACATTAAGTGATGACATAAAACCCATTTCTAATCTCACGTGCATAAGATTTACGGACGGGCTTCAAATTTTCTCTTTTATTAATTCCAAAATTTTAACACATTATTTTAGTTCCATGTTTTTATTTAAAAATACAAATCCAATTAAATATGTGTAACAAGATATAGCCTTTAGAAATGACGTACAAGTGTACTTGCTAATAATAAACCCCTCCACGTGAGTAAGGTGCAAGGTACTTGAAGAGGTATTTAGTTGAAATAAGTCATCGTTTTTGTCGTACATGTCGCCAAAACACAATCCGTGCCAGTTCGCCCGAGTTCAAAATCAAACTCGAGCCGCCCCTGCGGATGTCATAGTGTTAAAAAAAATATTTTTCCTGCGGATGTCATAGTGTTAAAAAAAATATTTTTTTAAAAAAAGGACAAAATCCATTTTTGTAGTCAACTTGAGCAAATTAGAAAGAATTATAGATTACTCATTCGCTTTAGCAAGTTTCTTCTGGCAATAAAAAGATTTCCCCAATCATGATTGAAACGTAACTAAACAGATGCTCATTTCTTCTCGTTGTAATCAGGTTCTCGTTCCAGCAGAACTCTCTTTAAACGAGTTTGACGCTATATATGAAATGATATTGAAAAGGAAATGGTAAGGAAGAAATACCAGCAAGACCAATGCGAAGAGGAATTTCGTCGCTATTATATATCTTAGTTCTTATTGGCGTCAGGTTGTATAAATTCAGTATATACAGTGCGTTTGGTATTTTAGTGGACACCTGATATTTTTACGTAAATGCTAAAAAAAATACAAAAACTGCGAATTGGCTTTTGAAGAATGCCGAGACACCATAATGTCTTGTAGAAAAATAAATTTTATATAAATATATCGTCACATAAATGGGGAAAATGCAAATTTATGTAACAAATGTTGTTTGTTAATTTAAGGGACACTATCATTCCTGACTAACAGATGGCAGTGCAGGCGCTAAAAAATTTGCATATTGTATTCTTTCGATGCGTAGGTTCGTATAAATACCCGTGTGAACAGGTTTATGCGAAAACAGCGTTTGTAGTCATGTCAGAAAGGAAAATACTTACGGATTTCGAGAAAGAGGAAATTGTGGCTTTTAAACGAAATGGAAAATCCATTTTCAAAATTTGTCAGCTTATTCAGGGTCCAAGGAGTGCTATAGGGGCCTTTTCAAAAAGAAACCCCAAAAGGATCCACCCAAAAAGCGGGGAGCGAAGCCAAAACTGAGTAAAAGAGATAAGCGGAACATTAATAGAGAGGCCAGTAACACAGGAAAGTTGGCTGCAAAAATCCAAAACGACCTTAGTTAGCTCCTAGTTAAACGTTGGATAGTATGGAATGTGCTCTCTAATTCTAAAATTTTTTTTTTCAAAAAAAAAGGGCAAACCACCTCTCACCCAAGTTCACAAACAGGAACACTTAAACTAGGCTCGACGACTCATGAAGTGGAACGATAAATGGTTGCAGGTACTTTTCACGGAGGAAAAGAAATTCAACTTAGATGGTCCGGATGCTTTTCAACATTATTGGCACGATTTACGGAAAGCGCCGCAATACTTTTCTTGTAGAGTTCAAGGAGGAGAGTCGGTGACCATTTGTAGTGTCTTTGGCTACAACGGTACTACGCCTGGAGCTTTCATCGGCAGTCGTATGAATTTCACCTGCTATCAAGAACTTTTGAATGAATATGCCCTCCCATATGCCTCATAAATATGTGGGGAAAACTGGATTTTGCAACAGGACAACGCACCGTGCCATGCATCTATCTCCACCAAAAGATGGATAAATTCAAAAAAGTTTAAAAGTATGATTTGGTCGACACGTAGTCCTGATTTAAATCCTATCGAAAACGTATAGGATTATATTGTTCGTCAAATATATGCAAATGGGAAGCAATTCACGTCGGTTAATGCCTTAAAGGACGCTATTGTGGAAACTTGGTATCAAATCGATCCTAAGTATTTACAAACATTGATAGAATCAATGGATTCACGTGTCTTTAAAGTTATACGCAAAAACGGAGGATATCTCGCGTATTAATGTACATAAAACACTCCAATTTCAGTAAGTGTCCATTAAATTTTCAAACAAGATTGAAAGCCTCATCTTGATTTTGTTACATTTATGAATGATTTAATAAAGATTATTAATCTTCCACTTTGCAGAATACTGTTTTATTGTAGTATCTTTATTTTCATTTTCAAATTTGGCATTATTTCTCACGATAGTGCACTGTTATCAAGTGTCCACTAAAATACCAAACACACTGTATAAAAAATTAGTTATTATTTATGCATAATCTAGTTATCCTAAATGAACTATTTTTTTTTTAAAATATATATGCATAAATATATTTTATTATCAAATATTCGAAATATTCAAAATAGTCAAGCCTGTTTTGATTTACTAAGAACGATTGCCAATATCTTTAGAAGGAAATATACTTTTAAGAAAGCAAAAGATCGAAAATTTCAACTCGAGAAAAGTGGAACATGAAAGGAAGAAATGGAAGTATCATAGCTACAAAGGGAGGTCATTAGAAGTTAAATCGCGTCGACTGAAAAGGATGAAGGTAAAGTAGAGGTCCGTGGTAGATTATCCCTCCAACCCATAGCAAATGCTCATCCACAAAAAATCACACTCGGCATTCCGTTCGCTCTATGATCTCTTCCTATTTTTCTTATTTTCCACTTCCTTTTATTTTTTTTTTTCAGCTTCTCTACCGCTCCATACAATTTTCATTCCGTCGTCTTTCTCCCAGTACGTCCCTTGAGCTGCCCGAAGGCTACTAAAAAAAGAAGAAAAAAAAGAAGAAACGAGAGGGATTCAAGAGTAGGAGGAAAATGCGAAAGAGGAGGTGATGGGGGGAAAGGAGGATGGAGAGGCTGTAAGCGCATGCGGCAGGGGGAACCTAATGGTCAGTTCTGGTCTCGCCACCGCTGCAGGCTACCAAGAAAGCTAGAGATGAGGTGGAGGTGGGTAAAGATGGAAGTGGAGGAGGAATTCCCAAGGCGGGCGAGTTGTTGTGCTGCAAATGTGAGCGTGTGTGTCGTACGATGGTCGTGCATCGTTAGAAGGCTTGCTCGAGTGAGAGGGTGGATGGAAAGAAATGGGTGGAAGGGGGGTTTGGGGCCGGGGAACGGAAAGCCTTTTCGCAGGTGCTGCCGTGTATGTGTGTGTGTGAGGTATGCCGTACCTCCTTTTCCGTTGCTCCTATGTGTATGTATGGAAGTTGGTAGCGAAAGGAAATCCGTTTTAATCCGGAGCGGCTCCCAGAATACGCTTAAAAGCAAAAGAAATGAAAATAAAAACGTGGCCCAATGGTTACCGGGCCAACTGTAACCGCTATCTCTCTTCCGTGCTCAGGCTAGAATTTATAAAATTAGGCGAAAACTGTAGCCGATATTTTGGTCCAAAAACAACAGCAAGAAATATGGAAGTCTTAAACCTTTGGGATAAAAATATGGGGCGAGAATATTTATCTATCCAACATGCAATGAGTATTACAACGGGAACGCATATTTCCAGTAAAAGACCAGATTAGATGTGTAATTAAAGAGTGGATGACAATATCTTGTTATTTGAAGTTTTGCTTTGATGAGAATTTTTCATAGTTTATCAATATTCTGCCATAAATCTTCACAGCATGGACGGAAATATCAATTCAAAGAAATACAAATCCAGTTTCGGTATTTTTCATCTAAACGATAGGGTGGGTAGTTGTTTTTACGAAGGCAATACTTGTCTAAAATTGCATACTCAAAGAAATTTTACAGTGAATTCACAATTTTTTTAATTTAGCAAAAGTCGAAGATTTCGGCTACATTTGCTATATTAATATTTTATTTTTTTAGAAAATTTGTTTCTTCACTCAAATATGCGTTTGAATTTTTCTTTACTCTCTAGTTTTCACAATTCTCTAAATAAGAAATACATGGACAAGCAGTAACGTCATTATAGTAAAAGCATCAAAGCTACATTCGCACCTGTAAACATCTGTTTATACCATTATTTTAAGAACTAAAATTAAAAAACAAATTGAAATATTCGCACTCATGAAAAGTTTAATTGGTCATTCACTTCTATACATAACATGTGGAACATAGTGATGTTTGGTCGATGAAAGAATTTACGTAGAAATTAATATGCTGATTATTAATATATATTATATACATTCGTTTCTCCTTTCTATTCATATATATTTTTATGCGGTTTGAATTTGCGCTACTTATGAATTTATATTTCATCTAAATTTTATCCTTCTAATATTTATATAATATAATATATATTTATAAAATATTTATAAAATATAAAATTAACCTTCTAAAATTAAGAAATTTTGCTCCTTATGGTTTGATACGATCTTTCGCATAACAATAGACGACAGAAGGAAATCTTCATGTGTTTTTACGCTCTATTCCGAAATGCACACATGTGTTTCAACGTCACTCTTTTCAACGTCAACTGAAAAACTGTATTTCTGGATATAATGAACTATATAGAATATTAGTAGAATTATCGTTGGATAGTTTAATTATTGGTTACGTTGAATTACACACAGTAATTCCATAGAGAACGAGAATGAACTTTGTGAAAATCCATAGCCTTTACTGTGCAAACCTGATGTGGAGATTTCCTTTCTAGTGACCGTGGTGAAAATGATTTGGTACCAGCTTACAAACAGTTTAGATCACTATCAGAGAGCGAATATAATTTTCATAAAAAACGCTTGTTACTTTCTAATGAAATTAAATATACTCTATAACAAAAAAATCGATGCACCAAGAAGGAGTTGTCCGATTGTAATGAAATTTCGTATGCAAAGACATTTTGACCGAACATGCAAATGATTAAAATTTGGTGTCCAATGAATGAATAGCGGGAACTCCAGCGCATCGGAACTGCGCATTCAGCAGGTGTATATAAGGAGCGATTCTCAATATGTGGTCAAAATTTCTGTTGCATTTTGACTGCGGATATCTTACGTCGACTGTAACAATGCCTCGCCGAAAGATTCGTGCTCATTACGAGCATATGTCAGAGTTTGAAAGAGGTCGTGCTATCGGATTGAAAGAGGCTGGTTGGACGAATCGAAGAATCGCTGGACATGTGGGTCGAAGCGATGCGGCGATTGGACGGTGCTGGCAAGAGTGGGTCAACAACGGCAGATGTCAGCGTCGGGACGGCAGCGGTCGACCTAGGGCCACAACAGAACGGGAAGACAGAGCGATTGTCAGAGCAGCTGTCACAGCACCGGATTCGTCGTTATCAACTATCCAACGTGTGGCCCGCACACATGTGTCCAACATGACCCTCTGCAGACGACTGAGAGAGCGGAATTTACGCTCGCGCCGACCGTTACGCCGCTTACCTCTCACGCCTTTACACCGTCAAGTCCGATTACAGTGGTGCCGGGCTCGATCAACTTGGAACTGCGCTGACTGGGGACGTATAGTCTTTAGTGACGAGTCCCGTTTCCAACTGTGTCCTGACGACAACTGCAGACGTGTCTGGATAAGTCCAGAGCAGCGTGGGGATCCTGCCCTTACTATCGCACGCCACACATGCCCACAACAGGGCGTTATGGTGTAGGGTGCCATCTCCTTTGATAGCCGGAACCCTTTAGTGGTCCTTTCTGGCACACTTACAGCACAGCGGTACGTAGACGACATTCTACGACCGGTTGTGTTACCGTTCCTTTTGCGACACCCTGGACTTACGTTTCAACAAGACAATGTCCGGCCGCACACGGCACGTGTTGCTATGAATTGTCTTCAAGCTTGCCCAACACTTCCTTTGCAAGCTAGGTTTCCTGATCTCTCTCCCATAGAGCACATTTGGGACGCTATGGGAAGGCGATTGCAACCATCCCGGAATGTTGACGATTTAGCCCGACAGTTGGAGACAATTTGGCAAGAAATTCCGCAGGACACCATCCGGGATCTTTATCAGTCTATGCCACGCCGGGTGACAGCTTGCATCCAGGCCAGAGGTGGACCAACGCCTTATTGACTTCCTCCCTTTGTAACGGTCAAACTCTGCAATAAATCATTCAATTGTTCTGAAATTTTAATGATTTCTTTTTCTATGTATGTTCTTCACATCCACCAATTTTTATCGCAATCGGACAACTCCTCCTTGGTGCGTCGATTTTTTTTGTTATAGAGTGTAACTACACTTCGAATACAAATTGATATTAAATTTCACATCAATTTCTTTCAAAATTTCCAAGAAATTTATTAAGCATTCTCTATTTATAAATTTCTGTGCACTTCTCATGCGGGATTTAAGATAAGTTTAGCTGGTTGTCTTGGTGTTATGCGATTTTTTAAACGTGAATTTGTAATAAATGAATTTATCGCACAAAATAGATCCAAATGTATTAATATATACATTAATTTTTTCACTGTATGTAACATGAGCTCCTCCCTGGATGCATCATCATTCCAGTTGCGTAATTAGAAGTGTAATTTCATTACAAAATCATCTGATGTTTCTTTCATATGCGTTCAATATGATACTATGAACAAAATTTTCTGATTTTTTTATTGCTGCAAAAAATGTTTTATGTCGAACTGAGATTTTTTTGTCATTAACCCTGCCTTAGAAATAATCCGCTTATGTAATATTTAATCTTAATTACCAGGAATTTAGAAAACGAAATTTAATATTCAAAGAGGGCTTGATTCTCTGACGATGTCTCACGCTATTTTCACGGGTTGCTGATTTGATTCGGAATGATGATGCCCGCTGAAATCTCGAGAATTTTTTTTTTTTTTACACTTTCATGACTGGTCACCTATTTTACATTTCATCCTGCATTTAAAAAAATTCAGTAGGATTACATTTCACGTTATTTTTGGACATTTAATAGGCTCGAGTACATTCCGAGGGTTTGGGACTGTATCTTTGAATATATTAATCATTTTCCCGCGCAATCAGTTTTTTTGTGTTAGATTTTCGTGAAAAAGACGGATTTGCAATTAGTTACTCTGAATAATGTTTGCCAATAGTCATTGTAAATAATATTTGCTAATAGTTGTTGTAAATAATATTTGCCAATAGTTGTTGTAAATAATATTTGCCAGCGTTTCACTAAACTATTTAAATCATTAAAGAATTAAGTAATTAATGATAAATGCATTGCAATTAACACATATTCCTAATTACTCAAGCGTATAACATGTAAAATTTTCCAATGTTTAAGAATCGATTATGATCTAATAGACCGTAAAATACCGCGTTTTTGGAGGATTAAAGATTTCATGCAAATCAATTTCCTTCAGATTTTAGTCACATCTTAATCTAAATTTCATGGAAGCTTAATTTAACCTGCCGGTATGCTCTTTCTCTATATGACAAGTACACTATTATCTGTGCTGATTTCTCATGTAAATGAAACAATAACAGGAGATATAAAAGCATTAATGCATATAACGGAAAGAGATTTTTAATAAATGAATGTATCTTTGTAAACTTGTACTTTGCTTAATCCTTTTTAACATTTACTGTAAAGCGTGCATTATTTATTCCGTAATTTTCAACGTAAATGATCCCGCATTCCTTTTAATTTTTTTTTATAATTTATGAATAAAATTTTGCTTTGCGGTCTTTAGACCAAAAATATTCAACCATATCCATTGGGTTATTAACAACAAAGTTTCTAGTTTCAAAAACATGTGGCGTCATCTGTCTCTGCTTGTCGTAATTCGAGTAGTTTACTTCTTTCCAAAAAGTGTTCTACGTCTTTCAGGAAGGACGTCGGGGCTATCTGGGTTTTAATATTCTTGGTTTGTCAAAATATCTCGATGTAAAGTTAAATATTTAACCTGGTCTTAATTTATACTGTCGTATTTAAAATTCGCAGCATACCGATATATAGATAAATAAACTGACATCCATGTGTAAGGAACATTAATGTATCGATACACAGAGATATGAAATTTGAATAAAATTAATTTAAATTAGCAGAACGTGACTAAAAGTATCATATCATGATTAAGTTTTAAGCGATGTACATGCTGTAGATCTTATTCCTTTGTTTCTATGTGCACTTTTGTCGACTTCATTATAATTGGAAATTATATAAGAATCACTTATTTATTTGATTATTTTTAATTATATAATTAATTATTTTTCTGTATTATTTAATTATTTTTTCTTGTATGTTATTTAATTATTTTTCTGTATTATTTAATTATTTTTCTTGCTATTATTTAATTATTTTTCTTTATATTATTTAATTATTTTTCTCGTATATTATTTAATTATTTTTCTTGCATATTATTTAATTATTTTTCTTGTATATTATTTAATTATTTTTCTTGTATATTATTTTAATTATTTTCTATATTATTCAATTATTTTGTATTATTTAATTATTTTTCTTGTATATTATTTAATTATTTTTTCTTGTATATTATTTAATTATTTTTCTTGTATATTATTTAATTATTTTTCTTGTATACAGTTTAATTATTTTTTGTATATTATATAATTCTTTAATTTTGTTCCTAATTTACTGTAAGTATGAATCTCATAAATGTAGGAGAGTTAAATGTTTAAAATCTATCCTATGGCTCACCTCTCTCTCTCTCTCTCTCTCTAAAATTCAGTAAAACTACTTACAGGATATGTAATTTCCAAAAGATATAATATACCGAAAAACAAGAAATATTGTCGATTCGCATTATAAGAAAATCTACAGGAGTGGTATATTATTTCGTTATAAAGAGTATTTCGTTATAACGTTTTACATATTTAGTAATATTAAATAACGTATTCAGGTAAGTGTAACGTATGAAGCATTTCTCACCCGAACTGGGCATGCTTTTGGCGAAAAATAAATAAATTAACCCAGAATATATAATTTATGAAATATAATTGAAAATCAAAGACTAACTTTTATTTACACTACTGTGGAAAGATTTCTGTAACGGCTTCTCAACTTTATCTCGATCTTTGAAAATTACAGATAAAGTTGATGAATATATGTCTGGCCACATCGCCTTTCCGCAATCCTTTATCGATCTCAGAGATTATAAATTTCTTTTCTTCCGAAAACAAACTGCTGTAATTTCACCTTATCCATAGCATTATAGAAGAAATTGGAAAGAGAAAATCGCAATTTACATCGGTTACAGCCACCAGAATAAACGCTGAATATCAATTTTATTTTCACCTGTTGGCCCTTTGCTTGCCAGTTGTTTGTAATGAAGAGCGATTACGAAATATTTTTACAATCGAAATAATCGCAATCGGATCAATTTACAATCGAATCAACAATTCATTCGGTCTTGAACTTAAAAATCTCGATGTTCAATTGCAATCTTGAATGAGCTGCCTAACTACATTGCGCATGCGCTTGAAGATCACTGAATCGCTACTGCACGCGCGAGATTTGAATTTCCATAACACTTTTAGCATTAGGACCGATTTAAGCAATCTGATTGGCTGAGCAGGTGATGTGTGACTGGGTTCCAAGGTTGAAAGAATTCCCGTCAATGAGAATTAGCGCTTTTTTTTCTTTGTGAAATTAGGGTTGTATGTGAGTCAAAAGAACCATTAATAATTACAAAAGAACTTGATGTCATTGTCAAAGCCTGAAGCTTCCTGCAGGTGCTCCAATATAAGAAATGTAATTGAGCAAACGTCTTTAAAAGTAATGTATTTTCCAGCTATTGAAATCATTTAATGAGTTATTAAATAATGTAAGATATTATTGCCCTTCACAGGGATAACACAATTACCACATAATAGTCAACACACAATGCCACCGGGGCGAGTTATTAAATAATACATGCATATAGACATAACTTGGATGCAGGGCAAACAGGGTTGGCAAATACCCGGGTCTTTATATGGAAAATGGGTGCCAAACCACATGTTCCATGGATACAAAACAACTCGGAAATTTTTTTCAGTTATATACAAAAATATCTTTCTTAACGACCACCTCTATTTTGAGACCGTTTCCCTTAACGACTACCTTTTTTGGAAATGGATTTCCTTCCCCCCTCCATAGACCCAATTCTAAATTTAGCTCCATTCGGAGACCACTTCTCTGAGCGACCTCTTTTTCACGGAACCGACGATGGTCGCCTTAGGGAGGTTTTACTGTATTATAAAAATACTAATTTTCAATTTCAATCAAGGAAGGCAATTCCAAAAATTAAGGGAGATACAAAAACTTTTTTATTTTTTAAATGCGGGATTACTATTCGACGTGAGTTACTTTTTCTTTAAAATTTCAGCCGCCATCTACTCAAAAATTGAGGCAAAAGATTTTTCTATAAAAATATAAGCTAGCAGCACTGAAATAATTAAACCCACTATAATTATAATAAACTAAATGTATACATTATAAGTTAGGTTTAGATAAAATACAAGTTCAATGGAAGAAATAAGTAGTTCCCCACAAGAAGAAATATTTGAGGTATTTTTGAAAAATTATTAAAAATCACTATATTTCTATAATTACTTTGATTTTCACTTACATATATCTTAAAATAATATTACTGTGAATTAGTTAATGTTTTAGTATTCTGTTTTAGTTTTTAAATGTAAGAATTATTTTTTAAATGTAATTGTTTTCTTACAAAGCTGTTATTACTAGCTGCTAGGTATGATGCCGAAGCATAGAAGGTAAATATGTATTTTCTTCATCACGTTTTTACATTGCAAATACGCGCTAAGGTGTTCTCACTGTGTTTTTCCACAGCCCTCAAGATTGTAGATTTTATACTGGGTCGCATAGTCATTCTGAAAAAATAGAAAGTGAAAAAAGTAAGAAGAGTGATTTTCGTTTGACGGATGAGGCAAGCGAAAGAGAAGACAGTCCGGGCCATTCCGATTTGTCATCTCCTGAATAGTAATTTCGCAAGAGGCACCTGTTAGCAAAGCAAAATTCAAAGGTTGCTAAAGCTCCTTTAAAGCCCACATTTAAGGTCTGTTTCACAAATATTTTAAATGAGTACCACCGAAAAATATAGTCTTCATTTTTTTAACGAACTAATAATTACAAAGTATATAACACAAGTATTAAATATTAATGAGTAAAATAATAAGCCAGGGGACATAAAAATTTACCAAAACGGACTTGCGGTGGTGAAGTGGTAATGTGTTCGCTTAAAGAACCGGTAATCCTGGTTAGCCGCCAAACCGCGCCAAATAAAAAAAAAAAAAGTTGATAAACTGCTCACAGCAGTCCTGGAGTCGTTTCCATAGGCCTTAAGTGTTCCGAATTTCTCAAAAAATTTAGACCCACTGATCCAAAATAGATCCATATGAATACACACTGATCCACGATGTTGCCTTGTGTTGTGCATAGTTGAAAATTGTGCCATTCATTTGGGTTCAATTCCTAACTGGGTCGTTGGGTACTTAATTTTTTATCCACCGCAGTCTTTAGATTGGCCCTTTTGGCGACAGAAGTTCGGATCCTTCAGAAAACTGTAGGTTAAGGTAACATTTACTGCACTTGCACCAAAAACACGCAAACGAACAATGGCCAAAATATTTTTGAGATGATATATTATACTATTATATGTCAGTTTCTACTTCAAGAATACAGGAAAATATTTAAGTGATACTAGTTTTTTTCGAAAATGTTTAATAGTAGCTTAAAATTTAGAATAGCATATAAGCATAAAGAAAACGTCTGAACATTTAAAAAGCATATTTTTGCTAAAAGCAAGATAAACACGTGGTGCGCATATATAAACATCACACGCCAAATAAAGTATTCGTGCATAGAAGCAGGGGTGTAAAAAGTAACAAATTATCGGAGGATCAAAGTGCTTTAAAAAAAAAAAAACCACTCATAGCGCGTTTTATATCGTTATCGAGTAGGAGGGCGGGTGTTTGAGCGTCCGGAGATCCATTCTTTACTATGTCAAAGTGGCGATTACTTGTAAAAATTTGAATTTAAAATAATCACCACTTGCGTCAAAATCTTAGTTACACCTCTGGTTATGTTTAGTAAGGTAAGTTGGCCAAATATATCCGCCTATCGACGGCATAATACATCAGACTACCAGCGATAGATACATAGCGGTAGATATATATCGGTCTACTGGCGGCAGGAGCAGACAAAAAGAGTTTCGTTTTGGGGGGTCAAGGACAGAATTTGCCATGGTCTTGGAATAACACCCTTCATTTATCATGAAAGTTGGAATTTTTTACAGTGAAAAAATATATTTTGGGGGTCATGACCCTGGTGAATTCTCTCCTGTGTCCGCCCTTAACTGGCGGCAGAAACGTAAATCTGCCTCTGTTGATATTTACCGGATATTTTTGATTGCCTTTCAACGTTAGATTTAGAAAAAATCAAAGGTTGCTGTTCATTTACTAATAAATTAAATTTTAACTTCCAGTTTTAGACGGAAAAATGTGACAAGACATTCAGTTGAAGCCATATGTTTGTGGTTCGAGGAATCATGTCTTCAAAATTTCATATATATCTACTGCAGATCCACATGCTTTCGTGCCATTGGAGTATGCGAAAAGCAACTAAGTATTATTTGCATAAATGTTTCCATAAGATTTATGGTCCCTATAATTTCAAAATCAAATAAAGAATACAAAACATGCTTACTTCTATAAAATGTGTCAGCAGAACAAAATAAATATGTTATCGTATTCGTGAACTCAAGGTACATTCCGTAAAATATACTATTTATTATAACTAACTAATTATAATAATTAACATACTATTTATTATTATAGTTTCTTGAAGAAATAACTAAACAATATAATAATTAATATAATAATTAATATACTATTTAGTACAGTTTCTTTAAAGAAAAAACACCATGTAAAAAATTAAATTACTGGAGGGTAAATTTCTACATAAAATAAGTATTAGAAACAAATTAGTTTAAAACAGATTATAATTTAAAGCAATTCATATAATTTTATATATATAGACACATCAATTTTAATAATAATTTAATCGATGTTATTAATTTACTGAAGCAAAAAATGTATTTTACTGGCCCCTTGAAATTTATATTAGATAAAGGTCTAGAATGTGTGAAATATAAGGTATGAGATTAGTATTAAATACAAGGTACTGAGTTAGCAATAAATACAAACTATGGAATTAGTATTAAATACGTGGTTTGGAATAGTTATTAATTGCTAGGTCTGGAACGTATTAAACATTAAACCCGGATACATAATTTCATGGATTTGCACTTGCATTGACCATATAATGGTATAAAGTTACTAAAGTAGATGTCACCTAGTTTAATGATTAGAATTTATATTAAATACTAGGTCTGGTCTCCGTTTTATCTTCAATTGCAGCATATTGATTTCGAGCAATGAATTTAATTGATTGCGCACTAGTAGTCCTCTGCTTGTTTCCACTAACTATAAACACGCTGAATTTCAGTTTGACTTCCATGTAAGCTTAGCTGGGTACAAATATATCATAGGGTGACGTCAGGTGCCTAACATGGTGCTACTACGACGAACGATAGATAATTTTTTAGTTGTAGTAAATAGATTTCGAAGTATTTATATAAACACACTTACGTTTATAATACTCGTTTAAAAGTTATACTAAAATTATTTTTTTAACTACTGTAAAAACTAAAACTGTCGCTTTAAAGCCAAAAGAACGTAAAGTGTAAGTGGAACAGAACCACTTTATATTACATAAAACAAAAAAAAATGATCTTTCTTGTGAACAGTAACAAGCGTTACTGAAATTTTCATTAATTATACAGATACTATGTTCAGTTATGAATTGAAAACTTTATTGCCTTCGAAGTAAAAGAATTCGTTTCTGAAAAATTCGGATTAACTCAACTCGAAAATCTTGGATTTTTTTTAAACTTGGACGTTTGATATTTCGATTATGGAGATATATTTCTCTACTACAGAAGAGATGACATTCCCTTTAAAATAATATGAATGACTGAAAACGTGCTTTTTCCTTTCCGTAGATTAATTAGAAGTAATATTTTGAAGTATATATAATGAAACAAAGGACGTAGCCAAGATTTAATTGCGAGGGAATTTAAATGTTTTTACAAAATAACGAATAAATATCTGTCTCGTTTATCGTAAAGAAGAAAAATAAATAGGTCAGTGGCGTAGAAAACTGAGGGGCTCAGGGTGCTCAAACACCCCCATTTTATATCAAAACATATTATCTTCTCTAAGATAGCATCACGTAATCTTCTTTAAAGCAAATGAAGTCCCTCCCACTTAGTTCTGAATTGTTGTGGTATTGAAATAGATCATACAAAAATAAATGAGAAAATATCAATTTTGCCCCCAGACATCACTGTAAATTTTTACTTATTGTTTTGCTATCAAAATGTTATTTTTCAGAATGCCTCCTTTTAAAGAAAATGATTTCTATTTTTTCTTTCTTTAAAGTATATTCAAATTAATGGTCTGGAAGACTTGTGACTTTGTGGTCAAAATTTTGATAATTCAGGGTTTGAGAGTTTTTTCTCCTACTGTTTACAATTTTGACAAGTAAATACATACAGGTTAGATATTTTTGCCATCCTATTACATATTTTGTTTCGGACGGACCAGTCCCTGAGATCCCCCTTCTGTATACGTGCATGATTGAAACCTTGATTTTATTTTCTCATAAAGTCCCTTCATTTCCATTTTAGATGCACACACTTTTGTCGGTGTTACGACGACTAATTTTTCACAGCGGATACCTTCGTCTGTTGTGCCGCTGCTGTATGTTGGCTACTCCACTGCTGATATCTATCATCGTCAAGGTTTCTTTCTAGTCAAGTGTAAATATTTATAGTTTATGCTGATTTCTCATTGTAATATAATTGAATATTTTATACATTATATATTTCATTGTACTCACTATTTTGTATCGTGCTTTTCCTTTTGTAAATAGTTGTATCCCGTATACACATTTCTGTGTGCATTTGAATACCGTCTGTTTGAATTTATTTTGTATCTCCGCTCATACATTTGTATATATTACTTGTGATTGTATATTTTCTGTACATTGTATTTGTTTATTTACTGAGTTTAGCAACGACGGCCTGTTATGTAGGTTGCTCAAGAAATTTTGTATTTGTATTTTTTGCTTGTGTATACAATAATGTTTTTGGTGAACACCTGATTCACCTTCCTGATCTTGTTGACATTTCCCAATCTTTTTCCAATCCAATGGGCTCTGGCGCCTCTGCTATCCTCAAATAGTATATTCTGAAACTATGGGCTATTAATATATAGCCATTTAGACATTTTGTGTCCCATTTTCTTTTGTGCTACTCAAATAAGCAGAGATTATGTAGTTCTGCTGCGGTACTTGGAGCAAAAACATCACATCTCTTACAACTCCATTTCAGATGATTTCCCAATATATGAAATTAATTATTAATTCATTAAAATGACATCCCCGTTCGGGCCTTTCCCTCGTAGTGTACATGAATCTCCCCCCTTCTCGCTCTCTAATGGTCTCCGGGAAAAGCGAAACTCAATTATATTTTGAATAACAATAATGCTATCTACAAATATTATAATAGGAAAATAAGTCGCAAATTTTGAATCATATAAAAGATAAAATAAAACGTAATGTTTAAATATAAGATCAAAAACAAATTCCTAAATAGCATAGAAAATAAAACTGTAATTTGTAAATATTGCAAGGGAGTAAAAATTTAATTTTTAATTAATATCCCTCAGGCCATCAAAACTGCAACACTAAGAAAAACTGGAAATAATAAAAATATATTTATTGAAACAGTAGTTCTTGTTAGAAGGACTACGTATAAAGGTTGATTGGACTAAAAAATAAATTGTAGGATGCAAATTAATCATTCTGAAAATCTGAACTTTTAATTAATGTAAGGGGGGCTTATACCTGAAAGAGTAATGAATTTAGGGAGAAATATAAATTTTTTGATCTACATGATGGAAAATAAAGCAAATATTCATATTTCTAAAGATGGTTTTGTTATTCCGATGCGATGAAGGCATCATATCAAAAAATGTTTTTGAATATAGTCATGTCACAGCAATGAACGTTTGAACGATTAACCTTAAATAAACTTCAGTTTTCCCAAAATCAATTTTTGAAAAACATTGCATTGCGTAAAAGGTTTCTTGTGATGCAATTTTAAGCCAATAATTTTAATTTTTCTGCGCATATTTACTTAATATTTAATAAAAGTTACTTATATAATTTTGCTGAGGGATGGTAACTTATATATTTATGGAGACGTGTATTATAATCGAATGGTCCAAAATGCCAACTTTTAAAGAGTAGATAAATTTTTATTTTTTAAACAAAAACTATTGAAAACAGAGAAAAATCATTCATTAATTTCATAAGTATGGTTTCAATGATCATTTAGTACAAATATCAAACTTTTTGCTTAAAAAATTCACCACACGGAACATTTCAAATATGGCACTTAAAAATGGAGTAAACAACATATATTAAAAAACCTATTGAGTTACAAAGGCTGAAATGTTTCAAAGAGTTTTCTTTTATAGCTCTTAGTATTAAATGTTATTTTCAGAAAAATTTATTAAGACCATCAGAAAATTCATTTTTCAGTTATGTCCCCTCATTCAGATTTATCTTTCAAAATTAATTATTCAAATTAATCATTCAAAAATAACCATTCAAAATCAATCCTTCAAAAATAACCATTCAAAATCAATCATTCAAAAATAACCATTCAAAATCAATTATTTCAAAATTAATATTTCCAAAAATTAATCATCTCAAAAATTTCACTATTTCTGTACCTTAATCATTCAAATTAATATTTCCAAAATTAATCATTCAAATTAATATTTCAAAATTAATCTCACACCAAATTAATATTTCAAAATTAATAATTCAAATTAATCATTCAAATTAATAATTCAAATTAATCATTAAAATGATTCACTTCGATCAATAATTCAAATTAATCATTAAAAAGACTCACTTCGATCAATAATTCAAATTAATCATTAAAATGATTCACTTCGATCAATAATTCAAATTAATCATTAAAATGATTCACTTCGATCAATAATTCAAATTAATCATTAAAATGATTCACTTCGATCAATAATTCAAATTAATCATTCACTTTCAGGGCCAATGCTGTGCGTCTTTCATAGTGCTGTAATTTTAATGATAAATAGTGTGTCAAAGAATAAAATGTAATTTGCAAAATTAGCAAATTACATTTTAAATGCAGAATTAGTTGCAATTAAAAAAAACAAATTAGTTCGAAAATAACAAATAGTCTAAAAATAAATATTAATAGGGATAGGCATAATTAATAATTAAAATGACATGAAAAATAAAACTCTGTCTTTTTTGCTGTGTAAAAAGTAAATAACAAATGAAATAAAAAATGAAACTTAATCTGATCTTTCGATGTAATAAACATATTTAAAAAAAACAGTTGTTTGTACCAATAAAAATATTTTACAAACTTTTAAACATACTAATGTAAACATAAAGGTGTTTACGTCTGTCTAGATATAAAATAAACACAAATAATATTCAATTGTTCTACACTTGTATTGACCCTACAGTGACGCAGTGGCAAAGCTTTCACTTTGTGTGCCGTCTTAGCGTATAGTTATATAAGGCCTGAGCCCCTTCTCAATAATTTGAAATAAATTGCAATTTTACATATATTGTAATGTATAAATGTCCATAATATATGCTTGGGTTCTCCCCACCCTTCTAATTTTAAAAACCCTACATTCCCGCGTGTCCGTAAGCAGCGTTCGACTCTGTGCGGGAAAAAGATGCTTAGCGACTAACTTCACCCTGTAGTCCAGTGGTTGTTTCCCTAGGCACTAAGAAGTTCAGATTTCTTAGGAAAATGTACGTCCACTTCCCTACGGTGGCGCAGTAGTGGCGCATTAATGCGCCATTGCTGCGCCACAGTACGATACCACCATACGGTATAGAAATTTCAATATCCTATTATCAGCCGGGGTTAAACTTCCAAAGGCATTTTGAAACACGTGTCATTTTCCTATTCACCAAGAACCGGGGTTTTGTTCACTGGGCCGTAGAGATTCGATTCGAGTTCTTTTGAAAATCGTAAGCCCTGCTGTCTTTGTGCCGTAAATACACAACAAACACTTCATTATCTAAATGGGTGACACATGCCCAGCTTCTTGATCGATAGTCACTTGAGATATACTACGTATTTTTACTGGTCCATATCAAAATAAATTTCGTAGATTCTACAATGGACCCAATTACTATCTAATAAATATTGTACTCTTCATCAGATAAAACAATCATACTTTACGGTACAATGATATTTTTAACAATTTGCGTAAACGTTGTTGCAACGTAGAAAACGTCGATATTTCAGTGTGGGTAATGCGAACTTCCAATAGTGTCAAAATGCGGATATTTTCGTAAGCGCAATACGTTTGTTTTAACAATTAGATTTTCAATTTATGATAAATACTGTTTGAATTGAACACCAATAATGGAAATTTATCGAATTGGTGGTTGGTGAAACTTCTCCTTCTCTTCCTTGAGATATTCCCAGATAGCAAAGATCGTCTTAAGGACGCCCTGAGGATATCCAGAACACCCTAGGGATGTCTTAAGGATGACTAGAACGTCCTTGGGACGTTCCAAGGATGATGTTTGCTATCTGGGTCGGGTTCAAGCGAGCTGGCGGAAAATATAGGAATGCAAAATAAAGGTATATTTAGTTGAAAGAAGCGTCATACATGCGTAGTTTCGTTAAAATATTACCCCAGTATGAAATAACTGACCCTTAAAATTCTCTTGCTAAACGAACAAATATCCAATTTAATTTTTTCCCTTATTGCATTTTGCAGAAGTTAGAGAATTTCTTATAGCTCTGTCTTAGCATTCCAATTTTGAAATAATATATACGTCTCTTCCTCTTTAGATAATGCTTTTGATGTGATATGTGACAGCAGTAATATCTTCAGCATATGTATATATATATATAACTCCACCGATATATAGCATGACTAATATAGGTTACATATTAGCGTGATTCAAATTAAAATGAACAGGTTTGTAGTATGTAATTTGATCAATCACATTTCCTTGATACAGATACATATTAGAAACCTTATTATCTGATAATGTCGAACATTTTGAATGACATTTAGGCTACAGGAACAACAGAAAAAATATAAAAAAATAAAAAGATCAATGGGGGAAAATAACAAGAATACTGAAAGTGAATGACTAGGGGGAAACAAATACACTAGAGTAGGTGTCAATCTTTAGAAATATTCTCATAATTCAATGTCTCGATTATTAAATTAAAACATATTACCTGCACACTAAATTTTTCATTGCTCAAGAGTCAAAGAACGGCGCTCGTAGCACCATTACAAATAACACTGACGTTTGTTAACTTTATAAATCATATGTGTTAGTTTAAAGGTCCCATGCGTCATTATTTGGACGTAATGAAATACTTCTCTGTAAACTCAACTGTTCGTGATGCTGGGTAATCTCAGCATTTTATCGTAACATTTATCAGTGTTTTATCGTAACATTTATCAGTGTTTTATCATAACGCGTATCAGGATATATTGCTAAAACGTAAATTACTACAACTTTACTAACAAGAAAAATTCTGTTGTACGAAAGGAATACGATTTATGAAAATAATGAGAAACTGCGTTTTTCCCTAAGAGCAATTGCAATACTCATTAGATAAGCCTCCCCCCGCCATTTTTTCATCTCTTGCAGTGCTGTTATAAAATGCAGCAGTCCCATAATTTATAATAGATGTTAATTTTATTATAACTTTTCAAAATCAATGTTCTTATTAATGGATATAGCGTAACTATATTTTCTCATATAAGCATCACTCTGAAAATTGGGTTAAAATGTGGATTAATTTGTCTTCATACCACATACCCTGGATATAAAATTAAATACAGTTCTGAAAAAAATGAATTAAATTAACGAATGTATCCCACCTGCGTACTATTTCAGTTAATCAAATAAATTTTATCTATTTGTGTAACACAGTTTTTCTCAAATGAGACTCAACTTCATCACATATATAGCATTAACATATATATTATTCGTTTATTCATTAAAAATTTGTTAAATTGGTTAATGAATTATAAAATGATCTACATCTCAAATATTTAAAAAAAAATCGCAATAGAAATGACAATAAAATTGAAGGAATAATCTACTATTCCTATATAATATTTTAATCTTGTAACAAGCTTCAGCTTTATATTCTGTTATTTTTAAATTTAAATTTAAATTTCAATCTAAATATAAAATACTTCTATATTTCTTATATCGCTTACGAATTGTACCACTAAAAATTTATAAAATTGTATTGGATAAAAATATAGTATTATTATTTAAAAAATCTATCCGATAGACTTGTTTATTCAAAGCAGCATACGTTAAATTCTGATTCGTTAAATATTACTGATGTATTTAATATTCCCTGATTCAAAGATTCTTACCACTATTAATATTACTATTATATTACTATTATTCTTACCATTCAATTATAATTATTGTTTTTAACGTTGTGTTATCATTTTTCTTATAATTTTATTATCATAATTATTCTTATTATTCTTATTCAATTATTATTACTATTATTTTTATTCTACAGAGGGTGTTTACACATTTTTAGAACGATTTCAATAGAGGATTAAAAAATGAAAATATTTTGTTAAAAAAAGGATCTGGCAACACGTTATTATTTCAAATTAAGATTATCGTCTGCTACTTTCAAATTCATTTTTCATTCAAAATGGCGCCTGTAAACAAGCTGTGGATCGAAGAATACGTTTTTGCGCTTTCCGAAGAGAAATATTCTTATTCCATTATTAAAAACGTTGTGAAACGCATGGTATAAAGATTTCTAAGTGCAAAATAAGCAACATTATTAATTGAAAAGGGAAAGACCGTCAATCAGAACTTCTACATAAAAAGAGGACTCCAAATGAATACTTAAACAAGGCACGTACTGTTGCAAATATTTCTAAAGTGAGATCACTGGTAACAAGAGAAAATCCCCCGACGCAGAAATCAATTGCAAACTCTTTAAGAACTTCTGTAGCAACAGTAAATAAAATAATAAACCAAGATTTATAACTTAAAAAAGCTAAAAAACATAATCTTCACCGTCTTTTGTCGAGGCATGTGGCTCAACGCAAGACATGTTGCAGAATCCTGTATGAAAATTACTTATCAGGAGATAAATGGAAATAAGTTGTTACCCTTGATGAAGCATGGGTTTACCTAAATGAGTGTAACAAAAAAAAAGGTCCATTTACTATCGCAAGCGCGGAGAAAAAAATGTCCAAACTTGGTGCCGAGAATGCAAAGAAAGCTTCAGTAAAGGCTTTATGATTGTTGAAGGTTTCTCTTACAATGGGAAATTAAAAATAAAAAAGTGGAAAAAAAGGTTAAAATCAACTCATCATATTATCAGGAGAATTTTTTGCATCCAATATTTACAGAAGAAATTCCATTTTTTTTATTCCAACAATTTTCAGAGTATAAAACTGCAATGAGGTAAAGCCAGCAGTCATACCTCGAAAACTACCACTGCATTCCTTGAAAAAATGAAAATTAATACAGCTATTGCATATATACCTTTTTGACATATTTCTGCAAAGTCCTCTGATTTTTTTCCTATGAACTATTGTGCCTTTGGTCCGCTGAAAAGAGCTTTCTCTAAGCGCAAACCCACTACCATCGATGGACTTTGGAAAGTTGTGGAACAGAAATGGCAAGCAGTACCTCTGGAAATTTTTTGCGAAAAGCCCTTCTATCGTTGAAAGTATGATGCAGACTTACAGCTCAGAAACAAGGTTATCAGATGGAATATTTAAAAAAATAATCTTTACATTTTAAACATTAAAAAAATGGCTCCAAAATCGTTCTAAAAATGTGTAAACACCCTTTGTATTATTAAGTTTAAAGTTTTGCTTATCATTCTATTATCAATAGTATTCCTTTTTTTTCCATTATGATCTTCCTGTGTGAAGCTTGAATATTTTGATGGAAGGTGTTATACTTACTTATATATTTTTTTCATGCGTTATATGTTTATCCATATAACATTATATATGTTCATCCATATATAACAGAAATAAAATACGAAATACCAGGCAAAAATTTTTAAATTAAAAACAAGAGTATAGATATATTTCATGTTCATAGACTCTGCGTTATAAATCAGGGACGAAAATGCCGATTGAACGTTACTAAATCACGATATATTTACAAATATCCAACCTACTCAAAGTCAAACCCATTTTATAGCCAAGTTCTAGAATACATTCTTAGCCACTAGTATACCCAAAGCTTTCGCACCAGTGAAAAGAAGTCTTGAATAAGTAGTAATGAAAGGTTTTTTCTAATGGGTCCAAAAGTTTGAATTTTGTAATTTTTTTGCTATTTTATCGGTAAGTACTCTTTTAAATGTAAAACTGTAATACAATTGCTGGATACTTTAATTATAGAATTTGTGGAATTTTTCTTTAATAGAGAATTCTATTTTACTAATATTCCATTAAGAACTCATTCGTATATTCTTTAAGTTATAATCTTTACAAAACATGTGCTGTAAACGTTTTGTTTTATATTTCATTGGCACACATGGAATTTTCAGTCTTGATATTTTAGACTCGATGGTAAAATATGGCAGAATTTCCATCACTTTCCAAAATTTCAGGCACTTTCGAAGAGACCCCCCACCTCTTTTTGTCAAACGTAAACAAATAAACAGAAAAAAAAAAGAAGGAAAAAACATCGCGAGGGGGAAAAATCATAGTCTGAAAATGTAAAAAAAGAAAAAAAAAGAAAAAAAAAGGAAAGATGAAGAAAAGAGACCAATCTTGTCCCGCGCATAATGAGGCGTCATATCGGAAGCTTCGCAAACAACTAGGGGATAGCCTTTCCCCGCCCCCTCCTCCCTCCTTTCCCCTTCCATCTCCAACAGATGATGAGGAGGATGTAGGGGAACGGAAGGAAGGAAGAGAGGCTTTGGCACCACGCCAGGAAGAAGATTTCGCACCGTGACGAGACTCATCTCCCCCCACTCACATATACCACGAGCTTTAACTCCAATCCTCCACCGTTCCTCCTCCATCTACCACCCCCTCCTGTGGGAGCAGGTGACTGCGATCCGGTACAAAAGGGTTACGCCTTGTTGTGCACCCCGAGGAGTTTGGGATGGCGGCAGAAGGGGAAAGGGAGGGGTAAGTGACGGGGGAACACTTAGCCTCTTCCCCCTCCTATCCACCATCAGCCACTGGCGCCCAAGCATCCCCAACGCCCACATCACCCCACAATCTCTCCCCTTCTACCTCCTCCCTAGAGCAGAGACGGTTTTCCGCCGCGGTTATCGCTGGGGCCTATTCTCTACCATTCCCTTCTCTTTCCTATCTCCTCTTGCGGCTCTGGGCACGTTGGAATTCAGTCGCCGTGCTGCTATCGACTCGCACACTACCGGAGGCTCAAGTCTACCCACCACTCCCCACTCTCTCCCCCCCCCTCTGATCCGTTTATTAATCAGCTCGGGGGGAGGGGCTGAGGCCCCCCCGAACCCCTCATCCGCTCTTTTCGAACCACGAATCCCGCCGGAAAACCCGCGTGAGGAGAGCAGGAACAGCTGGCACGAGACAGACAATAGACTGTGGTATAAAGAAACATTTTTCCTTTTTTTTTTTCCCTCTCTATCTAGCGTCACTTTCTGTGACTACATTCCAACGATCTCCGCACCCCTATTTTCGGAACTCATCTTTCTGAGGGTCTTTTGGCCTTGATAGGGTCCACGTTCCACCACATGAATATCCCTACTTTGCGAAAAAATACAGTATATGAGAGTTGGACACTGATTATTTGATTTAAATGGGGCCGACCCGATTACGAATGTGAAATTTCAGAGAGTCGAAAAATTTGATTTAAATATAAAGACGAAAACGATAACATTCACCAAATAATCATATATTACCAAACTTTCTTGATAGCAAAGAAAGTTAAAAAGTACTGCATATGAGATTACTAAGATATGATTACTTAATATATATATAGAGAGAGCGAGAGAGAGAGGGAGAAAGAGAAAGTAAACCTGACTAAAGTGACCACCTTTGGGACTGGACTGCAATGGTCATCATAGACAGGTGGTCAGCATACACGAAGGACTTTGGTACGCATATAGGCATGACAAAGCCCCTACTAGTTCTCTATTCTCGCATAAAATGGTGTTCATTTTATTCATGTGGTTAATTTACTAGGTTCCACTGTATGTATATATATTTTTTTTTTAATTATTTTTTTTGCATGTGTCCTATATCCAACTTTTGTTTTGGTCTCTTCCTTAAAGCTGGAATATACTATAAAATAAAAATATAAGCGCTTTTTAATAATAATAATATTTAATTTATTTACAACAACCGAGAAGTATGAAACAAATAAATAGTCAGTAAGTACATAATTTGTTATAATATGCATATTATAAACAGTATTGAAACATATAAAATATTATTACATTTAGCAATAAGACAATTTCAAATTTATGCCCATAGGTAAACCTAATTAACTTGATAGTGGATGAAAGCATCAGAAAAAGACCAAACTTGATCTGACTAGCCTGATACTCCAAAATAAATTTTTAAAAGTGGTGAATGTCAAACAAAACAATAAAATCTTTTTAAGGAACCACAGAATAGGAAAGCAAAAGTTTATAAAGAGGACTTCAGATATGTCCGCATAGACCTTTTAAATAGAGAAAAGGAATCAATTGGTTTTATATCCAAAGTGAGATTATTCAAGAATCTGGGGCTAAGTTAACTAAGACTTCGATTACGGCAGGAAGTGTAGAATCCAGATAACGAGAACTGATGTTGATGCCTTAAATCGTAAATTGCCTCTGAAGTATTAAGACAAAATATATCCGATAATTGTCCATTTCTCAAACAACGAAACATTAGTAATCCTAATCGGAAATCAAATTAGACACTGGAAGAATAGTAGAGTTAGTCCAGTTTAAGTAATCGTAACGATATATATCCGTATGCAATTCGGAAAAATCTAAGTTGAAGGCTGGATAATAAAACTTATAGAAAAGCTATATGAAAAAAAAATCCGGAGACACTGCGTAATTGATCTGCATAAAGCAAACATGGATTTGAAATATTAAACCTAACTTTCCACTGTAAAACTATGTACGGCTTCGCGCTTAATTATTACAAAGAGTAAAACACTCTTACAACTTGCAAAAATGCACATATACATAGAGAAATACGGCGGTCTGTTTTGGAAATATGGATTAACATTCGATCACAGAAGTTAAGCAACCATGGGTGCGGTCTGTTTTAGAGAGG
>QLNU02015003.1:86753334-86770217 GCA_006491805.2 Dysdera silvatica
GAAGAAAAGTGCGGACGGGACTACCTTTTTATTCTAGCTATCTTGGTTTCTATGCTCAAAGTTTACAATGTGCCCAAAATTCCCGAACTTTTTACAACTCTATTTGGAAGGCGGAGAGCTAATAAAAACCAGAACGATTGACAATCAAATAAAGTGAGTAGAGACTAATGTGTTTATGTTTGCCGCTATTTATTGTTTTGAAACTTCTGCATATTTGAAAACAAAAACTTATGCAGTTGTTTCCATCAGTATGAATTAGATAACTTTCTAAATACAGTCGTAGGATACAAAGAAACAAAATCTTTTAGCATGGTTTATCGTTCAGGCTGAAATTCGAATATATATGCTTAGTCTTCATCATTCTAATTTCATCATTCTATCAAGATAGCTAGAATAATTCGTTCGTCCGTTTGAATGCAGAATGAGGGTTTGGAAAAGTTGTCCGCTATGGCAGAATTGTATTTCCATGAGAGACTGGGCGAAGCCATAATGATAAAATTAGAGTTATAAAAACCTGGGAGTTTTGGACACATTGGAAACTTTGATGGGAAGAAACCAAGATAGCTAGAATAAAGGAGGTATTCCCGTCCCCACCTTCATTGCTATTGGTCAATTGGACACAATCGACGAATAGGGAGAAAGGTGCGAACGGGACTATTTCCTTTATTCTGGTTATCTTGGTTTCTATGTTCAAAATTTCCAATGTGCCCAAAATTCCCGGGTTTTTTACAACTCTAGATGAAATACCACTCATAACCTCCAATGCGATGAGTTATGAAAGATGATTAGACGCATGGCGGAGTTCCGTGCATGGAGAAAGGGCAGGGCCAATCTGATGAAGTTTGATGAAGGGCATTAACCTGTGAACGATGAAGATGCAAATAATCGTAAAACAAGCAGGCCGAATACGCAGAACATCAGGTAGCAAGACCGAGCCGACGCGAAAAAGGAGGAAATGCATCACATTACAGGCAAATTGGATTAACAGCCGAAACAGCAGAGGCACCATTGGAGACAAGGATAAACACGAAACACAAAAGATTAAGCAACCGCGGACTGCGGAATTAAAAACACTGCCAAAACTTTAATGCATTCTTTGGAAGCAGGCACACGGCTATTGCCAGAAAAAAGCGTTGAAGAAAAAAGTTTCAGGGAGGTTAGGGGGGGGCAAGAAAAAAAACAATTAAACCGATTAAATTCACCGATGCGAGGCCTAACAGGGGCAGAAACAAGAACAATAACCTAGGACACAAGAAAAAGAAGGGGCAAAAAATAAATAAAAGTGAAAAAGGAAGGAAAAGGAAGAGCAACTTACCGAGCGTCTACTCCCTTCGAGAACCAGAGCTGGAATCGATAGTTAAATAAAGAAGGTAGGAACAAATGCACCTTTTTTCTTATTGGTCAATTTTTACATATTTTTGACGTCACTGGTGCGGAAAGAACAGATGCTGTTCGTAGAGTTATAAAAAAACCCGGGAATTTTAGGTCCATTGGAAACTTTGAACATAGAAACCAAAATAGCTAGAATAAAGGAGGTAGTCCCGTCCGCACCTTTCTTCCTATTGGTTGATTGTGTCCAATCGACCAATATGTTATATATATATATATAATACACCAAAGGGAAACAACATATCAAGCTCATCATGGGGGATTTCAATGCAAGAATTGGACAACAGGAACAAGGAGAGACATCGGTTGGTAAATACGGATATGGGGAAAGGAATGAACGTGGCGATCAACTCATCGAATTTGCAGAAGCTGAAAACCTTAGCATCATGAATTCATTTTTTAAGAAGAAACCGCAAAGAAAATGGACATGGAAACACCCAAATGGGGGAACTAGTGAAATTGACTATATCCTGGCAAACAAGAAATCAATTATTGAAGATTGCAGTGTACTGAACAGATTTAATACTGGAAGTGATCATCGAATGGTGAGATGTAAAGTGCACTTAAATACTAAATTAGAACGACAGAAGCTCATTAGGAAACAAGTAAGTAAGAGGGTGGATCTAATGAAACTGAAAGTAAATACCGAGGCATTCAAGTTGGAATTAAAAAATCGCTTTTCTGCACTGGAAGGACTTATTGATGAAAGTGATATCTCAGAAGCAAATGAAAACATTGTTAAGACAATAGTTGAAACTGCTGGGGAAATTGGTGGTGTAACCTGTAAAAAGCACAATAGCAAATTATCTGAGAAGACGAAACAGCTCATGAAAAGGCGAAGAGATATGAAGGTGGACAATCGAAATACCAGTTCCAGGATTGAGTACATAGAACTTTGTAAAACTCTGCGCAAAAGCATGAAAGAAGACATAAGAAAATTCAACTGTGAGCTAGTAAGGAAAGCCATTGAAAATAACAAGAGCCTTAGGGTTGTTAAAGGAAGTTTATCTGTTGGGAAGAAACACATCATTGCATTAAAAGGAGAGGATGGCACCGTAACAAGAAATAGGGAAGAAATACTTAGAAGAGTTGAAGAATTCTACAAAAAACTATATGAAAGTAACAGTGAATTAAACGAAGACATTGAAATAGTCGAAGGAACAGCTCCTAAAATCTTAAAAGAAGAAGTTTCATTTGCAATAAAAAATATGAAGAAAGGAAGAGCCCCTGGTGATGATGGTATTACATTAGATATCCTAAAAGAAGCTGGAGAATATGTAGAAGACATACTTGCAAAATTCTTTACCAAATGTCTTAACAGCGGTAACATACCAAACCAATGGGATTCTGCAACAGTAATTCTTTTGCATAAAAAAGGTGATAAAGAGGATTTGAAAAATTACCGACCAATTAGCTTGTTACCTGCTATTTATAAAATCTTCACAAAAGTTCTAACACATCGCCTGCAGAAAAAATTAGATGCAGCTCAACCAAGAGAACAAGCTGGATTTCGAAGTGGATTCAGTACAGTGGACCATATTCAAGTATTAAGAGAATTAATTGAAAGAACACATGAATATGAACTTCCATTGTGTGTTGCATTTATTGACTATGAGAAGGCCTTTGACTCTATAAAAACATCAGCAGTCATCAACTCTTTAAGATCAACAGACATTGAGGATGTGTACATTGACATGGTGAAACGTGTGTATAAAAATGCAAGTGCAAAATTTCGGTTACATAAAGATACCAAAACTATCAAACTTGGCAAAGGGGTGAGGCAGGGAGATACCATTTCTCCAAAACTTTTTACTTCTGCTTTACAGATGATTTTTCAGCTGATAAATTGGAATAACAAGGGAATAAAAATAAATGGTGAATATTTAAATCATCTGCGGTTTGCTGATGACATTGTTATTTTTTCAACGGACCCATTAGAACTCCAAGACATGGTACAAGAGCTCTCAACTAGAAGTGAAGAAGTTGGACTCAAGATGAACCTACAAAAAACTAAGATCATGTTCAATAATTTTGTAGAGGAAACAAAAATACAAGTTGACAACACTGAGCTAGAAATTGCTGATTCATATATTTACCTTGGCCAGCTGATTTCAATGGATGGCAACATTATGAAAGAACTCAACAGACGTATTAAACTTGGCTGGAGTGCATTTGGAAGAAACAGTTTTATCCTGAAGGGGAAATTGCCTTTGTGTCTAAAAAGAAAGGTCTTCAACCAGTGTGTATTGCCAGTCCTCTCTTATGGATCAGAGACATGGAGTCTAACAGTTGGAGCAATACGAAAGTTACAGACAACGCAAAGGAGCATGGAGAGGTGCATGCTTGGAATAACTTCTGAGAGAGCAAAATCAGAGTAGAGGGACATCATTATTAAAGCAAGTAAAGGACCGAAATGGCGATGGCTGCATATTGCAAGAAGAACTGATCAACGATGGACAACAGAAATTCTGAACTGGATTCCAAGAGACCACCGAAGACCTAGAAAACGTCCTCAAACTAGATGGGTGGATGAAATAAGAAAACAGGTTGGGGTGACGTGGAAGCGAATTGCTCAGGATAGACTTGTGTGGAAAGCATTTGGAGAGACCTTCATCCAGCAGTGGATAGATAATGGTTGAATATGATGATGATGATGATATATATATACCAACTGCATACATACTAACTGTCATATTATATCTGGATTTCTACGACAGTAGGGTTTCTCATAAAGTCACAAACGGGATTTTCTCCCATTCCTCCTCCACAGCTTTCCACAGTCCATCCAAGGTAGTGGGTCGGAAGAAGTAGAAATCGTTTATAACGACGCCGGTTTTAACGTATTTCGACCAACCGCTTATAACAACTGAATTTTTACAAAGAGTTTGGTTTCCTATTCTACTCCTTACCCATTTATAAATACATCGTATATAACGAAGGAACCTGCTATAAGGAAGGAGATTTTTTACTCTTAAGTATATTATAAGTAGGGATCTCTCCTCCGTATCAGCATACGTCATACATCGTCACAACATGCACCTTGTGTTATTAAAATTTAAGCGTTATTTTAATCTTGTTTATTTACAAATGTTCGTGGAATTTACATTACTGATAGTGCGGAATTTGAAAAATACTGAACCTTTAAAAAATCACTCATGATTTATCGATTGAATATCACGAAGACCCCATTTTTTAGGGGCGCATTCGCTCCTTTCAGCCTTGAGTCCATACAAACATTAAGTACTGTCCGGAAGTCGTTATCACTATGAATATGATAAATGTCGTAGGTCACACTTCTTTCCTATATTACATAATTCAGTATTTCTGCAATTTTTTAATTAAAAAACTTACTTTGTATTTAATGTGAACATACATATATTTTTATATAGCAATTAAATTCGTTGTAATTAAGTATATATTTATTTCATTTTTAAAAACAACAACTTCTATATTCTTTTACTATCAAAACAATTTATAGAGGGCTAAAGTCTTTTACTCTATCCTGATTTAAAAAAAAAATATGGTTTACAAAGGCCATCGGTTATAACGACTGAAAGTGCATGGTCCTTTGAAGGTCCTTATTGTTGATTTTCACTGATTATATATCATCATATTCAACAATTATCCATCCACCGTCGGTTGAAGGTCTCTCCAATATATATATATAGTGTCGTCTCATGTACTCTGAAATAGGATGTTGTTCACACATTTTTGTTCTTAGAAATGCAACTCGCGACTACTGTTTTCCTTTTCATCTTTTCTCTTGCGTTTGAGAGGAGGTGGGTGGGAAGTTACAAAGGTATAAGGGGCCGTTCAAATATTACTCAAACACATTTCTGTCCATTTTATTCCCCCTCCCCCTTGTAAGAAAAAAATGAGCAAATGCCAGCGCCCTCGCGCCCATCCTCATGTTAACTTCAGTTTTCTAACATTTTGGTACATAGAAGTGTTCGAAATAAGAATGCAGTGTATGATGAAAATTATAATACTTATTTACATTTTTATTCTAATATTGAGCACTTATTTATAAGTTCGCTATAATATTAAATGCTTATTTATAAACGACGTAATCACAATAAATTACAGAATTGAAAAAGATTTAGTACACTTTTGATAACTATTTGGGTGGGCATATGCCACCATTATCTGAACCGTACATCAGTTTATAACAGCTTATTAAAACTTACGTTGGAAACAAATAGTGCGTAATAAGTAAGAAAAGTGGATTTGCTAAAATACGTTTATTAAAATTCATACATCTATTGTAATTTCAAAATGGCAGAGAGGCCACGGGAAGCCCTGGAGGGGCCCCAAGCTAAAAGTGGGTACGAATGACTTGATTCGTACCCACTTTTCAAGTGACGTGAGAATTGGCATTAGAGAATTGACGTTCACGCATCCAGTACGAATCCCAGATGTGGGAAGGGTGTCGATTTGTATAAAAGTGGCGAAGTAATCTTAAATTGCAGGGGGTCCCAGTAGCACAGTTGGTAAAGTATCCGTGTGCGGATCCTGCTAACGTAAGCTGGGCGGAGGGTTTGTTCCTTTTAGTATCAGGCTCCCTGTGCAATTTGGTGACTTTGGTGCGGAGCCCCTGTGCAATCCCCCCTTCCCCCTATTGCCTGCCCTGCCCTTCGTAGCAAAAATTGAAACATTCCTTAGGTAAACTTCTTTAATCGGTGTTGCGAGTCTCGAGATATTTATTTTTCAAACTAAACTTCTTGCTTTAGAACCAAGAGGGCTCCCACGGATCTTGAGGCCTCCTATGTTCGTAGTGCACCACTGAGGAAAGTTTCCAGCCCTACGTAGGAGCCTTAAAATTTTTATGAAATTGCGCCAATTATAAAATCAAGTCGCCAATCTCAGCAACCACAAAAAATGCCAACACGCCCGGAAAGCTGTTTGACGAGGCAATGTAGCAACCCCGCGCTGGAGTTGAAATTTTCGTGGGAAGCAACTTTTTGGTTTGTAAGCGCCATTGGTCATTATAGATCCCGCCTCTGTGAAATAAAAGTATGCATAACTCCGTGGATATTCATTTCCGACCCTCCGACCCCCCATGTACAGGGCCATTATGGTCCATTTTGCACAAGGATCACGACTATATACTTTTAACTCGGTGTTTTCGGAACACCCTGTATATAGAATGTGTGTATTGATAATCTTTATGATTATGGCATAATTAGCGATTTATACCTATGATTGTTTAAACTATGAATTTAAAAAAATGAAAGGTATATAATAGTATATATTTTTGGTTCTGGTCCCTCGTCTCAAAAAAAAAAAAAAAATTACTGGGCCTCATCCTCATGAAAGTTGAGAAGCGCTAATTTATGGGATCAGAGGACTACAGAGTCAGCTGTTATACTCATCTCTCCTATTAGCCTCGTGCACAGTAACTATCATCAGTTTCCGGCAAACAGTATTCATTTTGTTTGTTCCGAAATACTGAAACTGTTGTTGTTAAGAAAGATGGGAAAGTGGCCTCAATAGTAGTTCTGTATTTCCAGAGGAGGGTTGTGTGAAGTCGAAAATAAAGTAGAGTGTGGATCGATCCCATTTGAGACCATAATTATGTAACATACTACTTTTAAAATATCTGACGAATAGATTTATTTGTTTTATTTTTTATTTTTCAATTATGTCGAAACTCGATAAGTGCACATTGACGTGGAAACAAAATTTCATGCAGTTAAGAGGGTTATACATTTAAGCAAACTTCTTTAAAACACTATGTGTAAAGTATTTTTCTGCCAAATTGTTGCAGTATTTCTTACTATTAAACTGAGTAGTCCTACCTCCAAGTTTAAAATCATGTAGAGCACCTATTTTAATAATTATACAAAGCACTCTCTGTATATCATTTTATTCATAAACATAAGAAGTACAATACCACTAGGTTTCGAAAAACTTAAAATCTCTAACTTCTAATCAATCCTACTCTTTAAATTATTTTTTTCAATTTACTGTAACTAAACAAACTCCGCTATATATATGAACTCAAAACCGTTTGATAAATAAGCACGTTTTCTTATCGACAACTCCTTTTAAATATAGTCTAACTTCGATGTAACGATATCTTCGATTTAACGAATTTTTTATTGGCCCAAATTGTATTAGATTGAGTCCAATGTTATAGTTTCCTGGATTTAACGTTTGCTTTCTTAAACTTAACGATAATGTTTCGTCCTTAGCCCACAGCAGCAAGTAGAATTTCAGTTAGAAAATCAACTGTTGTCAGAAAATTAACTTCAATTGAGTTCACTCTCAAATAAAGCGTATGCTAGTTTACAATACAAAGATGTATTTATTGGGTTTTGCCAAAGAGGATCTTTTCGATGCATTTGAAGAAACTGCAATAAAATAACAAGTAATGTTAAATGCCAACTCCCAAAACAAATCAAAAACAAACATCAATCTTGATTTCTTTTGAAGTTATTTATTATATATATACCTTATTTACAACCCAATATATTTATTGTTTATATATTTATTATTATTAATTATATTTATTAATATATTTATATATATTATTATCTTATGCTTACTAAAATCAATACGTATTTTTAAGAACGCTGGTAAGCTTTTTATGATTATCCTTTTCCATAATTTTTATTTCAGTTCTGACCACTAGCTCATACAGGATTTTTGCTCGCGGGGGCGGGGGGGAAGTAAAAATACAGTTTTTATATAATAGTTTTTACTTTTAACGTATTTTAGAAGAACGAATTTTCAGTCCAAGGAATAGCTCGGGTCCCATTGCACTCCCGTGGATGCGTCATTGGTTCCGATAAATGTATTCCCCCGATTTAATTGTTGTTTTCACTGATCCAGTGAAAACAGTTAAAGCGAAGTTAGTTTGCATATGCAATTTGGGGACAGTATGAGAGACACAAACACACCTATTTCGCTCGTTATCCAATGCGCGAAATTCTGTTAACGTGGGGAAGTGCTACTTCCAGTGTATGGATGTTCCGCTAAAATTCTATGCAAATGCGAGCGCAGTTCCTTGAAAATTTGCATGTGCACATAACAGGTTGAAATTCCACAGTAAAACACGAGTTTTTCTTTAAAAAATTACATGCGCGTATGGGGTTTGTGTGGCTGTGAATGTGCAGATAAGCGGGTTTAGACTGAAAAAGATATGATTTTTTATATTTAATATTTTAGGCACTCGTGAAACTATGCGATGTGCATTTATGCAATCTCGACTGTATAAGGCAGTAGTTTTTAATCTGATGTTAATAATAAGAATTCAAATAGTTTGCGACAAACATGCAAGGGCTTCACATGGAGCATGCAAAGAATCCAAAGGGTTAAATGTGTAACAATAATTTAGTTTCTGGAATCGCTGTAGTAAAATGTCTTTAGGCTGCTGTTGCTCCTCAAAACGTAACATATATTTTTAAAGTTATATTTATCATTTTGTAAATAGTTGTGGTTATATTTTGCTTCAAATTACGGTATTAGCACAATGTATGCAATCTCCGAATTAGTGAGAATTGTATTTTGATGCCTATTGCTGTTACTCGGCATTTCCTAGGTTTTGTAGCCAAGTTTTGAATGTCGTAAACGTTCTTGCTGACATTGAACATTTCAAATTCGTTCTGTAATGTTTTATGGCAAATTTTTCGCCAAATTTCGCCAGTTTTTATCACCAATTCTCTCATCAAATGCGTAAAAATAGAATAACGTTTCCAGCATTTATTTTTGATTTAACTAAACGTACAACTTTTTTCTGATTTTAACATAAATTTTTAAAGCAATTGGGTCACTTTACACTGTTCAATTATTTTAGCCTTAGTGAATGGGATGACGAAAATCTCTCAAGAGCCATCACGGTAGTGCGCAAACCTCAAAAATCATTGATATGAGATATGGTAATTAAATAACATATAATGTGGCATTTTATATAATATTTGAACTTGACTATAGACGCCTGTAGAGATTTTGGCGAAAACAGAAATAAACTTGGCTGGAATTTCGCATACAAAATAAGTTTTGGTAACACTGCATTATCAATGATCCACTCTGCTTAAAATTATTCTTCTGATAAAGATTTACAGAAATGCATACTAAAATGCATGCAAAGTGCGTATCTTTGGGCCTTTTACCATACCTATAACGTATACTGTGTAAAAATTCTGTATAATTTACCGTGTGTTATGTAACATGTGAAATTGTACTGTGTAATACGTATACAGTGTATTTTATGTAACGTGTACTAAGCGTACAGTGTGCTATGTGTAAACATTGTGCACAATGTACTATGTGTAATCTGTGTTATGTGCACTGTGTAATTTGTGTAATCTGTGTAATATGCATTGTGCAATCTGTGTTATGTGCACTGTGTAATTTGTGTAATCTGTGTAATATGCATTGTGTAATCTGTGTAATATGCATTGTGTAATCTGTGTAATATGCATTGTGTAATCTGTGTAATATGCACTATGAAATCTATGAAATGTGTACTGTTTAATCTGTATAATATTCACTGTGTAATCTGTGTAATTTGCACTGTGTAATATGTGTAATATCCATTGTGTAATATGTGTAATGTGTACTGTTTAACCTGTATAATGTTCTCTGTGTAATCTGTGTAATTTTCATTGTGTAATATGTGTAATTTTCATTGTGTAATATGTGTAATCGGTGAAATGTGACCTATGAAATCTTTGAAATGTGTACTGTTTAATCTGTATAATGTTCACTGCGTAATCTGTGTATTATGTACTCTACAGCCTGTGTGTAATGTGCACTCTATACACTGTGTACTGTGTGACGTGCACTCTATACTATGTATAAAGTTCACTCTGTAGTTTGCGTACTGTGTAATTTGTCCAATATGCGTTGCATGTAATGTTTACAGTGTAATATTCAAGGACGGCAACAGTACTTTACAGTACTGGCTAATGCTAACAATAATTAATATGAAACTTCATGTATGCAACTAATCTACATCAAACATGAAATACATATATAGTTTAACGTAATTGACTTTTGTACTATTTGTATGAATTTATTATTCATGAATACATTTACGAGTATATCATTTATGTATATTTTCATTAATTCATTATCTTACAATAAAATTGAGTGCAAAATATGTCATTTTCTCGCTATATGAAACGGAATGGTTACCTCATACAGAAATTCTCTTTTTATACGAAATCGGTGTTGCACAATCCATGTAAATATAGTGCTTTTCCCCCCGAACGCAGAGGGGGGGATCAAACCCCAACCCTCTCGAAAATATTTGCTATACACTTGAAGGTAGAGAGAGAGAGAGAGAGAGAGAGGGTCGTAAGCAACAAGCTCGACCTACAAGCATGCTGGTTAAAAGAAATATTTGCGTTCTGATTTTCGGTTTGCAAAAATTCTCATCAAGATCTTAAAAGTTTTCGCGATAGCACAGATGAACAAATAAGTTCTGTATTCTGCATCCTAAATTATAGCGAGTTTGTTAGTTTATTTCATCGCTATATGAATTCATTCATTTTCCCAAAATTTTTAAAGACCCTTTTCACAAAAATTAACCGATTTAAATTTTTCTTGGCTAATTCTTGCAACGAAGCGAAGTAAGTTGCTAAGGGAAGGAGACACCGCTAAAGTCGTAATCTGTACAGAAGTTAATGAGCTAAGCAATAATAAATACCATTATTAATTATTTTAATTAGCCGCAAACAGAAACCTCTCAAATTAAGTTCGGAGACTCTGTGACAATATTTAGTGGAGAATAAAGATAATATTTCGGAGTAAATTGAAACGGAATAGCAGTGAGAAATATGTTTTCAGGTTTGGAAATATCTGAAATATTTTTTCACATATTGCAAATGAAACAAACCTTAATGTTAAATTATTTGTTTTGAAATTCACATTCTTATGCATTCACGTGGAACAAAATAGCCAACTTAATGTTGCCGCTGGATATTTAAGGACGCTTAGGTCTCAGAAACTGATTCCAAATAAGACATGGACGTTTGCGAGTTTGTCGTTGTTTGGAGGTTCCGTTACGTTATCTGTCCGAATAGGTAAGACTGGAATGTTCAACTTGGGGAGTAAGGGGATAATAAATATATTGTGGCATGAATGTATGTTATAATAATAATAATAATAATATCAATAATGATATTATTATTTCTTTCACAGCTATAATAGGAAACATTGGACATACTAATAGAAAAAGTGATATTTATTGAATATTACTGACGCAGACGACATATACTAACAAAATAATTGGCATGTACGATTTATTAGAATTTCACTGTACTGAAATCGTTTTAAATTGTATGAATATGTCATCAAAACGCACTTTCTTTCGAAACGTTTGTGTTGAAGCGAGTGTTTTGAAGACTCGTTATTAGAAAATGCATAATAATATATGTTTGTTTCCATTTCTTTTATTTACTATATACAACATTAAATCTTATTTAAGAAGGATCTTTTCCGTAAGTTATTAATAGTATTGAATTTCAGACTTATGTATCTCTACGGAACAAATTAGAAATTTAATTTGGCGTTAAGAAACCGATTAAGATTCGTGACTGACCCCTCTACAATGAATCAAGTTAGGATCCATATATGATTTGTAAACGACCCATATAAGATGACAACGTTTTTACGTGACGCCTATAGGATAAATAAAGATTTGTAGTTCAGCCCTATAAAACGATTTCATGTTATATAATAACGATTTAAACCTGTGATCTACAATTTTATTCGAAAGAGCGCTCATCTTGCGAATTATTATTATTATTATTATTACCGATTTGCTAATTTAGAAACTGGAGCTCACTTACGACGAATTTATTAAACATCATAAAAAAAATATAAGAAATTTTGGATAATTTAAAAATAAAATTAAAAAACAATTGGTAGAGAGAATCATAGGGGTGCAGGATTAATGCTGCGATTGTTTTAATTTGAAAATGCTCTAACATGTCACTCTGGCCTTATTTTATATTATTTGACTTGACTCACCTTTTGCTTCAATTATTTATTAATTATAGCATACGGTCGCGAACGAGTTATGCTACAGCATTTACTTGGGATCCACGCATATGATGAAAAATCATAATTTGTAACTTAACTCGTGTACGTTGTTGATGTATCTTAGTCATTCATATATGCAAATATACTTCCGATAGATTGATTGATCGATTGATAGATCTGACCTTCCGCTTATTTGCTCAAAATTGAACATGGCTAGATGCTTATATAAAGATGGTGATTCGGAGATCCTGTTAGATCATCTGTCATATCCGTTTGGAACATCTTTTTAGAATAAATCAATTAGCCCTGTATGAAAATATAAGAATTTTGCATATTGGAAAGAATGGTATTTTTAGCTAAAGAATATTTTTAACACTAACGGTAAGCCTTGCTTATTTTGCCAATACTGCTAAAAAATAAAAAAATCTTTTTAAAAAAAGCCAATATTTTTGCATCGCATTCTACCCTTATTAGCAGCTAGAGGACTCTCCTCACATTTGAATACCTAATGGTACATGAGAGGCAAAAGCGGAGATCCAAATGCTGGTCCGCTGGAAGCTTTTTAACTATTTTGACGGTGGTGGTCTGAAAACTACGTAGGGCGTGAGCAGGGACCGAAACAGGGTGGGGGGGACTGGGGCGGCAGATTGCTAGTTAGAACCGAATGAGGGGGTCGGGTAGGTGGTGTTCAAGAGAGACGAATCTCTTCCTTCCAATTGGTCGATCCATCATCCGCATCGATCCAATCCCTCCTTCTTCATCCTCCCTCTGCTCCTTTCCTTCTACGTCTTTCGCCCCCTTCTCCAACTCTACAACTTACCGACCCACCCGCCCCTGTATCCTGCCCTTCGTTCGATTCTTTCCCGGCGCCCCAATTAAGAAGGAGGAAACGAGGGAAAAAGATAAAAAGAAGAAGAAAATGGGGAAAAATAAAAAGTGGGTCCTCGTTCTCGGCTTATTGAGCCTTCAAGCTTCACCTTTCTGGACACACACATACACACGCAGCCACGCAGAAGGACAAACTTGCGCAAGCACGCGAGATTGTGGCAGCAATTCCACGAAAACGGAAGCATGGAACACCGTGGCCGACACATATTTAAAACCGGCGACCCGAAAATATATTGCTTCTTAAGAATTAAAAAAAAAGCCAATAAAATCACATTTCGTGCTCTATAGAAAAGTCGTAACTTAAGAAACAAAAATGAATAATAATATTATTGGCAAAGCACAACATTAAGGAAATTAGATTTAAGTACAAATTTGAAAAACAAACGAACTTTTTTAAATTTATGTGAAATAAAGGTGCACATTTAATTTTAAATAATTTCGTAACGCCATGGGTCACTAATTTCCAATTAGTGATATTAAAGTCAATGGTTTTAAAATAAAATACTTATTTTTTCAGTAAGTTTTCAAATTCTGATAAGGTATTAATCCTTATTTCATCATTGTCTTTTTCTTAATAAATTTCCTAATTACATGTTTCTCGATTAATTTACAGAATAATCTATTCTTTCTCCTTAAGTTTCCTTGTTCTAAATATTTATCTATAATTGTGAATAGAAATAATGTGAATAGGTAAACAGAAATAATGTTAATGGATAAATAGAAATAAGATTAATGGGTAAATAGAAATAATATTAGTGGATTAACAGAAATAATGTTAATAGATAAATAGAAATAATATTAGTGGATGTATATACTTTGTTATTTGCTTCATATTTTTGTTATTCGCTCTTCTCGCGTTATTCAATTAATATTGTAAACAAAAAAAACAAAAACAAACAGATATTACCTCTCGCGTTCAGTTTTGAGTGCTGCCTCATTATTATTATATAGTGTTATAATTTATTATTAGGAACTGTTATTATTATTATCTTCGTTTTTGAATTTTTTTGAATCATGTGTTTACTTATTGTAGGAAATATCATCACTGTCGACATTCGTACGAACATAGGTGTACGCAGAATGTTCATAAGGGGATTATAGGCTCAATAGGAGGGTTACAGATATACAGCTTGCATATTCCTATGTTAAATATACAAAATTTCATTGCAATGGGGGTTACAACCCCATCAGCCCCCTCCTGCGTACGCCCCATAGCATTGTTACGAATGAGATAATCACCCTGCAGTTGTACAGCGATATCTTGCACTTCTAACGTAGCGCCAATCCAGATAGAATTTTCCACAGCGCTAAACAAAGAACGCTTACTGATTCAGTTCAGTCCAAGGACTTGGTCCCTGGACCTTGTGAACGTCCTATTTCTGGAAATTGTAGGTCTAACGCCCTACAATGGCCTGGTGTTGATGCATTTGTTTAACATGCCATCAGCCGGAGTTCGATTTCTAAATATACCGTGAATTGCTTGGTCATCTTCTGCCCAACATAGTCCGGGGTTTGGTTCCCTAGGCCATAAGAGGTTCGGATTCCTCGGAAAACTGTAGCGCCCAGCTCATAATGACGTTTGCAGACCTTGCGTCATAAAACTACAAAAATATGAAGAGATACGTATCTAAGTTATGTAAAATAAAGGACATCAAGTGGCCTTAAGAAAATCAAGCTCTGCAAAAATAGGCAGATATAAACGGTACAATACACCAATCTGTCTGTAAAAAAGTGTTGATAGTACTACTGTCAATACATAGAGTCTTTAGGGCAATTATTTTTTAGTTCCAGTATTGGTTACTCATTTCAATATTGGGCGGAGTCATCATTAGATACCTTCTCCGATTCGGAGATTAGGGGCCAATTTGGACAACCTTTCCCTATTTCTGCTAACACGGATAATGTCTAATAACCTATATTGCATATGTATTTAGTGTTCTGTGTTATGACTGGGTGTAAACGTTATTTTGGGAGCTATTTGTTTTTAGTTAGCGTGAGCAGAAACACAGGCTTAAGAAGAATATTTTTTAAAATTTTTAAATTTACTTTTGTACTATGATACTTATTCATAATCCCATTAATTGTATTATGTTTGAGTCTTTTGAAACAATTTTAAGAAATTTAGAAATGATGAAAGAGCTTATACTGCAGTTAGTTACTTGCAAACAAATTGCAATTATATAAACAAAATGCTTTTTTTTAAACTTAGAAAGGTAATGAAATTCAATTTTACACCGCTTTGCGTTATATTATTATAATTAACTAAAGCAGCATGGATTTTTTTTAAAACTTATTTTTTTATGTTTCAGGAAGTTTGGCGACGTAAGATATATTTAGTTATCATTTGGCGATTAAAATTTGCCTTTGGCGAACAAAGTAATGGAGTGTTCATGTTTTCATGTTAAACTGCAATACTATAGCGCAAGGATCGGTAACTTATGGCACGCTGGATAATTTAAAAGCAAAATTGCAAATATGACAGTCAAAATTATAAAAACAATATATACTACTTGTTTTAAAAATATCATAAAAGATATTTTTAATTTGTATTGATAGTTTGGTAAATACAGTAAATGTTTACAATTTGATTGGTCTAGATTCTCATGTGAATGAAAAGTTGCCGCATTATTTTGGCACAATACCCCAAAAAACTATCGCCAACTCTACTATATAAGGTATTGAAGAAAAGTTCCTATGTTTGTATCCTGCGTGTTCCAAGACGGTTTGTTGGTTATTTGAAACAGGATGCATGAATTAAGCTGAGAATCGAACCTTGAAACAATTATCTACAACAGCGTTTATTTGGGGCGAAACTCAGACTACCTGCCATGAGAACAATAGTCATAACTATTGAAACACTGAGGCACCAAAATAGAAATTATAGTAATACACTCATCAAAATAAAAGATATATATATATATATCACAATAAAAAGTGCAAAAAATAATAAGGTAGAATTTCTTATATCGAATTCGAACTGCTGTTTGTGGACAGCCTCTACGTATTGTATGTTTTGAGAATCACGTGATCATTGCGTAGCAAAATGTTTCCATACAGAGACATTGTTTAAGTCAAACCTGGACATTTAGTTTGTAGAACATTCTAAAACGTTATAGTTTTCAGTTTGCCGGAAATGTTCCTCATGTTATATTTATTATACATGATAAGAGTGAACACTTTCATGATAAGTAATTATACACATTTTTGTTCAGCAAGGCAATAGAAAGTTTATGTCTCATAATATAAGTGCATCGTGAACATAATACGTTTCAAATTATGTTTATCACATTCTTTTATTATGATAATAAATCGACCTTTACGTTTTGAAGCTCATACTAGAGCTGTTTTAGGTATAAGATAAGAAGAGATATCGTCCCCGTCCTGAACTTGAACTAGAGACCCCCCCATTGTGAGCAGAGTAATGGATGGATGCGCCGCTGTAGATTGTACAAATCATTCGAGGAATAAAAAATAGGATACTTAGATTTGCAACAGATGTTGTAAGAAATAGAAAATAGATTATTAATTTTCCAATGGTAAACGTTGTGTTATGAAACCGGAAGTGTACAACAAAACGGTGGCTGATGCGTCAGCCTATAATTCTAGGGGCTCCA
>QLNU02015003.1:86770317-86787334 GCA_006491805.2 Dysdera silvatica
ATATATACGATGTAATTTTGTATATATACATATGAATATATGGAATTGTAACCCTGAAACCCCTCTATGACCTTTCTGTGTGCGCTAATGTTTGGTTAATGGTACACTAAAAAGTTGAAAGAGAAACTGAAAAAAATATTGACAATAAAATTCGTAAAATTTAATATGAATAATTTGAAACTTCTTGTTTGCAATTATAAATTTTTTGGACATCATTATTACATTAAAAATTGAACATAATTTTAGTTGATAATGAATATATTCATTAGGATAGAGACAAATTTTTTATTTTAGCCAGATTACGCAGTTTTATTTGTATGTGTTTGCATACATATGCAGTAAAACCTCCATAACGTACACTTCCGAATAACGGACATCTCTATTTGGCACATACCTTTTCACTTCCCACTCCAAGTATCTGCTATATCGTAATACTCCTGACGAACAGATTATTAAGTTCCGAGAATACGGCTATTCGAAGCTTTTATTCGCTGTGTATTTTGTCGCAGTTAATCTCTTAACGAAAAGCTATATTTAAATTCGAGAACATATATCATCGAAACGACATTATATATTTCCACGGACGGTGAACAATTAATATGAATGCGTAAAGACGATGAAAAGGCGGAGAATGATTACTAAACTTAGTTCATAGAAAGGTGCTCAAATCATCATCAGTGAAACCTCTGAACAGCTGACACCTTGAGACTTAAGAAATCTGTTCGATGCACTCGGAAAAGTCAGCTATTCGGGCGTGCTGGGATATATTACAAGCATTGGGACCGGGAAGTGGAACAGTGTACTATATGCAGGAATCCGTGATTTGGGTGTGCCTGCTATGTAGGTTTCATTATAATCTTAATTGCGGATTGCTGGCTATCTTTTTTTGAACTAGAATACATATACGTTTCGAAACGACTTTTGTTGATCGTTGCCAAGGAGAAGTTTAGTATCTGAAGAAATGGATAACATCGAACGAACATTATTGCAAACAGATTTTACTTCAGTACCGTTGTTTGTTAGAGAACATAACAAAATTAGTGACGAGCATCTTTATTTGACGCCACAAAGCCGATTTACTGTACTCTGAATCTCAATATGAAGGTCAAAAATGGAAGGAATGACATCGTCAACGTATTAAAAAGTAGGGAGTTAATAACCAGTCCTGGCGAGTGGAATTTACTCACCATCTGCAACAAGATCTGCGATAAATACAATTCAAAACGAGGTATCAAATGAGATATTTTCACATTTCAAGGTATATGTGATGTTTACGAAGAAAATGGCAAAATGTGAAATGTCGTTCTAATATTAAATTACTTCCATATTATCATAGGAATGACTGTATGTAATATATTTCTTTTTATGTAGTTTCAACCTAGGTTAGTTTCAATTGAAGCATTTTTCATTGTTTTAAATAAAGTATACAATTCTTTAAAATGGTTTTAAATCGTGATTTTAAGGGTCATGTCAAATGGATTAGTTACAACGAACGTTTAAATTTTAGGACAATTTAAAATATGTTATGCATTAATGAAAGTAGAAAAACGTTTGTTACAAAAATTACATCTTTATAAGTGTTTTGAAGTTCCTACATTCTTAAAGGATGCCTTAATTAATCTAGAAGGCCAAAACTTCTTAGATATATCGGTAGCCTTCGTGAGATTTGTAGAGAACGCATACCTAGGGGGTAAATCCACATTATTTGTTTTTAAGTCCAAGCTTTTGGCTTAAACTCCAGCTCTTTTAATCCATATTACTGTATCATACTATAACTGTCAATCTTCTATGATTTAATGATTGATTTGTAATTAACTCGCTATTTATTTATTATGTAGTCACCATTAATTTATTATTGAGTCTCCTATTGGTGTATTATTAAGTCACTGTAAATTTATTTTTTTATCACTTTAGCTTTATCATTTTATCCTTGATGAATTATTAACTCACTATTGAATTATTATTAAGCCATAATTGATTTATTGTTGAATCCTTATTGATGTATTATTAAGTCCTTATTGATGTATTATTAATTCCTTATAGGTCTATTATTAAGTCAACATTTATTTAGTATTTTATAACTTTTGATTTATTATTTTATCACTTTAAATTTGCTATTTTATAATTTTTGATTTACTATTTTATCATTTTGATTTATAAAGTGAAACAACATATATTGTTACAGTTAACGTATGATTTAGTGGACAGATTGTGACGCATCAATCATCATTATACACAGTATTTTTCGCACTTTTCGCAAAATGTGAAGAAAAATTTATTGACCATCGCGAAAATGCGACAGGCATTTTTAACCACAGTTTATTCTCTGAAAACAGGATTCCCCGATTCCAGAATATCCGTTTTGCACTTCAGCGATCTTTTCTTGTTCCTTTTTGTTTCCTCTTCAAAATTCTTAACAGCACCTGTTAAGCATCGTTGATATAAATAATTTCATTGATACGATTTTTCGAGCAACGAAAGCAACTAATATTTTTTAGCATTTTGCTACAACTTTTTTCCCATTTTAGCATTTTTGCGACAGCATGTTTTGAGCCAGCTTAAACCCTGATTATACATATTATTCAAACCAGAGTTTAGGAGCCCAATATGCCTACATGAGCTAACTAATCCGTTATTAACATCTAACTGCATGAGCTAACTAATCCGTACTTAATCAAGTCAGGAAAAAGTGCTTCAATAGAGGAAAAGTAATGTGTTATTTTTAAGAGTTATTATCATGACGTGCGGAAGTTAAACACTATCAGGTTCGCAAAGGTAGTTGAATAATGTTAGATGATTTGACCTAGCATTTCGCATATAAGGTTTGTAAGTAAAGACAACGTTGTAAACTTTATTTACGATTATAAAGCTGTCTGTACATATAAATAGTTTGTGATAAGTTAGAATCTAGGGCAACAATATTTTACTGAAGTCGCCAGAATTTGGGGTTAAAAGAGCAAAGAAATCGCCAAAAGTACCGGAATTTAAACCTCAAGAATAAGCAATGTTATATTTACTTCGATCTCGAGCTCGGATGATCGCCAAGTTCACGTCATCAGGATATTTTGAAGATATACTGTAGACATGAAATATGTTGCGTCCTTTTTGGCTTCGAAATCCAGGTCGCTTAATCATACATGCAACGTTAATCGACGAAGTTCGTATATCTGGAAATGTTTAGGTACAGGGTTGAAATGCGGAGGATGGGGTAAGGAAGGAGAAACTCGTTCGGGTATCTGCAAACATCAAGATGGGTTCGTTATCTCATCAGTAACTTAAATGCTGAATTTCCATCTATTAAAGTAGTATTAAAATTCCTATCATAGCATAATTATTGCTCCCATTTTATTTGTAAATAGGTATACCGAACGATTTTGAAACGATCATACCATAGTTTTCCAATTGTGTCTGTCCATCGCAGATATCTAGTTGTAAATTGTCATAGGTTGGAATTGGTATATATATATATTCTATTGAAAGAGAGTAGGGAAACGGTATTCTCTATCCTTCCCCCTTCTTTTCTAACACAGTGTAATTCTCTACAACTGTTTACTTCACCGTTATTTTCACAATGTTTCACGTATTTTCCAACTCAAGTAATCATTTTTTGCCCGTTCCCATTTCTTACTTATAAGTTCCAGTTCTTACTATATGTAAAATTGTTCCTTCTTCTTATGTGTAAAATTTCTACCATTTCTTAATTTTTTAACATATTTTTCATTTGCAATATTATTTTCTCCAGCCTGGACGATCTCTGTACGACTCAGGCCTTTTTGATTCCTAAAATGTTTATGGGGTCAGACCCCCCCCCCCTCCACGTCGAAAATGGATGGACAATAAATAAGTATAGAACGCAATTGAAGATGAAGGATATAACATAAAATATATATTAATCATAATTTATCTTTTTATTCTCTCGCTGTGTCGAAAAAATATTACCTAATTTCACTTAGATAAAAAACAAATTCCTACAGTTTATTATACGGACATATACTAATAAGTTTGTAATAGCTGAAACTTGTAATCAAGCAACTGGAATAAATAAAAAAAATCCATTTAAGATTATGGGCGTTTTCTTTTTATAAAAATACGGGGAGAGGGGAAAGCTCCCACAACCACTTGGGACTCAAAACCAAACCAGGGAGAGTGGAAACAATCGCAATTATCGGGGCTCAACTCAATATTATCTTCAAGTTAGCATACTTGTTTCCACAAATTTATTTCTTTTAATATTTGTCTGCAGTCCCCATCAAATTAATTGGCTTGTTTTTTTAGAAAATTTTATATACAAGATCCTCAATCACCATTGTCTTAATAATATTTTGAAGGGTCTTCTATTTTTCATTTCTCCATCTACTACAGACTTTTTTCCCCCTTCTTAGATTTTCTGTACTAGATATAGTAGAAAATGAATAAAAATACAGATTTCGGGTAATTGTTTGTCACTAGAATGTTATTCTTTAATATTGGTGAATCGAATTGTTTCTTCGTTATTCAAGTTCGTATTTCACAAATTTACTACTCTCTGTCTAGATTTGATATAGATAGACATAAAATGGTCAGAGTCAACAACAATCCCCAGTTTGTACTTTCACATGAAATAAATGCTAAGGAGAAGAAGAAGTTTCAACATGGTCTAGACTCGATCCCAAGCGAGCGAGACAATGGAATGCTTCTGCAAATCGCCTCTTTCAACATTGTGAGTTTAAAATTAACAGCAGCTTTTAATTTTAAAATCAGTTTGCGCTTTACATCATACCTTTAAAATAGTTCTCCTATGTAATATATTATAAAATATCAAATTTCTTTTAAAGTACATTTGTTTTAAAACATAACCTAGCTTTCATGAAGTAATATGATTTTCAGGGTACAATGAAAGTAATTATTTATCTGTCACTACTACTGACTACTTACTGACTCCTTTTTTAATTTTTTTATTATTTAAGTTACCATCTTCCTACATATATAATATATATATATGTAGATGTTTGTTATATGAAAAGTAATTTTGGAATATCCAAACACATATGCAGTAATGCCTGTATTTATCCAGTTTTTGGAGTTGTGTTGAGGCAGTAATTCATCCTGTATTATAGACTAGATCAATGGTTTCCAAATTTTCTCAAGCCACGACCCACTTTTATAGTAACCAAAAGATCCATGCCCCCCACAATTATTTATAACCCCCAAAACACATTATATATATATATATATATATATATATATATATATATGGCCTGCAAAAGGGTTGCTGGTATCTAACTGGAAGGAGACCCACACGCTGAACGTATGTGACGATGTGTGGAACCGGCCAGGCCAGTAACCTAGTGTCCTACCCCGCCTTCAAGTGGTGCAGGCTGAGCTTTCTATTTATGAGGCAAATTAATATTTGCTGCACGGATAGAAAGGCGGAAGGGGAGGGCTAATTCACCAACCCGTCTAGCCAGCGTGGTGAAATTATGGCTAATTCCTCCATTATGTTGACACACCAGAAACCATGGCCCCTAGTCTCCAGGTGCTGGAGTGCTCCTGATCAAGGCAGCGGTCAGCGTGGCATGAAAGCAGGGGGTGCTAAGAATCACTGGAATGGCCCAGGCTGCCGTTTGTTATTGACCTTGGCAACGTATAATGGACGATCCCTTGCTTCTGAAGCAAAACTTCAGGAATTGGAAGAAGAACTTGACAAGATCAAATGGGACATTGTAGGACTCAGTGAAGTTAGAAGAAAAGGTGAAGAGTTGGTGGAACTTAAAAGTGGACATTTGTTTTATTATAGAGGAACGGAAACTGGAAGAACAAGTGGTGTTGGCTTCTTAATCAACAAAAGAATTAAAGACTACCTTCTTGAAGTCGAAAGCACGTCAGATCGAGCAGCGAGGCTCGTTGTTCAACTAACCCAGCGATACCAACTTCAAATAGTACAGGTATATGCACCAACATCAAGCCATACCGACGAAGAGGTTGAAGAATTTTATGAAGAAATCAAAGAGTTACACACCAAAGGGAAACAACATATCAAGCTCATCATGGGGGATTTCAATGCAAGAATTGGACAACAGGAACAAGGAGAGACATCGGTTGGTAAATACGGATACGGGGAAAGGAATGAACGTGGCGATCAACTCATAGAATTTGCCGAAGCTGAAAATCTTAGCATCATGAATTCATTTTTTAAGAAGAAACCGCAAAGAAAATGGACATGGAAACACCCAAATGGGGGAACTAGCGAAATTGACTATATCCTGGCAAACAAGAAATCAATTATTGAAGATTGCAGCGTACTGAACAGATTTAATACTGGAAGTGATCATCGAATGGTGAGATGTAAAGTGCGCTTAAATACTAAATTAGAAAGACAGAAGCTCATTAGGAAACAAGTAAGTAAGAGGGTGGATTTAAAGAAATTAAAAGAAAATACCGAGGCATTCAAGTTGGAATTAAAAAATCGCTTTTCTGCACTGGAAGGACTTATTGAAGAAATTGATATCTCAGAAGCAAATGAAAACATTGTTAAGACAATAGTTGAAACTGCTGGGGAAATTGGTGGTGTAACCTGTAAAAAGCACAATAGCAAATTATCTGAGAAGACGAAACAGCTCATGAAAAGGCGAAGAGATATGAAGGTGGACAATCAAAATACCAGTTCCAGGATTGAGTACATTTGAAAACTTTGAAAAACATTTGAGAACTTTGTAAAACTTTGCGCAAAAACATGAAAGAAGATATAAGAAAATTCAATTGTGAGTTAGTAAGGAAGGCCATTGAAAGCAACAAGAGCCTTAGGGTTGTTAAAGGGAGTTTGTCTATTGGGAAGAAACACATCATTGCATTAAAAGGAGAGGATGGCACTGTAACAAGAAATAGGGAAGAAATACTTAGAAGAGTTGAAGAATTCTACAGAAAGCTGTATGAGGGAAACAGTGGATTAAACGAAGACTCTGAGATAGTCGAAGGAACAGCTCCTAAAATCTTAAAAGAAGAAGTAGCATTTGCAATAAAAAGTATGAAGAAAGGAAGATCCCCTGGCGATGATGGCATTACATTAGATATCTTAAAAGAAGCTGGAGAACATGTAGAAGACATACTCGCAAAATTCTTTACCAAATGCCTCAACAGTGGTAACATACCAAACCAATGGGATTCTGCAACAGTAATTCTTTTGCATAAAAAAGGTGATAAAGAGGATTTGAAAAATTACCGACCAATTAGCTTGTTACCTGCTATTTATAAAATCTTCACAAAAGTGCTAACACATCGCCTGCAGAAAAAATTAGATGCAGCTCAACCAAGAGAACAAGCTGGATTTCGAAGTGGATTCAGTACAGTGGACCATATTCAAGTATTAAGAGAATTAATTGAAAGAACACATGAATATGAACTTCCATTGTGTGTGGCATTTATTGACTATGAGAAGGCCTTTGACTCTATTAAAACATCAGCAGTCATCAACTCTTTAAGATCAACAGACATCGAGGATGTGTACATTGACATGGTGAAACGTGTGTATAAAAATGCAAGTGCAAAATTTCGGTTACATAAAGATACCAAAACTATCAAAATTGGTAAAGGTGTGAGGCAGGGAGATACCATTTCTCCAAAACTTTTTACTTCAGCTTTACAGATGATTTTTCAGCAGATAAATTGGAATAACAAGGGAATAAAAATAAATGGTGAATATTTAAATCATTTGCGGTTTGCTGATGACATTGTTATTTTTTCAACGAACCCATCAGAACTCCAAGACATGGTACAGGAGCTCTCAACTAGAAGTAAAGAAGTTGGACTCAAGATGAACCTACAAAAAACTAAGATCATGTTCAATAATTTCGTAGAGGAAACAAAAATACAAGTTGACAACATTGAGCTAGAAATTGCTGATTCATATATTTACCTTGGCCAGCTGATTTCAATGGATGGCAACATTATGAAAGAACTCAACAGACGTATTAAACTTGGCTGGAGTGCATTTGGAAGAAACAGTTTTATCCTGAAGGGGAAATTGCCTTTGTGTCTAAAAAGAAAGGTCTTCAACCAGTGTGTATTGCCAGTCCTCTCTTATGGATCAGAGACATGGAGTCTAACAGTTGGAGCAATACGAAAGTTACAGACAACGCAAAGGAGCATGGAGAGGTGCATGCTTGGAATAACTAGGAGAGATCGAAAAAGAAACACTTGGGTGAGAGAGCAAACTAGAGTAGAGGACATCATTGTTAAAGTAAAAGGGCTGAAATGGCGATGGGCTGGGCATATTGCAAGAAGAACTGATCAACGATGGACAACAGAAATTCTGAACTGGATTCCAAGAGACCACCGAAGACCTAGAAAACGTCCTCAAACTAGATGGGTGGATGAAATAAGAAAAGAGGTTGGGGTGACGTGGAAACGAATGGCCCAGGATAGACTTGTGTGGAAAGCATTTGGAGAGACCTTCATCCAGCAGTGGATAGATAATGGTTGAATATGATGATGATGATATATATATGTGTATTGTATTAATTATGTACAGTGGTCCCAGTTCTATTATATTTATTGCATTTTTGTTATATTATGCACTACATCTATTTTCGAATAGGCCCCCTTAACAATCAAATTGCCCCCCCCCCTGAGGGGCGTGGGCCCCACGTTGGGAAACACTGAACTAGATACTTGTACCACGTCACGCTCAAGTACAAGTTATAAGGATAAATATTACTGTCCACGTTAGCGAATTTATTTATTTTATTAAATTATTATTAATTAAATTATTGTTATTTTTTTTATTAAAGGCTTAAAAGACCTACGTGACTAAATCGTTATGACTGCGATCTTTCAGATTATTAGATTGCGTTTGAGTACGTTTAGAATGGTATTAGATAAATGACTACAGATTATGTTAAGCATTAAATAATGTCTGAAATTCGTTATCCTTGAGTATTTAGATGCGAAGCAATATATCTACAGAAAACCAAAGCTTTGACTATTTCATGTTTCTTATGTTTAAGCATTCGTTTTAGGGCAATGTTTGGTCCAAGTATTACTTTTCAATTACAGAAAGTGGCTTTATCAATTGTAGGTTTGCAAGAGGCTTTTCAATTCATCTACCGGTTCATTTCATATCCACTCATTAAATTATACCTGACATACAATGGTGTTGTGCCAATGCTTTCTCAACTGTGAAAACAAAAACAGCGCATTTGGACCTTGTTGGTATTGAGCTCTTGATTTTTTCTCACTGACCAGTCTTTCGAACTTCGATTTCGTAGGCGACAGGTAATCAAAAACTGTATGTCCATGAGTAGTATGATATTACCTGTCGACGCGCTTTAACATTAAAGCATGAATTTATATAACTTCGTTTGATAAAGGGAAAACATTTCTCGAAACGTTGCAGAATCTTTTCATCTTTTCTTATGCATTAGACCAGAGACGGAGAAGAAATTTTATTAGTTATAATATACCTAAAGGTTTATTGATGCTCAAACGGAACTATATAATACTATATATATATATATATAAAAATTATTTTCTGATGTAGTTTTCTTTAACCAAATTTCTCATTCTAACCCAAGAACTTGGTAGAAGTGCAAATTGTGGTCTATCAATGAACGCTTTTATATTAACTTGAAAATTCTGTTAAAAATCAATTATATACAGTAAAAAACCTGATAAACTGACCACCTTATTAAATTAACCACTTTTCATAAGATATAACGGGTTTAGTGACTTAGTCATGCCTATAACAAAGTCTGTCGTATATAGTGTCCATCTCTCTATGGCGACCATTACAGTCTGTTCCCAATCGTGATTACTTTAGTCAGTTTCCACTGTATTACAGTAAAATCGGATATTCTCAAAAATATGCTTCCCACTATGAACACTAAATTGAAATAGATAGTTTATACACTAAATAGATGGACATTTTGCAAACGACCCATGCAAACGTCGTAATTTTCAAAAAAACATATTCGTATTGGCAATTTAATGTATGTTTATTGTGTTCAACATTATTAGCACATGTGTTTGGAGAACATTCTTAAGGTGTGATAGATATACCGCCGAATATAAATTGCGTAAATTTTATCCTAATAATTATTTGGATGCCGATACGAGTTGGGATAGGACTTGAAGCGTTTTCTAGAAATCGCTTCCCATTCAGAAGGCAAGGCAAACCCGAAATGCGATGGGCGTGTGGAGATCGCCGGAAGGTGCAAGGGCGCGATTGAGGAAGGAGTGGAGGTTAAGGGTGAGGTTGGGTTTCGTCTTCTCGCTTAGCCTCCTCAAGTTACGATGCCAGGAAAGGAATTAGAAAGAATCGATTTCATCTCCCACCCACGTTCGTCGTGAACGAAGCGATGGAAAGAATGAAAGAAAGACGAAACAAGCAGGAACAAAGTGCTTCACTCTGCTGCTGCTATCCCCTCTAGGATTGGCTTGAGATTTCTGGAATGTAGGCACAACGGCAGGCTTGTATCGCTAAAATAAAATTCTGGGGGAAGACGAGGCAAGAAAAAAGTTTACGCATCCGAAAGAAATGAAAGAAATGAGCGAAATTGGGGCGTCCGTGATGAGAGATGTATAAATATTGCTTGTGGCAGTGAGTTCAACGCTGATTAAGTCCGCCCCTTGGTCAGGCGATTCCCCTATCAACATACAAGAAATGTTAGAAATATAGGAAGTATTGTTTTCTTCGTATAATTTGAATAAAATACTATTAGAAATCTTCGTTGTTTTATTGTTGTACGTCATGAAAAGTTATTAAATTTAAAGTTAGTGAAAAAAATTTAATTAATAGAGAAAAATAAAAGTCATAATTTAGTAAGGGATGAGCGTATACGAAAATTTGTTTCGAAATAGTAACGTGTTAATTTCTCTTACAACCAATGCATGGGTTAACAATTTAGTTAACCATTTTAACCTATTAAGTGTATATCTGTTCATAAACAATCATTAATATCGTGTGGACAAACTATTATTTTCTATTAATATTCGGGTTATAAAAGGAAAACATTTCGTTTAAAATACCACATTGTTCTTTAAGACAATTTACAATACAATACTTCTTTATTTACTCTTTTTTTTACATTGAATTTAAAAATTTCTAACAACAAAATAATCCCTTTAAATTTCTTAAAATAGCAGCAAGTAAAATATTTTTTTTTAAAAATGCACAAAATTGTTGGATACGGGTTAAAAACAAGAATTGAAAGACCAGAACCCAAGCAACAGCATTAAAAAACAGGTGAAAGGAATTTTCAGTATACATTTTCACCATTATCTCAAACTCCCGGTCAACTTTTTGTACATGTAATAATCCTTATATTTTTTTTAGATTTTGATTTCTATAATCAATTTCATGTTCTATGTAAAGTTATTTAACAACGAGACGGTGGAAGTTTAATATTGTGAATGAATCACAATGCAGTTTGAAATGTGAATTAGGGATAAATTTTCGGCGATTCGCTAATGCGATATTCCGCCAATTCGGTAGTCCGCTACTTCGGCGGTTTTTAATTATACCTCTCCACGCTTGTTATACGTAAACCAATACATTACTTATATATAAGCTAATTGCAATTGAACTGCATTTTATTTTATCACTAAAATAAAATTTCGCCATTAAATTTGCAACACATATGAATTTCAAGTGATTTTGAATATGGATCAGTCTGGTGTAGATGTCAAAGACGTGAACTGAACTTTTTTCCTTAAAAAGGAGGTTCCTTTGAAAATATTACATGAATTTTTAAATACAAACTTAAAGAAACAGAAACAGTGTTTCATTCTCTAATACGCAGGCTTCTGTCTTGTTTCTTAAAACAAATACAAATGTCACAAATATCCTTGCAATATAATATAAAAAAACGAAACACATACTAAGAAACAATTGGCTGCCATTCGTTCTCTTTGTAATTTTTGAAAAAATTGTGTTTAAAAAAATGAAAAAGAAAGGAGAAAATGGAGACTTCGGAATTCTACCTTCTGCTTTTGGTCCTTCAGAAGCTTTGGGCTTATCCCATGTTATCCTTGTAATTGCGGTCATCGATATTTTTTGCTCCAACTTCCTTCTTATCTTTTACTTCTATTTCTGCTTTCCTTTCTTATGCTTCTTTTTTTATTCGGATTAGGTTTAAAAGGAATGTGTTTTGTTAACCAGGGTGTAGAACAAGAACTTACTCTATCAAATGAATATTATAATTGAATGACGGAAGAAATTTTGTGAATGATTAACGGTTCACCCCTTTATTTGCCAGTGCGAGGAATATGAACCATGCATCTTCAATATGATTTCTTTAATGAAAGAATAATGTATATGGAGAAGTCTAACAGAGAGACAAAGCCGTTGAATAATGATTGAATAAAATGAGGTGACGCCAAATAATGAATAAATGATATAATATAAAATTAACATAGTGATGGTTATAATAATGAAATACGGAAACATATATATATGTATAAATTCGAAAATGACAAGTAAATAACAGAGCAAAGGGTAGGAGACCATCGCGTTAGGCTCCCAGAAACTTTTTATTACATATTGGAGGCTCTATGTATCTCTATGCTATTGTCTAGTCTAATGATTCCTAACCACTTTTTAGCCACGATTCAGTTTTATAACAGCCAAGCAATTCGCGACCTCTTTTATAGTAACAAATAGATCTGCGACCCACTCTGTCCGCCGCCGCCATATTTGCAAAATAAAAGCATTTTAACAGAATAAAGAAAGAACATTAAATATAAAATTATACTATATTAATTATGTATATTAAATTAATTATATATATCAGTGTATATTGCAGACATAAAATTAATGATCATTAGTAGAACACTAGAAGGTGTCGAAAAATCAAATCATTGGAAACATTCAATATGAAATTCTTTATAAAAATAATTTCAGCTGAAAATAGATGAGAGACTCCCTAGAAAACTGTTCGCGACCCTCTTGGGAATCACGACCCCCTAGAAAGTCGCGACCCCTAAGTTGGGAACCAATGGTCTACTCTAACTTCTCTATTATGAAAGTTGAAATAGACACACAAAAGAAGGGAGAGCTTTCTATGTATTACAAACCGAACACCCAGCGTGAATTACAGCTGTATGTAGTAGTAACATCAGAATATATTATTTTTTAAGGAAAATAAACGAATTTTAAACATGTCTTCATCATTAATTACACCTTAAATATGTATATATCTTTTCTCTAAATGCAAATCAAATACGCAAGTGTAAATTATGTTAATGTTAAAATATAAAGTACATTAATTTACTAAAAAGAAAACGAACAAAAGTGTAACTATTATTTCGTTATTATATCATAGAAATAGGGTGTAAATTATAATAAACTAAATATTACGTAAATTATTTTTTTATTGGAGTAAACAAAGAGAAAAGTGAACATTATGTATTTTTCATCATGAACCCGCGCAAATTGTTGCTAGAAACGTTGCATAATATAATATTCAAATAATATTTACAGTCCTTTTGTCATCGTTAGTAAATAAATTCATTTCATCTTTAAAAATCCTTTTATATATATAATATATATAATGAATGACTCGTATGAATTTCCATCTCCGAGCAAAATATAAAACATTTATATACGAATGGAAGGAATTTAACTCATAGAGTACTAGAGTTTTTCATGGCAGGGTATTCAAATTTACGATTGCAAAACCAAGTGAAGAATGAAACCTTTACTTTTTATACGCCCTAGCATTTGTTTTGGATTCGCAATTACCAATTAATTATAATATAATCAACTCATTATTCAATAAGGATGCCAACTACGAGTTAAAATTTACGTGGCGCTAACGTTTAGAAATGGCATCCTCGAGACAAAATCTCGAGATGGGGTACTGAAACCTAACAAGGATTTTTCGTTTTGTGATTTTACGAATCAGGACTACAACCGTCATGCTGCACCGGGACCTGCTGTTTTGCGGAAATCGAACTTTTGCACCTACGAGCAGGAATCCGAATCTTTGGACATAATTTTCTGGGAATCCAAACCTGGGCATGTTGCGAGAGGAACCGGCGCACGGGTACCGGGTCGGGCCTGCAGGCACCGGAGCGGACTAGCCTACAGTGAGCAGTGCACGATCTTTATGAGACCTCTGATTAAGCCTTCTTTGCTGTTGGTTACGTCGAACCTGAGTTAACGGCGCACTAGACCAAGAAGAGTTTAATAAACGAACAAACGCAATTACATGGCCGTTATGCAGTTTTCTTCTTTGGTCATTTGCAGAAACGTTACTTGTTATGCTGTGCTGGGACCTAGAGTTTCAGATCCGAACGTCTGCAACTGGGAGAACCAAACCCAGGACTACAATGGACACAAAAAAGGAACATCTGTTATAAGATAATGTTTGGAGTCGAAACCGGGTTAATGGAATCACAGATGAATGTTTACCACCGTAGAACAACAGGCAAATATTTTCCTAAGAAGCTGAACCTCTTAAACCATAAGGAATCAACCCTTGAACTGCGGTGAGTATTGCATCAGTAAATGTTTTTTTTTTATTTGGCAACTTTATGAGTTGAACTCGTATTAATGTCACACCAAATGAATGCGTTACCGATGCACCACTTCAGGGCCCCATATAGGTTTAAACTGATGTTGCAAGTTCTTTTATAAATTTCAAAATTTAAATATAATCCAAAAGTTTAAAGCAAAGCATCGAATACTTAAAACAGGGTAAAATATTTTAAAGAATATTATTAATCCGTTTCCATTTCAAATAATAATTTAGTAAACAAAGTATAATTTATACGTCTTTTTCTCGAGAATGCTATCATCCTTAAAACTGACATGAAATTGGACTTAATTTCGATTCGTCAGCTGCCAAAGAAAATAAAAAATTATCGATTTTTGCACTACACTTTTGATTATCTGTTGCAGAATAACAATCATGCAAACTTTGCTTAACCAAAATGACCTACTGCTCTCATTATTTCGTTTTAATAATTAATTTGTTCGTCGTAATTATTAATTATTTTGAATTGACACTCGTTCTATGTTTTCAACAATAACGCTCACATTTATTTTCTAGTTAACTTTGGCCTTTTGCCCTTGGAAAGAAACTAACACAAATAGTAGGTATCGTTTCTATATAAAGGTATATCTATATTTGTGACATTTCGAATATATACAAATATATTTGAATCATATTAAAGCTGATAATATCTTAACACATACATATATTTTATGACGTCTTTCACTATTAATATAGCAGTTTAGTAATGCATAACCAAACACGCTTTTTGATAAATATTGTTTTTTTTTTTGTATTTTACACTAAAACTTGAATGTCCATATTATCCAAAGTTTGTTAATTCGAAATCGGGTCCTCTTCCCTTCAGTTTCCATGATTGAGATTCTACTGTAGAAATATTTTGATAAGTTTGTGATAAAATGCAAATGTAATGCATATACATTGAGTGACAAATATGTGAGCGTTAATACCCTTCTGTATCTATTATACTTTATGGTCAACATGCCTCGCGTCTATTTCGCAATGCTTCTTGTCGATTTCGAAAACATCAAAAGCACGCGAATATCTCGACACACTTTGATGTTTATTTGTGATATGATAAAGTGCCGATAAATTGTTCGGAAGACCACCGATACTTGACTGCAAACCTCCAACGTATAAGACTGGTTTTTGCAGCGAAATCACCGTTTTTCTCCATATTTATTCTGCAAACAATAAAAAAAGGTTTATCGCCGATATTGCAGTCCTTTTCTTCGTTCTTCCTTCTCGTTGGAAAAGAGCCAAGAAGGAGGTGACTTAATGCGAGTTTAAAATCTTCAGCTCTTGCGCTTCTTTTTCTGCCTCTCTTCTCAATCTTTTCACTCGATTTAGATCCGCAGAAGAGAACTGGTCGAAGTTCAGATGCAAGTGTGTTTTTTTCATCGGAAGTTTAGTCTCTGACAAATATTTGTATATTTGTTTCGTTTAATAAATTTGAGAAATATTTTCTCCCGTCTTGGTATGTATCTATGGGTTATACTCGATATTTCTTACACGCCATTGGACACATAAACTGCAATAATTAAATGTTGATACTGTAAATCAGATAACTCAGCTTCTCTCCTAACTTTCAATGAGTACATATAACTGAAAAAAAGGTTAAATGTCGCTCCATGGAATTTTTCTTTTCTTCCGTGTTTCGAGCAACGAAGATGGACCTTATTATCCTTATCATCCTTTGTTGCAGTTAACGAAGTATACTTTTCAAGAGAGTGCATAAATATACCAAGTTTTCTGACGTGTATTTAGAAATAACAGTGCATTGTTTAACTCGTAAAAAGTGAGTGAGAATTTTGGCAATATTTGTTTTGAGACATGCAGTTCTACCGGTGGTACATTATTGATGGCTGTTGTTTATCTACTTGCGATACATGGATTATCCTGTTCACAATGTGTTTTGCACATGTCTAAAAAATTTCATTCTGCCTTCACTTGACAAAGGGAGCAGTTGGCTCCCGAAACGTCGTGTTTTTAAACCTTACGCCAGTGTCGAAATAACTGTTTGTTATGCCTAAAGAAATAGCGCAGATAATGCAAGTGAAACAAAATCATTTGTCGGCGTGCATATTTGCTCTCTTCTTCTAACAAACACATATTATAATGCATATATTTCCACATCATATCACATGGTATATTAAGAGACAATGAATGGAAGGACGTTTTTATTGCCCTCTTCCTTGAAATTGTCCTTACAACTTGCGTAAGCCTGTATTAAGAAGCGAGGATGTTGAAAAAATTTAATGTAGAATAATTTTCCGTTACCATGTGCAATATTACGATTTCAGAAATAGAGAATTCGCGTTTCCCCCCCCCCGCATAATCTCACACAACGTAAATTAAGTGAAGAGTATGGAAACATCTATTTCAGAACTACTTTAAAGTCAGAAAGGGAAAGAAATACATTCATTCTTTCATTCATTTCTAATCGCAAAGATTACAACCTCAATTCCAAATTTCCATATTGGGATTTGAGAAACTGAACTGATAATAATTATTGAGTTAATTAATTT
>QLNU02015003.1:86796688-86812823 GCA_006491805.2 Dysdera silvatica
AAAAATAATTTTTACACACGTAATCCAAGCATGATCAATAGATTATGTAACAGGCATAATAGGTATAGCAATTAGTTACATAATATATATTCAGAAGTATATAGAATAAACTTCATACACCTGTATAAAATATACAGGCATAATCCTTAAATACAAAACCCTTGTTATAAATTTGAGTATACGCCCACACTTTAAATTTAGAACGTATGAATATTTTTTCGGCAGTTGTTTATAAGCCTTAATAATTGTCTTGCTGGCAAAATACAGGCATGTATTAATAAAACTAACGGCCTATCTATCAAGAATTATTTTCTAATAAACAATGGATGATTACGTAAAATTTATGTAACTGTTCATTAATAGCATTAGCAGAAGTTAATTATATTCTGAAAATAAACTAATATGAGACTGCACATTATACCTTTCAATAAAAATGAGGGCATATCATATATAACAAGAGAATTTGTATAAATGTATGTGTTGAATACTTGGCTAAACTTATAAATGAAATATGCTTTTTTGTTTGTTACAAAGTAAAACTTTTCTGAGATGATATATATTTAAATTATAGAAGTAAAATTTGATGACATAATTAGCGAAGTACAAAATCCTGGTACAGTAATTTGGAAAATTATTGTTAGTAATAAAAATATTTCTTAAAATATATTTTTTATATAAACAAGAGAAATTTGCAGCTGATAAAAATAAAAAACTATTTTTCAGAAAACCGGAAAGAATTTTTTTTTTATTTGCATAAATAGGTTTTAATATTAGTAGACAAGTAATGATTGTACTAAATTTGTATTTTGATTTAAATTTGGTTTTCTTCAGTCAATTTTTTTAAATTCTAAAAATAGTTGCGCGTTTACCCTATAGCTTGGCAAATAAGTTTCTACTAATTACAAAGATTAAAGTTTATTTTAAAATGCAACTACAGTTTTATTTTAAATTATAATTTTATTATAAACTCAAATCGAACTTTGTTCAGATGGGTGCAATTATATACATAAGGTAATAATTATTTATAATTTGCTAGTTAAAGTATTCTGCCTGGGCAGCAAAGGGTAAAGAACGTAAGCTCCAATAAAGCCACTTCTGCTCGAAATAGGGTACAATTAGTGGAAATAAAAATAAATAAATAAAAAAACACAATATTTGATTAATAAAAACATGGAAGGTGTAAATTAAATAAGTGTTGATATCAGATTTTCTCTCCAATATGTGTCAGCTGATAATTGCCTTAAAAATGACTATTGCTATTGAAGGGCAAAACATTACCTCAGGACTGATTTACATCAGCAATATTAAGGTTACTAGCGGTGATACAATTTAGATACTATAATTTACTATAGTTTCTTTTTGTAATTATATAACTACTATAGAGGGTCTCCTTTACTCTTGCTGAATATTTGGAGAAGTATACACGATATACTATCATTTTATTAGAGAACACATGATATTAGCTCCAACTGAAGCCATGCAATTGACCAGTTTGAGTCTGAAAATTGACTGATTTACATCAGCCATCGTAAGGTTACCGATGATGATACAATTTAGATACTATAATTTATTATGTGTTCTTTTTGTACTTATGTAACTACCTTGGAGGGTCTCCTTTACCCTTGCTGAATATTTGAAGAAGTATACACTATCATTTTATCAGTGAACACGTATTATTAGTTCCAACCGAAGCCCTGCAATAGATCAGCTTGAATCTAAAAATAATGGAAACCAGAGAGATCATATCGAAATATTACATTAACATTTGATATCGGTTTTAACTGTAGTAATGTAAACGCCTTCAGAGTAAATGCTGTGCTTTATAATCAATTGATTAATTTTACTTCAACTTTAAAAAATAGATTTAAACCATTTACTGTCACTTCTCGTACGCTACATTTCTGCATATGACAATTGTTATTTTGATGTCTAATAAAATATTTTCCTTCATATGATCTTCGTTCGAAATCGCAAACTTATTCAATCAATTCAAATTTGGAAGTTAAAGGAGTATATTTAGTAATTGTGGTTTACAAATTAAAACGGTGCTTTAAATATAAATTCTTTATTTTCTTGAAAAATAATATTTTGGTATTGTTGGTATTTTTTAGTTTTTTTAAAATAAAGACCATTTTATAGACAAAGAAACCTTAAATAATTTTAATATGGAAGTATGAAAAGGCGACATTATAGTAAGGTACTTAAAGGTATTTATATTATTTATATGTTATTTCCCGATGTATCCACTACCAAAATACTACTTAACGTCGAAAACTACATTCTATAACATCGAAACTGATAATTAATGTAATACACTGCTTTCTTTAAACATTAACGTAGCATTTTATGTATAGAAAGAGAAAAATCTGGTATGTTTCTTACTCTTTCATGTAGAATGTGAAATTTGGCTTGATTTAAAATTGAAGATGCATAAAATATCTTCATGAACAGTTCAAATGATTAGAAGAATTCTGATAACCACCCCAAAAGAAAATGAGGTGAGGCATCTTAGAAAAAGGTACCCAGATGGTGTGAAGGTAAACCTCGTAGAAATAGGCACATAAAAATAGCGATGGGGATGGTTTCAAACGGAGGCTAGTAATCGACGATCGATGAGGAAACCCAGTTTCTTTAAGAATTCTAGCGAAATATGGAAAGAAATAGAATTATAATTAATAATAGAATTATAATGAAGCGAAATATGGAAAGAAATAGAATTATAATTAATAGAAATAGAATTAATAGAAAGAAATAGAATCCGGACTTCGTATAGCATTAAAGTACGGATCCTTTACCATAATTGTTAACTGCATAAACATTTTAATACAAAAAACAGTGCCTTTTATGAGTGATACAATCACTTTGTTAAGAAGTGAATTGCACTTAGAAATAACTTATTTTAAATGCTTTATGATTTGTATTATCATCTTCAATGCACTACGATAACGACGTGTACAATTCTTATTTATAGAATATAGGACATTTAGATTTCATATGAAATCGACAATTTTTGTCATGTATCCCGATATAGGCTATTGGACGTATTTCATAAAATGAATCCGAGAAAAATTCCTCTCTATAGAATTTTAAGGAGGCACCGACGAAACCAACAACATGGGATTTTCCATTAGAAACGTTTTCTCCGAAATACATATATTATGTATATCATAAAATGCGCAAATAAAATATGTAAATTTATAACACAAAAATGTTTTATGCATAAAACATTTTTGTATTGTTAAATTATATTTTTATTTGCGCATTTTATGATATACGTAATATTTATAAAGTTAAAAATATCTATATCAAATAATTTTTTTTCTATAAAATACGATTTTTATTTTTTGCTCATTTTAATAACTTAAAAACTGAGAATAAAATATAAAACGCTACACACATAGCGTATGTAGAATTCTTATGTGTACGTGCTCGAAAAATTATCAGTCAACTGAAACTCAAGATTTTGAAAACATGTTCCTTTTGCGACAGGAAATATCATTTTGAGAAAATCGCATTTTTGTAAAAAGTTTGTAGTGCATTTAAATTCATTTGTTGCATTCGTAAATTTGTTGAAAATAGTTTTATTTAATCTAAAGAAAAAAAATTGTGTGATTTGAAAGGTAAGAATCCATACTTTCTTTTCAAAATAAAGAAAAATATGTTTCTTTAAAGATCTTTTGCAAGTGACCTCCTTAAAATGATAGAGAAATAAAATACTTTATGTCATTATTACAAGTTCTCGTAACCCTTCAGAATGAATCCTCTAACAATATTTATTTTTGAGCTGATGCACAAAATAATTTGTTTGTAAAATGTTCAACATATTTCGATGTGGACAATTTTAGAAAGATTTATTGTATGAAATTTTATAATTTTTTTTCTGTTTTTCAATATTTGCATCACATTTTTAAATGTAGGTAAAATAATATTAAAAAGGCTTAATATTTACATTTAGAGAAACAAAACAAAACGAATGCTACCTTTTATTGTCATATATCTTTTTCTCAATTGGAGTATAAGTAACTAATGCCCACAAAACAAATTGTGTTCATTAGTTGTAAAGCTCTCGTTGTAATTCCGTAGGCAGACTGTTACGATGTAACGTTCGTTGCAAAACCACGCTTAATATTGTTTAAAGTTAAAAAATACAGTGGAATCTGGAAAAGTGATCACTTTGATAAAGTGACCAACTAAATGATGTGGCCGCTTTTTATAAGTGAGAACAGGTAGGGATTTAGTCATACCTATATCATGTATGTATATTATGTATGTATATCATGTATGTATAGTCATCACATTTATTTGGCGATCATTGCAGTACAATCCCAATAGTGGTCACTTTAGGCAGGTTCTACTTATGTTTAAAAATGGTACAGATATGCCAACTCATTTAGTGAACGAATGACTGAATAGTTTCCCAATCAATCATAAACGAGAAGATTCGATCAGTGATGGATGTTTGACCGATATGATACAAGGTTGATATGTGGCACTTGAAATCGACGTTGGTAGTGTAATACGTGAAAATTGGTGGTAAGTTATGGATAGTGAAAAAATGTGAATTGGTTTTATATTTGCTGAGAAAACAAACGTCGAAAGCATAGTAGATGTCATTGGTTTTGGAACTTTAAGTTTCCTAGATCTTCTTTTGACACCAGTATATATGAAATCTTATACTACAAACCTGCAACAATAACTAGAGTTTCGTTACTTCCTTCAGCACAGATTGCAAATAAGTAACTATGGTTTATGTAAAGATTAATTTCTCATGTATTTAAGCATACCCGTATGCAGATGGGGGATCTTAGGGACCGGTTCCCCCCGAAACTAAATTTTTAATGGGACTTGGCTACGGCCTTGCATGCTGTGATTGTATCGATACATGCTGTAAAAATTTTGAACACCCCCGAAATGAAATTCTGGCTACGACTTTGTATTTAAGAAAGAGATAGCGCATCTCACCCCAAATAAGGAAGAATATTTATAAAAGACCAGAAGACAGTGTGAAATTTCTTCACAAAAGTACACATGTTTTAAAATGTGATATTTAATAACGCGGGAAGATTGATATTAGTCATCCGATTATACACAAATTAATGCCATCTTTAATTTTACTCTGAACTTTAGGCAGGGTGGCCGTAATTTTCATCTTTAAACATACAAAGAGGAATTTTTAAATGCTGTCTTGATTTAGAGAGCTTATATTTCAAACTATTTGTTCATAGTAATACGTTGAATTAAACACTGCTGAAATGAAGGAAAACACCATTCCAAATATAGACGTGTGTAAAGTTAAAAATCCGAAGTACTATCTTCAAAAAGCCAAATATGTCCACCATATGTAGAGGTTACTTGTTTAGGTACAGTTGGGAATTTATTATCCTTTGGTTGCTTTGTAAGAATATGGCATATTATAAAATGAAATCCATATACATTTCAACGCTTCACACGGAAAAACAAATTTTGATTGGCTCAATTTTGGCGACCAATACACGTATATCATGCTCTTAAAATTATAATTAAATTTCATCTCAAATAAATTGGATGCGGCAACGTTTTATTTTTTGAAGGCTATTAAATATGATTTCCCGATTTTGAAAAATGCGACACTTTCTCCAAACACGTATTATTTGAATATCTCTAAGCTTTTATTTCATGTTCGGAATGGATGTTTCATAATTCATATATTTTTGGTGGTCGAGGAACGTGCCTTGGAATTGTGGTAAGATGGGAAGAATCAGTGATAGAAGTCAATGTAGAATTCGGCGCACGAAGGAACCAGGCCGATAGAACCTTACACGAACTGGACAAGGTCACAAGAGGATTGGGACCTCCATTTCGGATTCTGAACGGTCTTCACTCTTTTCTCCTCCTCCTCTCCCTCGTCCCTCCGCAACATCCCTGGGTGCTCATCAATTCCCCCCTCACTCTTTCCTCCCCTGTTTCTTTACCAAGCACCTATCCAGTCATGCGAACCATCTTCCGTTCTCTCTCTCTCTCTCTCTCTTTCGCTTCGTATCCTTTCTTCTTTGCAAGCATTCAAGCATCCATGTCGCGGTTCTGACGGACGCGTTCCTACCGTCCCAGCTGTGGGAATTCCAATAACTTATCTTTGGTGCAGAGAGGAACAAAGAAATTTTCAGTTTAGCAAATGAACCTCTCTACACAAGATACTAAAATGGCAGACCCTATATTTTAAGCGTGGTTTTTCCTCGGAAATAGTGTTCTTTTGGAAGGAAATTTATCGCATAATGTTCACAAAATGATTAGAAGCCAACATAAGATTTTATATTTTGTCGTACATAATATTATATTCGCAGTTTACAAATAAAAGGCAATCGATTTTGTAAAAGTGTAAATTATTTAATTGAGCATGGAAGTATTTCTATACAAAATTTACTGTTTAATTAATGTAAGGTCCAGTGTGATCACCACCTTGTGACTCGCTAAGTTTGAGTTCGACTACCAAGTAAGCTTGCTAGTATGTATAGCGGAAGCATGTAAAGTGAACATCTGAATAAAGTGACCACTGTTTATAGGAGACAACTGGTAGGCACATAATAATGTCCATACAAAAGTCTGCCGTTTATAGCGACTACCTCTCTATGCTGTCTGCAGTCCAATCCCAAAGGCGATCACTTTAGGCAGGGTATACTCTATATGTTTCATAGGGTGATATTGGTCAATTATTTGCTACTATTGTGAAGGAAGAACTGACAATATTTCGTCCAGCTCACAGTGTAAAACTACCAGATCCCAATATGGTTAAAATAATTATTAAGCGTTGAAGACAGAAGGTTTTTAATTGATATTTCTATGATTTTTCGCCATTTGCTTCTGGACAATTTTTTTTATGCTGTAAGATATTATTATCTTTCACAGGGATAACAAAATTGCCAAATATTGGTCAACACACAAAGCCACCGGGGCGAGATTTTTGTGAGTTTTTCGTGGGGGATTTTTTATTACAAATAAATTTGACACCCACGTATTAGTAGCTCAAACTAGAGCTATTTTTGTTTAGGAGAAAAAGAGACGCCATCCTCATCCCGGATGAGGACGGCGCCTCTTTTTCTCCAAAAACGAAAAAGCTCTAGTTTGAGCTAAATATACGTGGGTGGCAAAAATTATTGTATAATAAATTCCCCCACGAAAAACTCACAAAAATCTCGCCCCGGAGGCTTTTCTGTGTTGACCATTATTTGGCAATTGTGTTATCCCTGTGAAGGGTAATAATATCTTACATCCTCATATACGGAGAAAAATGCGTTTGTTCTTGTCCTCATTCGTCTAGTAGGTCAAGACACTGCGGGCTCAACGCAGGGACCCTGGTTCGAATCCAGGATGGGGAAAGCGTCTCTTTTTCTCCAAAATTACATAAGCTCTAGTTTGAGCTGTAATTAATACGTGGGTGGCAAAAATTATTGTATAATAAATTCCCCCACGAAAACTCACAAAAATCTCGCCCCGGAGGCTTTCTTGTGTTGACCATATTTGGCAATTGTGTTATCCCTGCGGAGGGTAATAATATCTTACATCGAAACCAATACGCTGCAAATGAAGATAAAACGGAGACCAGATCTAGTATTTAATATAAATTACAATCATTAAACTAAGTGACATCTACTTTAGTAAATGAATACCATTATATGTGAAATGTAAGTGCAAATCCATGAAATTATGTATCTGGGTTTAATATTTAATACGTTCCAGACCTAGCAATTAATAACTATTCCAGACCACGTATTTAATACTAATTCCATACTTTGTATTTACTGCTAATTCCATACTTTGTATTTACTGCTAATTCCATACCTGGTATTTAATACTAATCCCATACCTTATATTTCACACATTCTAGACCTTTATCTAACGTAAATTTCAAGCGGCCAGTAAAATAATTGTTTCACTTCAGTAAATTAATTTCATCGATTAAATTATTATTAAAACTGATGTGTATATAGTTTATATACGAATTGCTTAAAATTATAATCTGTTTTAAACTAATTTGTTTCTAATACTTACTTTATGTAGAAATTTACCCTCCTTTAGTTTAATTTTTTCCATGGAATTTTTTCTTTAAATAAACTGTACTAAATTGTGTATTAATTATTATATTCATTTAGTATATTTATTTAGTTATTATTTCTTTAAAGAAACTATAATAAATATTATATTAATTATTATAATTATTTAGTTATAATAAATAGTATATTTTACGGGATGTAACTTGAGTTCACGAATACGATAACATATTTATTTTGTTCTGCTGACACATTTTATAGAAGTAAGCATGTTTTGTATTCTTTATTTGATTTTGAAATTATAGGGACCATAAATCTTATGGAAACATTTATGCAAATAATACTCATAGTTGCTTTCGCATATTCCAATGGCACGAAAGCATGTGGTTCTGCAGTAGATATACATGAAATTTTGAAGACATGATTCTTCGAACCTCAAAAAATATGGATTCAACTGAATGGCTTGTCATATTTTTCCGTCTAAAACTGGAAGTTGAAATTTAATTTGTTAGTAAGACCATTATTTAGCAATTGTGTTATCCCTGTGAAGGTTAATACTATCTTTTGTCAAGGATATACAGTTTTGTTGGTTATACAATTTTGTACAGGGAACTAATAGCAAGATCAAACGCACGAGTTAATATCACACAGAACCATTAAGAATTTATTTTCAACTGAAAATTCATAATATTTTGCGTCAATTAGATCATAATATTAAGTGGATTTGCTGTTATCAAATATTATTTCCATATAATTATCGTTGAGCTTTAGGTCATATTCTTTCCTATTTTTTTATTTTCACAATGATCTCCAAGCAGAAATCTGTATTATACATAATTTTATGATAGGAATATCCATGTGAAAATGGTTTGTTAGCGAGCAAACTTATCCATGAAATCAATAAGCAAATACTTTGGTTTCACGAAGACTTGCACGGCGCATTTTTAATTGTAAAATAATTTTCAGGTACAAACTGCGTTCAAAATAAAATATTTTAATACTTAAAATTTTACACTTTGATACGTTTGTACGAACATTCGCCAGGAGATTGAGAGCTAATGCTGGGAGCCACTCTACTCGCTTACGGTTCAAATCTTTTCTAGAAAATTTTTAAAGGATCGTGTTTTTGAGGAAAGGCATCACAGAATATCAGAGGAAAAACATAAAATACTGAAATTTACAATAAAATATATTATCAGGCGTTACGACTTTCAAAATATTGGTAACCAGGCAACGGAAATAGCTAAGACATCATCTTTATTAAACATATTTAACTGGTTAGAAATTTCTATTGCCCCTTTGCAGATTCTTGGCTAAAACTCAGGGATTTTGAAAGAAATTTTGTGTGCCAAACAGCATATTGTGATTATTTTCTTTTGCAAGACTAATCAGGCAATAGGCGTTTTTATAGCTTGTAGTGGCTTTGTGGTCGCTAACAAGCGATTATTTAATCTTTCATAAATATAATAAATCCTCCGACCGAAACACTCGGCCATACATAAAAATTGCGCTTATAATTACATTATTGTTATTACTCTTAAAATTTTTAATATTTAATGAACTTTATTTATGTAATTCTGCATTGATTTTTTGCCGAATTTGTTTTATTCGCACCATATAAATAAATGTTTTGATTTTAGCTAGCTAAAAAAGTTGTATATATGTCTAATTAATTGTAAATATGTATTATAGTCAGCATTAATGATATAAACTGTTATTTATCTAAATATTATTAGAACGTAAAATAATGTATTTCTTATCTGTCTTTTATAGTTTTTATAACACAAATAATTTTAATAGCATTTGACACAATAGTCAAATTTATTAAGTTTATTTATTTAGTTTTATTATTTAGTAATTTATTGACATAAACCTGCGAAACAATTGAAAATACTCTCCTGACACCCATTCATAACTTTGAACTACATATTTGTAAAACTTCATTTTCACTTTTTACATTGTGGGCGAATTCCCACAGTAGAATTTCTAGTTCGTTTTGCGGACTTTTCTTTCGTTGCCACTAAAAAACGTAAGGATATAAAACGGAAAATATTTTATTTCTAAACTTTGCAAAATGCCAAATTGTTTCCTTTAATATAATGTTTTCTTATTGTACGAATTTTACTTTCCGCATCTGGCAACAGACTTTTCGCATAATTATAATTTCGTTTATATATTTGGCAACAGCATATTTGATTGTTCTCGGAATTTTAAAAAGCAATCAGTCTTCGATTTTCCTCCGACCTGTGTACACGTCCCTTGAAGGCTCCGCCAATAAAATGGCGTTCAAAATTCTTTTAACGTTGCTTTGTAATTTAATTGTCTTTTGGCGAACTAATGTAAACATTTTAATGCTCTAATAAATAATATTTGATTTGGCTGAAATTATTGAATAACATCAAAACATATTTCACCAATTGATGACCTCGGTCTAACAAATTGAAACCTTCTAGTGGACCTTCTCAAACGCATCTATGCTACATTGGTAGTAACGATAATCCAGACTAACGAATTTAGGCCTGTGAACTAATTCATCACCCCTTTGATGACTTGGACATAAGAGCAAGAATTTTCTAGACTGATTCTTCTCCGTACTGGTATGCCTCTACGCGTCTACATGAAGAAGACCCTTCTTTGCAAGTGGTTCTTAAATTCCGATTCTATGACATCCTAGAACGCCTGCATTCCAAAGGCTGGCGATCTTCTAAAGCAGAACTAGCGGCAATCAGCAAATTAACGAAGATATTTTTTTTATCCTATGGAATATCCTAGCAAGTAATTACAGTTTAGTCGTAAATTGACTGGAATTCTAAAGAAATGGAAATAACGGCAAAACAACACCGTTACTACCACTTGACAACAACGCTCGCGCCAACGAAAACGATGTCCTCGCCAACGACAATATTGCTCTCAACAGCAGCAACGACAACCGCATTCTTGCCAATAGTAACAACAATTATTTTAATGAGAACAACTCTTTTGCGAACGACAATGACTCTATCGCCAATATCAACAAAATTCAACTTGTATCCAACAGATGATTTTTCGATGATGCAAAAGACAAAACTGCCGAAATTTAACAAGACTTCAGCCCAAGAAACCAACTCTTTCGGAAAACGTAACAAATTCTTTCGAAGCAAGAGCTATTTTGCTAATTGAATTATGCTAATTCAAGGTATATTATTTGAAATTTAATTCACTTTTAAATATTAATGATTAGGCTTTTTGTGTGCATAATTTTTGCGCTAAATAAGTGGTATTCTAAACAAACCTGAATTGTGCATGTCTTTTCTAATACAGAGCTCTGCGCATTTTAACAAGATAACTTACTTTCAGGCCGCTCTTCTGTTGCACAGTATATATGCCCATTGAGCGACCTGTAAATAAGCACGTAAAAATGTTAAATCCTAAACGTAAAGCAAAAACATAATACTAGAAGCTTAGCAAACCAAAATACTATGTGCAAAGCACTATTATGCAAATACTATTATGCAAAGTGAAAAAAACAACGAATTTCAAGCAATGCAAAAGCAGCGTAAGTAAAGCAAATGAGCATACAAACTGCTCGGATTGAAAAAAAAAAACCATTATAGTTTTACGTTCATACATTGTATATTTTGTACATTAATTTATAGAAAAAACTACATTATTTTTTTCTCTCTAAAAAGGGGAGTATATTGTAGGCATATTCCAACAGTAAACTTTCTAATTCGTTTTGCAGGCTTTCCTTTCGTTGCCACTTAAAACCGTAAGGATATAAAACTGAAAATCACTTCTAAACTTTGCAAAATGTAAAACTGTTTCCTTTTACGTAATGTTTTCTTTTTGTACGAATTTTACTTTCCGTATCTGGCAACAGATATTTTTGTATAGTTATAATTTCGTTTATATACACGTGCGGAAAATAAAATCCTAACACCAAGGACAAATGAGTTTAGAGGAATGAAATTTAGGCAAAGCAGTTGTCTAGGTAACATATTTATTTGATTAAAGTTTCAAGGTTACCGGTAAAAGTATGCGCAAGAAGATCCATTTCAAATGCGAAATGGTGGTACATTAATAACCGCTGTAGTTGCCACGATTTTGAATGCAAGCAGGCGAACGTGCATGCATTGTGTTTTACAGGTGCCGTATGTCATTTTGTGGAATGGAGTTCCATGCCTGTGGCACTTGATCAGTCAAGCCAGCAATGCTTAATGTTGGTTGTGGATGACGCTGGATTTGTCTTCCAATAATGTCCCATATGTGCTTGATGGGAGAAAGATCTGGTGATCTGGTAAGCCAAGGTGATATGTCGACACTCCGTAGAGCACGTTGGGCGACAGCAGCGGTATGAGGACGAGCGTTATCCTGTTGGAAAACACTCCCTTGAATACTGCTCATGAATGGCAGCGCAACCGGTTCAATCACCAGTGTGACGTACAAATCTGATGCCAAGTTGCTTGGGATAACGATGAGAGTGATCCTGCTGTCATAGGAAATCGCTCCCTAGACCGTAACTCCTGGTGTAGGTCCAGTGTGTCTACGCCGCAGACAGCTTGGTTCCAAGCGTTCATCTGTCCTCCTTTTTACCAATATACGACCATCAATGACACCAAGACAGAAACGGCTCTCATCTGAAAACACAACAGATCTCCACTCCGCCCTCCAATGAGCTCTAGCTTGACACCACGAACGCCAACACTCATACACAGTGGATACATCATTGCCAAGTCTTTCTGCAATATCGTGGGAAGAAAACTCACCTTCTCATAGCCCTTATTACACAGCCTCATTCAAACTCAGTAATACTGCTTTCCTCTTCTCCTTAAAGGCATTCTTTACTCAAACCTAGCTCACAATGTCCAATCTGGAGGATAACTAACGCTCACGCAATTTACATCGCGTATTTAAAGCAAACGTGATTTGTATGAAAATAGTGGCTCTACTAGCGCCACTCTTATTCGTCTAGCGGGGAATTTGAATAAGCGTCATCCTTCAGATGTGCATACACGCCTCCCAAATTTCGTTCATCTAGCATAACTCCTTCTTGGTGTTGTTATTTTATTTTCCATCAGTGTATTTGGCAACAGCATATTTTATTGTTCTCGGAGTTTTAAAATTCAACCCGTCTTCGATTTTTCTCCGACCTGTGTACACGTCCCTTGAAGGCTCAGCCAATAAAATGGCGTTCAAAATTATTTTAACGTTGCTTTGTAATTTAATTATCTTCTGGCGAACTAATGTATTGATTTTGAAGCTCTAATAAATAATATTTGATTTGGCTGAAATTATTGCCTAACATCAAAACATATTCCTTCAATATTATAGATGTGGCAAACGGATAGAAAAGAGTCGGGCATGCAGGCATTTTAATTGCTTAAACGTATCATTTTCTTCTGAAAACATACAGTAATGGTACAAAAATTAACGTTCGTTAAATAGACTATACACTTATTGAAATAGTAAGATGCATAATTTATTCTTCAGGAAATACAGTAGTGGTAAAATATTCTGAGAAAAGCGATACTTAGAAATCGCTCTTTGAAAAGTCCAAAATTTTAAAAAACGCTGTGATGTTATATGCATACACTGGCGTACGCAAGGGATGTTGATGGGGATTGTAACCCCACATTGCAATGAAATTTTGTATATTTAACATAGGAATATATGAGTCGTAGCTCTGTAACCCTTCCCATTAAGCCTATAACCCCCTTATGAACTTTCTGCGTACGCCTATGTATGTACATAAGCTTTACGCTGGTAAAAGTTTTGCAATTATAAAATAATCTTCAGTTTAATCGAAGTAGTAATGAAAACTGCATTCAATTTCTATATTTTAAGCATCGGCGTAGAGTTATTTGGACCCGAGCCTCCATATTAATTTGAAATAAATTGCAATTTTACATATACTGTAATGTATAAATGTACAAAATATGTGCTTGCCCTCCCCCAATAATTTTGAAAACTCTACGTTATGGGTTTTAAAAATTGTTCAACTAAAGTACAGATTGTTTCATATATATATACACTTTTAGGACATTTGTATTTAAGGAACGACTGAAATATCGCAAATGTGAATTATATAAATAGTTGTGTTCCATAAGTACTCTGTAATATATTAAAACGGATACTGCTATTTTCTTTTAATATGTATTTAACACATTCTATAGCCAATTAAAAGTAAGCAAGTGGAGTGGCTCAAGAAAGAGTCAAAGTTACAGAGTCAATTCCTAAACGGTAGTGTTATTCTGTGTATTTTTCTTTTAGGGAATCAGTGATTGATTCATAAGAACTACCCAGCACAGCGATGCGGATCAGAGTTACAGAATCAATTCCTAAAAAGTAGATTTATTCTACTTTATGCTCTTTGGCGATAAAGAAACTTTCACTAGGTAGCCATACTTCGGAATTCCAATGACGTATTTGGACACGCAACGAAATTTTCAGGTTTGAAGTGAACGAATAAGATCATTTGTGCTTAGCCGTGCCTCTCCAAGAATTTCTTTGGTTTGCTTTTCTAATGATGGGCGTGTCTGGAGCGTGATTCGTTCATCTTTGGCCTTAATTATCTTATTAAATATTGATTTTAAGCAAAAATTACACTGGACATTTTTTATTCCTCTTTTTCACAAGGAATCGTGTAGTGAACTTTTTCCGCCATTTTGTATAGACCCTATATATATATATATCATCATCATCATATTCAACCATTATCTATCCACTGCTGGATGAAGGTCTCTCCAAATGCTTTCCACACAAGTCTATCCTGAGCAATTCGCTTCCACGTCACCCCAACCTGTTTTCTTATTTCATCCACCCATCTAGTTTGAGGACGTTTTCTAGGTCTTCGGTGGTCTCTTGGAATCCAGTTCAGAATTTCTGTTGTCCATCGTTGATCAGTTCTTCTTGCAATATGCCCAGCCCATCGCCATTTCAGTCCTTTTACTTTAACAATGATGTCCTCTACTCTAGTTTGCTCTCTCACCCAAGTGTTTCTTTTTCGATCTCTCCTAGTTATTCCAAGCATGCACCTCTCCATGCTCCTTTGCGTTGTCTGTAACTTTCGTATTGCTCCAACTGTTAGACTCCATGTCTCTGATCCATAAGAGAGGACTGGCAATACACACTGGTTGAAGACTTTTCTTTTTAGACATAAAGGCAATTTCCCCTTCAGGATAAAACTGTTTCTTCCAAATGCACTCCAGCCAAGTTTAATACGTCTGTTGAGTTCTTTCATAATGTTGCCATCCATTGAAATCAGCTGGCCAAGGTAAATATATGAATCAGCAATTTCTAGCTCAATGTTGTCAACTTGTATTTTTGTTTCCTCTACAAAATTATTGAACATGATCTTAGTTTTTTGTAGGTTCATCTTGAGTCCAACTTCTTCACTTCTAGTTGAGAGCTCTTGTACCATGTCTTGGAGTTCCAATGGGTCCGTTGAAAAAATAACAATGTCATCAGCAAACCGCAGATGATTTAAATATTCACCATTTATTTTTATTCCCTTGTTATTCCAATTTATCTGCTGAAAAATCATCTGTAAAGCTGAAGTAAAAAGTTTTGGAGAAATGGTATCTCCCTGCCTCACACCTTTACCAATTTTAATAGTTTTGGTATCTTTATGTAACCGAAATTTTGCACTTGCATTTTTATACACACGTTTCACCATGTCAATGTACACATCCTCGATGTCTGCTGATCTTAAAGAGTTGATGACTGCTGATGTTTTTATAGAGTCAAAGGCCTTCTCATAGTCAATAAATGCAACACACAATGGAAGTTCATATTCATGTGTTCTTTCAATTAATTCTCTTAATACTTGAATATGGTCCACTGTACTGAATCCACTTCGAAATCCAGCTTGTTCTCTTGGTTGAGCTGCATCTAATTTTTTCTGCAGGCGATGTGTTAGCACTTTTGTGAAGATTTTATAAATAGCAGGTAACAAGCTAATTGGTCGGTAATTTTTTAAATCCTCTTTATCACCTTTTTTATGCAAAAGAATTACTGTTGCAGAATCCCATTGGTTTGGTATGTTACCGCTGTTAAGACATTTGGTAAAGAATTTTGCAAGTATGTCTTCTACATATTCTCCAGCTTCTTTTAGGATATCTAATGTAATACCA
>QLNU02015003.1:86812923-86842263 GCA_006491805.2 Dysdera silvatica
TGTCACGGGTAGCAGTTATGCGCGTTACAAAAACAGATGTGTATATCTGGGACTTTTGTAAATAGGCTGTTAGCAAGTTTATTATTACCAGTAATTTTTCATGCTTTTAAATATTTCAATCCGAAAATGTGCAGTTTTTATTTGTCGTATTCAAAAATTCATTTTATTTTATTAGTTTATGGTGTATTTTTCAAGTTCAATGTCGCAATTAATCATTTATCTGGAGTAAAAAATGTCTTCACATATACAATGTTCTTTCTTAATTAGTATTTTACAATATTTTGAGGGTAGCCCTTCTATAGACCACATTTTTAAAAGTCAACAATTTTACTTTTACATTTAATTAATAATTCAAAGAAAACATTATTTTTAGAAAATTTATTTTTGTATCGTATTATGTAACAGACATGTTCTAGCTATAGATTACAGTATCACATTTGGAAAATTTTCAAAGGTTTGGTTACAGTTCCTGAAATAAAAGTGGTATCGCATATTTAGACCATATCCTATAATGTTTAGCCTCATTCCTGTTTCAAAGTAGGTCCATCTAACCCTGAGTGATATGGAATAGATGGACCACTTGCAATTGTTTTTTTGAAAATTAATAATACATTTATTTATATGTCTCTAGTATTTATACTGATATACATTTTTAGCATATGTCTCCAGAATATTATGGTGCATTTTTTCACCAATATTGCTATAAATAACGAAATTATAGCAATTCTTAAAAAGGGAAGCCATCTCCCCCGGAATTACCCTATTCTAAGTATTAATCAAGACACTCCGCTCTACAATATATTCTCCTTCTTCTCTTCGTCCACCATTGTACTTTAAACAAAATTAGCTCCAACGTATTAAAACGTAAAAATATAAGATATAGACAAATTATTCAATAAATGAAAGCCCAGAAATATTTCTTACACCTTGTACACAAAATGAGAGAAAATTTAAAATTAAGGGTATGTTTTTTGCCTCTACCTTTTCCCTGAAGAAAATGAAAGGCAAATAATATATCTTTCAATCGTGCTCATGTTATTAGAGCTTAATATATGCACTTGAAATCAGTATGTTAGTCTAATCGACGGAAGTAACTCTTCAGCGATGAAATCTCAATACAAAGAAAGTACGATGAATTATGAGAATTATAGAAAATCTCAAAGAATCTAAAATACATGAATGAGTAAATACAGAAATACATGAATGACTGGATGCTGAAATACAAAACTAAATGAATAATTAAATATATAAACGAATGATTACTAAAGTACATGAGTGACTGAATACTGTTATTCATAAATGAAAGTTCTATAGATAAAGTGAATGGGCACAGAGGAATTAAATGAGACCACAGCGGAAAACACACCTCAACAGGCATGTAAGTCTGTACTGTCTGTGCTCTGTGTATGATTACGTAAACCATACCACAAGTTGAAGGCTATTGAGTGGAAGATCGGATTTTCGCTAAGTGCATTTGGCAGCTGTCTGGGTCATAATGTCAAACAGCGATGCAGTGTATGTCACAAAACCTTCAAGTACGCAAACAGGTGTAACGTCAGGGCAAATGGAAGGACGCCATAGATGACGAAATGAGAAAAGTATTATACAAAAGTATATATGTTATATAAAATTTCCATTGTCGTAATTTCTTTTATCCGTATACATCTGTTAATTGAGGCTGTTTTCGGAGAAATAATTTTTTTTTCCGAAAGTTGAGCATGGATTGAACAGCAAAAGATTGATTCAACAGGACTAATACTTTTGTAAGATATTATTACCCTTCACAGGGATAACACAATTGCCAAATTATGGTCACACACAAAGCCACCAGGAAGACTTTTTTTGTAAGTTTTTCGCGGGGGATCATTTATTAATAATAAATTTGACACCCACGTATTATTAGATAATTCTAGAGCATCGCTTTTTGTTTAAGAGAATAAGAGACCCCGACAGGACACTCTGGACTAAACGAAGGAACCCTGGTTTGAATTTAGGACGGGGATGGTGTCTCTTTTTCACTTAAAAAAAAAAACATCTTTATAGTCCAGTCAATTAAGATCAAAAAAGGCCTGGAAAGTTCTGAAAACGTTCTTTTCTCAATCTTCTTTTATGTTTTTTTGGGGTTCTGAACACGAATTTTAAGTTTTCCACCACGTAGCTCTTCTGCTTAAAAAGTTATAAGCGAAAAACCATGAAAAAAGCGTGGTTTCCACGGTTTTTCCCTTTGAACTTGATAGAGGGTTACAATATGAATACAGTAAAACCTCCCTAAGGCGACTACCGTCGGTGCCGTGAAAAGAAATCGCTCAGATTTAAGGTAAATTTAGCATTGGGTCTATAGGGTGAAGAAATCCGTTTCCAGAAAAAGTGGTCAATAGCTGAATAGAGGTGGTCGGTAAGAGAAGGTTTACTATAGTCATGGCGTGAGTAAAATGAATTTTGGCGATAAATTGAATTCCGACATCGGAGGGCGGAAACGCGATCTGATCACCACGCATCCATTTTATTCACAAATTTGAAGCTTTTGAGGTATTTGTATTTGAAGTTAGACTATGTTAATATTTGCATTACCCATTTTTACAGTTTTTATTGTTCTAAAAAGAAAAAAATAGCGATCGGATACTATGCATCCATTTTAATTGCCAATTTGAAGCTCTTGAGTTACCTTTGAAGTTCTATTTCGACTACGTCAACATCCCTTTTTACCAAGTTTTACGCCTTTTATGGCACTAACAAAATAAAATGAAATCAGGAGGCTAGGAGCGTTATAAAAACATAAACACTCTGAAGTAGACAAGAACACTAATTTTTATTTATCTAGTAATGTAAGTTACTTTAAGTAGAATTATAACTTTTGTAAGTTTTCTAAATAATAAGTTAAATGTAAGCATAAAATATGTGGCAGATTGTAAACAGGAAACAAGAAGAGAACTGCAGTTATTATCCAATTATTGTCGTTTCAGTCGCTTTGAAGGACCTGGTTGATGTTCTTCAACAGGAGGCTCATTGTTATCTTCATCATCACTTGATGGCTCAGGCTGTGGCACTATTTGACTTGAAGTATCCTGGAGTATTGGATCATCAACCTCTGATTCCTCATCATCTTCGGCGATGAAGGAGTTCACGCTATCACAACGGCCATCGCAATTCAGGCGGAGGAGCGCACAAAACAAACCCGTTTTTTTTACACCCACATTTTCGACTGCAGTTAGTTTTGCATTTGCAGAATATTTGTCGCAGAACAGATTCTGCTGCGGGGGGGTTTGACAGTTGTTACGGCCATGCTGCCTCTCTTAGTTTTATCCCAATCCCATTCATTAGCATTTTTACAGTTTCCTAGCTCTATCTGTACCTTGTGTAAACTCTGAGGCAGTGGTATAGAGCTGCATTTTCTGTTGTAGAGAGTGAGTCAATATTTGTAAAGGCCTTAAAAGAAGATGTTATGTAACGCCTGTATCCCAGGTTGTTTAAGGAAGGAGGTGTTTTCCAGCTGAATCCCTACAAATGTTCCAGAAACAGTAGCCCAGCTTTAATAGTGTCGTCGGCAACAGTATCTGGGTTTTTAAATATATCGACTGCATGTTGTAAATCCGCATTTTTCCGCAAAATTTGAAGGCTTTTCATTTTCCCCTTGGCTGTACAATGCAGAATTGGTATGACATCCACTCGTGGCATGTAAATAGAAGATATATTGGGCAACTAACCTATCGACTGCAACCAATAGCGAATAGATCCTCAGAGTTTTCTCCTTTCCTGGTCTTAAGAAATGAACACTGGGAAAACTACAAAGCCCAATTAGGATTACCAGAAGGTCTACATCGTCACCAATGACTATTACGTTATCATGGTTAGATGCAATGGTGAGAGCAGTGTTGATAATTAGTGTATCGGCATCGTCTTTCGCCTGATTGCAAACCATATTTTCAGCGCCAAATCTACTCAACATCATGGCTATTGTTCTTGTCATTTGCGAGAAATTTCTTCTGAGCAACTGTGGGCACCATAGTATCACTAAAAACAACCTCATAAGATATCGTTTTGCGAAATCGTCTTTCACGCTTAGCAAATTTAGTGCTCATTTCAGTAATGTTTTCTGGGTATCCATCGGAGATTACTACAGCGTTCGCTCTGTATTTCGACTTAATGAAGGCCACACTGCTGTTATAAATGGATCCAAAGGATTCACCATCCTGCCACATAACCCTCTTCAGTAAATACCCGCCATCTATCACCTACATACAGTTCCTAAAAGTAATGTCTGGTGGAAGTGGTGTGAATGTCATGTACAAAGAGGATTTGGTAGTTTTGTGCATTTCAGATTCGTGAGAAAGAGAGCTCGTAGGACAAATAATGCTCGAGAATGTTTATGAAATATATATCAAATATATAATTTCCAATTAAATCAGCGACCTGTATGCGAAACGACTTATACCTTAATAGGTAAGTATATACATATAAACGTATATAAACGACTTACAGGTTATTTTGCTTATTCATATTGGTTGAGTACAGGCTACATTTACAGATGACTTTTGAAAAGAAATGAACGAATTGATCATATTCTTGGCAAAGGAAGATTCGGTGTCAACGAGTTTCATATTAATGTTTTTCAAAAAATGGGGATTTTTATGTGGAAGAGAAAGATAGTTTATTGTAGAGGAGTAAATTGAGAGAATTTTAATGAACATGTTTATTGTTTCACAAGGTTTTTTCTCCTCGCTTTTTCCATATTAAGAGTCAGGATATGGCATCGATGTTTGTCCTTTTTCGGCCTACAAAATCGTTAAGTGTCAAACGAAAGGCCAGACGTACATTCGGAACCCTTGCTTCAATTTTTATCTTGTTCTTCCTGTTCTTCTCTTGATAGTTTGTCTATATTTCTCACTCTTTGATGCAGATGATTTTCTTCTAAAACTATGCTCCAAATAACCAAGTTTTCTTTATGTAATTCTCTATTATATTTGCCCTTTTCACGCATTTTATTTCTATGTGGTATTATGTGTTTCTGTGGGTTACCCCAAGGACACTCTTTGCTTAAACATTTCCGTGGTATGGATTATTCTTTCCCAATATGTTTCCAAACCCAATATTTACACACATACTTACCACAAATTCTAACAAATATCCTCAAGGCCTCAGAAAACTCTGAAATATAATCATAGCTTATGCAGTCGGTTTGTTTCCTAATGAGTTGTGAGGATTTATAAGAATAAACATAATATATGAATAAGCATTATATCGAATAAAGCGAATAGAAATTAGAACGTGAAAATCAAAGAAAAGTTAAGTCAAACGAATAAGAAAATGAAGTAAACGAATAAGAAAATGAAGTAAATGAATAAGAAAATAAAGTAAATCGATAAGAAAATAAAAAATACGAATAAGAAAATGAAGAATACGAATAAGAAAATGAAGACAATGGATAAGAAATTGAAGTAAATGAATAAGAAAAATATAAGTTAAAATAAGAAAAATATAAGTTAAAATAAGAAAAATATAAGTTAAAATAAGAAAAATATAAGTTAAAATAAGAAAAAATATAAAGCTAAATAAGAAAATATAAGTTAAACTAAGAAAATATAAGTTAACTAAGAAAAATATAAGTTAAATAAGAAAAATATAAGTTAAACTAAGAAAAATATGTTAAATAAGAAAAACATAAGTTAAACTAAGAAAATATAAGTTAAACTAAGAAAATATAAGTTAAACTAAGGCACATGTTAAAATAAGAAAAATATAAGTTAAACTAAGAAAAATATGTTAAAATAAGAAAAATAAGTTAAACTAAGAAAATATGTTAAAATAAGAAAATATAAATTAAACTAAAAATATGTTAAAATAAGAAAAATACAGCAAATCTAAGCAAAATAAGCAAATAAGAAAAATTATAAGTTAAAACTAAGAAAAATATGCAGCAAATAAGAAAGCAGGGTTAAACTAAGAAAGATATGTTAAAATAAGAAAATATAAGCAAAAATATAAGTTAAAATAAATGAAGTAAACGAATAATAAAATGAAGTAAACGAATAAGGAAATAAAGTAAACGAAATGACTTTTCAGATTCGTTCGCCTTTTTCCATCCAATTTCTTTTATTTTTATTTCTAAGATTTATCAAATTTTCATGTACTCAGCGGTTCCGCCTTCATTGTGATTTTATGTTCAATTACGATGCATTTTACAAATTATACCAGAGTAAATCTATCGTATGGAGATTCGAGTATTCTCTCTTTCTCTCCATCTTATAATATTAGAACATCTTCTTGAACCCTATCTTAATTTAGTACCAATTCTCCCAAAAAAATATACAAAAATTTGGCGATAATAACAAATACGATAGCAGAAAATGCGATGACAAATACGATTACCACTGTAATGATAAATACAATTTTTGCAAATGTGGTCCAATTAATGAGTGACGACATAAAATTACACATCCTAATTAATATAAGGATAATTTTTATTTCATTGTAATCAGCCATTGTAGTACATAGTTCATGGATGCTAAAAATCCGCCTAATACGTAGTACATATGAATATGGTATACATGAATTATACTTGGTAAGAATAATGCAAAATATATTTTAGAAAAGAAAACCATTATTTCTACCAAACGAAAATTATCCATCGAAATTTATAAAATTGTTTTGAGCAGAAAACGCTAAATTTCACATGCGCTAATCCTTTTCTCTTACGAAACAATACAAAGTTGCACTGGGAGAGTCCATAACAGCAGTTTTTCAACACTGGCATAAGGTTCAAAACAAGACACTTTGAGAACCACCTTTTCCCTTTGTCAAGAAAAGGCAAAATCTTCACCTTTCCTCTAGTGTTAAGTTTTTATCACTTGAAGCCTGAATTGGTTTTATTGCATATGTGTACATGTTAAGAAGTAATTCAACTACTAGAAAACGTCCTGTATTCCCATGTAAACACTAAAACTATCTAATCCTGTAATGTCCTATAATCCTATAATGATCCTATAATTGTCAACATCACCGCATTCTGAAGGAGAATCTCGTAACAAGCTTCGGCTTTATATTCTCTTCCATTTCTAACCCAAAACTTAAAATAATTTAATATAGATCTTCTCTTACATTTCTATAATTTTTATACTGCTCAAGTTATGTATCACAAAATGTACAACGAATTGAATAAAATTATTATTATTATTTTTTTGTGTGTGTTCTCGCACTTGGCGGATTAAGCTTAAGACGGGCGGTGCCAAGTTCTCAAGTCTACCTTCAGTGTGAAAATATTTTTGTATGTTTCATTCTGGTGCCAGGTTTAAAAATTTTCTGACTGTTCGGCAGGTGTTTAGTATTGTTGCTTTTTGCATCTGAATATATGTGTTTGGTTCAATTTCAAGTGTCTCCAAGTTCTTTTGGAGTGTGGTTGGTATTATACCTGTTGCTGATAAGACAAGAGGGATAACGTTTACCTTATCCATGTACCACATGTCTTTAATTTCCTACCTTAAGTCTTGGTATTTAGTCATTTTTGTGGTGTATGTGTTCTGAATGTTATTTGTGTTGGGTATTGCTATGTCTGTGATGTATGTGATTTTGCTGGCTTTGTCAATTAAGATTATGTCTGGTCTGTTGTGTGGTGTCGTTTTGTCCCTCATAATAGCCCTATCCCAGTACAATTTGCGTGTTTTGTTCTCTAGTATTGTTTCTGGTTCGTATTTGTAGTAAGGATTCATGTTGGTTATCAGCTTGATTCTGACAGCAAGTTTTTAGTGAATTATTTTTCCCACTTGACCGTGCCTGTATTTGTAGTCTGTTTGGACAATTATCTTACAACCTGACGTTACATGTTGTAGTGTTTCAGATGTTAAGTCACATTGTCTACATTGTTCATTTTCTATATTCTTCTTCTGGATGTATCGCTGGTAGTTTCTTGTTTTTATGATATGATCCTCGATTGGTTATCATGAATCCTTCCGTTTCCGGTTGTAAAGTTCCTTAGGTTAACCATGTGTTTGAGGCTTTCTTGTCAATGTGGGGCTGCTGAAGATCATTATAATGTCTGCCATGAAATGCTTTACCTGCCCATTCCTTCAGTTTCTTGTCAATGTTTACGGATGGTATTTCTTTGTCGGTGTTGAGACTTAGTGGTGTGTGGGAGGTATCTGCGTCCACTACTGCTTGGATGAGAGGAGACTGCCTGTTCTTTTCAAAGAATTTTTTTTTTTAAATTGCTTGTGTGATGTTCTTGCTATTCAGCTTGATCTTCAATATTGTTTTTAGCCTGTCCTTGTACATTTGTGTGAGCTTTGTCCTGACTAGTTTATGTTCTTGTCTTTGGGCCTGCATTATTCCTAGATATTTATATGTTTCATGTTCTTGCATGGTTTCTATTATTCCTCTGTTATCCAGTACAATCTCATCTAGTTTCATTTGTTTGGCGCCTCCAGGTATTTTACATTTATCCAGACCAAACTCCATCTTTATGTTGTTTGAAAATGCCTCTGTAATTTGGATTAGATGGCGGAATTGAGGGATAGACGGTGCATATAACTTTATATCGTCCGTGTACATGAGGTGTGATACCTTCTGGAGGTTTTTCTTGGCTTTTTTGATCATGTGGCCATAGTTGCTCTTACTTAGCATTCTTGATAGAGGGTTTAGTGATAGGCAGAACAATTGGGGGCTAAGGGTATCCCCTTGGAATATGCCTCTTCTAATAGGTATTTCGTTGATTAATAGTACTTTGTTTTGCTCTCTGAGATGTATTGTAGTTCTCCATCTCTTAATGCTATGCTCCAGAAATCTTACTATGGTGAAGTGTATTTTATATATTTTCAGGATCTCTATAGCCATGAATGACGCTTTCTTGTAATCAATGTGGGCAGTATTAAGGTTTCATTCTTTTCTCTTGGCTTATTCTAGGATCACAGCGTCAATCATTATTTGTTTCTTGTTCCCATCCCAGTGTGTTTCCTGGCACCCCCTCTGTTCCTCACTTAATTTCTTATTTATGTGGCAGTGCTGTAATATTTTTTCGGAGACGCATCCAGTAAGGATTTTGTAAAGGGTGTTATTGGCCCGCATTTTGCTGGGTTCTTCCTATTTCGGTCTTTCGGTAGTAATTGGTAATGCCTTTAGGTAGAAAATCCGGCATCTTGCTAGGATCTTCCATTATTGATGTAAATTCTGTTGCCAGCTGTGTATAGGTACTTGTAAACTTCTTATACCAATAGTTTTGGACTTTGTATACACTTACTGCTTTTTGAAGTTCTTCGGTGGCGATTCCGTCATATTCCATTCCTGTTATGTACTTTCCTATAGTTCTTTCTTTCTGTATGCATTCAGCTTTGTTATGTTTCACTTCGTTGGACAAAAGCGAGTTCCAAAACTTCTCAATTTCTATTGTGTTTTCTTTTGTTTCTCCGTTTGGAAGCTTGTAGGCATTTTAAAGAAGGGTTTCTGATTTGTTGTGAACAATTCCTTCTGTGCCTTTCTAATAGAGCTTTCTTTGTATCGGCGTAGCCATTTCTGTGGACACTAAGTTTCTTCTTCAGGGTATCAAGGTATTCGTTGGCATGCTTGTTATGCTCCGTGTTTTGTATGTATTTTTGCCTTTCTAAACACAAGTATTACTCTGTTAACTAACTTCTTTATACGCTTTCCCTGTACATATTGTGTTATCCTTCCGATATGTCCTCGTAATTCACTTATTTTATTCTCTAATCTGCTTTCCCATGGAGGAGCTTTGCTTGCCGCAAAGTTTGAGGTGGGGGCTCTAGTTTCTAGTCCATTGGTTTTTGTTGCTGCTGTAGCTGCACAGTAAATAGTCGTGTGAATGTTTAAAAATGTGTTATGTTTCTTTAAGTATTCTGGTAGGACATGCGCATTTAAATTCACCAACGCTGTCCAAAGTTTTCGTGTTGGTTGCTGCTTTGGTATAGCAGGTCTTGAAGTTATTACTATTATTATTATTATTCATAAGATGCATTAGCTAACTCCAAAAATATAATTGAAAACTCAGTAGTCATCCGAATTGGAGTTAAAATAATAGCAGTATTTTCCTGGCGATTAAGCAATTTTAAAATTAATTTTACTTATAATAGTAATGCTGCAAATACAAACAATGCAACTGAATGAATTTCAAACCGAACTGCAGGTTTTTAATGTAAAACATATGCGAATTAATTTTTACTGCAAAACGCGACAATTGTTTTTTCCATTAAACCGACAACGAGTAACCCCATTATAGCAGATTCCAGATGAATAAGTTTCAGTCAAACGGAAGAGATTTTTTTTCTATAGACGTTTGTGTGTACACATGTGGCGGTTGCGGAGGGAAGGTCGAGGCAACGTCATTAATTAGCCGGCAAGTGCAGAGAAGGGGGAAGGAGAACTCATGGTGAAAACCAAGAAAAACAAAGGCAGCGGGCGCATGAAGAAAAACGAAACCCATACTGAGTGAGGAGAAAGAAGATCGGGAGTAAAAAGAGCAGGTGGGAAGGGATGAAAGAGAGAGGTGATGGAGGCAGCCTGCATCACCACGTGCTAGTCGCAAATTTGGTTCTGTACCTTTTCGCGGAGGTAAACAAAACAGGCAGGAACGAGGCCAACTCTTTGTACCCCAGAACGCAGCAGGATAAGAGCGAGAGAGAGAGAGAGAGAGAGAGTGTGTGAGGGGAGAGGACCAGTGGTGTGGGGGGGGTGAGTCCATATATGTGTGTGTGTAGAAAGGGGGAAGAACAGGAACAGCAGGTTTCCTTCCCTCCCACCTTTCCACTATCCCCCACACTGTCCCACTACACCACCCTACATGCTGGTGTAGGGATCAATAAAAGTCATTACGTGCCGGGATAGAACGAAGGGAGAGGGAGGGAGGATGGTGAGGAGGGAAGGATAGAAACAGAGAGAGAGAGAGAGAGAGGCTGTATCCGAAGGCCTCTGGAGCCAGGTCGAACTGAACGAGAGAAGGAAGAGAAAGAGCGAGCGAACGGGATACACAGCCTATCGGAGAAGCAGACGACCACCACCACTGTTCAGAACTCAGTCTTACCAAAGATCTCCAAGCATGCAGACGCGCTCGAAACACTGCTCGCTTCCTTTCTTCACATAGACAACATACTCCGTATACTCTCATTTAAGCACACGTGCTTTCTGTTTCGCTGGCTTCTTCAATGGATTGTGACTTGTAAAACGCGCTACTCTGCATTCTTTTCGGAAACTTCGACGAAGTTCATTGATATGAAACTGAACGTAAACGACGGAAACGACTTTACTGGAAAATGTGTTGATGAACGACTGGATCTGGGTTCGCACCTTCGTTGAAAGGAGTGACAATTGAAAACTAATTCGACACACTTGACCGGGGGGTGGCAAAGAAACAGATAAGTTCAGCGAGCAAAGCTCTACTCAGGTGAGTGGGTAGGTTTCTTCGATGTGTTTGATTGGAACCAGTTGGTGATTTTCTAGTTTAACAATACCTATAAATATTGGAGTCTATAGCAACAGAAGCGTCAAACAAATTTACTCTTCCTGTATCAAACGTTATAGGGTTTGCATTAACTTGTTCACGAACATACAAGGACGATACAAAATTCTTCGATTATATATATATATTTGAAATACACATTTAAAGTTCATGATAAAAGGATGCAAAAATAATGACACACGATAACATAATAGAGGTAATTCATGATTGTTTCGTCTCAACGTAAACATAAATGACTAAATATTTTGAAGCAAAGGCAGGCATGAAATTTGTGTAAATTTGTAGGAAGCTACAGTAAAATATATAATTGACAAGCGATAAACCGCACCAGTATTAAGATAAACATAATATACGAAATTAATGATTGGGTAATGCAAGCAACCGAACCTCGTTATTTCTTAGCATTTAAATAAAGCGAGTTTTTATATAACCATATTTTAATTAATATTAACTATTAACCGTGCAGCTTGGGTAAGAATATCATTCCAAACATCTTTGAATTCGGGACGAACTTTGAATTATATCTGCATATTTAACAATTTCTGAGGAATTAATTTTTAAAGACAAGGTTATATGTACTTTGCGAAAACGTGGGATCTGTTTACGAGAAAGAATTGATTGAGCTTAATGGAAAAGATCAGTAGCGAGAATATCAATTTTTTAACGGAAGTATAACGTTCGTGCATGTATAGGCAAATAAAGAAGTATGTGCATATTTGCGTGCGAAGAGAGATTAGTTTCTACTATAGTAAATATTTATCGTAAGCACTTCTTCCTACTGAGGATTTAATAATAATATATTTCTAAAGAAAAATTTTCATGGCGATGTTTCACATCAGAAAGAAAATTTGTGGAATTTTATCTAGACTATAATTGGTAAAATTTTATTTAATATATATTTCTTTTTAATTTAATATTTTCGAAAATTTTCCATAATTGCTGATTTTAAGGCAAATGGTCTGTACTGTATCAGAAGTTATCACCAAAAGTATACTATCTTTATTCCCAGATATATATTACTGCTTTATCAGGTTATTTGTTATTATTGCACCTTATTATGGTAGTTAACTTAGAAAGCGGGTCGAGATTACGCTGTTCACGAGAAAATGCTGTTGTTAGTTTTCATATATTATTTTATTTGTTCGTTGAAACTTAATTAAATTTAATTAAATTAATTTCCTGTAAATGCTGAATTAATTCGTCGTTCTAAAACATTACAATTTTCTACATAATTAATCTCCTAGTTCTGTACATGATTCATTATGCATATCAGGTCCGAGAACATATCGTTAACATAATTACAACTGTATAATATTTTATATAACAAAAATTTTCATCATATAATAAATATTATTTTATATACCTTCAAAAATTTTTCTGGCTTTCGCCTTCTCGTGTTTTAAGAAATTGGCCTTCACTTTAGCAGTAGTACATTTTGTACACAGCATTGTTTTAAAAATATACATTTATTTCAAACTTCCCGTTTAATAATATTAATTATTTATTTGATTGAATATGTTAACAACGCTTTTGAAAAGGTGAATGTCTATAAATGTTTATACAAAACTTACTCCAAAACTTAGAAAAGGCTATGTGTGTGAATAAAATATTTCAATTTACGAATTTACGAAAATACATTTGTTTATAAATTTTTGAGCTCTTATCAGACACGTTTTCCATTGGTATAAAAAACCGGAAATTTGAAACCATTAATTTTAAATGTTTAGGTAATTTATAAAACGTCCTTTAAAAGAAATATTTTTATTAATAGTTTTGCTATGTTTTGTTTATAATTTAAAAAATATAGAAATAATATTTTTAATTGTAGCGGGCGCTAACTTCAATAAGTATTTTAATTCGCTTATTACAGATCGGGAGAAGAATGTTTTATTTATAATTAAACTAACGTTGTCCAATAAAAAATAATCCGCAGTTTACAAATAAAATTAATTATTTACTTAAATAAATATAATAATATAAAATATGAACTAGAGTTAAATTACATTTTATTTTTAATAATTTATTTCCAGGGTATTTTTTATTTTTAATGTTTTTGCTCGTTGTTATAGTAAATTAATTTTTTCGCTTTTCATTACGCTTTATTAAACGTTTCTTGATTTTTAGATATATGGCTGTAGAATTGAGTGTGCCTTGCATTAACTCTTGATTAGTTTATTGTCTTCAATAAATGTTTTAGTGGTATTTTTCAATGTTTTCAAGAAAAAAAAATTGTTGGACTAATACTTGTGTTCAGTTGTTCGTGGAGTAGTATTATAATGTTCCCACTTTTACATTCAAATTTAAAATTTAACTACTGGCAACAAATGCTGTTTTATACACTTTGACAACATTAAATTTATGCACATGTATATGGCATAGTTTAAGAAGTTAAAATATAGCGAAAACCCTGCCTTACATTATTTTCAATAACTCCCATTATGTAAATAAATGAATGGCGCGATGCATTACACAAATTTGAATCGAAACTCACATTAACACAGTTTTTATAGCTGGCATAGAATTTATAACTGTTTCGACAAGAGGCATATTTAATTTTCGTCAGAGCAAACTTCCAGGCTGAAAAGATCCGGATGTGCGTTTTGATGAAGGCAGGGCGTATTTCTTTCGAAGCATTTGTAAACAACGGGGTAGCTTGAAGGAACTACATTTGTGTGAATTTCTATTTAAATTCCTATTATATTTTGCGTATCATTATAGCAATTTCATTATAGCAAATTGTAGCATACATCTCAATGCGGTTATGACTCCATCATCCTCCCATGCGTATGGCAGTAGTTAAAACTTAATTGCACTGAATAATACCACGTTAAACGATTTATTAAATAATATTACAGATTAGGAGAATATGACTATAAATATCAAAACGTAATTGGTTCTAAACTATGATAGTGTATATGTATTCTAACTACAATTGGGGGAGTTCAAGTATTACGTAAGCAACTTTGGTATGGAGTGGTGTTGCTATGCGTATTTTCCTATGTTAGCCAATGTTAATTTTTGCTTACCAAGGCGGCGAGGGGTACAAAATGATCAAAGTATTGCTTACGTAGTCTCTCCCATTCTATTAATCAAAAATGCATATGCATGATGATAAAAATAAAATTGGGAATTATATTTTTAATTGAAAACTAAAAAATGCATAATACATAGAAACTGAATATGTGGCGTATAATTAATTTATGTGGACGTAAACCAGAATGTTTTATCATTCAATACGTATTTACAAAATTTATTTTATAATGTATATATATAAATATATATGTATTTATCAATACGTATTTAGAAAAGTTAATTAAAAAAATTAATAACTTAAGAAAATTATATTTAATTAAAAAAGACGTAATCAGGTATTTGGTTTATGTGGAAAGTCGCTGCCAGGCACATATTTTTTAACCACCTAGCAAATTTAGATACACATCTCAGACATTCGGTAGAGTCGGAATGAAATGCTGTAATATTTTAACGATTCTATCGACACGTTTATTCACAACGTTTCTCCTTTATTCTCTCTCTCCCATCGTTTTCCTTCAATTCCGCTATCTTATCTTCATTGGTAGAACAACTAAAAAACTAATAACTAAGGTTAGGATATTAATGATTTTTCATTCTCTACATTGCCAAAACTTTGCCCAAGTTTATGTAAACGTGTTTAATGAAAAACGAAGAAGATTGAAAGAACTTCGTTAGGGCAGCTTTTGCATTTCCGTCATTTTTAAAGGATGGAGCATTTTTTATGTTTTGGGTCATTTAAAGGGTATTTTTGGATACTTTTATGTCAATAATTTGCATTTTGTGATATTTTCAATAAAACACATTTTTTCATAAATATCTCAGAAATTTCATTTTTTTTTCTAAAAATGTAAATTTGTCAACGTTTCTTTTTTTTTTTTTGAAAGAATTCAAAATTCCTGATCGGTAATCGAAATATTGCCTTTCTGCAATACTCAAATAAATTTTTCAGTTTTGCTATGGCTAATTTGAAATACTGAATATTTTTTTTCAAAGTTTTCAATTTTTTTAAGGTCACTTTTTTGTTTATAGGGCATTTTTTTTATTCTGGTTTTTAGATCATATGTATTTTTTATAGGTCATTTCTGACTGTTTTTAGGTCATCAAAATCTCCTAGCTCTACTAATAATTACTCATCCGAAGTCAAATCATTCTCCGTATTCATAGAAGAGTGTATATTCTTCAAAGCTTTGTATGCACTAAGTAAGAGAATTGACTACATCAGCGTATTTCCTGTTCAGAAATATTTGGCTGATCTTGGCTCATTATTCTAGAACCGGCTTTATTTTTGTATCTAATATTCTTCAACCTTAATGGATTGTCAAAACTGTATTGCTTTAAAAAGTTTTGAACACGTATAGATAAAGACCTGAAATGGCAAAATTATCGTTATATGCAGGCTCATTCAAAACAAATTATACAAAATCTGCCTTTGCCATCTGAAAAAAGTACCTAATTTTATAATGTGTATAATATGATTGAAAATTTTATATCGTCATTTTCCGCACTTGGAAGAATATAGGTGTATTTCGTTTTCAGTAAGGGAAAATTCAAGTATTACGTAAGCATCTTTGAAAGGAAGGGGAGTTGCTGTTGTACTTATTTCCCTATGTCAGTCACTGCTTACTGGGGTGTGGGGGGGGGGAGGAGAGGTATGAAATGGCCAAAATATTGCTTACGTAATACTTGAACTCTCTCTAACACTTTTACCTCATTTCCTAAAATATACAATTACACCGGCTTAATTTATGCTACAAAAGAACCCAGAAAAAAATTTCTAAGGATCCACAAAATCTTAATCCATCACTGTTTTCCAACGAAATAACTATTAAAATATAATTACAGAACATGATAATAATAATATGTGACATTGTATCGTTCCATATAGTACAAAGGTGAAAATTATGCTTAAAACAAAATCTATGTCTACAATTCATTGTTATATAGTAATATAAATATTTAAATAATATAAATGCGTAAATAATATATGATGTAAAAATAAATATATATATTCTATTTAATATTATTTATTGGCAATAACTTGATTAAGCGCTTTTTTTTCTTTCTTTTCCTTTGGCAGGTATATTACTATTTTCTGTTTAATATACGTTGGTGGGTCGATTTTCTTGAAGTGGGGGGGGACGCAGGCCGCTCACCTAGGGCGCTAAGTTTGCTCGCGCCGACCCTGACTGCGCATAATTGTAATCGTCTTGCAGGCACTTTTTATGACATCATAATGGGCCGCAGGCAAGTAGCCAGGATGTAGGGGTGACTGGGGCAGGGCAAAGGCATATGGGGGCACAGGGCATCTGGGGAGTGTTCTATATATATATATAGCTAGGTGGGGCCACTGGGGCACGAGCATGGGGCAACTGAAGCTATGCCCCTACTGGCCCCGTCTTGGTTACGGGCCCGATGGGCGGTATACCCTTTCTTCAACGCTAAAAATTTTAGGTCGGAAAATTTTTGGTCATTCATGAGTACTCACCTGTTTAAAGATACACCGCTTGGGGCCCTAGCATTTTCTGCACAGATATTATTTAGGCATTTTGGGCCTGAGTTTTTCGCCCCATTTGCGACTTTTATTATCTTCAAAATATTTCCGCAATAACATATTTATTCATGAACAATACTCGTTGTCTGGGGGGAAAATTATATGCTTGCATAAGTTTTCTGACGAGGTCTTTTGTTATATTGTGAATAGATATCTAGAAAAAAATTATTTGGTAAGGAATTGTAACGCTACAAGGTTTTCACAGATGATTTTTACTTTATTGTTATTCACGCTACAACAAGAGATGTCGCCGTAAACCTACGCACTTTTTATTTTTCTTTGAAACACGAAACTTGCATGCAGATCCGTTGTCAGGCTGAGTCTAGGGGATTTGAGACAATAATTTTCTTAAAATAAATTATTTTATAATTATATTTTAAATTTTTTTTGTATAAAATTGTACATGAAAATGGAAATTGTTCTTAACGTTAAAAATATATTCAAAATAGATTTTTACGGTAGATCTTGTATACACCATGCCTTTATAAGGAGGTTTAAGTCTTCATTTATTCACGAATAAGGATAAATGAAAATATAAATTTTAGTTTACCTCTGTAAGTTTTTAATGCAAAATTTAAGTTAAGAAATTTATTCATTAATGTTAAATATATTAGCCTACTTAGATATTTAGTATTATTAAATATATTAATAAAATACATCAAAAAGTTAACGAAAGCTACGGCCTCTCTGTAGCTTCCTGAGACACCTGTAACTTTCAGAGCCCGTCCTGTAGCAAGTATCGAGCTACGAGCCCGCTTACACGAAACCAAGCAACGTCGACTGGCAACGTTAGCTAATAGTATATTTATGTCTTTTAATAATGATCTCAAAGCATGATATCTAAAATTATCAAAAAAGATTTTTTAATCCTGATTACATGATAGGATATACGAGACACATTTTATAACAAAAAAAGTAGAAGCTCAGTCCTCGGTAAAAATATTTAAGATTTTGGAACTTGAAATCGTCATCTTTTGAAAATACGTTGGCGAATCAGAAAGTCTTTGCCCCTATTTTTTATTAGCCAAAATAAGGTACATACAGGTAATTACAAATATACGTACTATTCTACGTACCTTACACTATTTTTCCACATAGTCCCCACACCGGTTCAGACATTTGTCCCATCGCAGCACTAAATTTGAGATGCCCCTGTGGTAGAATTCGTCCGGCTGACTGTGGAACCACCGTCGGACTGCTGTCTTGGCTTCATCGTTGCACGTGAATCGCTGTCCTGCCAGGAACTTCTTCAGCGGACCGAAAACGTGGAAATCACTAGGGGCGAGGTCCGGACTGTATGCAATCAGAACCGCCGACAAGCTCCGGTCATTTCACTGGGAGAGTCTGGACCACCCACCATACAGTCCGGACCTCGCCCCTAGTGATTTCCACGTTTTCGGTCCGCTGAAGAAGTTCCTGGCAGGACAGCGATTCACACTCAACACGTCTGGGCCACCCACCATACAGCCCGGAACTTGCACCTAGTGATTTCCACGTTTTCGGTCCGCTGAAGAAGTTCCTGGCAAGACAGCGATTCACGTACAACGATGAAGCCAAGATAGCAGTCCGATGGTGGTTCCACAGTCAGCAGGACGAATTCTACCACAGGGGCATCTCAAATTTAGTGCTGCGATGGGACAAATGTCTGAACCGGTGTGGGAACTATATAGAAGAATAGTGCAAAGTACGTAGAATAGTACGTATATTTGTAATTACCTGTATGTACCTTATTTTGGCTAATAAAAAATAGGGGCAAAGACTTTCTGATTCGCCCTCGTATTACTATTTATTTCAAGTTCAATTACAATCGGTGTGCAACAAATCACAGCGAACTGTGCTGATCCGCTTAGAGAAGAAGTCCTAGGAACTTAATAGGGAAAGGTTTCCTTTTATGGCTAAAAAACCTTGTTCCTACCCGCGATCGGACCACCAGATTTTTCGATACCAGAGCATAATCGATTTCAAATGGTTGTTTAAATATTTTATTAGGATTGGAATAATATTTGTTTACTTTAATTGTCCAGTCCTCTAACAAACTTTGTTCGATCTATTTCTCATTCTCCTTTAATAAAGTGATATAAAATATATATATCACTTTATATGAATACCTTAATCCCATATAAAATAAATTCTGGTGTGCAAGATGAATGTTGCACATAATTTTTATGATTTGATGATGTATCCATTTAGTAGTGTCTGACTCATGAAGATATATCTAAAACTACTCCAGTCCTTTTTATCAAATGCTGCATTTTTCAGTTGATGGATACACACGTTGGAATCACTTTCAATGTCTTCCGGTCATGGTGTTCTGTGCTTTCCCCCCTCTACTAACTATTCCTAGCATGATCACCATTTGGGGAAAGTTACAACGCATAACAAAATATAACAAAATATGACAACCGAAGTCTTATTATCTTCACCGCCAGTAATGCGTTAATGCGTCCGTTTCTATACATGCAATTGCTTCTTTATTAGTAACCCTTACTGCTCACTCATATATATATAAATAAGCGAGTCTAAAGCAACAAATAGAAATTTGAAAGAAAGAAATTAAAAATTTAGAAATTTTAAAATTAGAACTTTAAAAATTTAAAAATTTTAAAAATTAGAAAAATGAGAAAACTCTCTTACAATAAATGATTAATTCCTTTTTTTTCAGTAACAAAGGAAAGGTGCTGTAGTGTTTGTTGTAATAATTCAAATGATTTAAATGTAGGAATTTGGACTCCTTCTTAATATTCAGATGCCAATTATTAACTTAATCATAAACGCTCTTAAAACTTTGATTAGGTTTTAAATATTCGCATTTTATTGGTAATTATATGGGTTTTATTCATGGTCAAACTCAAAAATATAATGTAATAAAGCACAAATAATAGATTGAAAGTTATTATTAACCTTCACAAGGATAACAGAATTACGAAATATGTATTGGTCAACACAAAAAACCCTCCGGGGCGAGTTTTTTATTTATTTCGTGGGGGAATAATTATACGTTCGTAATTCAGATGCCCATGATTTTATCTCAAACTAGAGCTTTTGTTATAGGAAAAAAAACGGGGTGTCGGAATTAATGCGTATAATTATTCCCCACGTGAAAACACAAAAATTCGTCCTAGATGCTTCTCTGTGTTGACCATTGTGTGCGATTGTGTTATCTCTGAGAAGGTAATAATGTCTTGCCACTTATTATATATATATATATATATATAACGGAGAAAAGGGGTTCCTTCCCACCGTATATATATATATACGGAGAAAAGGGGTTTCTTCCCACATCCTCGATAGTCTAGCGGATAAGACTTCCCGGCTTCAACGGAGAGACCGTATTTCGAATCTAAGTCGGGGACGATGCATCATTTTCTCGTAAAACAAAAAGCTCCTGTTTGAACTAAAAACGTGGGCGTCGGAACGATCACGTACGAATAATAGATTACTTATTTCCACTGCATTCAGTAGAAAATACGTGAATTATATTTAATAAAGGAAATGTTATTTATTTTATTATTTATACGTCTACAGACACTCTCTCTTCTTTTGCGATTTTAATTCCTTCAAAAGTTTAAAGGTCTTAATGATGATCGTTATTGAAGTCGTAAAGGAGTAACGTAACTGAATATTACTTTAATATATTATATTGGGTTGTCCGGAAAGTTCGTGCCGATTTTTGGTAGATGGCGTAAGGACAGGTCTGAATATATCAGAACGATTAAAAACAAATGGCATGCGTAAACATCGTAAAAGAAGGTACTTCAGGCATATTTGGCAAAAAAATTGTTTACGATACGTTAATTTTTGTCAGCTTTATACGCCTTTGTAAATGGAAGAAAACAAAGTGCATTTTAGGTATTTAATGCTTTTCTTTTACCGGAAAGGCAAAAATACCACACAGGCGGCAAACAAGATATGCGCTGTTTTTGGCGAAGGTGCTGTAGCTGAAAGAACTGGGCAGAAGTGGTTTGCTAGGTTTAAAGCTGGTGATTTCAACCTTAAAGATCAAGATCGCCCGGGTAGGCCCTCCACCCCAAATGAAGATAAGATTAAAACACTGATCGAGAATAATCCACGCTATACGACACGTAAATTAGCAGAAATGTTAAATATGTCAAAATCCACCAAATTTAATAAATGTGTACTAAAATTTAAATCTTCTGCGTTTCAATTTTCCTTCAAAATCGGCATGAACTTCCCAGACAACCCAATATTTTTATAGTTTTCTGATCTATACGTTCCTTCGATTAAGCTAGGATAAAAACTTTCCTATCATGTATATCATGAATTATACCTTTGTGTCTTACGCTTTTGTTAATTTCGTTGTTTATACAGGCTTTGGTATATTATAATTGCAAATACGCGCATTTTTACTTATGAATACATCTTTCTTTTCATATTGAAATAAAACTGGAACTAAAAATCAAACAAGAAACATAAAATAATAAGCACAAAAACTGTGTCTAATATTTTAGATGGATTTTTCAAAAGTGGAGTGCTCTATCTAAAAATCATAAAATTGTATTGTAACTTTATCAGATTGCGTACTAAACGTTTTCGTTCGCTAAATTGAATATTTTTATAATAAAAAGTTATGAATATTATTTAGAATTATCTTTTATAAGTTTAAAATAAAAACGTTATTGTATACACTTCTTTACACTGAATGAGCGCTGTGCGGCGGAGCGCATGGTGGATGAATGTGTCCTATTTCACTCATTTATTTCGCATGTGTTTCTTGTGTGTGTAGCGTTATCTTTGTGCATATTTTCATGAACAGGCGATCCTAGAGTAGTATCCAAGCGACAAGCATATCCAGCGTCCGCAAAAATTTTTATTTCCCGAAATTTCTATATAATTTTTTTTGACGGTATCGGAGGTCGGAAAATCTTATAGGGAAAATAGTATTTAATAATTCAAACATAGGAGGCGATAGTGGTCAGTGCAAAAGTATTGAAGGTGTGTGTTGGAATAAATTGCACTTACTTCGGCACCAATGAAATACATGCACAGCGAATAAAGTAAGAAAACTTTTTCCGATTTTTCACTAAAATTTTCGTAAGTTAGTTAAGTGTCAATATAATAAAAACTATTTCGCATTAAATTTTGTTAATTATATACCTGAAACAGGTATTAAGTCTTTTATTTAAATAATGTTTCTGTATCATTATTTTTAAGGATTCCGCACAGGTAGAGAATTTGTTTGTCAAAATGGCGTTGAGGACAAAGCGGACCATTTTTGATGGGGCAAAGTGGACAGGTAACTCTACGAGGCCCTGGCTTCGGACTCCACAAGTTAGGGACTCCAAAATCGTTTAATTGGTGATAAAATCATACAATTTGCTTTTAAATATTCTTTTATTGATTTTATTTTGTAATATTTCAGCGCAGTTTTGAATATAATTTAAATTCACTCTGATTTGATTTTGACAAACTGGCTTGAAATTGATGACATGCATTTCTAACAACATGTCGCACAGTTTTCACTAGAGAACGGGTTTCTTTTACAGTTAATGATCTAGCAACCCTGACTGCAAAGTAGTTCACTCAATTGAGGGAGTAAGTTCAATTACATTTGCTTGTTAAGCTGGTTGTCTACAGTCGAAACGTGGAGAAATTTTAACTAACAGCCCTGCTAGGAACATTTGTCGAGCACAACGCGAAAAGTGTGCACAAAGTACAGGCAAGCCTAAGAATACCATCGAGCATCTTGGCACAGAGACAGAATCTACGTCGCAGTCTTAATTTACTTAATATGTAATAAACCATATGCTGATCCACCAATAGGGAACTGGATAAAGTGTTCCTTCTCTAACGGATGGGCTCACGAAAACTGTACCTCATATGAAGGCATAGGAGATTATACATGTCTTAAATGCACTATGTGAAAACATTTCTGGTAATTTTTTTGCACCGAAAGCATATTACGTATGCGTCAGAATTTTTTTTACCACAGAGTCCTTTATTTCACAAACAACCTATACACTTTGCCCCAGGGTTGGGGCAAAGTGGATAATGTGACTTTTGTCTTCCAAATATTTTTGTTTTAAATTCAGTAATAAATAATGTCGTTAATGATACGTACTATGTTTCTTTGATGTCCACAGCAGTAAACAGTGAAGTTTCAACGTTCATATATTTATTTATCACACTTTATTATTAAAATGAAATTAAGTGATCCGCTTTGCACTACTTTCCCCCTGCTTAACGTCGACCATGCATATGCCTGAGGCCTTGCGTCAAGTTCTCAATATTGCAAAAAACAGAAGCTTGAGTGAAGACTCTGTAAAAAATATAAACAGAGTGTAATTACTCAAAAAACTTGACGTTTCGGTTCGTCTTTTGCAACCTTCTTCTGAAATGAATATCACCTACCACTTCAGAAGAAGGTTCGCAAAAGACGAACCAAAACGTCATCTTTTTTAAATAATTAAACTCTGCTTAAATTTTTTACACAGTCTGCACTTGACAATCTATTTTTTATAATTTAAATTGAGCTGTGAAAGACTTGGTGAAACCAAGTCCTTAATAGTTCTATTCTTCAGCGTGTAATCGTTTGCGCTTTATACGTCTAGTTCTGTCTGTGTTATCAACAAAACGCATTAATTTGTGATATTCACAGATATTCGCATTTTATCTTTTTAAAAATTACTATATAAGTGCATCATTATATTGTATAATTCCTTCGTGATGAAATCGGAGCGTGGTTGCAAAATTCTAGCAAGATTCCAAGTGTATTTACATGACTGAGAGGAAATAGGGGTGATTTATTCCTTATTTTAAAAAAATTCAGTCTTCCAAAAAAAAAAAAAAAAAACCACGAAAATTTCAAAAGAATGCGACATTCGTAGCATTAGGGTGGGAGCTATAGTTTTCCCTATGCTCAGAGGATACCTGTGCCAATATGCAGAGGGACCTCCATGATTTAGCAAGAATCCAAGGGTCTGTTAAACTCCAACAAATATTCAAGGAGACTAAATCCCAACGCAGCATAAATAAAAAAAATATATTCAACGTTATGGGCATAGTAACATTTAACGCAAAAAGTTTTCTTTTTTTTCAAGAAAAAGAAGTTGCTATTAGTCGATACCTCCAAAAGCGTTTTCGAAACAAAAGTCTAAAAATCTAGAAAAAAGCCCAAAAAATATACATGCGAGGACGTGTTTCGTTTGCTGCTCAATTTAAAGGACACGTTGAAATTGACTTGATTTACATAAGTGTATAACACTAATTTAGTATTCGTTATATATATATATATATATATATATATATATATATTTTAACAGATTCAAAAACTGTATCATGTGAAATAAAATCCGTGGACTCCATCGCCCTGCGCATGCGCAAATTAATTTCTAAATGCATGTAACTGACAGGATCAAACAAGTTACTCAAGACTGAATCAAAAACTGACTATCCAAATTTTCCCAATCTTTATCAAACGGAAACAAAATTCTGTCATTTTACTTCAACGGGACTAATTCTTAATCATTTCCCAAAATTCATAAATTCATTAAATTTAGATCACAATATTCAACGATAAGTGTTCCCAGATGTTTTAATTTGTTTTCTATAATTATTTGCAGGAAATAATTTTATCTTAATTTCTGAATAGAAAATTATACACTATTCTACTACCTGCAGTGTAATTAAATCATTTAATTCCAATAATCTAAAGCTTCACGTAAACGTGGCACTGGTATTTTCTCATCAATGTGTGTTAATAAACTCTATGTTAATTACTTTAGTTGAGAGTGAGATATAAATTGGGTTTTACGGAAACCAAACGGGTTTCCGCCCTTTTTCATAAATATGTTTTATTTTTGAAGTATTAATGCTTTGACACCAAACATTATATATCTGATGTGGATGTTTAGTTAAACAGTCGTTAAGTTAATGAATTTCAAATGCAGTGAAACCCCTCTTAACGGACACTCTTTCAAATTTACTTGTTATATTCAACAAATGCTTATGTTCGTTATTTTAAACTTTTAGCGAGTACGCAAAAATATATAACTTTCGAAATGAACTACTTAAATGATTGAAATGTAATACTTTAGCTACATCAGAATCACCCCCACTTTTACGGTTGCCTCTCGTTTACGGACATATATTTCTGTTCGGCGAGTGTCCGCTAATGAAGGATTTCACTGTATTTAAGAACTGTACGGAAGTTGCGTACTTTGCTGAATCTGAATTTATTTGAACACTTTATTATATATATATATATATATATATATATATCTTAAATATAGTAAATAATATAGTATATAATATATATACTCGAGAGCCACGAGGTGGCTAAGTGGTTACAGGTTCATGCAGCATTCTGTTAACCCGGGTTCGACTCCTAACAGCGTCGCAATGTATGTTGCAACGTGCTTACCTATTAATACTCGTTGTAGTCTTGGAATTCGTTTCTTAAGAGGTTGGAATTTCTCGAACAAATATCGATCCAGTACTCTATGGTGTCGAAGTTGTAACGTCTTCGACTATCTTGCAATTAACCTGGATTCGACACCCAATCATATCATAGAATAGCGTGCCGCTTTGCTGCCCACCGTTGTCCGGGTTTATATCCCTTAGGGAGAACAGTTCGGAAAACAGCAGATCGCGACGGAGCATGACCCTTGCATCGTAAAATGATGAACTAATATATATTGTAGAACATATTGTTGTATATACAAGCAAGTGAAAGAAAATTGCCTAAGGTCGATATTTAAATTTAGCGGGTTTCAATTAATATTAATTCGCAATTCCCTAATCTGCAGTTTTCTAATCCGCAACTCTTTAATCCTCACTTTTATAATCCGCCACTCTCTAATGCACAAGTATCTAATCCACAACTCTCTAATCCACAAGTGTCTAATCCGCAACTCTCTAATTCTCAAGTAACTAATGAAGTTTTCAACATTAATATAGCCATCATTATTTTATTTATGGAAGATCTTTACTTTGCCCCTGGGCAAGAAACCATGGAAACGCCACTGACACGCCACTGACCCCCGAATAGAGAAACAGCGGGGAAGACCACCTACAAGAAATAGAACATGCGTGGCTGTACCCTATGTCATAGCAGTCCTAGCATTGGACCGAAACCCAAAGATTCCGAGTTCAGTTTGGGCTTATGATCAATCATTTTCTCCTCATGATCATTTCTACCATAATTGAACTATATTTTAACTAAAGTCTAATATAAAATTAATTTGCGTAATTTATTCTTTAACAAGCGTCCACCTTTCCTAAGTGGACATTTATACAAAGACAGTTAGTTACGTAAATTGATATATGGTTCACTATTCGTTCGACACAGAAACGTCTGCCTTCAGCAGAACCAATTTCCAAACTGCCTATACCCTCAAATGAGAGTTCCCCGTGTGGGTTGGTTATAAAAGGTCCTGTAGCGTTAAAAATTGGATTCCGTGAAGAAACTGGTAAAAAGAAATGATATGTCGACACTTAATTTAAATGTATACTCATTTATATGGATACAAAAGGTTAAATATTAATAAAATTTTAAACTAAAAAGATGACCAAACTTTCGGACGCGTCAGCGGCTGTCTTTCTTCAGAAGTTCTGATGCACTATTTTAGGGGTAGGGAACCTGCGCTCCTTCAGTGCCCGTAAGTGCTGCCTTTTGGATGAATTCAAGTTTTACAAACGAAATTCTTTTATTTTTATTAATATGATTTTGTCCATCTTATTTTTTTATTCATTCGCATTATTTATATTATCTCAAATAAACATCTTTGTTTGTTTGGATTTTTATGGCGCAAGAGCATCTGAGCTATACTGCGAAATAAGCACATTTGAAATACAAAATATAAAAGACGTGCAGTAAGGAAAATCTTAAAATTCAATTTTTAGATAAAGGTGCAAAGAAATTGAAATATTTATCCAAAAACACTTTTAATTACATATTACTAAACAATTATATTGAGAGCATAGAACGCCATAAAATATACATATGCATTAATTAAAATACTAACTATTTTAAAAGTAGTCTGCTATCTTTGTATATGCCCGATATATATAAAAAATATACACATATATTTTTATATGTCCAATAATTACCATTTGTATTTGTTTCTCTCTGAAGATCGGGCTACGTAAGAAAGCGAATATGAACATTTTTACACGCGAGCATTGAAGGAGTATCTACTAAAATAATAGGGAGTACAGTTGAACATTTCGGTTAAACGGAGATCGAATAATCGGGGTTCTTCTATACAGTAATCAAGGGCGAAGGAATGGGGGCTCAAGCCCCCCCCCATTATTCCATTTAACGTCAAATTACACGGTCTGTTAAAAAACTACTTGAGTCCTCCATTCTTTTTGAATTGATACACTTCTGCACCTAATTGAAATTTCTTGAATAAGGCCTTAGATCATAGCTAACTCAATGCGGCCTTCCAATATGAAAAGATTACCTACCCTTGTATATAATCATTTATATTCACGTTATATTTGAAGTTTACACATATTTTTACGACGCCGCTAATTATTTTCATCTAAAATAAATTATCCTATTTCTTATCACACATCGAGAAATAATACTTAAAAATATTCAGTCGGAATCTGATTTTACGTAAACGATCGGTGTAACAAATAGGTTTTAGAGAGAGAGAATATACTTTAGAATCCTGTATGATCTCATGCGTATATAAAGTTTTGCGTTATACAATTCTATATCCGTTACTCAATATGTAACGGATATAGAATTTTACGCACAAGATTGTCCGTAAAATATAATATATTCCGATAAGAATTGTCCGTAAAAGTCCGTAATTTTGTTACAATTACGGATTTTTTTTATGTTCTTCTCTGTACTAGATACTATCTCAGAATAAATTTCACCATTATTAATATCTTCATTATTATTAAATTACTAAATTTATTAATGATTACTTCTTACTATTATTAAACTCAATAATATATAAAGCATCCATTCTAACAAAGGAATGCAACGACTGGATAATAATATAATCATTTACTATAACTAGTGAAATTTAATCACTGATCCAATGTATAAGGAAGGTTCCTCAACTTTTCGAGAACTACTGCTCTTTTTATCAAGGAAAGTGTGTATAAGTGGAAAAATATAATTTCTTGTGGCTTGATGAATGATGGTTTGACGACCTTGGTTGAGGAAGGAATGTCTGTGTGTGTATGATGGGCTAAATTTCCTGAAGTATTATTAACAAATTCCATACTGTATGATATTATTACCCTTCACAGGGATAACACAATTGCCAAATAATGGTCAACACAGAAAAGCCTCCGGGGCGAGATTTTTGTGAGTTTTTCGTGGGGGAATTTATTATACAATAATTTTTGCCACCCACGTTTATGTAGCTCAAACTAGAGCTTATGTAATTTTGGAGAAAAAGAGACGCTTTCCCCATCCTGGATTCGAACCAGGGTCCCTCCGTTTAAGGATCCCTCCGGAGGGACCCTGGTTCGAATCCAGGATGGGGAAAGCGTCTCTTTTTCTCCAAAAACAAAAAAGCTCTAGTTTGAGCTACATATACGTGGGTGGCAAAAATTATTGTATAAATTCTATACTAATGCATCGTGCTTTAAATTTTTATTCTACTTGCAATAAAGTATATTTTAACTTAATATAGATTGAGGATTAATATTTTAGCATGTGTTTAGGGACGGTTTAATATTACGTAAGCACCTTTTGAGGGAGGGGAGAGTTTGAGATTTGCTTATTTTTGCTGACAACGGGGAGGAGGAATCTGAAAGAATCTTACCTACAACACAAAAAATAATAAAACTAACACAGTCACAAAATGAGGACCGTCCTAACAGAATTGCAATACTTGGACACATTACACACTGCGAGTAGAAAATATTAAATATAAATATATGTAATCGCAGGTAAATATTTAAATATTTAAATCAGTGGTTCTCAACCTTTTTTTTCGCTCGAGAGCCCCCCTCTAGGGTCCTGGTGGCTCCCTAATATTTTTAAAGTAATATAAATGTATTACTTTTAATAAATATATTTTGTCAAATCCACGTCTTTTATATATGTCACACTATTCGCTTACAACGTAGGTATTAATAAAAATGTAACAAAATACTTTATTATGCTACCAAAATAGCAATTAATAGCGTGTTAAAACTTTTTAAATGCGATAATTTGTTGTGATTACTCTCTATTTATAAATAAACTTTTAATGTAATAAAAACTTACAAAGAAATACTCAATGTAACAATAAAAATGTAAATAAGTATTATAATATGCATCACATGCATTGTGTTCTTATTTCACAAACTTGTAGGAACAGTTACAAAA
>QLNU02015003.1:86842363-86858836 GCA_006491805.2 Dysdera silvatica
TAATTTTTCCGATATAAAATGCATTTTTCCAATAACAGATACGTGAGCGTTCTGCAAGGATTACTTTTTTTTATTCTTAAAATACTTGTTTTTAAATCTGAAGCGATAATTCGTAAATCGTTAGTGAGGCTTGTACATACTTTGCCTATAGCATAGCGTATAGATAGTATTTTCAAAGTGCAACACATGCAGAGTTTATTCTCACCAACTGTGAAGTCCGTCAACATTTCCACAAAATATTATTCTATTCCTGTACCGTTAAAACTCGAATTAGACGTAACTTCCGCGGATTGCAATTTGTTGAGGTTGACCTGCCAATTAGACTTCGACCGGTAATGGAATTCCAATGAGATAGTCGTAGCCCAACTCACTGTTGGAGACTGTTGCTTGGCCTATCAAAATCCCATTGAGTCCATCGATTCCTGGTTCGCAGCTTCCGCCAGTACATCAAATTCATATTATTTCGTTTCCATTTTACTTTGTCGTTGAACTGCAGTGTAATGTAAAAAGTAGCTTTAACAAAAATAAAACTGCTTAAAACATGGTTTTCTGCTAGGAGGGGTATATTGGCTACGGAAGAGAGTAGATGTCTAAGAAAGAGGCAAAAGCTATTTCCTTAGTGTTTAGACTTTCACAGCCTACTTAGATTAAGTATTTTTATAACTAAATAATTTGCTTAAATTCTACCAAATTGTCCATAGACCTTTGGATCATTGGCGTACGCAGGGGGTATTTATTGGGGTTGTAACTCCATTACGATGAAATTTTGAGTATTTAACATAGGAATATAGCTGCAACCCCCATTGAGCCCCTTTTACAATTTTCGCGTACGTCTATAATTAAGTGGATTATTGTCTGCAAGGGTCCTCCATGGATAAAATCCTGCTCTTCCATAGATTTGAGCGTCAGTCGTCCTTCCTTCCTTCCTTCCTTCCTTCCTTCCTTCCTTCCTTCCTTCCTTCCTTCCTTCCTTCCTTCATTCCTTCCATCCATCCATCCATCCATCCATCCATCCATCTATTTATTTATTTATTTATGTATTTTAAAATCCCCGTTAATTACTAATGAAGTACATACATTCTCATTTTTGCCTTCTTGAAAAAAATCTTGAAAAATTCTGGATACTAATTAGGAAATAACATGCCTATAGGAATAGCTAAAAAACAGGTGATAAGCTTTGGTTTTTCGGTTTGAAATATTAAGAATTTTCATTTTCAAGGATATATATATATATGACAAAATATATATATTACGTATAGATATGAGCGAAATTCCTGTCGTTTTTTTGGGAATATATTCCGTCATTTTAATTCTTTAAAGGAAATGCAATACTTAGTAGGTTCGTTTACATTTTCATTCGCTTTAGGGGGAACTCTATCCTTTTTCGCTGTTTACTGAATAGGTGTGGGACAGATAATAAGAAACGGGAGCAGGAGTGAGAACGGGCAATTGGAATAAGAATGAGAAGTGGAAATGAGAATAAAAATGAGAATGAAAAACAGGAATGAGGATTTTGAATGCGAATGAGAAAAGATAAATAGGTGTAAGAATAAAAAATAGGAATGAAGGTGAGGAATGGAAATGACAATAATAAATAAGAATGAGAAATTTAATGATAAATAATTTTCATTCATTTTAGAGAAGACCCTTTTTAGGGTATCTTTCTCAATAATAACAGTAATTATACGTAAGATGTCCTAAAATCCTTTTAATGGGACCTAAAAGTGCATCCATTTGAGAGACTATTGCTTCATAGATTTGGAGAAGCAAGTTATATCCATAAATATGTCCTTAGGATCTATACTGAATTATATATTTTCGTACAGTTACTATACATATTTGCATATAAATTCATGACGTTAATAAAACATATTATTTAAGGACTAAGATATTCTAGAAATATAAAGGACATATAATAAGGCAAACATAATTTTATATTTAAATTTCCGTGCTTTATAAAACGAAGTAATTACACATATGTTTTTATATACGTTCTCACATACTATTCATTAAATAACTATCCTCAGGTATTAGTAATATATGTATATGCGTATGTTTATATGCAGGCTTATAACGCTTAGGATTGTATTTCTATGTTACATTAATTTATTTACATCAGCTGTTACAAAAAATTTCTTGGATCTTGGAAATCTCTCTGGTTGCCTTTTTGCAACTACCGATTTCGCAATAACGATAGAAAACTTTGAAATGATGAAAGGTAATATAGTGGACCATATCCTTTGGAACAGGATTTTAAATGTTTCTAGGCAGTTGAATAAACATATTACCCGTATTCTTTTAAGTTCTTCTCCCTCGCCTAGTTCTTATATTCACGGAAGAAATATTTTTTTCACATCTCGAACACTCTTTGAATGATGGTGAGAAAACCAAGAAGAAATGCTAATCGCTGAAAGATGTCCCCGGTTCCCCTTCCCAAAGTTCAACATTCCCACCACTTCTGTTCTTCCCCGTCCACCTCTCTTCTCTGAGAGGCTGCGGTCTGCTGTTTTCCATGATCTTTTTTATCCTCTCGCTCTTTTCTTTTTCCCCCTTCTCTTTCTTTCCTTGGCTGGCTTTTCCCTCTCTGCAGCTGCTGCTTTATTCAGAGGCAGAGAGAAGGAGGAAATCATCTGTTGTTTTTGTGCCATTGATTACGCAGCGGCCTCCTTTTTTCCCTCTTTTATTTTTCCGCCCTCCTTCTTCCCCCTCTTGTCGCTTAATCGCCAGAGGTTAATGGGCTATACATCAGCCAATCTCCCCCTACTTGCCTCTCCCTGCGTCGGAGAGACCGATGAAAACGTTTAAGAGGTCCCCCTTCTCCCTTTCCACACTCTCGTTCCCTGCTTTTGTTGCTCGCAAACATTTAGATGCCCTTTATAAGAATTGCGGAGGTCCACTAATTTCACACTTCGATCCGCTGACTTGCGGATGACTTAAATCCACCATGAGTTGAATCGCACTCCGAGGAACGCCATTGTCATTAATTCTCACTAATTTCTAACCTCACTACTTTAGAATAGATTTGTCATTCGGCTAAACCCGACTGATTGTAACTTCTAACTTCCTAGCTTCTCTTTGCATTATTATCTGCATCTTCACCTCGTCTTGCTGTGCAGGAATGCTTGTATGAATTTCCGATTTAATACTTCCAGATAAATGTAATTTCTCATCGTGATGTTAGCTAAGAGTTTTTTTAGTACACCATGTGAATTTAGAAGAGAATACGGCTTACCATATTTTATAAATTTTATAACTAATTTTGCTAGTACTATTTCCTTGAATTTTTCAGTCTCTGCCTCACACGTAATGTACTCTACAACGATGGTAAATAATCACACGGAACAAGAAGCCGACTACAGCGGGTTTTCAAGTGTCATAATAGTAATAACTAGTTAGTCGAATCTCTGGGTTCAATAGTATCTGTTATAATAATCACTACAATTGAAGTTTCTTTCGGTAATTTTAAAAAATACAAAAATAACTGTGATTACTTGTCAACTACGCAAACAATTATCAATAAAAATATTGCGTTTCCAGTATTCAATAGTCATATTTTGTACCCAAGTTTAAATATATAATAATAAACGTACATGATTTAGTATTATTACGCATAATATAATAAAATTTCTGTATTTTGAATTTTATAGTTATATAGTATAAGGGATTTATATAAAATGCAGTTAGCTTTATTTTACGCCAGTGGTAAGCCTAACATGGAGCCAGGATTAAACCAAAATTAGCATTCCTCTGGGTCATTAAAATAATGATTTATTCTTTAAAATGCCAAATGCATTATATGGTAAGTATTATTACAACATTAATAAAGCTTGGATGGAGAGTTTTAAACTTTTCGTTAAATTTTTTTTCTGTACTTGTGGTTGTTGTTGAAAATTCTTTAACATGATTAAGAGTTCAAGTATTACGTAAGCACATTTGGGTGTGTTGCCGTTATGCTTATTTTTCTATGTTAGTCATGTTAATTTTTACTTACTAAGGGTGGGTTGAAATGGCCAAAATATTGCTTATGTAATACTTGAACTCTCCCTCGTTTAGAATGACTTCTTTGCCATTTTTGCAAGTTCGTATAAATCAGTTTCGAAAACATTTTTAAATTTCTTTTACACGCAATCATCAATCATATCATCCAGAAGGTATATCTTTCTCAAGTCACAACATACTTAGTACATGATATAAAATGAATTTTAAAGAAAATAATGGTATATTATTCTGAAAAGTGGTTTTGTTTCAATCTCAGTGATGTGAGGAACATTGGTTATAAGGACACTATGGTTACGTGGGCCGATTATTGTCCCAGTTCTATTATAATTACTAGTAAATACATATTACTTCATTAGAAATATAATTTTGCTGATATTTTTTTATTGCATATTATGTTTGAAGCTGATGAGAAGAAATTGAGAAACGAATTTGAAATATGCAAACTACCAAATATTATTGATTGCTTAGAAGAAACCATTCCTAGCATTTTCTGAATGATGTTATACTCTTTTCGTCTTTTTACTCGGAAAATCCGCCCTATTTGCTTTTTAAAGGAAATATTGAAGCCTCACTACAATAGTAATAATAACTGGATTTTATTATTAGTAAATTTTTTTATTAATAACATTTTGAATAAAAATCTTCGACAAATAAATAATAAATAGCCTATATACAAAAAAAAATTAAAAAAAAATTGTAATCTTCGGAGCTCATTAATTTTTTTGTTGCATTTTCAAAAGCATTTGGAAAACAAACTTGCCTTTATTTAAATTAATAAATGACATATCTATTTGTAATTGTAAGATGTAAGATAAGATTTGTAATTGTAATTTTTTTTTTAAATTTGTAATTGTAAGATTTGTAATTGTAATGCAAGATAAGATAAAAATCAAGAGTAATTTGACCATTTAATCATCATATTTTTGAATAAAACATATGAATAATATTTTACGTTAAATTATTAAACTGATTATTCGTATGCACTGTCTAATAAAAATGACAAAACAAACACTTTATGCATTTTAAGCCATTATGCCGATGCCAAAAAAAGTATTTATTTTATGGCATAATTTGAGAATGCAGTAATTTATTTGATGTGTCTAACCATTTCAGTCATTTTATTCACCCTAATAGATGATTTAATTGTTTTGCCTTTATATCGAAACTTTTCTAATTTTACTACATTTTCTAAGTGTTCGGTTAATTATACGAGCAGCGTGCATGTTTACATTGATATATTATTTTCGTTCTTTTTATTGTTTCAGGTATGCAGGATATTTATATTATATTTTTTCATCAATTTCCTTAACTATTCTTACTGTTCGTCCTTTGTTTATCGTATTTGTCTGTTTATCCTGTTTTCATGATCTATTTTGTTCTCCTTCATCTAAATTCTGTATCAAATACTCTGTGCGGGATTTTGTTGCAGAATGTGGTCACCACAGCGAGTTGGTCGCTATACGCGACAGACTTTGGTATAGGTACGACTAAATCACTACCAGTTCTCTCTAACAAAACGTGGTCATTTTATTCAGATGGTCAATTTACCAGACCCCACTGTATCTAATTCCGACAATTATTAAGAAATTAAATTCCGATACCCTTTATTTTGTATCAAATTTTTGATCCGTAGTTTAAGGAGTCCACTATTATTGCTCTTCTAAGGATCAGCGTAATAACTACGGAAGTGGGCATCAATTGAATTGGAAGCATACAGATCCGTAATTGGCAGTATTTAGCAAATGTTGAAAAAAAAGAATTATAGCCACGTTTCAAGCTGGTTAGAACTAATTCGGAGATCTTCAGGTTTATAATATTCATCTTTGTATCTATGTATGCGTTAAATAAAATTATGGAATGAATTAACAGGGAAATTAAAGAAAATAATATACCATTATTCTTAAAAATAGGGCTAATAAATAATATGGAGGAATAAACCGACAATGATATTTGGAATCACTTTATAGTTATTTTAATTCTCGTTAATTAAATATGTATAAATATTTTTTTGTTTTATTTTTAATTTCTATTTAATTCGATCACGCACAGGTTACACGTATGTACTTGCTCGTGACATACTTTCCGAATTAATAAAAACATACACAAAAGATATATATACTTATACATACATACCTCTGCAAGAGAATGTGCGAATAAACAAGAAATATATGTTATATATATATATATATATTATTTGATTATTGTGGAATCAAATAAAAATAAATTACTATTATTATAAAAATATCTTTGGTTTTAGTCGAAAACGCAGCTGACAGGACTTAATTTCCTTAATTAAATTTCCTTGAACACGCCTTAAAATAAATCAAGAGTTTAAATTGATGAAATATTTTTCTTGGAGACCTCAGAAACAAAACATCATAGCTAAAAAGTAGACAGTGTCAGTGCTGCTAAAACCTTTTACCCACGAAACCCTTTTGTGATCACGTGTCTAGTCTCGAAACTATCTCTATAAATATTACTCAAAGGAAATTTACTCAGAGAGACAATATTCTTCATCGCTTTGACACAAATATAAAAATATGCAATCAATCATCACAAAAAGACTAACAATACTTGTAAAAGGTGATAGAGCAGCAACGAATTTTTAATGAAATGATACAAGTACAGTGGAACCTGGTAAATTGATCACCTTATGAAATTAACCATGTGAATGAAATGACAATATTTTATAAGAGAGAACTAGTGCGGACTTAGACTTGCACACACAAAAATCTATGGTATATAATGATCACCTTTCTACGGTAATCGTTGTAGTCTAGTTCAAAATGTGGTCCTTTTAAACAGGTTCTATTCTATTTATTGATTGGTTGATTAATGAAAATTACCATTGGAATGAATGGTTTTGCATATTTACGCTCACAAGATCTTAAAAAATTGTTTGTAGGGAAATTATAATTTTCATGTTAACTTCATGGTTAGCATGAGGAAAAATTACAAAACTTAAGAGTGTGCTCAAAAATTCTGGCGGTGCTTTACAAATGGCTTGCTGGTCTCCTGGAGTGTTGTCGCGAAACCCAATGGATTTTCCAAACACACTTGGAGAAACACTGAAATAAATTATACAAGTTTAGCATCAGATGAAATATTTGTTATACTAGAAATTAATTGATCATAAATAGTTAATCACGAACCGAAATACGACAAGAACACATTTCACTCATTGCCATATTCGTGGATTTGTTATAAATATCATCTGAGGTTTAGTTACACAACTAATATTTAATAAAATTACTGTTCCTGCTAATTTATAACTAGGCTATTTTCTATTTAACTTTTAAATATGCAAAATAAAAGATTATATATATATATATATATACATGGTCTTTCAAATTAGACGCCGAAATTTCATTCTGTATTAGACTTCAAATACATATATAAATCATTTATCACATGTTACTTATATATAAAGTCAAAGAAGTAAATACAAACCATGATTAATAGACGATGTAACGAAGACAGCGAAATGGATTTTAACACTTCTTCTGAGGCAAAATGTAATACATATGAACACAAAAACAATGATAGGCATTTAAATATGCCCATATTAAGGGTAGTTTCCAACAAATTAATAAAATATGACATGACTATATCGGTTACTCGAATTTTGAATATCAGTGTATTTTATTTCCTAAATTAATAAGTAAACTTGCCGCGAGTGAAACTTGAAACGCTTGCAGAAGGCAGGTGGCATCCCTCAATAGTGGGATGATTGATAAAGTCGAACTTTGCTACGCCGTCGTTTAAAAATCGAGTGAAGAAACACGCACAAAAAAAGCAAATCTTAAAATGTAGATGGGAAAAAGAAAAAACTGCATAAAACTAGCCGGGCAGCGTGTTAATTCTGAGGTATAGGCGTCTAGAAAAGCTCAGTAAGGCAAGTCCTTCCTTAACTCAGCCAGAGTAAGAAGAAGGAAGGAAGGAAAGTAGGAAAAAAAAAAAGAAGTGCTCCTCTTTTCTTTTTTGCCGCTTCTTCGTGGATGAGGATGTGGAGGACGCGGAGAGGATAGAGAGGAGGAGGGTTGTCACGGAGGAGAGAGGCCGCGGAGGTAATTGAAGGCGACGCCCGCCTAGCCACTAAACCCCTTTCTGGAACACACTCTGGAATGCCGGCTTTTCTTGCCCCAAACTCTGGCCGCTTATTGCCCACCTCTCCTTCCCCTTCGCTGTCTCTCTCTTCCTCGGCTGCAAGCAGCAGCAGCAGTCTGTTTTCTCCACGAACCTATACTTGCGTCGTCGTCGTCGAGCGGGCAGAGCTTATTAAAGGAAAAATAATCTCTCTGGGCGGAGAATTGAAAATCGTCGTCTTCTTCAAGTCCCTCTGCGAGCAGATTCGGCAAGCGAAAGCTGCCATAGGCTCCCTGGATGACTAGCTAACAACTTTTCCCCCACTTTTCACCAAATAATTCCTCCGTGATTAGCCTGATGTCGATCCCCCACGGTATGGATTCCTTGCTTATAACTCTGGAAAAGATAACGCAAATTGTGAAACTTGAGCACATTTTCCAAGCTATCTTTTTGTCATTTCCGATTAACGAATATTTTTCTGGTTCATCGTAGTCTGGAGAGTCATGTCTTGGAAATTGGGCCAGGCCAAACCACTAGATAGCCCATGGACCCTGACTATAAAATTTAATATTAAGAGAATAATTCTAAAATATAATTACTATGATTATCTAGCTATAAAATTTAACTGCATTTATTAAAATGTAGCTAAAATTACTGGTTCTTCGCGGAAATCAAATGGGAGGCTCAGAGCTGGCGTAGTTGTGGTGTGCTCGTATGCGATATAAATAATCGGGGTCATCTTATACCAGCTGTCCAGTGCTTGTCAGATCTTCCACAGATTCGCAATACGGATTTCGATTCCCTGGGTAAAAGGGATTAAATTTCTAGAAAAACTGTAAATTTTAGCGCAATATGACCTTATCTACACTTACACCAAAACATCATAAACTGCAAAAGAGTTATGTAGATTTAATTATAGCTGTTAAAATCTGATTATTGAATAATTAAACCATATATATATATTGAAATTTAGCTATAAAATCTTTAAAAAAAAGATAGTATGATTTATTCAAACTGTAAAAATATACATTTACATCCTAGGACTAATCAAAAGCCATACTAAATATATGATGTAATTTACGTGTAATTATAAAACAAACGAATGAAATGTACTTTTATATTCAGCAGTATTAATGCACTATCTTCATGTCACAAGGTCTAGCTTCACATATTAAAATTTAATTATTAAAACTAGCTGCAAAAGCTGAATTATCAAAACTAGCTGAAGATTGAATTATCAAAACTAGCTGAAGATCGAATTATCAAAACTAGCTGCAAAACTATAAAACTTAGTTTCAGGACAAAAACACACAGACGAAAATTTTCGTATAATTTTTCATATTTAAATTCGCATTCAAATTTAAATATTAATTTAAAATTTTACTCAACTGGTTGTGTACTCTGTGAATAGGAAAATTAGCAGCAGATAGGTAAATGAAACTTTATTATTTCTAGTGCCCAAACATACGTATAATTTAAGCTTGAAAAAATATACCTAATTCTTATTAATGTTGAGAATGTATTTCTAAGAGTTGAAGATTACTATAAGTTAGAATAAGCGATGCTCGAAACCTTAGTCAGAATTTAATTTCGGGAGGAATTCAAAAATTTTTGCATCGTGTATCGATACAATCGCAGCATGTTGCGATGCCTAATACAACTATGCCTAATACAACAATGCCTAAGACAACTCCCATTAAAAATTTAGTCTCGAGGGGGAAGGGACAAGCTCTTAAGGTCCCCCTTTGGATACGGCATGGCGGAGTACCATTATAATATTAACGGGGAAGAGGTCAAGTGTTAAAATATTGATTTATTGATCGTTTACCCAAATAAGGGCTGCTTTTGAAAAGTTTTAATTGTTGTTTAAAAATGAACTTTTTTTAATTAAAAAGTTAATATTATTTTTAAAAACTTCTTTGTAATAAACCAGTGCTGTGTATGCAAGTATTATGCAGCGTTCTAATGCAATTTTGCTCTCTCTCTCACTCTTGGTAGATCCTATTAACCTTTCTTAAATAATCGACCTAAAGTAAATGACTTTTTATTAATATTTTTGAGAATGGTCTATAGAGTGGCACACTGATTAATTGGTAATTTACTGTAGCGCTGACATACACTTAAGCATACGCTGACTGACACTGTAAATTTCTAAAATTTATATAATGATTAATTGTAATGTTACACTAATTGATTAATATATGTTCTGTAAAATATTTTAGCGGAATGTTTAATGACTTATTTGTAGTCGATTACGCAGGTAATGAACTTAAATTCACCTACTTAACTGAACTTAAGGTCACTTAAAATTAAAATTATTTGAGCACTTTTTTCTAACCTTTTCCATCGGATCCCTTTTTATTATATTCAACGATTGCTTTTTGAAATATTCATGAACCATAAATATTTACGTCACAAGCATCCTTTAATAAAAATAAACCATGAATTATTAAGACTTGGCGATAGAATTCAATTGATTTTGGCAAAAATATATTTCAATAATTGAAATAGTGGCAAGTACACTTGAAAAAATTATATTAAACCTAAGGAAATACCAGGCGAAATTGGACATCATATATACGATAATATCAGATCTGGAAATAATTCCTTTGCTGCCTAATGAATTTAAAAATATGGACAAGCATCCTTCGGGTCTCTATATATGACCTAAACGAAGTCCATAACTCCAGGCCAAGGTAAATCAATATATAACTTCCCTATACTAAGAACCATATCAATGTCATAGAAATAATATTTTTAGTATATAACTTATTTGTGCTAAGAAACACATCAATGTATTTGAAATATAATAATATAATTCAATATATATAACATCTTGTGATAAGAATCATATCAATGCATTATTGGAAATAATACTAGTTTAGTAACATACCATATTTCCAGTTAATAATTATATCTATGTATTAGAAATAAAATAATATAATTTAGTACATTATATTTTTGTGTTAAGAATCACATAATTAAATACAAAATAAGAGCAATAATAATAATAGAGCAATAAAACCAACTTACGACCGATAAATGACAAGAAAACGAAGAAACACTTCCACGTTAGTAAAATCTGTTGGAAAATCTAAAGGACTTCAGCAAGAACGCAACCTGGGTTATAGATGTAGAGTTCATTCCGAGCTCCGCAAAATCAGTAGATAATTAAGTAATTAGTAGATAAAGTTAATTAGTAGATAAAGTTGAAAAATAAATCATATATTGTAAAATTTGCTCAATTACAGAGATAGTGTGGGATATTGGAAACCAACAGGCTAACGTTATTTCTAAACCCAACACAAAATAGAACCAAGAAATTTAGATATTCCTTTTAAAATCCACACTTCTTTTCACTTTTATACAAAAGATAGTAGTGAGAATGGGACGAACAAGGTCTTACGGAACTATAACTTGTTAAATTGCAGATTGAATTTTTGAAATCCAGTAAGCCACAGGAAGAAATCTTGTTTCTTGTTTACTAGACTCCATATATAGTGCATGCACCTTCCTCTCGTCTTCATCTTTTAATGGAGGAGAATGCTTTTATATGGGTTTGAATTTTATAATCATTAAGTTTTACATATTTACTTTTCTATGTTTTTAGCTTATATGAAGCTTATGTATAAACAGTTATATACTTCCTTTGTCCCAGCGTAACCTTCATTAGCTTTCCACAATAAAATTCAGCTAATTAACTAAGGAAGATATAGAAAGAAAACTCTGTGGCAGCAATATACAAAACTTTTCAATAACAAGTGATTTATTTAAAATCAGACAAAAAACATATTACTAAAGTGCGTACAAGGCATGTTCAGTAATTCAATTTCATAACCCAAGATGCGACATTTATGAATAAATAAGGACAGACAAAATCTACTTCTCATTGAAGGGCTAGAAAAAAGGCAGGATACCATACAATTCATGTTTTGACCAATATTGTGCCCACCAAAAATTTTCAACCTCCTGACATGGAAAATTTCAGAAAATACAGTATTCTCTGTAACTGTATAATTGATTAGAAAAAGAAGGAGAAGTATATTTAAAAACAATGAAAGTTTTCATGTGCATAGAATACGAATGAACATTACGTGCTAATGCTATAACAGCAAAAATTGAGAAAACCCAAAAGCATAGTAAGCGCTTCCTCTGTAAGCAAGCTGTGTTAGAGTTATGAAATACATAGTTTGTGGATGTAAAAAATTGCATAAATGGACTATACGTAATGCCACAATAAGATTGTCTAAATTGTATACTGGCGCATCTCGTAGCAACATCAGCTACCTGCAAATGAAAACTGCTGACTCGCTTGGAAACACAGTGCTGATTGCTCGGCCAACGTTCCCAGATAATTTATTATGTTTTGCATACGGAAAGACATTGTAGTTCATTTCTTAGCTATTCTACAGCTGAAAAATTATGTTATTCTTTAAATAAAGCAATCGAATTAGAAGTCAATAACACAGTTACCTCCAAACATGACGCTTGATTCTATTGAACTTTTTCTTTTTTACGGTAAGGTTCTGCTTCATAAACAGGATTTGGGCATAAAATTAGTTAATTAAAGAACCTGGATTTCAAAATTAATTATTTTACTTTACAAGAATTGTTAGTTCGTACGGTGATAGTTAACATCTTAAGTCACGCGATATTCATCGTACTGAGATGTTCAATGCAACATCAAAATCTTAAACAAATTTTAGTTAAAACTTAATAACCATAAAGATAAAATATTGCCGTTTCAGATTTTTACATAAATATATATGCTAGAGAGCGCCCTAATAAAAGGGTGTCCAAAATAATAAAGTTATATCTCGGAGATTATTAATCATAAACAACATTGTTTTACAATATTATAAAGGAAATGTATTGGAGGGTTTTCTTTCACTCTAATCGTCTTAACGTATTTTAATGTGTTAAACTTTTGTGACACGAAAAGCTTCTGGGTAATAGACGATTCCATTCCACGTTGTCTGAAGAATATGACTTCAAAATTGCTGCATGTTTTTTTATATGTTTATACTTAATAATATTAAATTTTTTGGATGAAGGAAGCTTCCTTTTCTGACACATTTCTATTTTGACCTATTTGTCTCCACGTTTTTCTAAAAACGGTTTTTTATGGTTTTATCTGTTTATACCGTCAGCTAATATATTTCAGTTTTTGATGAACATTCGTTATTTACTCACGTAAAATCTTTAGCTATCCACCGTTAAACAGTTATTGTAATAAACTGCTAGAGGATTTTGTTTCTCAGTCTTTTTTATTTTGCTTATGCATCCCTTTCACCATATCTCAGAATGTAATTGATTCTCATAAGATTTCTGGGCTGGCAGCATCGATATTGCTGCAATTTAAATCTACTAAGTTGAGTACGAAGTCCCCCCTAAACTGTGAAATCCTCCCCATGTTTATTACGTCTAAGCTAGTTTAATTCAGTAGTTTTCTGATTCTCTTTTGTATTACAAAATCGTATAATATTTATACAAACCGAGCATAATTATATACTACTCAGATCGTGGAGACGTCTTTGGAAAGATTGGAAGATGTCATTGTTCATTTAAGGACGAAATTAAATGCAGGGGTGAGTAGTAAAAAAGGATATTCAGTCCTATTTTAATACAATAATTTCTGCCACCCACGTATATATTATAGCTCAAACTAGAGCTTTATTCGTTTTTGGAGAAAAAGAGACGCTTTCCCCATCCTGGATTCGAACCAGGGTCCCTCCGTTTAGCCCGGAGTGTCTTGGACCGCTAGACGAATGAGGACAGGAAACAACGCTCTCTTTCTCCGTATGTAAAGATGTTAAGGTATTATTACCCTCCGCAGGGATAACACAATTGCCAAATATGGTCAACACAAGAAAGCCTCCGGGGCGAGATTTTTTTCCTATTCTCATTCGCGTTCTTCTTTAGTGAATGAATAAAGATGAACGATAACTTTTCCATTCCCATTTTGTGAATGAATCGAAAGAACGACAATGAATCCAGAGAATAATGCATCCGTTGAAAGAATGAAAATAAACCATCACATTTTGAAGACGTGTAACCAGAAGTTTAAATTCAATACTTTAGCTTGATGTGGCTTTCAAAATTCTCATAAAACTGATTTTACAAATCCTCTGCTCGAAACACATACCATTCAAGTTATTAGTTTTCAAGATGAGTAGCGTATATATACATTTTGAAAGATATTTCCACATTTCTGAGGGTTGAGGCGATTGCCAAATTGTCAACGTTCAAAGCTGCCGGGCCAAGTGTTTCCCAATTTTTGGTGGAGAATTTTTAGAGTGAGAAATTTCTGACCATCATGGTTGAACTCAAAATAGAGTTTTCAATGCATAGAAGAATGTGCATTGCTGGTATAACGATTAAAATACTATAGATCTAAAGGAGGGACCCAAATTCGATTCTAGATGATGTCTCTTTTTCTTTTCCTCCTATACATAAAAAGCTCTATTTTGAGTTAAAGCGTAGGTGTCAGGAATTACCATCTATAATATAAATATTCATGAACTCTATAATACTCAAAAATGCGAACCTCTATAATATTAAAATGCGGACCTCTATAATACTCAAAATGCGAACCAGCAATACTAAAAATGCGAACTCTATAATACCAAAATGCGAACTCTATAATACTAAAAATGCAAACTTTAGAAACATCATATTCGGAATGAAAATACTGCTGTATTATTTTTTTTTCTGATGGCCCAAGGGTTTCTGGAATTCGTATATTTCGTACTTTCAGTACTGAACTGAGCTTTGAGGGGCCTGATGGATAGCAGTATTGTCTGGTTCATTGGCGTACGTAGAGAGGTGTTGATGGGGTTGTAACCCCCCATTGGAATGAAATTTTGTATATTTAACATAGGAATATATGAGTTGTAGCTCTATAATCCCCCCGTTGAGCCTAGAACATCTCTTAAGAAATTTCTGCGTACGCCTATGTTCTGGTTGCAGAACGTTTTCCGAATTTACTAGAGGAGAGATAAAATAGCTTTGTGCATGCAGATTTGTGCATGCAGATTTGAGCAGATTTGTGCATGCGGGCTCTTCAGCAAACTCTATTTTTGTCACAAGGCTGGGCGCAAAAGCCTAGTCCAGTATGATGTCTGGTCTAAATGGTAAAATTCCAATACTTTTGAAACCAGCTTTCACATTAGCTGGAGTAGCAGTTTTGTCCCAAAAATTACTGAATGCTAAGCTAAATATTTGTTTAGTGAGGGCTTTCCTGTTACTTTGCTACATGAAATGTAGGACTACTTGATCCCAGTAGGATCTGAATAAACCCAAAATCGATTTGTCCATCGGCTGAAGTTTATTCAGCCTTTCTCATGCCATTAAAAATTAATAGAAATAGTTCAAAATTGGGAATAATTTAAATAAATTAAACAATTTAAGATGGTTATAATCAGGAATTTTGAAATTATGCCATATTATGACACATTTTCAATTTACTTTAATATATAATTTATCCGTTAAATAATATGGAATGCTTTTCTGTTGTAAATAAGTTAAGTTATGGCATTAGTTTATTCCATTCCTCATTTTATAAGGAATATTATGATATATTGAGCAATAAAATGGACCAAAAATTATAAAAGTTAACAACGTTTTTGAAAGACGCATAAATATGAATTAAAATGAATAAAAACTAACTATCCCGGTAATAACGCCATTAGGTAGCGTTATTATCCCGATATACTCATTATGCAGTATGTTTCAAACTACCAGCTATCTCTTGATGGCATTCAAAATTTCTCACTGCATTTTGAAAATACACGAAATACACTACAAGTGTGTGTAATGCACAAATAACTTCCTAATAAATATATAGTTTCTGCATAGCAGAACTTGCCTCCCAAAATCAGGTCAACCGTCGAATCCGATACATTCTTAAGAGCGATAAGTGCGATACTGTCTACAAACAGAACAGAGAAACTTGGCGCTTTTTTTGTGACTCAGACATCTCAAGGTTCTTGTATGCAGAACTAATAACACCATCACACAAATTCCCTCATAATGGCTCGTAATATTGTCCCTTGGCGTTATCACCCATGTTGGCGTTATTACTCCAAGACCTCGCCCTGTATTCCAAATTTTTTATTATCTTTTATCAATTTTGAGAGTGCACGGGACCTCAATCTGGTTTTGGTACCGAGGGTTCCTAGGACCCTAAGAATCGGAGCCCGCGATTCGAAGCAAGTATTTTTTGCTTTAAGAAGGAAACCTAAGATAATGATAAGGAAACCTGGGTGTTACCACTGCTCTGATTAAGCATGAATGTAAACTATATGCATTATGTATTAAAATTTACCGTTCTTGAGAAAGAAACTGCACGTAAAACGAAAAAAAACACCATAGCCAAATTAAAATTTT
>QLNU02015003.1:86858936-86952468 GCA_006491805.2 Dysdera silvatica
TACCTGCAAATGAAAACTGCTGACTCGCTTGGAAACACAGTGCTGATTGCTCGGCCAACGTTCCCAGATAATTTATTATGTTTTGCATACGGAAAGACATTGTAGTTCATTTCTTAGCTATTCTACAGCTGAAAAATTATGTTATTCTTTAAATAAAGCAATCGAATTAGAAGTCAATAACACAGTTACCTCCAAACATGACGCTTGATTCTATTGAACTTTTTCTTTTTTACGGTAAGGTTCTGCTTCATAAACAGGATTTGGGCATAAAATTAGTTAATTAAAGAACCTGGATTTCAAAATTAATTATTTTACTTTACAAGAATTGTTAGTTCGTACGGTGATAGTTAACATCTTAAGTCACGCGATATTCATCGTACTGAGATGTTCAATGCAACATCAAAATCTTAAACAAATTTTAGTTAAAACTTAATAACCATAAAGATAAAATATTGCCGTTTCAGATTTTTACATAAATATATATGCTAGAGAGCGCCCTAATAAAAGGGTGTCCAAAATAATAAAGTTATATCTCGGAGATTATTAATCATAAACAACATTGTTTTACAATATTATAAAGGAAATGTATTGGAGGGTTTTCTTTCACTCTAATCGTCTTAACGTATTTTAATGTGTTAAACTTTTGTGACACGAAAAGCTTCTGGGTAATAGACGATTCCATTCCACGTTGTCTGAAGAATATGACTTCAAAATTGCTGCATGTTTTTTTATATGTTTATACTTAATAATATTAAATTTTTTGGATGAAGGAAGCTTCCTTTTCTGACACATTTCTATTTTGACCTATTTGTCTCCACGTTTTTCTAAAAACGGTTTTTTATGGTTTTATCTGTTTATACCGTCAGCTAATATATTTCAGTTTTTGATGAACATTCGTTATTTACTCACGTAAAATCTTTAGCTATCCACCGTTAAACAGTTATTGTAATAAACTGCTAGAGGATTTTGTTTCTCAGTCTTTTTTATTTTGCTTATGCATCCCTTTCACCATATCTCAGAATGTAATTGATTCTCATAAGATTTCTGGGCTGGCAGCATCGATATTGCTGCAATTTAAATCTACTAAGTTGAGTACGAAGTCCCCCCTAAACTGTGAAATCCTCCCCATGTTTATTACGTCTAAGCTAGTTTAATTCAGTAGTTTTCTGATTCTCTTTTGTATTACAAAATCGTATAATATTTATACAAACCGAGCATAATTATATACTACTCAGATCGTGGAGACGTCTTTGGAAAGATTGGAAGATGTCATTGTTCATTTAAGGACGAAATTAAATGCAGGGGTGAGTAGTAAAAAAGGATATTCAGTCCTATTTCATACAATAATTTTTGCCACCCATGTATATATAGCTCAAACTAGAGCTTATTTGTTTTGGAGAAAAAGAGACGCTTTCCCCATCCTGGATTCGAACCAGGGTCCCTCCGTTTAGCCCGGAGTGTCTTGGACCGCTAGACGAATGAGGACAGGAAACAACGCTCTCTTTCTCCGTATGTAAGGATGTATGATATTATTACACATCACGTAGATAACACAATTGCCAAATATGGTCAACACAGAAAAGCCTTCGGGGCGAGATTTTTTTCCTATTCTCATTCGCGTTCTTCTTTAGTGAATGAATAAAGATGAACGATAACTTTTCCATTCCCATTTTGTGAATGAATCGAAAGAACGACAATGAATCCAGAGAATAATGCATCCGTTGAAAGAATGAAAATAAACCATCACATTTTGAAGACGTGTAACCAGAAGTTTAAATTCAATACTTTAGCTTGATGTGGCTTTCAAAATTCTCATAAAACTGATTTTACAAATCCTCTGCTCGAAACACATACCATTCAAGTTATTAGTTTTCAAGATGAGTAGCGTATATATACATTTTGAAAGATATTTCCACATTTCTGAGGGTTGAGGCGATTGCCAAATTGTCAACGTTCAAAGCTGCCGGGCCAAGTGTTTCCCAATTTTTGGTGGAGAATTTTTAGAGTGAGAAATTTCTGACCATCATGGTTGAACTCAAAATAGAGTTTTCAATGCATAGAAGAATGTGCATTGCTGGTATAACGATTAAAATACTATAGATCTAAAGGAGGGACCCAAATTCGATTCTAGATGATGTCTCTTTTTCTTTTCCTCCTATACATAAAAAGCTCTATTTTGAGTTAAAGCGTAGGTGTCAGGAATTACCATCTATAATATAAATATTCATGAAAAAGTGTGGTGTTTGTATCGTCTAAGGTAATACCTATATGGTAATAGTATATATATATTTGGTAATAGTGTATATATATATATATGTATATATCGAAAACTGTGGTGTCAACTTTAAGAAGATATTAGAAGAGAGACCCCGTAATTAAAAGGACTCGTATATGGCTACCGTTTTGTGAGTAAAATCAGAAACAGGGAAAACGTAAGTAATAATAAATTACAAATTTTATATGAGGTATTATATAGTACTAAGGCCACTTTAACTTTCAACCAATTTTCATGGGTAAATTGGAAAAAGAATAAATACTAGATTCGATAGGGAACTTGTTGACCATATATAAATTAGATTATTTCAGTGGATGTAAATTAATAGGACGTACTGACGAGATTTACCGAACATTGCAATTTGGCATTATGTATAATAATGCATATGTGTAATAACGCCATCTCTGAAGGAGAATTAAAGCCATGCAGACAATTTTAGAATAAGATGAAGTATATCATGCAAATAGTACAGTACTAAAAATGCGAACTCTATAATACTAAAAATGCAAACTTTAGAAACATCATATTCGGAATGAAAATACTGCTGTATTATTTTTTTTTCTGATGGCCCAAGGGTTTCTGGAATTCGTATATTTCGTACTTTCAGTACTGAACTGAGCTTTGAGGGGCCTGATGGATAGCAGTATTGTCTGGTTCATTGGCGTACGTAGAGAGGTGTTGATGGGGTTGTAACCCCCCATTGCAATGAAATTTTGTATATTTAACATAGGAATATATGAGTTGTAGCTCTATAATCCCCCCGTTGAGCCTAGAACATCTCTTAAGAAATTTCTGCGTACGCCTATGTTCTGGTTGCAGAACGTTTTCCGAATTTACTAGAGGAGAGATAAAATAGCTTTGTGCATGCAGATTTGTGCATGCAGATTTGAGCAGATTTGTGCATGCGGGCTCTTCAGCAAACTCTATTTTTGTCACAAGGCTGGGCGCAAAAGCCTAGTCCAGTATGATGTCTGGTCTAAATGGTAAAATTCCAATACTTTTGAAACCAGCTTTCACATTAGCTGGAGTAGCAGTTTTGTCCCAAAAATTACTGAATGCTAAGCTAAATATTTGTTTAGTGAGGGCTTTCCTGTTACTTTGCTACATGAAATGTAGGACTACTTGATCCCAGTAGGATCTAAATAAACCCAAAATCGATTTGTCCATCGGCTGAAGTTCATTCGGCCTTTCTCATGCCATTAAAAATTAATAGAAATAGTTCAAAATTGGGAATAATTTAAATAAATTAAACAATTTAAGATGGTTATAATCAGGAATTTTGAAATTATGCCATATTATGACACATTTTCAATTTACTTTAATATATAATTTATCCGTTAAATAATATGTAATGCTTTTCTGTTGTAAATAAGTTTAGTTATGGCATTAGTTTATTCTATTCCTCATTTTATAAGGAATACTATGATATATTGCGCAATAAAATGGACCAAAAATTATAAAAGTTGTCAAAAGTTTTTGAAAGATTCATAAATATGAATTAAAATGAATAAAAACTAACTATCCCGGTAATAACGCCATTAGGTAGCGTTATTATCCCGATATACTCATTATGCAGTATGTTTCAAACTACCAGCTATCTCTTGATGGCATTCAAAATTTCTCACTGTATTTCGAAATATACACGAAATATACTACAAGTTCATGTAATATACAAAGAACTTCCTAATAAATATATAGTTTCTGCATAGCAGAACTTGCCTCCCAAAATCAGGTCAACCGTCGAATCCGATACATTCTTAAGAGCGATAAGTGCGATACTGTCTACAAACAGAACAGAGAAACTTGGCGCTTTTTTTGTGACTCAGACATCTCAAGGTTCTTGTATGCAGAACTAATAACACCATCACACAAATTCCCTCATAATGGCTCGTAATATTGTCCCTTGGCGTTATCACCCATGTTGGCGTTATTACTCCAAGACCTCGCCCTGTATTCCAAATTTTTTATTATCTTTTATCAATTTTGAGAGTGCACGGGACCTCAATCTGGTTTTGGTACCGAGGGTTCCTAGGACCCTAAGAATCGGAGCCCGCGATTCGAAGCAAGTATTTTTTGCTTTAAGAAGGAAACCTAAGATAATGATAAGGAAACCTGGGTGTTACCACTGCTCTGATTAAGCATGAATGTAAACTATATGCATTATGTATTAAAATTTACCGTTCTTGAGAAAGAAACTGCACGTAAAACGAAAAAAAACACCATAGCCAAATTAAAATTTTGTGAGATCTGGAAAACACAGAGTTTATGGCAAAGTGTGGAATATTTTAAATAAATAAGGTAACAAATTAACATGTTTTAATAAATGTCAAAAATCTTTAAAATGCAAATCTTGTTTGACTATTGTAGTGTCAAATAGTGTATATTAAAGTGCAGCATCACCCCTTGTGAGATAGAAAGCGTCAGAGGTAGAGAGAGTCTATGTACTTGCTGTGCTTGTTGTTTGTTCAAGAGTTTAGGAAAGTTGTTCATTGCTGTACGAGAGGTTACTAGTTTCCAGCATAATATCCTCCCAGGTTCTGACAGCTCCAAATGCCGCTTAAACTTCGCTGTTCTGAATAGAACTGGCATTTTCAGCATAGTCCAGGGAAATTGCGAAATTCGTATTATTAAGATAGATTATAACACAATTAAAAAAAATTCCTTATTGCAAGCCCTCCACTGGCACAGCGGTTAAGGGGTAACCCAACGTGTTGTTGACATGGGCTTGCGTACCAACGGTGAAAGAGAATCAATTAATTACAATCATGGAAAACATCGATTAATTACAATCATGGGAAAAATCGATTAATTACAATCATGGAAAAAATCGATCAATTACAATCATGGGAAAAATCGATTAATTGCAATCATGGAAAACCATAGATTAATTACAATCACGGGAAAATCGATTAATTACAATCATCGAAAATATCGATTAATTACAATCTGGGAATTGACATCCAGGTCTTAAGAAATCCAGACTCCTTTGGGTAAGTGTAGCTCCACTGCACTACGGTGGAGCAGCGTCAAAGCATTTGTCCGTCGTATTGTTAGTCCGGATTCGACTTCTAATCGTGTGATAAAAAACGTATCATTGTGTCGTAGAAATATTGTCGTTTTTTGACTTTTCTTCATCATGGGTTTCCTTGGCAGAACGTTTCGGGTTCCTCGGAAGACTGTAAATCCCGGCATCGTATGACCTCGGGTGCGCATGCGTCATAACATTACAAAAAATCGATTGGGAAATCTTTACCAATATCAATAAAATTAAAAATTGCCGGACGTATTAATAAATTACCCGTTACTCCCACGTTCTATGACTGTGTGTGGTTCCATGGCAGTGGGGAAAACATGGTTGCAAAAAAAAAATATTATTCATCAATTTCTCGCAAGAAACTTACGAAAAACAATCACCTCCGTTTAGTACGTTGACCATTTGGCAATTTTGTTTACAAGCACTGAGAAAGATAATGATATCTATTACAAAACCTTATATAGGAAGAAAAGGAGCATCATGCCTGTGTCTCGGTGGTTAGCTGGTTGGGGAACACCGGTATATACGGTGGGTCTCCGGTTCGAATCCGATCCAGGGCGATGCTTTTCTTCTATACATAAAGGCTCTAGTTTGAGCTGGAAACATAGGTGTCAAAAATTATGTCCCAAAAGTTTTGTTATATGAGATCCGGAGTAAGAAATTGCGATTAATCTAACAAGATGTCAATTTTGAATTTTTAGGTGCTATTTGTGAAAAAGTGCTCTTTATGAACAATGAAATAAGTTTGTAGCCTTTAGTTCTATTCACTATTTCTTAATTTGTATATAATGATGGGAAATGAAGGCTAAGAAACTGAAAATACTTAATTGCTATTGTCAAAAACAGGTAGAAAAATAGAAATATTTTTACAAAATTATCAATTTTGACAAATAGCACATATTGATTAGAGGCGGCCATATATTTGAACTCGCTTATTTACTTCATTACAGAGGAATTGTTTGTTTATGAATTTTCAATTTACGAGCTACGCGTTTTTACGAACTTTCAAATTACGAGCTACACATTTTTAAGAACTTTCAATTTACAAGCTACGCGTCTTTATAAACCTTCAATTTACGAGCTACGTGTTTTTACGAACTTTTAATTTACAAGCTACGCGTTTTTACGAACTTTCAGTTTATGAGCTACGCGATATTACGAACATTCAATTTACGAGCTACGCGTTTTTACGAACTTCCAATTTACGAGCTACGCGCTTTTACGAACTATGACATTGCTTCCAAAAATTCTTTCATAGAACAAACGTTGCTTCCCATTCACGAATTTTTCTTCGGGCTGTAGTAGTTCATAAAATCGCAAATATACTGTATTTCTTATATACATTATATTAATTTTGCTTGTTTACTTTAAAAATTTCTTCAGCACGGAAACCACCTTTTCGTAACTCTTTTCATATCACATGCGTAATGTATTTAATCAGCCTTAATCCTCCCTTTTCTTCTCCCCCCCGTTCCTTTTCTTTTTCGATTTAAAACATCGATAGCTACTTTACGTTAAAGATCCGATGAAAACTTAGCCGACAGCAGATTATCTATCAGAACCAGTTTAAAACGTAATAACGAATAAAAATTCACGAAAGAAAGAATCAATCCTTTTCAGAAATCTGATTCCTAGTTTATTCATATGAAAAGGAAGAGGAGAGAGAGAGGAAGGTAAGTAGGTATCTCCACAGAGTGAACCAATCAGGGCGACTTCGTCTCGGATAAAAGAAATAAGGACGCAATAACAGAATAAAAATAAAATAAAAAAGTTCAATAAATGAAATCTTAAATAACCAATTTGTCGGCGCCCAACGGAAAACATGGCAACGGGTTTTGGTCGGTTGAGAATAAGGGGCGGCGAGGACGGGGCGGCTAGAAGGCAGGGTTTAGTAGTATAAACGATGGCGGGGTGGCTGGAAGAGGGCGCTGCTTTCTTTCGCTGTTTAGTTCTTTGCTTCTGCTCACAGAGATTAGGCCGACGGGGATTAAGAAAGATGAAAGAAGACGGCGAGCGAAGAGGTAGCGGCGAAAATCCATGAGGAGGGGAAATCGATATTTCGCGATAGTTGTTAGCCCTCCTTTAATCCGAGGGAATCATCGGGAAAAGGAGAAAAGGGTAAAAAAGAACCTCTTTCTCCCCTTCTGTCCCTCTTTCTTTATTTAGAGCCTTCTCTTCCTCCTATGGATAAGGTTTTCCCAAATCAAAAGCCTCCAGTTCCGCTTTTCCTCCTGCCTTTGCTTTTTTCCTTCAGTCTAACTACGTAGCCAGCCAGCCTCAATTGTTTACCCAAACCAGTTTGCATACGAGATGAGTTGCTTATTAAGATCATTTAATCTCCTTATGATGTGAAGAAGAGAAGAGAGAAACTCTTTTATCCTTTTTTTTTTTTGCAGTCGTTTCCAAGCGGGCTGGCCACTGGGAGAATTCGACACGACATGGGCGTTTCGGTTTTCTTCTAAATTTTCTCATTTTTCTCTTGTTAGAAGAGAAGAAATTTCCCTTCTCCGCACACCTAACAAAATTTTTCAGTTTGCATCTCCAACTTTTGGTTACTCAATTTCCCTCATGAGGAATAATTTTCGGAACCAAATCGAAGCAAATATTTTTTTTTGTTCTCACAACAAAATACTACACTGCGCTCGTGAGCATTTCAAAGACGGCATACCGCATAGGACATAAGCTTCACTATACTGGCTTAATATTTTGCAAGTTTGTGCCCTGTCTCTAGGGTTCGACGTCGCAATGTAAACTGATTGTGAGGAATAAAAAAAAAATCTGTAATTATTTCAATATGCATTTCAAATCACGACAAAAGTAAATGTAAAAATTGCATTCGTTCATCATTTACGGGAAGTGGAAAACATTTTGTGTTATTGTGTGTGTTTTGAACATTGGGAATAATCACACTTTTTAAGAAAAGACGGCAAGATGAATGCAAATTATTGAAATAATTACTAATGTTTAGAGAACTTCCAATATCCAATATGTAATATTACCAAAAAGTATAGCATTGAAACCTAAATAATATTTCACGTTCCTATTTAAATATATTAATCACTTTCCTGACTCGTTTTTTAAACAATTATGCCAATTATCACTGATTTAATTTTAATTTATTTTTTATGTCTACCATAACTATATCCAACCATTCGCCGTCAACTGCTTTCGAATGTTGTCTTGGCGACCACCTTCCAGGAAATTTACAAGCAGCTTGTAAAACTTCGCCAAAATTGCGGAGAAACTTTGTAAGTTCTTTAATTTTTTTTTCCAATTTCAACAATAGAGCTGATAGGAAAATAATTTCTTCTATACAACCAAATGTTAAAGACTTCGCCAGAGCAGAATACAAAGCCACATAACCTATTAATAATTTTTATCAATATATATATATATATATATATATCATTTCAGTAAATATTTTCTTGCTTCCTACCTCATCTTTTATAAATGTCACCAACCCATTTACAATTATTGAATATTTTTGTTCATGTACGAGTAATGAAAAATAATAGGCTCCTATTTTTCCTTAAAATATTTTATGGATATGGGTTTCGTGAATAAGCTTGTTTTAATAAAAAGTTTCGTAGGGTAAAACGATTGAGAACCACTGCAATAAAAGAATTAAAGATATGAAATTGAGAAATAATTTTATGGATATGAGCTCAAAATATTTTTACAATTATTTAAAATTTAAAAGATTTTACTATAAATAAAAATTTAACTATGTAAAGTTGGTAAAGTCGTAGTCATGGCAGACAAACAAATAACATAAAATTATTGTTTGAATATATATACATTGGACTGTCAAATTATTATAACTATACGATAAGTACGTCATTGGGCCACATTTTACCTTTAATAGAGCTTAAATCATTCTAGTTAGGGATTTATTACAACACTAAGTACAGTTTATGAATAATCTAAGCCGAAATTTAATGAATTAAATCTTCCAATTTCTTGTGATTCGGTCCATTTATAGTATCTACCTTTCGATCCCACAGATTATTCTCAATGGAATGGAGATCTGAGGATTCAGGACGCCATTTATCAGAGAAAAAGCCTTCCGTTATGCACCTTATACTTGTAATGTACAATGTGCGCTGGTACATTTCCTACTAAAAGTGTCCATCGCCTTTAGGATAAACTGTTAGCAGTACTGTAAAAACTTGATCGGTAGGAATACATAAATTAACTCGGCCGGTTAAACATTTCTCAACATGAATTAAGAGGGACCAGACACTCCTATGAAAGTATTTTTCATACCATAAAGTTGTCTTCACCAGACTAAAGTAACGATGTACTGTTTTCTATGTAGCCGCATCCTATGCATGGTGTAATTAAATTGCGATTCATATAACTGCTTGAGCAGTTCTCATTTGTTCACTACCCTCCTGAAAAGACAACACCTTTCTCAAGAATTTATCTGCAAAACTTTCTAGTACTTACTTGTCTAGTATCCAATTTCTATGTTCCAGAGCAAACTGTAGCTATATCCCCGTATTTGAAACAAAAAGTAATTGCGTACTAACAGGCCATCTACTTTTGTAGCCGATACTATGCAATATGTAGGGCAATATTCATTGGAATCCCAAAAGCTCGTCTGAAATTTTCTTTGATGCGTGTTGCCCGTAATTTGACGCACTGTTGCCTATTTAACTAAACAACTTTATTCACTATGTACTCTGTTCTAGCATCTACTCTGATAACTGCTGCTCACAAATAGTTGCAGCTGTTTTGCTAGTATTTGCACTCTACTGTGAGCACACACAATCATTTTACTTTCAGATCAATTATGTGTTGTAGTTTAATCATTATTTCATGATGGGTACACTCCATCGGCCTCTGCACAACTTTATCTCTCCGTTCTTTTACAGATTCATGTATCTAAGGACCTCATTATCAGCTGAATGGCAAAAAAGTTGCATAAAATCGTATAACAGTAATAATAATTTGACTACTCCATGTATTTTAAGGTACTGATCATTACTGATTTCTAAAAACCTTACAAAATTGAAGCGATTTTAAAATATTGCTGGCTATTCATACACTGGTACTGGTTTGAAAAAAAGTTCTGCAAAAATCAATGTGATGTTGTGAAATGCTAGAACTGTGTTTCAAAAATTAAAACATGTGTAAGAAAAATCAAATTTTTCAAATACATTAAAACACTGAAATTCAAAGTTTATGTAATTTAACTTTCCCTATATTCGAACTTGCTAAACAATTGCTCTAAACAAATTTAGGAAAATATTGCATAAATAAGGGGCATATCGATTGAAGATACTTTTTATCAAAAGTTTTTGGAAGATTTCAACACGATTGGCGTTAATTTTGGCATCGTTGGCTGAATACTTTGAATGGGAAAGCGCCAAATTTAGCCAATAAAAATTGTTGTGTATATCTTGTATATACTTGCCTATTTAAACTCAGTATGTACCATCCCATATCTGTGTTATACAGAAAACTGTATTATATGTACAGTGCTGAAAATTTGCATTTAAATTCTTATGCTACCGGACGTTTGATATTTCCTTTACCGATCTGTATTCGGGGGTTTGATTCATTTGATGACGGGGCTCCGAATCTCTTAACAAATTGTATGCAACGATGTAACATGGTCTTAGCTGTTCTTGCGTTATGCATCACAACCATAATGCTTTAATTAAGGCTTAATCATGTTAAGCCTTCATTATGTATGACTTCCTAATAAGCTGTACTAATACAGCTCATCAGGAACCAGACACGATTAACACCAATCATTTTAGTTATTAATTGGTTATTGAATATTGGTATCGATTAAGTCCAATCAATTGGAACTGATACCAATTTTTGATAAAATATCGTTCAAATAGTCGAACTTTTTAGAAGTAATAAACGTTTGTGACATAGCAGAATAAGCATAAAAAATTTCAAACCATTCTTTGTTTCCTCAAAACGCGCTTCGATTTAAATTTTAGTTTTATACTCCCAAAAACCAAGGTTTTAAACCTTGTCATTAACTTTTGAAAGTCCAAATGAGCGCCAAATAAAACAAATTGTCCGATATGTAAACATGAAGCATTGGATTTAATTATTATTAAAATTACTTGCATAATTCATTAAATTGATTACTCATTAATATAAATGTTTCTCAAATGTGGAGATGACTTTATAGCAATGACGATAATAATAATATTTTAGTCGTTGTTATATTCTTAAAACGTTTCATGAAAAAAAATTGGATTTGATTCATCTTGTGACCTAAACGGCACGACCTGTTATAATATCCATATTTATTTCCTACGTACGCCGTATTTTTATTTTTTTTTTATTCAATATCATTTTTTGAAACAGGGGCTGTGTTCCTAGATCCTAATAGGTCCGAATTCCTTGGGAAAGTGTAGGTCCCACTGCCAACGGCCGCGAATTAGTAACGTTTTCGTCTATCACGCGATTAGTCCGGGTTCGACTTCCATGATGTCATAGACGTAAGTCGTTTTTCTATCCAATGTCCAATGTAGTTGGAGTTCGGTTCCCCTACTAGCAAGATTCGAGTCCTTCATGAAACTGCATGTCACGGCATAGCATGTTTTGTCTGTCTTTACACGGTTAAAAACAAAAGAAGAAAGATAAGAATAAACAAAAACACAATCAATCACAGTTGAACATTCAAATTTTGTTGACAATTTTTTCGACGGTTATGTCCCTCTTCTCCAGAACGATTGCGTGATAACGGTTGGAGCGAAATGCTAGAATTCCTTTCTAAACAAAGAATAATTCTTATAACTCTTTTATGCAAAACGATATCATATATAGGTTGCAGATCCCGGGGAATAAAGGCTTCCTAGAAAATAATCGTAAGCCTCGGCCAATAATATTCGGCCAATAATACTGCCAATAATACTCGGTCAATATCTAATCTTACGAAGGATACCCTAAAACCAACATGTGACTCTTTGAACTCGAATAATGTAAATAACCTTTTGTTCATTAGTACCATAAAAGAATATAATTTTTGTGCCTTTGCTGACTTTAACGATATATGTATTTTCAAATTATTATAAAAATTATGTACAATGGAACCAAGTAAAGTTAAGACCTTTGTAAATCGACCACCTGTATAAAGTGGCCACTTTTTATAAAGAAGAAATTATGAGGACTGTCATACCTGTACCAAAGTCTGTAGTGTGGGGTGACCACCTGTCTATGGTAACCATTGCAATTCAGTCCTAAAGGTGGTAACTTTAGACAGTTTCTACTCTATATATATTTTTAGTTTCTTCAAATTTAATTGGTTATATTAATTGCAAATGTAGCTCTGCAGAGGCATATACCGCATAAGCATTACATTTCGTACTGGTGCATGTTATTTCAATGGGGAAGTTGCAATGCTTGTACAGTAATCCATTAAATCTACTTATTTTATGCAAAATATAAAATAATGAACCGTGAAACCTTAAAATTAAATAAAAACAATTCGATAATGTACGAACTAGTTTTAAACACAACTAAATGGTAAAATCATAGTCTTTGAATCGATTGCACTAGATTCAATTTGAAGCAGGTATTTTTATATGTAAACGTATTGGGAATTGGGAGCCATTCGAAGACTTTGGGGCATTCCGTTCGTGAGATTCTAGAAATCGCTCAGTTGTTCTTTAAATTCCTGACGTCACAGATCTGGTACGAAAATGGTACTGCTCACAGGGCCGGTGCCAAGGGGATAACAGGGTATTGACCGTGAGTGGCAGATTTTTAGGGATAGAAAAAGGAGGCACTCTAAAAAATAAAGTCATTTTGGGACGGCAAAACACGTGTTCTCCCCAATCGGCATAATGTTTAACGCTGGCACTGACTCTGCACCATTGTCAGACTCAGTTGAGAGAAGCAGATTATTAGCTCACTGAAAACATGTCCAATTTATGTAGATAAAACACCACTGCAAAAGGGCACTACGTTGAACTCTCGCTGGAATACGTATTATCTTTGGAGATATATATATATATATAATATTATGTATATAATAAGGCAAATCGTCTATGATATAGAGGGCTATATGCCTTTTATATCGTAAACGATTTGCCATAGTTCGTTGGTCTCATTGGTGGTGGTACGGTATTACATATTGTTGTTAAAACTAAAAACCCGCCTTTATGATTAAGAGTAGACTAAGGGTGGCTTCATAATATATGCTTGGAACACGTTTTTGTGTTTAAAACGCTACTTAAAGCTTGCATACCACACTGTATGCGATTCCGAAGCCTTTGAAAATATTGCTCATTTTACAGACTTTTATCTGGTTCTTAAACAGCTCTTTCCCAAGTGGTATCATCTAAATCAGTGGTTCTCAGATTTTTAATCCTCAGAAACTATTGTCTTGTCGCATGCCTAGCCACAGAACAGTGGCGTGGAAATTTAAATTCATGTGGACTCAAGTAACTGTGGGGTCTCAAGCGAAAAAAAATGTGTGATTCGCCCTATGAGAAAATAATGTGTTTTGTAATCCAATGGGGAGGCTCGAGCCCCGCCCTCTTCTACGTCACTGCCACAGCACCCCCTCTATAAATATCATCCAAGGAAAACTTAAAAGTATATTATATATCACTGCTCAAACATAAACATAAAAGAAAGGAAGAAATCAGTATATAAAAGCCAGATGACATCTTCCTACTATCGAGGAATAATGGACACGGTTAAGGATTGTTAATCTAAGGAGGTTGTTAAATAAAGGGGAAAATTAAAAAATTACAGACTCCCATTGAATTTCCAGCGGCGTTATACAATCTGCTTGCGAAATCCCTGAAAGGCCGTCGCGCTGTCCCAGAGTTTCACTGAGCCCACTTTGGGAACCACCCCCTGACCTACATGATGTCTTTAAGATTTTACGAAAATTTAAAGTTTATTCCTTTATTCTCTCATATGAATACTTTCTTTCCAACACAATTTGACTGCAGCGCCCCCTATTACCAATTACCCACTTAAACGATACCAAGTGACTTCTGTGCATTTCGAAAATTTTCCTATATATCATCTTTTTACTAATTCTTCACAGTTTTGCCAGTTGTTTCTATTTTTTCGCCTGATTTTGTGGATAAAATCTTCAGAAATAATATTGGGCACACCCTGTGTGTTTTCCAGAAAAAGTTTCATTGTATCAAACTATTAAATATTAAATGTAAGCGCTTTTATTTTAAAATAACCATGCTTTTAGATTTGAATGGCAATTTTGTTTTCTCTTCTAAGTGCAACTAAGGAAACGTTTTAAACGATAATATAAATCTTAATGCAGAACTTGTTCTATAGTAGGCAGTGACTAATTATTCGCAAAATACCTGCTTAGATTTTGAACGGAAAAGAGGGAAGAACATAACAATTTAAAGTTACAAAGAAGAGCACATAACAATTTAAAATTGTTTCTAGGTATGCCACTGGTTATACCATTAAGAGTTGAAGCAAAACAGGCCGTTTCCTGTTGAAGATAGAATGATAGATTCGATGTATACGCTTTTGGAATTCCACCTTTGTGTTTCTTGAGGGAATAAGCGTTGCAAATAAACTCCGAAAATTACATAAATAATTATGCATAGAATTAATTATTAATTATTATTTTACGGACGACTTTTGTTTATTATCTAACTACAGAAATGTTCCCTAAAATATCGAAAATCCCTGCGCAGTTATTTTTTCGTTTAAATATTTTTGGGTCCCAAACGCTGGTAATGTTTTTCCAATTCTAGAAATCGTTGAAATTTTCTTTTAGTGGAAGAGTAAAATATTCTGTAAGTTTGAGGACACAATTACTATTAATTTCTGCGTCAGATTTGTAAGAACTGCTGCTAAAAATGGTGTGCAATTAATATTTGGAGATATTCAGATTAATGGTTAGAAGATTTAATAAACAAGCCTAGATTGAGATTTTAGCATAAAGCTTTGCACAAGCGAACAATAAGACACATTAATTTGTTTTGCAAAACCCCGTCCTTTGTATTGTGCAATTACTTCAAATTTTAATTGGCAACTTTCATTGCAAACCATAATCATATCACCTTAAATTAGTATCTTTAATAGAGAAGATAGACTTTGAAGTACAAAAACTTGTCTTGGTTTGACACTTACCCAGAATCTAGTGAGGAATGGGGAAAGCGCTGATATGAAATATCGCTGACCCACAAATAGGGAAATAGCGAGAAACAAGAAAGAGAAGATGATGTCGAAATGCATATTTAAAAGAAAACAATGCGAATATCATTAAAATATCCACTTGCAAAAGGAAAATCGAACTTTAGTACAAACGACTCGAAAAATGGGAATGCGATTTAGGCTTTGGACAGAAACAGTTTGCACCATAAAAGCGAGTATTGCTCAGAAATCCCTAAGGGAAAAGATTCCAGTGTTTCCGATAGGAACAGTGGTAGCAGAAGCTCATTTGTGGGATTGGGCCGCTAGAGTCTCATAGACGCTTATTAAGGGTTTGTTGGAGAAAGGGTCGCGAGAGACCTGAGCGTGAGAAATAGAGGAAGAGGGAATCTTGATGCCTCCCGCGAGGCTAGATCCCTGAGAGACATCCTCAGAGCAACTGCTAAAATATGAATGAGACGAGAGAGCGGAGGGCCATTACCTTGCTGTTGTCGTTAGTAGGGGAAAAGAGGGGGATAAACCCCTTGGGGAATTAAGACACCTGTTAATTCTCGCCATTAAGGGTCAAATGCCCCCAGTCACCCCAGTGACCCCCTTTTCCCCATTTGCTCCCCTTCCCTCACTTCTGATTCGAGGCAAGGCGAAAGGAATACTTGAGAAGCATTAATGGGATTAAGGCTGCGGAGTAGCGGGATAGGGGTATGCCACCAAATTGATTGGCCTTCCCCTCTTCTTTTCCTCGCCCGCATCTTGACTGCGCGCTGCCCTTATTCTTTCCCTCTTTCGTTAGTAGCGGCGCTCTGGTACGGTCGCTACCGCTGCCCAAACGATTATTCAAGCTCGTATTTCGGTCTTTCTATTTCCTTTTTTTCATCCTCTTCTCTTCCTTAGCCCTCCCTTTTCGGGTTTCCAACGTGGTCGTCATTCATTCCATCCATCGACGAAAAAAATTGAGCAGGCGATCATCCGGAGGGTTGACTCCTGAGAGAGAGGAAGAGGGGACGTATGAGGGGAGCGGGAAATAAAAGAAGAAGAAAAGGATGAGGAAGAGAAGGAGGAAATAGACGGGACTAATCGTCGGACGAACAGCCTTTCCAGGAAAAGTAAAAGAAACCGACTTAGTTCCAGATTGCCAATTTCACGAATTATTCTTCTCTTAAAATCTGTTTTTCTTGGCGCCCAGAGGTTCTGTGGTTAGGACTACGCTTTTTTTTATCTATTTACATTTTCACCGTCTAGATGGGTGTGGGAGACTTAACGTGACGTCTAAACCACGATTTATTACACGCAATCAGACGTACTGGCAATCGCCCCCAACCTACGGAACATAAAGTCCTTTATTCTTATCTTAAATTGCCATATTTTTAATAAATTTAACGTTTTTAGGCCATGTGAAGACATTTTATTATTTCCGAACATAAAAATACAAACCACTTTTAATTTATTTTGAACATTGGCTACGTGACTGATATAACGTAATGAAAATTTCTGTCAATGCTAATTTAGAAACAATTAACAACCGAAGTTACCGAATACAGAGGCACAATAGCAATCAAATCGGTTTTTGAAATTTAACTTATTGTATGTCCAATCTATCATTATTTAAATAATTAACATATAATGTTTGAATATATATATATATCATCACATCATCATCATATTCAACCATTATCTATCCACTGCTGGATGATATATATATATATATATTTATATAGGAGAGATCGGAAATGGAACACTTGGGTGAGAGAGCAAACTAGAGTAGAGGACATCATTGTTAAAGTAAAAGGGCTGAAATGGCGATGGGCTGGGCATATTGCAAGAAGAACTGATCAACGATGGACAACAGAAATTCTGAACTGGATTCCAAGAGACCACCGAAGACCTAGAAAACGTCCTCAAACTAGATGGGTGGATGAAATAAGAAAACAGGTTGGGGTGACGTGGAAGCGAATTGCTCAGGATAGACTTGTGTGGAAAGCATTTGGAGAGACCTTCATCCAGCAGTGGATAGATAATGGTTGAATATGATGATGATGATGATATATATATATATATATATATATATATATATAATGAAGCATTTAAATGCACTTATAATGATCATTTAAAAAAGGATCTTTAAAAGCTCGCTAATTCCATTCTAGGACTATGAAATTTTATATTTATAATATTACAATTCTTTAAAAGCAATGTGAAAAATTAATATTCAAGAAAAATATAATCTTAAATAAAATCAAACTAACTCCTGTAGCTATGTATTTGGTAACTTTTGTTTACATGAATTATCTTATTGCTAATACGATATATGTACATGACAACGTAAAGCGGGTAAAAGTTATTTTTATTACATTAGCCAGGCTCTCGGCTGTTCCATTGGACAGCCATTATCAGATGCAGAATGAAAATTTTCATTCATTTTCAAACATTTTCTGTCCAATGGAACAGCCGAAAGCCAGGCTAATGTAATAAAATAACTTTTTACCCGCTTTACGTTGTCATATATATCGTATTACTTCATCGAGCGGTGATATTCTCATTATCTTATTGCTAGTTATTAACTTGCATCTAAATATTCTAGCCGATTTGGAAAAGTTGTAACCGAATCAGAAAAGATATTTTCATATTTACTAGAAATTTTGGTCTGAAACAATCAATCCCACGCAATGGTATTTAACTATTTTATTACCTTAACTTGGTTTTTCAAAGCCGGTGCATATACCAGGCAAAATCTGCAGCCTTAAAATCAAGTTCTTTTCTCCCTGTCCCATTGATTGGTATGTTCATCAAATTTCTTACATAGGTGTCATTGAGTCTATTAAGAATACCCATTTTTTCATTTCACAAAATCGCTTCTCACAATCTGGATTATGTACTGAAATTGACAATTAAATTTACATATTATAGATATAGCAGTGCACTCGCATTGTAAATTTTCTTCGGCAGTACATTTTTGTAGCGTGTTACCTGGAGTTACAGACAACCTTTCATGGTCATCACAAAGACGTAACCTCCACTAATCGTGGGAATTTTAAAGAATTGTTAGAAAACTGCATTTCGATAAGCCCTGTGGACATTCATGAGCACTATTGAAAAATCACACCCATGTTTGCCGGCAATTCTAAGACTATTCAGAATGAAATAATTGACTGCATTTGGCAATATATCAATGAACATATCGAAAAAGAAATAAAGGATTGCATTTTTTTCTATACAAGTAGACGATTCCACAGATATTGTCCAAAAATCTCAATGTAGTATCATAATTAGGTATGTTATTGCTTGTGGAAAGTTAGTGAAACGATTTTTGGGATTTTATGACGTCAGTTCCAATCGGACTGCCGAAGCATTGTTTAACCTTGTATCAAGATGCCTCGAAAAATTTAACTATAAATCAAAACTTATAGGAGAATGTTTTGATGGGGCAAGCGTAATGTCAGGGCACTTAAATTGTCTTCAGTCCAAAATTAAAGAAGTAGCGCCACAAGCAGTTTTTATTCACTGTTTGGCACATCGTCTGAATTTAGTGCTACAACAAAGCTGCAACAGCATTTCACAGTGTCGCATATTTTTTGCAACTGTAAGCGACATACCTGCATTTTTTCATCATTCTGCCAAACGAACTCACGTGGTCGATACAGTCGTCGGAAGACGAATTCCTACTTCTGTTATTACGCGATGGACATCAAACTCTAAAATGTTGAGTGTTATAAATAAAGAATGGGATTCTTTAAAAGAAGTATTTACTGAGATTATGAACGATCCAACCTCCGATCAAACTTCGCTTAGGCAGAGTGTCGGCTATTTAAATATATTTAACGACTTTGAATTTTCACTTTTGGTTGTTGTTTTTAACCATATTTTTGGACTTACGGATGTTCTCTTCAATGTACTACAAAATAAGTCATTTGACATTAATTTTTGCATCTCACAAATTAAAAATACGCAGATTCTTTTAAACAGCAAACGAAAGGAGGATACGTTCGTGGAAATTTTAGAATTAGTGATTTCGAAAACAACAGTTCCAACTGAACACCGTGAGGGACAAAAAAAAAGTGACGCTCGCACGAGATAAAGTTCTTGCAAAATATAAAATTTCATATTTTATGAAATATTAGATACTATTTCATTACAAATTACTACACGTTTTCAAGATATGGAAAAGCTTCATTTTATTACATTAATGGATACTTCAAAATTTATAGAGTATTCCAATAAATTTCTTACAAAAACAATAAATAATTTAAATGTGTACTACCCCAATATATTTACTGACTTCCAAAGATTGAAAAATGAATTAAAACACATATATCTGGATAAGCAGTATAGAGATATGAAATTACAAACATTCATGGAAATTTTAACAGAAAACAGATACATTTTTAAAGAAGCTTATAAACTTCATTGCTTAATAGTGACTATTCCGTCCACTAGTGTTTCCGTAGAACCAAATTTTTCTTGCTTAAACAGAATCAAAATCAGTCTACGTAATACGATGTTTGAAGACAGACATAGAAACTTGTCAAAAATTGCAATTGAAAAGGAACTATTAAAAGAGTTAATAGAAACTCAACCATTTTTTCACATCATCGACAAGTTTGCAAGTCTAAAAGAATCGAACTTATATTCAAAAAATAAAGACTGGGTAAGCATATATTGCATATTTTTATTTTGCTTGTTGCCTCCATATATTATCTCTGTCTGCACAACATGTAGTACCATATCAGGTCCTCTCTATATATTGTGAGTATTTGGAATATTATACATGGCAGATTATTGAAATTTTAAATTTAAACGTTTTTATTGTTAAGATATTTTAACAACTTTATGTATATAATGAATAATTTTATATGTTTTGATAATATTTAAATTACATACAATTACTAGTGCATGCGCAGTTTTTGTATTGAAAAGTCTATTATGTGTAAATAAATAAATTTACTGTTTTAAATAATTGAATTATTTAAATACATCCATATTTTTAAATTATATATATATATATATATATATATCATACAAATATAATTAACTTGCTAGAAAACGGAAATTTGTTGATTTATTGGCCACTATTCCAGTTGCTTTGGGGAGTGAAAGAGGGGGATTCACCCGTTCTTGAAGTAGCGAACCGCCACTGACATAGGCGTAGCCAGGGATGATTATGGGGATTACAAACCCCATCGCAATGAAATTTTGTATATTTAACATAGGAATATGTGAGTTGTAGCTCTGTAACCCCCCATTGAGCCTATAACCCCCTTATGAACTTTCTACCTTCGCCTATGAACCAGAGGTACCCTTACTACGTGTCGGCGAATTTTGTCTCCTGAGTGTATAATATTTCTGGAATTTTTTAAGCATCTCGGTATTCTCCTAGAAAAGGTACGTTTCATCTCGATGTGGAGGGCGGTATTATCTTTGCCTTAATAGTACTGTTCGGTGCAGTCGGGTGATCTCGTCATCACCAACTTTCTAATTTTAGTTGGAGTTTTTGGCGAATTGTTCAACAATTTTTTTAGCAGAATTTTGTTTTAAACATCACTTTTCGGTAAAGAGGCTAGCGGCAGGTTAATCACTGATTATATTACATTATATTAAGTACATTATTTTCGAGCTACCAAGTTGGTCAAACCGATGCAATCCCTATTTTTACATAAATAAATATAATTGTATTTTCCGTTTGAAAATACATAACTAATTGTGAATAAATGTTTATTATAGGTGTATATAAAATACATCAGAATTACCTCTATATGATTTTATATATTGTACATATATATATATTCATTAATTTCTTAAATATATTTTCTTACTATTTTATATAATTTAGTACAGAATTTTATATTTGAATTTACGTGATTTCGTGTTTAGTCGCTTCGATGGTATTTTGTAAACACCTCAATATTCGGGAGAAGCTATAAATTGCTTTTATAAGATGAGATTTTAACACACGTGAGTTACTCATAAAGTTACAGATGACCCTCATTCTTTAAAATAGTGCATAATATGCAACATTTAGTATTTTATACAGTAGAGAATTATAAAGTATACAGTGTATTATACACAGTACAGAATTGTGAAATATGCTGCGTTGTATTTAAAAATTAATATGTTTCTAGTTATGTGTATTGGTAGATGCTAATTTGTTGGTGTTTTCGCCAAATAACTATATGAGGTACTTAACAAATGGTTGAAACACCGGTGCATGTACCGTGGTTTCAAAAATGGCTATACTCCAGTTGCTCATTACCGCTCCACCATCGCCCTCAAATAAAAGTCATAATATATATATATCATCAACATCATTAAAATGAGGATAGGTAGCTATAGTGAGAAAGGTAAGCCATTGAAAAATACCTAGTTTCTGAAGCCACGATACACCACTAGATCGAGTCCACTGAAAAATAAAAATTAATGCTAAAATAATAAAATCTGTTGAAGCGCTAGGTTAAAAAAAACAATAAGAATAATGTTGTTCAATACTGATAAATAAAACCATGGTTTTAATAATCCATCCATCTTTGTTTTGTTTTCGAAAACTGATAATTACGATGATCTCCGACAAAGGTAATGATCAATAGATTCCATCGATATATAATTTTGTCTTAGCGCTTTTGAAAATTTTCACAAAAGGGTTTTTTGTTCGATCTCCTTTAAACATTTTTTCAACAAGGGTCATGCCTTGGTATCCTGTTGGGAAAACGCGGGTATCATTAGCATCGCGTAATTTCCTCCTTGTTTTAACGACTAACGCAGTGAACTTAAAAGTGTTCAGATATCCACCCATCCGGAGATTGTAATGAGATTAGGGTTAACATTTAAAATCCGCTGAAAAAATGTTTTTCTAAGTAGGTTTAACTCATTCCGGAAGCGCTAGTGCTATCCTTTAATGCCGGATGGCAGGCCTCATCTGTGACTAAAAATTTTAAAATATTTAAAACAAAAAGCGGATCCTTTCAATGTTTTAGTCGCAAATTTGTCTCCGGAGGAAATTCAATTAAGCATTGTGTCAGACCAACACCTCTTATAACTATAAGCCGTCCAAGCCAGTTTTGACGTCATCACAAGTGGATCATCGGATGGACGGATCGACGATTCCCGAGCGGAAACGGATACAAAATACGTCGGTTACTATCGTTTTAGTGCTCAATAAAAAATAAAAAATCACGTTTTTTCAAAACTACGCTATTTTGAAAGCTTATAATTATAGTAAAATGCTTATTCCACATTAATAAAATAAAATAGCGAATTTACTTCCTTAGGGTGAATAAAATAAATACAGATATTTTATAACGTTTTTCATTTTAGAAACGTTATAAAATATATTTAAAAATAATAATTTTTACAATATATACATATTTTTGAAAATATTTAAAGCTTCATATAAGTTTACTGTTTTTAATTCACACGGTGCAATAAGTTATACAATTCAGGTGTTTACGTAAAATTTAGTTATTAAAAACGTTTTATTCTTAAATAGTACGTTGCAAAATTTAACAATTTTATGTATAGCTAAAGAAATAAAAATTTGGGTTTTCCCTTGAATTGTTTTTCACAGAATTTTGTTTAAATGATTTAAATATAAACTTTACTAACAATTTAAATACAAATACCAATTCAAACAAAATATTTCAAAATTAATAACATGAAATCTTATATTTATTTCAACAGATTTTATTTCTCCTATTTGATCTTTAGTTGCATGATTAGACTTTACATTAAAAAAATTATATGCATTCCTCATATAATATTAAGAATTCAAGTTTCCTATTTTTAAAAATCCATTATAAAAGTATACGTTTAACTGAAATTCAATCGAAATGATGTCAATTAAAAATTTATTGCTTTTTTTTTCTTAGATTCGATACTTAGAAATTTTTATAGAATCTTTAATTAGCTAATGATAATTCAAATGTTTAAATATATATCATATATAAATTTATATTAATAATACACTGTTTATATAATCAATGCTTCGAAATGTATATATTAACTGAATGTGCTTTCTTGTTGAATTTGTTTTTGTGGGAAAAGAGAAGTACCTAATTAGCACTTGTAAATAAATTATAATGAAGTCAATTTAAGATTAAAAATAAATCAAATTTATTTAATGTTAAGACTTTAGTGAAGTGTTTACACTTCACTAAAGTCTCAATATACAAGAAACACACAATACACTTCAGGTTCTTAAATTAAAATGACAAAAAACATGAATTTCAATTGACACAAACGAATTTTTCTTTACTAAAATCTACAAATGGCTCGTGAAAGTAAACCAAAATTAAAAACACATTTGTTCGTAAGTGACTAATTCTGCAAATTCCACACATTCGCAATATTGGAGACTCGATAAACTCCTATTTCTAAAAATTACAACATTATGGAGGAATCATCAGCATCGAAGGAACTTTATTTCACAAACAAACCGCATCGATTGATATAAATATATTATTACATTTACAAAGAAAAAAAACAAACACCTACCATTAAAACATAAAAATTTTTGGACAAAACTACGATTTTATACATAAACGCATAAACATGCGAAACAAATATAGTACTTGCTATTCGTGTTAAATTACATGAAAACTAAGGTTTGTTGAAATTGACATACATTTACTCCAAGGAAAAATATAAGAAATTGCTTCTTAGTGATTACACATAATATAAGTTTTACTCTTTTAAACATTCTAACTTTCGATTTTTTACCTATTGCTTTAACAGAATCATTTTTATTTCTACAACAGCACAGCAACGAAACAGCGAAATGCTCTGAAACAGTTCAATATTTGAACTTACTGTTTATGTAACCTAAAAAATTATCACCTCTTTCATCAATGGGATTAACGTGGAATGCAGAACACCATCATTTAATCGTGTTTGGATGAGGTAGTAAAAATTAACCACAATATCTTAAAATTCGATATGCGTGGGCAGAAATCGAGAAGAGTAAACTGGTAAATACAAAGATATCGGGACAATGCTGGTATGAAAACTTATTACTCTTTAGTTTTAGCAATTGATGGGTTATGAAAGAAAGCATGAATTGTTTTTCAGGTATTTATTTGTTTAAACAATCAATGAACGTTATTATAGCAGTTAAACATTCTACAACAAAATTGCTGCTCGCATTGCTTGCAAGACACTCTACAAACTGAACTACACAATGCAGTTTATTTATGTTGTGCAATTTTAAAGGCAAAGAGTCTGAAACAACCTTTTACAGTTCAGTTTTTGAAATTGACACTGAAAGATTTAAATCTGAATTAATAACAATTGACTTTATGATATGTGGAATTGGTAATAGACATATACTCAATAATAATAAAGTTCCATCTTTATAATACCTAAGTCTACTCAGGGGATAATGAATCAGAATCAATTAACTTTTTTGTGAAGACCGCCGAGAGTTGTCAGTTTTATGGCAGTATTATATTCTTCTGCAGACGTAACACTGGCCAACAATGCTTTCTTCAAGATCTGCATCTCTGTGCTTTCTCGCCTGGTTTCCGGTGACACTCGGGAATTTGTTTTCGGAGATAAATAAGTTTGACATCCTTGAAGAATAGGTGGAACTACTCCTGACTTCAACCTTGGATACTTCAAGGGGGGGCTTTTATTAAAATTTCATTCTTTGTGTTGTAACACTCAGTTTCTCGTAAAGTTTGGTCTTCGGATAAATGCTGTTAACAAACCTGTAAAACAAATTCGAAATATGCTTAACACAACACAATTTAACAAATTATTTAACAAATAATATATAGCACTTACAATACCTATTACCTCCCTGTGAAGTGAGTAATCAATTTACTCTAATTTCATTTTTTACTAATATTACGATATTCAGCCAAATTTGTTTTAACTAAATAAATAAACAAAAACACTAAAAGTTGATAAATATTGATAGCATCCATCAGCTAGTATTTATCCTGATTGATTCAAAAATTCTAGAAATCTGTTCAAAATACAATTATTAATGTAAATAAAAGGAATAAACTATTTGGCATCTATTAAACTAACCACCTTCAAACATGCTTTTAATTTTATCAATTATGTGTATATAAAATCGATTTCATGCAAACAGTTTAAATCAAAATATGAAGAAAAGCATACCTTAGAAGCAGACGTCACTTGAAAATTTTTACGTCGAACGCTGTTTACCCATTTTTTTCTCAAGTCGGGATCTCGGGGGAATCCAAACACCGATAAATGCGGTGAACCAGTATAATTTCCACGACATCATGCCGCTTTCCACGACATGCAACGCCTTGAAGATATTGCTTATTTTCTTGTCGAAATTAAAAGAACGTTTTAATGAAGAATTTTGGAAACAAACGTCCAACACGTGTATAAGCACAGCTGAAAACTGATGGGCCACTCTTGATGACTCAGGTCTACACTAGGTCACGTGGTTGTCAGGCTTTTCGTTATAGGGGGCGCTAGTCAGATCCGGTTGATCCCGGACGGCGAACATGCATAATTGCCGCTTATTTCTTGTTACCGGATGTAGGTTGTCGGAAAATCCTTATCTTTGAGACTTTTTCATCATCCTTTGTTTTTGCGTTACATCTTCCGCGGTTTTGTTTTAAATCTCGGATAATCTTCCTACACTGACACATTTTATTAGAAAGGCGATGAAGAAAGCAAGATATGGCTTCAGAGGCATTATGTGAAATCGCATGGAAAAAAATTAGTTCACATCCAACAATAGAACTATCCGCCAAAATTGATATATTTTACTTATATATTTTTTCTTCAATTTTTGCGGGAAAGTGTCATTATTATTTAATATGTTTTATAAATGTGTTTGTCTGTAAAGAGGGTATATATAACAAAGTATATTCTCTTTAAATTAAATTATAAATTAGATTAAAGCTTCCCGTATTTTTATAAAAAATATCAAAGATAAGAGTAAACAGTGTACTTTGCATTGAATATTTCTATGATTGATTAATCAAGGCAAATATCACATTAAAAAGCTAACTGTTTAAAAAACTAAAAGGAAATTCACATTGAAAACGGTAGCTAATTATTCTCTCAAAATTTTTGCCAAATGGGCAAAATGTTGTTTTCACGATGAGACTACCGTGCAGTGTTGTCAAAATATGATGACGTAATCAACACGATGTCATCACGTTACGATTGAAGCATAGGGTCATTAGTTTGATATGAAAACGGAGCAAAATTTTGTGACTATTTTTACGGTTTGAAGCTTAGCAGAAAGAACTTCTACGTTAACATTGAAATAGTGTCACACAGAACAGAAATTAAAGCAAATAAAGCTGCCGTGAGGTTACTTTCCACAAAAAAATTCACATATGAACTGATATTCATTTAACATATTGGAATCAGGTAACACTTTCTCAGTTTCAGTTTACGGGGCCTTTATCCATTTGATTGTACTTTCCATCATGCAATGCATTTCTTCCATTAGTCTCTATTCCTCCAAATATCTGCAACAATATTCCTTTTTCCATTGCCTCTTTTATCCCTGCCAACCATGTTTTACGTGGTCTTCCTCTTCTCCCCACTGGCTCATACTACAACAAATTGTTTCGGCCATCTTCCATCGGTAACACTTCCATATTGGTTAAATGTTGTCTTTCATTCGTCCATCAAGGACAGACGAATCGAAAAGGACATCTTTTTAACCACTAAAAAGGGTACCAAATAATAGTCTTAATATTGATTAGTCAACGTTAGTCGCTGCTAGGATTGTCGTCAAATATCACAACTCGTTTTTATTTTGGGTGATATCGTTGAAGGTTATTTATTTTGGTCATAGAAGGGCATTAAACATAATATGATTTAAATGCATTGCAATCGTAAATAGATCACTTTCTATTAAATAAATTGTTTCAATATTATCCTGAATAATTATATTACTATTCAGGACGATAATAACGTTACATTAGATGTAATAAAGTGTGTTTTATTTAAACGCTATTATATCTGAAGCTCAAAAATGTGAAATTAATTATTTTTCCTTTCTTTAAGAAATAAACTTTAAGAGTCAGAAACGGTGGTAAATATATATTTATGCACTATGAAATGAAAGGAAAAAATAATATTTTGATTGGAAAAGAAGTAAAATGCCTTTATTTGATTTATGCAAAAAAAACTGATTTATATATAAAAACAGCACATATTTCTACAAGTTGCAATAAGTTTCACTTCATTTGATATGAGTAACTAAGACGTCATTCTCTTTTTCTTGATATGAGTAGAAACTATTTTCTGAGATTTGTTACGAAATTCACATAAGCTAAAATTTTGCTTTCGATTTTGTCTTATCGGCATAAAATTTATGCCGCTGAACGTATTTAAATCAGAATAACGTGAAATGTAAATGACTTTGCATTAAGAAACCAGATTTTGTCAGACGAGCATACGAATGATTATATTTAAGGTTCTGTATATATATTTATCCAATATATATCGCATATTTTATATACCTCATCAGTCGAAGTTCAAAATGTACTCGGTTAATGTTATATAACAGTCCAGTCGTTCTATATTGTTTAGAATACATGTAAACGTGGCCAACGCTCTGGCGTCTTAATGGTGCCAGCTATGTGCTTAACTCTACTAACTCAGCTTTGATCGATTCTCACTTTAATAAATCGTAATTTGTTCTTAGTACAGGAGACGGTACTAATAATTATTAAAGATTCGACTAATTCCTAGTATTTTTGTTTTCTTTGTATGAAGGTATTGTGATACAGTGGTAAAGAAAATACAGAGTATATAGTAGAAAATATAGTAAAAAATATAGAAGGAAACATATATGTAGAAAAATAGTAGAAAATATAGTAGAAAATACAGAGTAGTTTGTTATGATAAGATTGTATCTATACGATCGAAAAATTGAACACACAATTTTGAAATGCTTGTAAAATGGAGTCTAATTAATCTGAACTAATTGAGACTGAGACCTGTTCGGATTAAAGAAATTTTCGGATTTACTGAGACCTTTAATACAGAATTTACTTTAAGCCGTGATTGTTTGATGTATGCATGGCACGCACATACAACAGCCGATTGGCAGGCGGCCGACGGAAAATTTCCCTTTTCTTTATGTGAAATTTCAATTAGTTGGCAACACGGACATTTTCCTTCTTGTTACGCCTTGTTAGTTGGCTGCCGTTGCCGCCGACTGAAAAAAAGTTCGGATAAACGGGGTTCGTATTAAAGAAACTCTACTATATTTAAATTTATATCATGTGTTCTATCATTTTGAAATTATAAATTTCTCAGGAGTAATTTACTTTACTAAAAGTGCGTTAGAAATTATGTAGAAATTTTGGGAGGAAAAATATCCAGATAAATACACTTATTTACAATATTATATGCATTAATATATTGGTTCTTAACATATTTTTTGCGGCATCCTGTGTGATTGTGAAGTATTTTCAGGGCACCCTGTATATATATAATTTTTTTTTCTTTACTGCAGAAATGATAATTAGCAAACGTGGTTTTGGAACACCTAAAACGCTGAGAACCGTAAAGCGTTGGGAACTACTAAGTACAAGTGATGCATTCTCAAATGTTAAGTACAGTCGTCACGCAAATGTTTATTTCGTTGTTACTCCCAATATTGTTTGAACGACAAATTTCTGAGGAAAGCTCTCAAAGGTCGTCAAAACGTGAAATATGATAAACAAACACATTACCAACGAATTTTCAAATAAAATTGAAGTGCTGAATGTAAGTATTACGCCGACGAGGCATTATGTTGTCCATTGCAAGCGTTGTTCAAAATCTTCCAATACATTAAACTCAAGTCATCATGGAAAACATGTCGATGAACATTCGATGCCTTTGTAAGGGAAGAACACATGAAAAGATAAGACGAAAGCATAAAATGTAAAAAGGATTGGGAAAATGATTAAAAATCATGATATCGTCAAGTTATCTTCCCATCCTACATCGGTTAGTCGCATTAACCCACTTGTACTAACCTTTGAGCTAACGCTCCCAAAATGTTAGCATAATCATACATGTAGTCCATTCTTCAACCCAATATTAAAGCTAAATGTTGTGTGTTATATTAAATTACAATTCGTTGTTATATACATAAGAGTACACATGTTATATATATGTATATACATACACTTACTTTACATGTATACACTTACTGAGCGTGTAATGTCTCTCTGAAATTGATTTAAATAAGCAACCTTTTTTATAAACACTGTTTTCGCAATTGATGACAATGTCATTTATATTCTAAGCGCATATTCCTCAACTTGTAAAGACGACGCCCAATCTCTTTAGTTATTACGATGTTTTCATGCCCCTCTGCTAAAGGTATAAAAAATTATTGTAAAAAACGCATATCTTAGAACTATAAAACTCTAATCTTTTCTTTTTTTTGTCAAAATAAACGCATTCTAAAAGAGAATCTCGCAACAAACTACGGCTTTATATTATCTTCTATTTCTAACCCAAAGCCTAAAATAATCTAATATACTTATTCTTATATATTGCTATAATTTTATACTTTTCAAGTTATGTATCATAAAATGTACAACGAATTGAATAAAATTATTATTTTCTTTAGTATGTTCTCGCACTTGGCGGATTAGGCTTAAGACGGGCGGTGCCAAGTTCTCAAGTCTACCTTCAGTGTGAAAATATTTTTGTATGTTTCATTCTGGTGCCAAGTTTAAAAATTTTCTGACTGTTCGGCAGGTGTTTAGTATTGTTGCTTTTTGCATCTCAATATATGTGTTTGGTTCAATTTCAAGTGTCTCCAAGTTCTTTTGGAGTGTGGTTGGTATTATACCTGTTGCTGATAAGACAAGAGGGATAACGTTTACCTTATCCATGTACCACATGTCTTTAATTTCCTACCTTAAGTCTTGGTATTTAGTCATTTTTGTGGTGTATGTGTTCTGAATGTTATTTGTGTTGGGTATTGCTATGTCTGTGATGTATGTGATTTTGCTGGGTTTGTCAATTAGGATTATGTCTGGTCTGTTGTGTGGTGTCGTTTTGTCCCTCATAATAGCCCTATCCCAGTACAATTTGCGTGTTTTGTTCTCTAGTATTGTTTCTGGTTCGTATTTGTAGTAAGGATTCATGTTGGTTATCAGCTTGATTCTGACAGCAAGTTTTTAGTGAATTATTTTTGCCACTTGGTCGTGACGGTGTTTGTAGTCTGTTTGGGCAATTATCTTACAATCTGATGTTACATGCTGTATTGTTTCAGATGTTAAGTTACATTGTCTACAGTGTCCATTTTATATATTCTTTTTCAGGATGTATCGCTGGTAGTTTCTTGTTTTTATGACCTGGTCCTGGATTGCCATCATGAATCTTTCCGCTACCAGTTGTAAGGTTCCTTGGGTTAGCCATGTGTTCGAGATTTTTTTGTAGATGTGGTGCTGTTGAAGATCATTATAGTGTCTGCCATGAAGTGCTTTGCCTGCCTGTTCCTTCAGTTTCTTTTCAATGTGTACGGGTGGTATTTCTTTGTCGGTACTGAGACTTAGTGATGTGTGGAAGGTATTTGCGTCTACTACTGCTTGGACGAGAGGAGACTGCCTGCTCTTTTTAAAAAAGTACTGCCCCACGTTATGGATTTGCTTCTCATGGAGATCTTTCAGGGGGATAAATTGTCTTTCTGTTGCCGTTGACGGATGTAGTCGTCTGTATTTTGTTTGTGTAGTTCTCATTACCTGTTGTAGATCCTCTAGTTCTATGTTTGACCATTTGATGATTCCAAAAGGAGTATGTTAGTACTGGGAATGCAAAGAAGTTAATTGCTTGTGTGATGTTCTTGCTATTCAGCTTGATCTTCAATATTGTTTTTAGCCTGTCCTTGTACATTTGTGTGAGCTTTGTCCTGACTAGTTTATGTTCTTGTCTTTGGGCCTGCATTATTCCTAGATATTTATATGTTTCATGTTCTTGCATGGTTTCTATTATTCCTCTGTTATCCAGTACAATCTCATCTAGTTTCATTTGTTTGGCGCCTCCAGGTATTTTGAATTTATTCACACCAAACTCCACCTTTATATTGTTTAAAAATGCCTTTGAAATTTGGATCAAGTGGCGGAGTTGAGGGATAGACGGTGCATATAACTTTATATCGTCCGTGTACATGAGGTGTGATACCTTCTGGAGGTTTTTCTTGGCTTTTTTGATCATGTGGCCATAGTTGCTCTTACTTAGCATTCTTGATAGAGGGTTTAGTGATAGGCAGAACAATTGGGGGCTAAGGGTATCCCCTTGGAATATGCCTCTTCTAATAGGTATTTCGTTGATGCATAGCACTTCGGTTTGCTCTCTGAGATGTATTGTAGTTCTCCATCTCTTAATGCTATGCTCCAGAAATCTTACTATGGTGAAGTGTATTTTATATATTTTCAGGATCTCGATTAACCATGAGTAGGGCACCGAGTCGAAAGCTTTCTTTTAATCAATGTGGGCAGTATTAAGGTTTCGCTTTTTTTTTCTTGGCTTGTTCTAGGATCACAGAATCAATTATTATTTGTTCCTTGTCCCCATCCCAGTGTGTTTCTCTGGCATCCCCTCTGTTCCTCAGTCAGTATGTCATTTATGGGGCAGTGCTGTCCTATTTTGTCGGAGGTGCGTCCAGTAAGGATTTTGTAAATGGTGTTAAGTCATGTTATTGGCCTATATTTTGATGGGTTCTTCATATCTTCGTCATTCGGTACTAAGTGGGTAATACCTTTAGATGGAAAATTCGGTATCTTTCTAGGGTCTTCCATTATTGATGTAAATTCCGTTGCCAGCTGTAAATGGGTACTTGTAAATTTATTATACTAATAGTTTTTGATTTTGACCACATCTGCTGCTTTCAAATTGTGTGTTTTTCTGATAACTTTTTGAAGTTCTTCGGTGGTGATTCCTCGATATTCCATTCGTGTGATGTACTTTTCTGCTGTTCTTTCTTCCTCTATCCATGCAGCTTTCTTATATTTCACTTCGTTGAACTAAGGCGATTTCCAAAACTCTTCAATTTATTTTCTGAGTGGGGTTTCCTTTTGTTTCTCCATTTGGAAGCTTGTAAGTATTTTAAAGAAGGGTTTCTGATTTGTTGCGTACAATTCTGTGCCTTTCTAATAGCGCTTTCTTTGTATCGGCGTAGCCTTTTGCTGTAGGCACTTAGTTTCTTCTTCAGGGTGTCAAGGTATTCGTTGGCATGCTTGTTATGCTCTTCGTGTTTTGTGTGTATTTTAGCCTTTCTAAACACAAGTTTTAGTCTGTTAACTAACTTTTTTTTACGGTTTCCCTGTATATATTGTGTTGTCCTTCCGATATGTCCTCGTAATTCACTTATTTTATTTTCTAATCTGCTTTCCCATGGTGGGGCTTTGCTTGCTGCAAAGTTTGAGGTGGGGGCTCTAATTTCTTGTCCATTGGTTCTTGTTGCTGCTGCAGCAGCTACACAGTAAATAGCTGTGTGAATGTCTAAAAATGTGTTATGTTCTTTCAAGCAGTATGGTAGGATATGCGCATTTAATATCATCAAAGCTTCCCAAAGTTTTCGTGTTGGTTGCTGCTTTGGTATAGCAGACCTTGCAGTTGGGTCCATGTCTGCAAATTCTATAATGGCTCTGTAGAACTTCTCGGCTACTTTTTACAATTCAATGTCGTGTTCAGCTATGCTGTGTTCTGCAGTCCCTGTTTCCCTTGTCATATCTTGTGCATTTACTACTACATTATTTATCGCAAGTGATTATTATTATTATAGTTATTCGGCTTGATGCGAAAATTTCGTTTACTATATTTCTGCTGAACTTTTTAACTCGAAAAACATTTGTTTCATGGTAGTTTTACTTCTTATTGAGAATGCTCTTTTGGAAACTTTACACCTCTTTACTGCATTAGTTTTTCCAATAAAGCAGATTTTTATGAACAAGACTTTTGAAAAATACTATTGTTTATATCTGTTACTATTGCACATACGTACGTAGGTATCAACAAGAAAGTCGCTGGGGTTGCACAAAAGCTTGATAATAGGTAGAGGTTATACAAACAAGAACTACTATAACTGAAACTATAAAGAAACTATAACTGAGGCGTAAATTCTCTCGGTGTGCTAGGTGGAGAACTATGAACCTGTGGAAATGTAAAATTATGTATTCGTTTGCAAATTTCCATTTCTTCAACTTTGTATCACTAAATAGAAATTCGATAGAAAAATTTCTACAACCATGTGAAAACGCGCATAAATGCAGCATTATGCTATGTTTTAACAGATAACTGTTTCTTGATGTAAAAATACGTATTTAATAAATATTGAGATAAGATGGTTTGATAACACCATTTATAATTCAGACAAGAGCCCTTTGTTTGACCTTCTATCACAACTTGAGAAGTTGTAAAAAAAGGGGGAGTAAAGAAAAGGGAATTATAAAAATACTATTTCTGTTCTCCCTGTATATCAGTCACATTCGATGGGAGGTGGTATTTTTGTGAAGGGTAATAATTAAAATCCAATTAATAGGTATTATTCTTAACACATCGTGTATTTCGTACGCCGTATGTATTCCACAAGGCAGAAAGAAGCGTCTGAAGCCAATTTTTAATATGAAGTATGCAAAAAATTAGAAAATAATTTCTATTAAAGCAACGTTTATTTTTCAAGTTCACTTATAATTGAGAAATTTAGAATAATTTACTTCTCGTTTTTTGTAATTTATAGATTTAACTAGATCCATACCAAGTATACTTATGCGGCATTTAACCATGGTTTGGCCATGAATTTATTTAACTTACCTTGACTCTGAAAACATGAAATTAAGTTTCAGCCCTTTGCTCTTGTCTGCTCAAACTTACTTTTATGGCGTTTGTTTGTAGAGTACGGGCTTGTAGATTAGATTTTACCTTACCTTACTTCATAGGTTTACCTTTTTCCTGCACAGTATTCCGTATTAAATAATATTGATACCAACAGATTTTAATGGTAGACTTAAAGAGGCTGTTTTATATATATATAGGATCCTGAAGGGTGTCCAAATAATTTTGCCAGCCACTGGGTGGACTACTTTAGCTTCGCAAACTCCAAGTCCTCACCAAGGGGACTGTCATTTCCAAAACTCATTAATTTTGTGGCTTGCCGTTCCCATCTATTTGAAGATTGATTAATTTTCGTCGCTAGAACCCTTCAAAAGGAAAATACGGATGCTTTTCAGCAACCATCTAGAGGAAAAGATGGAAAATATATATCCGAGCACTGGAAGGTATCTCTACTATGGCCCAGGAGGAACTCGCTTACTTTATTCCCATTTCTGTGAACTGTGCTTGGGCCTGGGGCCCTGTTTGCTGACTGCTCTCTTCTCATCCGATTACGAATTAATGGTGGAATGGAGAGGGATTTTTTCTTTCTCCTCTTTTCCGTCCCTATTTGCTGTCGGTTCGTAAATATGTCGATAGCATCTTGGGATTAACCCCCCCCCCTCTTCTTGGGGTTTCTCTCTTTTACTCATACTCGAATTTTTCCCTTCCCTCTCGTCGTTCGCTTAAGCTGCCTAATTAGTGAATTCTTTCAAAGCTGCCAAGGCCTTTTTCACATCATTTTCTTGTTCAGCTGTATCTAATAATCCTCTCGTACTATCTCAAGGAAATAAATCCGCTTCAGGACACTAATTTCAAGAAATAGTAAATATCCCTTGTGGTGTTCCAATTTAGTTTGATTTAAATTTACAGTACTTCTACTTTACCATCAGTTTCTTTAACCTATTATTGGCTTATAAATTTACTTAGTTTACTGACATATTATTATATTATTATACATTCTATAGTCAATCTGTTCTCTCCTCATACATATACTTCCTTCCATACCATTTTATCTGTTTATTTTTCTTGGTATACCAGAAACTCTCTTGTATATATGAAAATATAAGAAGTTTTCTATTTTTCCTTGTGTCACAAAGAATATAAATTCCTTATGTTTTTTTCTACAAAATGAAATATTTTCTGTTTTCTGAAAAACTGTGCAACAAAAAGTGCGCAAGATCGTTTCTTATTATAATTTGAATCTGTATGTATAAAGTATGGATATTAATATTACTCAAATTTCTGCTTCTTCTCTTTTCTTATTCTTTGTTTTTTTCTTCGTTTTCTCTTTCAGTGAGTCAGGTATGTATTAGCAAGGGATAATTTGTAATATATGGTTTCTAGTTTCGTTATCTTAGCTGCTCAATTATGCACGCATCTTGCCTTTTCCGCATCCCTCTCTGATATTAGCAACAAATACGTTCCAGCATCATCCGACTCCCTTGGCTTTTCCTTTAACCGGCGACATCCTTTAAGACTTAACTGTTTGGAGGCGAAAGAGTATACTCCTGATAAAGGAATTGGGTTTCCTAATACGAAGATGCTGAAAAGACTACCTTCCTCCACACTTATCTCCATCCCTTACTGCAGAGAATATAGGAGATTCTAGCAGAGAATTTTCCCCTCTTTGTAAGCCGCTTCTTAAGAATCGGTGAAATTCGAATAGCTTGCATCCGGCTTTGATGTTCATTCTGAGCTTCCATTCCAGCTCCTTTTCCTTCTGTCCTGAAAAGAGAAAAATAGGAGGACCAAGCTGTGTATTCCATAACCGAACGTTTGTTCCAGCGTCAAACAGATATTCAATCGAAGGATTTGAGGAGTTTCCTTTTCGCCCTTCCTTCCCCGCCTATTCCTTCTCAACAGTCGATCCAACTTGATTCGGCGTACCTGTGTTTGGAATAGAGTAATAGAAACGCCGGTTAGGATTTCGACTAACTTGCTGTAAATCTGCTAACGATGTCCAAAGCTCCAGCAATTCTAACCATACTCTCCTTTTTTAAAGATTTGTGGTAACGATCTTTTCTCAGCCGACAAATCGATTTTGGTCATCACCCTTTTCCTTACTGCTTAATATCTTTCCACTAGCCACTAGTGCTCCAAAAAGTTTTGGAGTCTGAGTACCACATTTCGTTGAATACTAAGGTTGTGTATTTGGAAACCGTTGCATGCGTTCAATGAAAACAAACGCGAAATCATCCGCAAGTCGTCGACTAAAATCGATAAAATTTGCAATAAATATATGAATTTCTTTTTTGAATTTAACAAATGTCGTAAATTTTGTGCTTTATAAGGAAAGATATCGATTATCCAGAATTATTTAAATCTATATTGAAGGCTTTAACGAAGCTTCTCTATACAATTTACAAATGAGCATAGCAACGTCCATAGAGTTTGATTTACCTCTTTTTTTATGTGTCTAATTCTAACCTGAAGAATTTTTGCCTTACACTATTCCTTAATATATACTACATAATATATATACTTCATATATACTACATAATATATATACTTCATATATATACATATATCATATACTACATAATATATATACTTCATATACTACATAATATATATATATACCACATAATATATATACACACATAATATATATATACTACATAATATATATTACATAATATATATACTTCCATATACCACATAATATATATACTTCATATATACTACATAATAATATATATATACTTCATATTATACTACTTAATATATATACTTCATATATACTACTTAATATATATACTTCATATATACTACATAATAACATAATTTCATATATACTACTTAATATACAACTGCAGTTTCTGCTCGATAGGTGCCATGAAATTTTGAAATCTGTTACTTAATTTTTATGCAATGTATTATTACATTTAAAGACACATTCGTTTAAAATAGTTTTACATTCTTCCCATTTTCCAGCTATAGATGAAAGAGAGGTTTCTTTAAGTTTTTTCCGCACATATTCTTCATAAAAAAGGATGTGTGTATCCGCTTATACATATATATTTTATATATATATATTTTTTTGATATTCTCTGCTACATTTAAAATAATTCTGAGCTTTTAAATAGTACGCTTCTATTTATGTTAACGTTGTGGCTATCAGGAATGGAAATGATAGTTTCGCTTGATCTCCGAGTCACAATGCATTTATATAAAATAAAGCTTGCCGGAGTTGAATTAATTCCGACATCAAGCTTACCGGAAGTAGAATTGATACCGATATCAAGCTTACTGGGAGTCGAATTCAATCCGGTATTTAGTTTACTAAGAGTATAATTCATATGGATATCAAGCTTGCTGTTAATAGAATTCATACCAATATCAAGCATACTGGTAGTATAATTCATACCGATGTCCAGCTAACTGGGAGTAGAATTCATTCCGATATCGAGCTTACTAAAAGTAGAATTCATAATGATATCAAGCTTGCTGTTAATAGAATTCATAGCGATAACAAGCATGTTGGTAGTGGAATTCATTTCGATATCGAGCTCACTGAAAATAGAATTCATATCTATATCAAGCTTACTCTTAATAGAATTCATCCCGATATCAAGCTTACTGGTGGTAGAATTCATATCAATAAACCCAAAGACATCGCTAATGACTATTTAACCACTGGAGCCAGATCTTCAACAGTCAGCCATTTGCTATTCAGTTGAAAATTACATCTATTCAACATTAGTTAATTTCTTTAATATATCTGACCCAATAATATTTAAATATTTTTATTGTAGCAATGATGTCCTCTAAACCTTTATTTGTTTTCGCACTCTGTTATTTTTTCTTTGATACCTCCTAGTTTTATCAAATCTCTTCATTCTCTTTCGAATTGTTTTTCCAACTTTTGTATTAGGTTTCATATTTGATTCAAAGTCTGAGATCTGCAAGGAAAAACTATTAATGCACAATTAATTTTGATTTAAGCGGAATAATAATTGCGAAATTAACTTTCGTTTCTGCATTGCTTTGCTTTTTCCACTTTAACCAGCGATGTATAAAAAGCATTTTCACTTTCTTTAGATTCTTCTCATATTCTTTCGATTTGATTGTTATCTAACGAAAACATTTCAAAATATGCCTTGAGATTCTAAAAAAAATACTCTGTAGAAATAATTATCATTGTTAATCTACTGACAATTTGCATTCTCTATACTGCCCTAGTTCTAATTTTTCACTTTCTTCGCTTTCTATTGTTTTCCTCTCTATGATAAAGCACAACTAAAAACCTTAGAGTATTTTCAGAGAGTAGATTAAATATTTAAGTTCGTCTTGAATGAGCTATAACATAGTCCTGAAATGTAAAATATTACAAAACTAGGAAAAGAACACTTCTTATCATTACTTAGTCGGGCTGATACATACCGTGTACTTCAACAAACCGTAGTTTCTTTCAAAACTCTAAGCAAAGTATTCAATCATTAACAAATGGTATCAATTTTTAGTAATATCAATCAATAGTAGTAGTAATAGTAGTTTAGTAATATCAAACAATCTTTAGTAATATCAGTTCTTTTAACTATAATCAGAAAATCAGACGAAATCTCGCACGTCAAATTGTTTTAACTCTTTATTTACCAGATCATGGTAAAATGAAAATTTGGCCTTAAATATTTTTCTTTATTTTTTGTGGATTTCTTAGAAGAAAAGCGCAATAAAAATAAACAATTCCCAAATATCGGATGAATTAAAGCTAATTAAATGTACTAGTACCTTAAACTATCGTCAGAATTCTGTGCTTGAAAAAGTATTTGTACTTTGGAAATACAAAATAAGGACTACACTGGGATATGGCGTAAAATCACTTACTTTTAATGATATTATTGATTTATAATTGGTCATATTCATAAAAGAATTATTTTCATTGATATCTAAAAACACATTAACTCCTGGGTCATCCCCCCCAATAAATCCGCGCCAGTTTACTCTCCTCCCCCTATCTATTGTACATAAGAACGTAAGTCGTGGAAAACAAAAATATAACCATTTTATGAAATTGGTAGTTAATCCTAAAAGATATAACAAGACCTTTTAAAAATAATACGAATGAAAGATGAGTATATGGTTACATATATTCAAATCCTGATTTTTTTGTCATTTTTATAATACCTGTATGGTCCAAGGGTACTTTGAAATACTATTGAAGAAAAGTTTCCAAATGAAATATAAACATTTTCATTAATAAATCATTACGGTGATATGAATTCTAAGATGGAAAAAAATGTACGATTTTCTTACCTTCAAATTTATAATGATATTCAGAAGATACATTTCATAGTCAGGTATAGCAAAAACTATTAATGCACGCCAGCAAAGGGTGAAGCTACAATATCTCTTGCTAAACGAGACCTGCTACATAGAACACCTGCTGCTATATAGTGACCATAAAGTGAAATGTGCGTTATTGATTTCCAAATGTACCATCGGTGTTTCACGACAAAAATTATTTTATTTGCGTTCGAGTGTAAGTAGCGCCGGTATATTAAGGTTGAACCGATAAGGAAAGTAATTAAAATATCAAAAATATATATCCCTGCAAATGTAAGTATATACAAATATGACGATATTGCCAAGCTTCATATGTAAAATAGAAAATTTTCAAAGCTGCTTTTGGCGGATTTTTAACACTGGCAGAAGTTTGTGCTTTCTTCCGCAAGATATTTTAAGACGAAACGGCCGACCATCCACCTACGGTTAGCTACGCATAACAGAGGCATCATTGTTACTTATTCATAGTGGGAAGGCGGTAGCAAACGTAAAAGAAGAAAGGAAGTAAAAACGTTGGCAGAGAACTTCCTCCCACTCACAATTTCAGAATGTGCTTCTGCAGTTAGCCCAATAGGTTTTGTAAGCTACCTTCAGGTTAATCCGACATTCATTAATGAATTCAGAGACTACCTTTATTTTCCGTACATAGTAAAACATTTTGTTAGCTATATATATATATATATATATGGGGTTCGAAAATTGTATATATATACATTTGTTTAATTCATTACGATTTGTAATGAGTTCGCGATCCAGGAGTGGACGTAAAGGGTATTTATTATATATCTTTGTATTGTATTCCATAATTTATAAAGATTATGCTGTATAAGACAAAGACATTTTTTATTATTTCAATTTAACTCTTTGCATGGAATATTACTTATAAATCGTGCGAGATGGAAGGGATAGATATTATTGCCTCGTTAGTCATTCATCAATTCCTCATTAGTTATATGATTTATAATTTTAGCATTGTCCATCGCATGATATAATTATCCACTTATTATATACATATCCGCTAGGTAAAAAGGTTGAAAAATTTTTTGATGATGATGTCAGGAAACGGCATTAGAATTTATTATAATGTATTTGAGATATAACGTTCTCAACTATCTGTGATGAAAATATTGATTTTGGAGGCTAATTTACACTTCGTTCATAACTAATTTACTGATTTATACTTCGTTCATAACGTTTTTACTGAGTTTAAACCCAAAATCTCGTCACATCATGGTTTTACTCGACGTTTATCCTTCACTTTTTTACTCCAAATCTCGCCAAATTTTTCGCCAATTGTCAAATAACGCTTCCAATGTTAGTTTATTTTTAATTTAATGAAACATTAAACTGTTTTATAATTATAAATTATATTCTAAAAAATGGATTTGGAGAAATTGGGAACGTATTTCGAGATAACTATATAAAATATCTAAAATAAAGTTTATTGCATTTATGATAAAAATTATATTAAAATAATACTGTACAAATTTTACTCTGTATTTTATGCAAAAGCCTTTAATAAACTCTATACTTATCCCATGTGCGTACGCAGGGGGGTGTTGATGGAAGTTGTAACCCCCCCCCATTGCAATTAACGTTTGTATATTTAACATAAGAATATGTGAGTTATAGTTCTGTAACCCCCCCTTTGAGTATATAATCCTCTTATAAACCTTTTCGTTACGCCTATGATTTATATTAAGTTAATAAGGTAACTATTGAATAAGAATTTGTAGTGCAAAAGGACTGTGTTATGTGGGAAAACATTATTACTTGAGATAGTAGGCTACTGCACTGTTTAAATTTGATTTGGTGTACAAATGTGTAGATTTATATTCAATAAAATCAATTCATTGGGTTCCTGATGCCTAGGGAAAATATTTTTTAGTTAGTATAGATGTTATTTTATGTAAATATATAATTATATTTTCTAATCGAACCACAAATGAATAAAAACATTATCACTAAAATTAATTAATTTTATGTTTGGTCATGATGATATCTAGAAACTTTCCACGGAAACAGTTATTTAGTTTATATAAATGGAACCGAATTTTGCACCAATGGAAATATAATCATTTATAATAACTGGGATATAGGTTATTTATTTACATAAATATAAATTATTCATAGGATTTTAATACTAAACTAAATCAAGAAAGAAAATCGAAACTATACACTGATACAGGTATTTAAAGAAAATTCTAATATATATTTTTGGCCATTAGGCCCTCTATTAATGATTAATTTTTTAAATAAAATCTAGAAAATATATAGGTAAATCGATAATCCCATATAAGCAAGAGAGAGAAAAAAATAAGAGACCACAAAGATATGACATTGGGATAGTCCCACGCATATCTACACTTGCGAATTCCAGATGGAATTTTCGCGGATTCTATTCAAAACCTATGCAATTATTTTTCTTTCTTTTGCCTAATAACCTAATCACTATATATATATAGGCCAGCGTTTCTAAATGCTTTTGAGCCATGCCAAACGTTTAAAATTATATTCATATTTGAAGGAATCCACACATGACAACTATTATATATCATTATTATTACCTTCCAACTTCATTTATATCTTTAATGTTCATAAACAAAAAACAATATCGGTTTTCTGATAGTTAGTTTTACAAAAAAGTAATAAACAACAATATCAATCAACGTTTATTGGCGTAGTGATACCAACGCCGATGGTATGGCGTGATTAGATGGTGAAACGTTCGAAAGAAAATAAATATTTCTGCCTTCGGTGGGACCTGAACCCACGACCTTCCACTTGCCGGGCGGAGGCTCTAGCGATGTCTCGCGTGTAAAAACGCTGATTTAGATTATGTATACAAACTAAATATTATATGATATACTTTCTCAAAGCATGAAATGTAAGGAACGTGAAAAAAAATGTACGTACTTGAAAAATTTCACTGCATTTGATACAACTAAAAAATGGCAAAATTAAAGAAGATAAATCATCGATACTTTTATAGAGATTGTAATTCTCCATATTTTGCTTTTATCAGAAATATGCAGGAAATAAGATAATAAAAGACAAAGACTTTAGAATCAACACTAGTTTATTCTCAATTTTCCGAATTTGAAACATCAGTTGCATTTTTATGAGGAAAGGATAGTAGTCAAATGCTCTTATAAACCCGTCAGAAGTTCGTTTTTTCCCCAGGCGCCATTTTTGTTTATCTAATGATTTCGTTGGCTGGTAGTTTAAACTGTCAGATAATGGTGGCAATTCGTCAATCATTTTGACGTAGGGGCATCGTGATAAGTGATTAGCATCACCCTAGTAGTATCCCAATGGTATGACAAAATTTAATGTATTTTGGTTTAGTTACGAATAACAGAGAACTTTTTCCGTACCATTCTGAATGACGTCACGGGTTGACTGAATAAAATGATATTTGTAATTCTAAATCAACTACTTTTAACTTTACGACTGTATTGGCGAGAAGTAGTTTGCAAAGGTTTTTACGGAAGTCAGAACAGGTTTTCTTCCAACTGCTTTAAAGCACTTTTTATTTTATTCAAAATATCATTGCAAGATATAAATTTATATCAGAATATTAATATATTTTTAAGATATATTAAGTCAAGTTATATTGGAAAAGTGCATCCGATGACTCAGCCAACACAAGAAATAGAATACCATCTTTATCTTCCTCCATTCTTTTCCTTTCTATTTCAGTTAGGAGTGCCCTATATTCTTTCTACTGATATACGCAATTTAGACATGTCCTGAGAACATATGGGAACCTATGCCGGCCAAATAGCAGGCATAACGCCCGTCATCGTCTGAGCCAGAAGAACGAAACCCAAAAATAAAACTACACTTTCACACAAATGCACATACACATAGGAGAAATGGGAAGCAAAGGAAAAAGAAAATAGGTCCAGAAGAAAAAAATCGAAAGGCGAAGAGGGTAGGTGGAAGATAAGGGCGAAGGCGAATTAATGGTGGAGAACGAATCGATCGATCAAAATGCTTCCACCGAATGAAAAAGAAGAAAAAGGAATAGAAGAAAAAAATCCTGTTTTTGTATTCCTTCTCTTTTTTTATCGTTCTTTGCCTTGTGTTCAGTCACCTCCTGAAAAACGGCGCGAGATTTGAAACACAAACGATTTTCCTACTACCCTGCGTTTAATATCAGAACTTCACTGTAACTCTAATAAACTTCAGCGGGCAATATTAAACTTTCGGTACAAGATGAAGAAGTCAATCACATATTCTAGAGCCTTGCTTTGCCCGGTCATAAGCAGCTTAGGAAAAATTCCCTTCAAAAATTTTTCTATAGTTGGGCTAAGCCTACGCCAAGTACGGATGGCTATATTAAAATTTACTTCGAAAAATTGTACAAGGTGTTTTGAAAATACAGGTGCACATTTTCGAAGTAAGCGACTATGTGGCTTCTACAAATAAAAATGATTAATAAATACGGGTGTGAAACGAATACTTATCAAGGATCCATATCGATTTATTTTGATAGGTGCCTATGTATAATTGTCCAGACGTGTGTCTCTATTATTTGATGATGCATTTAGGTTTAAAATTAATGCTAAATTAAAATAAATGCACATAATAAAGTGAAATGCATGTCACGAAGACTAATGAGACAGAGATAAACTATTTCATCAAAAATTTAAATGCGCATGAAAATACATTATAACTTTCAATGCAGGACCCTTTCGAGTAATGCTCGGCACAAATTCATTTAAAATTATTTCATATTTGGTAAGTTATTTTTACTTCGAAAATCTACCTCTTTCCTATTAATGAATTTTTATGTTGAATTGTATATATTTTAATGTGTAGTTTAATATAAAATAAAGTGACGCTATTTTATAAAATTTTAATAATGTATTTTTATTAAAATTTACCAAATTTTGGATATTTTAAAAAGAGGTAATGACCTGCTTTCAACCAGTTCCTTTGTAGATAGGTTTTCTAATGTGGGGATAATTCACTTGAAAAATGGTAATTATTCAATATTATAGCCTACTTTATGTCAAGTATGCTTAATATTTGATATTCTTTAAAACAGTATAACAGATTCTAAAGTGGATATTTACATATGCTTTATAACATTTTGTCTGAAAACAAAGAAAATGTTTAGTTTTTTTACTTTCTAATACTTAAATAATTAAAATGAATAAAATAAAAAATAACAAAGATTTACTCATATATAAGTTCTTATTTAAAACATGTGGATGACACTTTAAACTTTGAATGTGTGGATCTTCATCATAAAGCATATGAAATTTTTTCTCTCCCTTTTTTTATTACATTCTTTTCCCTAATGAAGGCAAACACATGCCTAGTTTGAAATGCCATCGAGAGTTCTTAAACAAGAATCGAAACATAACAAAAACGTTGTCTTAATTGCTTTAATTAATTAATATATTTTTCACAGTGTCATCATATTTATTTGTTTTCAAATAATTATTTTGGGGACCATGATATGCAATGTAGGAAATAACAAATAAGAACAAATGATGAAAAAGGCAAATTGCACATCGTGGAGAACTCCTTGCGTAAAAGGGAAACTTTGAGTCAAAAAATGAAGAGAATGTGAATTGATTAAACGCAGTAACTACCAATTAAAAGTTTATTGAGTATGAGTTCTCCAGTGGGGCCTCAAACCTCAAAAATGTGTATTTTATCTAGCAAGTAACCTAAGAAGTTCAACGCAAAATGTTGTGTGTGTGTGTGCTTACGTTATATATGTTAATTTATATAAGATCATAATATTTATATTAATATAAGATTATAATATTTATATTAATATCATATCATAATATTTAAATTAATATATCAGATCATAATAATGATGTTTATTTATGTAAGATAATGCTACATAAGTACATTTTAAACTCCTGGTCACTACTGTCTACTTTTCGATACAAGACGATGACTTTATTTCAATTTTAAATATTTTTAATGTTTAAAATTGAAATAAAGTCCATGGACGGCTCCTTTGCTTAATGAAATATGAAAACGCCTTACTTTGTGGACTAGTATTACGCTACAGTTTGGCGCTTGTAAAATCCTCATATGAGACCAAAGATGAATATAGAGAGGGATTTTAGAGGGGAATAGAACATATAGTAGGACCGACTTATAATGAGATCGCATTTAGGGAATTTCCAGATATAGCGAGGAAAATATGGATTTTGCTTGGTATAATGATTAAGCGCAATACAATTTAACTGCTTTTAGCGGAAAAGTCTCTTTGGAACCCGGATTTAACGAGCAATATAAAAAAATCAAACTTTTTGTAAAAATTCCTTCGTTACCTGCGGTTAGTCATTATAATTAGCGATCGTTATAATCGATTTCCACCTCATGTTTATGGATTTGGGAAGAAAATTTTCATGATTTAACCTCTTCCATGGATCTGACGCTATGTAGGATGGTTATCTTATGGGTTATCAATAGATTAAAAACAAAAATTTAAACATGCAGACTTGTTTGTGCTATGGATGAAATATTGATATGGCAAAAAGGAGTTGAAATTATTTGTTTAGGACCTGAAGTTGTTTTCGCAGCGAAAATAAAATACGACCTTTCTATGCGACATTTGGCTGGTCCATGTTTAAAGTTTTAAAAAGTAATGAAATACGATTAAATAAGAGCTCCTCTATAATATTTGCAATTGAAATATGTTTGATGCTAAAACGGTTAATTTGGCAATTGTGAAACTATCCTATTGGTAATACTGTTTTTTGTAATTATTATTCATTTCTAAGATATGCAAATTCTTTAGAAAAACAATAAGCGCATTCAACTTTCCTTAAAATATCTGTGTAATCAGCTTAGGAAGTTCTGTGTTTGAGAGGCAAGGCAAGTGAGCCTATATATTCAACGTTTGTAAAATTAATTTAGCCAACTTAATTTAGCGATCGTAAATAAACGAGTTTTTATAAAAATGTTTTCGTATACAGTCCACTGAGATATTCAACATGTCTTGAGTACGATCTCTTACCACTTTTGACTGTCCATGGTTGACGTTTTAAAAGTAATCAAATACGATTAAATAAGAACTACTATGTAATATTTGAAATTGAAATGAATGTGATATGACGGAAGTAGCAAGCGTGTTAGATTTAATTGGTAGAGAACGATGTTTTTCCTGCTTTTACCTTTGGATTTCCGGTTTCTTGAAAATGGTTATTACGTAACTTTCATTTATCGGATTCCACAATTGAATCCGGTTTTCCCATTATTTATCACGTCTAGTTGTGTTTCAAGGCGCAAAGGTCATGCTCCAGAATGACCTGTAGTTTTCCGAGGAATCATAACTGCTGTTACCCAGGAATCCAGACCCAGGAATAGGTTGAGTAGAATAGCGACACCCGGTCTACGATTCCATTGGAATTAAACCCTGGGTAGTGGAACAGGTGTCAAACGCGTTACCACCACGCTGTCTGAGAGCGTCCGCTATATTCACTATATCAGGGTAAATAATATTTTAACATTATCTAGAGTACGATAAACATTTATTTTATCCTAAAGTAACCACATTAGGATAAAGATAAAAGCCAAGGTTTAGACATAATAGAATCTATCAATTTTCTCATATTTATACCACTAAACATTTTCAAAATACGCATCAAATTAATGATCGAAATGTGAGTTTTGTTGTTGAAATGGTAGGGAGATGAATTTATAACTTTTTCACAACCCTGAGATAAAAAATGATCTTAGAGTTTTGTGAACCCTGCCCTCCCCTCAACTATAGTCATATCCAAGGGTGTTGGAAATTTTTAAATTGTAAACCCCCATCGCAAAGAAATTTTATATATTTAACGTAGGATTATATGTTGTAGCTCTATAACCCCCCCTTATGAAATTTCTGCATACACCTATTCTCTCGACTAATGTCTTGTACTTAATAGTTAATGCATTTAAGTAAATAATAAACCAGGAATTTATTCTCGTGTCGTGGGATAGTACATTTAAGTTAAATTTTAATTCCCAATGAAAGCTTACACAATTAAATATTAATCTAAATGCGTTACAGTCTGACCAACAGGGTACAAAAATTAATAAAATGTGAGATTATGGGCAATTTTTCATAATTTAAAGTAACTTTAGTAGATTTAAATAACTTGTATTCAGAATTTTAAATATATTTTAGAATTTGCCATAGAGCTACTTCATTTTTAAACTGAAGTTAGTAGGGTAAAATGTTGATCTATGTTAGCGTCTTTAATTAGCCACGTCATATACAAGCTAACGCCTAATATCCATGATAACTTTGGAACATAAAAAGGGTTTTTAAAGCAGAAGTAACGGTGAGTTGATACCCATTTAAACGTGTGATTAAATATTGTTGCTTGCTTCCAAGTCCAGTAGATTGTAGGGATCAAAAAAGGGAAAAAAGCTGCTGAAGCAAAGGAAAGAATTTAATGACAGAGGGAAAAAGGGAAAAAATGGGAAGCTGCAGCCATTGTCCGAGCCGGCTGAAACGAATGGGCCATTTTGACCATATCGTCACATCGTAAACTGGTTGCAGATACTCATCAATGCCGGGTACTTGCAAAGGAGATAACGCCTATTTTTTAGATAAGGCCCCACTCAGGTAGCGATGGTTCTAGCTCTAGTGAGCACACATAACGGTTCCAGTGGCTCTATGGCTCTGGAAATGGGCAGATGAAGGACCAGAATTGGCGACAAAAAAGCGCTAAAAAGATAGAACCGTTACTGGCCTAGTTTTTGCCTACCATCGCCCAGAGGAAAAATGTTTCAGAGTTTTAAATTTATGCCATTAAGTCTTACGAGACGTATCATTCTTTGAAAATATCATTTTATTCTGAATACTTAATTTTTCAGATTTAAAAATACGATTTCTTTAAGTTATTTTTAGTTTTAGATTTTTTAATATTATATGTCCCGTTTCAAAACCGAACAGGCGAATTGCCATTGAAAAATCACATTATATTTCCTGCGAGTAATAATATATGTTTTTATTACAAAAATATTCGCCCAGATTAATAATAAAATTATCTAAGATGGAAAATGCACGAATATGAAACGGCAATTCATGTTAAAAAAATTGTGTATTTTTTCTACCAGGATTCGAACAGTATAGCTTGAGCCTGTTAACTTCCATCGCCGATTTTTAAAAGGCAATTTCATTTGATTTTCAAGTATGGATGCGTAAACATTCATCAGCACATGATGTGGTCCTGGTACGCATAGGAAATCATGCCGATGATGGCTGATTCGAATCCAGTCGGAGACTGGATTCGAATCACAACACATTTTTCTTTCCGACTATTATCTGCTAAGAAATAGATTCCCGTGTGAATCTTAATCGTAGAGTGTCAGATAAATCATAAATTACTAATTTCTCTCCAAGCTTCTTGGGCCCTGCGGTGGCGCAGTGTGGTAACGCGTTCTCCTATTGCGCGGCTAATCCGGGTTCGACTCCCAGCAGTGCAAAAAGAACGCTTACTCAGAGATCTCATAAAGATCGCACTGCTCACTGTAGTCCGGGGTTTGGTTCCCTAGGCCTTAAGAGGTTCGGATTCCTCGGAAAACAGTAGGTCCCGGCGCAGCATGACCACTGTAGTCTTTGAGCCGTAAAACCAAAAAACAAACCAAACCAAACCAAGCTTCTTGATTACGTTACAAATATTAATTTTTTTTGGTAAAACATCATATTTGAAAAGAGCTACACATGGTTGTTTTCAGTAGCTTAGAAGTAAAAAATGCAAAAGAAATATCGTGTGTTTTCTCGCAACTCCAGCTTAAATATGTATTCAAGTTTGCTTCGAATTCAATGAGTCAAATAATGGGTTAAACTTTAGACGCCATCTAACCCATCGTATTTCTGTCAAATTACATAATGGAATCAAATTTAAATATATTCGACTATTGCATTGAATAATTTACTTTAACAAGAATCTAGTGCGGTTTCAAAATTTTACATTTTAGAGTTGTTTTACGTTTTATTTTGAAACAGCTATACATGCCTTAAAAAGTATGTGTGTCTCGGGTGAGTCATGCCTTCCAAAATGTGTATCTCTGAAGTGATTCGTGCCTTAGTTTGTATCGCTTCTTCAAATAATATACGCCCTATAAAGTGCGTATCGCTGCTTCAAGCAATATACGCCCTACAACGTTAGTATCGCTGCTTCAAACAATACGCACCATAAATAGTGTGTGAATCGCTGATTCAAGCAATATACGCCTTACAAAGTGTTTATCGCTGCTTCGAGCAATATACGCCTTACAAAATGTGTATCGCTGCTTCAAGCAATATACGCCTTACAAAACGTGTATCGCTGCTTCAAGAAATACCGTCATTACAATGCGAAGAAACAATTCGAAATAAAATCAAAGCAAACCTCCATTGTTCTTATTTACTACGCCCATAATTTGACCTTTCAACTTTTTGGTGCCAAACAGTTAAATTATCAGATAGATAATAGATAATTATCAGATAATAATCAGATAGATTATCAGATAATAGATAATTATCAGATAATAATGAGTAATTATCCAGATAATACTAGACAATTATCAGATAATACTAGACAATTATCAGATAATGTAGATAATTATCAGATAATAATAATAGACAATTATCAGATAATAATAGACAATTATCAGATAATAATGAACAGACATCAGGTAATAATAGATAATCATCAGATAATAGATAATTATCAGATAATAATCAGATAGATTAGGGGCATTATATTAGGCGATTAACGTCACCCACTTGTCCACAATGCAAAACTAATTTCGAGAACGGTCACCATCTCAAATGCCGACAACGTCTACGGTTACTTGACTCTGGTAATCGAAAGTGAACTGGTATTTCTAACAAAGAACGGTCTTTATCACACCTCAAGTTATATTTCAATGATTAAATCTTATTTGCGCAATGAAACTTCCTTGACATTAAAACCTTAATTATTCAGATAGATCACGGCGTGTGAAACTTAGTGTAAAGATCATTTTAAATATACTTAAAATTATACATAAAAGGAAATAATAAATAGCGAGAAACTACTATAAAATACTCCTCCATTTTTCGACAGCACGAACGTCATAACTGCCTGCAAATATAAATTAATATCTGAATTCTCTATTTAAATTTAAAAGCTTTCATTTTAAAATTCATAATTTAAAAAGCCCAAAGCAATGAAATTGAAAACATATGTAACTTAACCTAAGTAAAATAATACTTATGTCATTTTCTAAAGTAAATTAAAAAGTAAGAACCAATTTCACGTTTCAATCACAGAAAATCAGTTTTTGTCTCTAAAGTACGTTCATTTCTAAATTCTTGTTACTTTTTTGGTAAAGATGACCTTATATGTGAGTTTCGTATAACATGTAAAGCTATTTCAACAAATATCATTTAATATTAGCGCCGTTCATCCCACAATTCTTTAATTTCATCCATGGAGGCCAACTAAATTTTTATATTTTTAGTTCATATGAAAATAGAAATATCAGAGAGAGAGGAAAACAAATCCCATTGCTAAACGGCTTTCTCTAAATTTTAAGTGTTGATACCGTCGTATATACAGAACAACCACGTTTTTGATTTAAAAAATGATTTTCTAAAATATAACTCCATTTCAACTGTAATTATTTTACATACATAAATCTGCTGTTTCCCCTGTGCGATTGTTTCCGAGTCTAGTATCAAACCGTACGGCGAAGTCGCTTACGCAGGGGTAAAAGTCAAAGGGAACGTTTTAAACTACTGAAAAAATGTGGTTATATTTTCTAATATTTATTTTCTATTTACAATATTTTTATCAAATATTTATTGATAAAATACATCATTAAAATATAAATCATGATTAATAATTAATATTTCATATAACATATTTCATTTTTTAATATCCTAAATATAATATATTCGTGAGTTAATTAAAGAAAGGTTTTACAATATTTTTATCAAATATTTATTGATAAAATACATCATTAAAATATAAATCATGATTAATAATTAATATTTCATATAACATATTTCATTTTTTAATATCCTAAATATAATATATTCGTGAGTTAATTAAAGAAAGGTTGCACATACCGTTAAAACAAGTATTATTAAAATCAATAGGTATTTTAACATGCTTTAAATACTTCTAAGTTGATATGTATACAGGCGAAATATGTATCACCACGCACTGTAATATTCTTTTATAAAAAGGTTAATAAATGAACTGATTTTACAGTGTATGCACTTTAAATAAATTCGTTGTTTCAATGTCGCTGACAATGGTTAAAACGCGGCGTAATGTCACTATGAATATTCTTTTCTACTTCATGAAATTCGTTTGCACCAAACATTTTCTTTAAATCTTTTCTAAATATTACATAACAGCTATTTAAAAATATGCAGTCTTTAAAATACAAACATAGAAAACCGTTGCCAAAACGGCAAGAAACTGCCCTGCTATTTTGCAGATCAAGTCTGGCTGTTTTTTTCTTCAGCGACAACTCTGGAAATGCGGGTTAGTGCTTTCCCTAGGCGTCCCTTCCGTCCAAATTACGACTTCCAGGTCTTGTATGGCGGATGGAGTGGAAAGGGGCAGGAGCAGGATGGAGGGGGAAAATAAACTGATCGACTTTCCTTGTCCGCCCTCAGCCAGACCAAAGGCTCATCAAAGATTCAAGAGTCTGTGGTTCGTCCCGCCCAACTCGAAAGCCCAGCGCCCCAAAAGACTGCATCCCAAGCCAAACACGCATGCATACATACATGGATAGGAAGGACAGAACATCTTAAGGCAGTTTCTAAAGGTTGTTGTAAGTCCGTCGATAATTAATTTATTATCGATAGGAAGTTTGAAATGATAAAGAACGCCGCAACTCATGGATACCTACGTGAATTCGGTAAAACAGAAATATTAAATTCTCAGCGTATTTTTATTTGCTGTTTAGGATACGGACATTTTTAAATTCGAATATTTTCCGATTTCAGGGCTGTTCTTTTGAATTTTTCTCTTTAACACATTTATTGTCTTTAAACTCTTTATATAGTAGTGGGTATGTCTATCTGCATTACATTTTTGTCTTTGCTTTTGCTCTGTTTGAAATAGGGAGCCTATATTATAAGCTTCGCAATATGTTAATATGTCTTTAATAAACTAAGAAGGTTTTCATTAAAAGAACAACCGTTTTGTCAATCGTCTGTTCATAAATTATACTAAATACAATAAAATATATTATGCAGTAACACTTCCTTTAACGGTCACCTCTAAATAACGGTAACCTCCGAAAGCCGGCCACATATCAATAGAACCGAACGCGTACAATAGGATTAACATTGGGGGCTAACCTCCGAACAAGGAATTTCGAACAACAGTCACCCAGTAAGCATCACGAAAAAGAATATTTTATTCAAATTTTCAAATTTTTCAAATATGTCTGCAACAAAAATTGTCAACAATGTAGGTAAAATTTACTTGACGGTACGTTCTTTCAGGGTACGTTATTGAAACATATGTTCATTGTAGCTTTATACGTACACTGTGACGTATACATATCTGTGAATAAGGTGTCACTATTCATAACTGGAAATGCCAATATTTTGTCTACGCAAACAACCACTATCCATTAGAAATTGGTTTCTGATAGTTTCGGTTCTTTGTTTTTATGCGTTGTTACCATTGAGTAGTATCTATGAACTTCGCCATTTGAACGCCAGTTTGTAATCACAATGAGTTAGTTCATTCACGAAACTTCGTCTAAAACAGAAAATCAAATTTATCCAGGATATTAAAAAGTGTGAGTGCACGAAAATGAACAACACTTTATGGTTATGGAAAGTCATAGATAAAAGAGATTTTAAGAAATAGAGAAGATTATCTGCAACAGTCCTTCCGAAGCATGGCCTTCATTGGCCAAACGAAGCGTCGGAAAACCGGAAATAAAGGACTTGACAAAGTTATCTCAGAGTGGCTTTCCAACTGTCAATCAAAAATCTTTCAACGAAAAATATTGCAATTAAAATACTTCTTAATTACAGAATTTTTCCTCACCTGATGAACCCGAAAATACAGGCAGAGATGATGATGATGGAAAAGGGTTGGATGACATTGTCAGATTAGCAGGAAATATGAAAGCCAGCGAATTTGTTTGCGTGGACGAAGATTTAGAACTTTCTGTTACGCATAATACTATTCAGGAATTGTTAGAAAATATGATGGAAGGGAAAGAAAGTGATGAGGAAATGGACGCGGAAGAGAGTGTGGAACTGACACAAAATTCTAACAATAAAACATATTTTGATATTTTGGCAAATTTTTGGGAGACTCAAATTTTGTTCTGAATAAAAATGATGACGAGTTATACGAAAGGACTATAAATATGATTTCCTTAGAAGAGAATATTTGCCATAAAAAAATTACGAATCCCTAATCTTTTTAACGTAAATTAAAATAGATGAGGATTAATATATTTGAAATGTTTAATTTTATTTATTTTGATTTTTTATACCGACCTATAAAAAACAGCAACCTCCGAAGGACGGTCACCTTTGCAGAGTATCGCGGTTGACCGTTATTCGGAAGTTTTACTGTATATTAAACATAAATATCAATATTTACTTCAACAAGACACAATTATACAGAATATAGAAGCAATGAATTTATATATGATTTTCTTGTAGGAAAATGGAGTGTTCTCCTCGTTAAAAAGTAAATACATTTTGTTGCTTATCCTATTGGAGCTTGTGGGTTTGAGTAGTGTATGCAGGCCTGTAGATACTTCGGGGCCTGCAGGGGCGTGGCTCAAGTTGATCCATGCTTGTGCCACAGTTGCCCCATCGATATATATATATGTAAATATTAATATTTCCTCATAGACATGGTTACGAATTTTCCAATAGGGCCACAAGGACTACCATAAAAGCGCCACAGGTAACAAAACCTTAATCTCTCGCCCAATTCCCCTCCCTCCATAAAGTTTAAAATACAAACTTTTATGTACGTTAATAGTAGAGTATTTTTAATTGTGATAAACTGTAAAAAGGCCACCAGAAGGGCCTCAAATTTATTTGGGCTTATTGTCACATAATGTCTAAACTCTTTACTGCTCCTGATAAATATTTAATACTCGTGAGTCCTCAGTGTCCTCTGCCCTATGTCCTATGTCCTATGTGTTTAATACTCGTGAGTCCTGAGTGTCCTCTGCCCTATGTCCTTTGTATTGCCCCAGTTGCCCCTTCATCCAGGCTACGGTCCTGAGTGCATGCAGTTTATAAACTGCAGTTTGTATATTTTCCAAATAACTTATAATTATTCTTAGATTATGTAAATATATTTTTTTAATTTAAATGGGAATTCGGCCCCTTTCAATATATACATACTTCCAGCTGCTTTTTCCATTTGTTTCGTCAGAGGATTTTATAATATTTTTTCACGTATAACATAGAAAAACATATTTTCGATAATATATTACATTATGCAATATATAATATACAGAACAGTAGCATCTCGTGACTTTAGATAGCGTTTAACCTCCAATTGTATACGAACCTCCCCAACTCCCGAATAAAAAATAAAAATTTACACACGCACGTAGAGTACATGCCTAGTATACATATATACCAAAAATGTCGCCCTCTTCGACAACTAAATTCCCTTTGAGACGACTATCTTAGTAACAACATAAATAATGATTATTCTTGATCAAGTTGGCCAAACGTAACTCCAAAATTACCTCATTCTAACGCAAAAACTTCCGAAAATAGGCCATTTTTGCAAAATGGATGTTCAATGAAACGCCATTAATTTGCTACTACTTTTATTTTAGCTTCGAGTTCGAAATACAACGTCTAGCTGAAAAGACGATTCCCTCATAACTTACTTACGCCATTGCCATAAAAGCTAAGAAAATGACATCAGAGAGGGCTACTACCTCATTTTGTTTTAATTATAGTCGGCTGAATTGAATATCAAAAATCGCGTTATTCTAGGACAAAATTTCCAGAAATGAGACATTTCTTCTAAAAATGTAAAGAATTGCAGCTTGAGGTGTTACTATGAATTTTTCATTTTTGAAGTTCGAAATACGACGGTTAGTCAAAAAAAATGATTCTATTAACACGAAGATGCGCTATTTTTGATAATCAGTTGATTAATAATCTTTGATAACGCAATTTGTCAGTTGACAAATAATAATAAAGTAATTAATTAATAATCAATAATAGATATATTTTTCCATTTTAATTTTAATACCTATGATTTGGGAACAGTAAAAACATGTTTTAGGAAATGGCAACAAGAAACATACGTAAATTAAAAACCGTTGGCTCCTTAATATTGAAATCGTCTAACAGATCTTATTCGAAGAGACTGCAATATGTACAATTTATATTAGGTTGGATTCCTACCACTCTTGTGTCATATGATTTCTATCTCTAGCAAATAATACTAAAAACTACTAGTTTTAGTACCATGTTTACTAACTTGACAGTTGTCAGCAAGACCAATCTGCTACCACTTGAGATTTACAGAAGTCCCTAGTCTGAACAAAATTCCCTATTTCCGAAATTAAAAGGGACAAGAAAGGGGCAATTTAATCTTTTCTGGTATCTGATTGGCTGAATTTTAATTATCGTCAAAGCATTGTCCCCTTTTTCATACAAAATCACAAGTTCTGTTTATAGGAAATATTTTTTCCGTAGTTTTTAGCTTCTATAACAAACAGTTATTTTGACACTGGCGTAAGGTTTAAAAACACGACGTTTCGGGAGCCAACTGCTCCCTTTGTCAAGTGAAGGCAGAATGAAGAGTTCGTGAAAGTCCTAAGCTTATATACCCGCATGTTGGGAATCCCCATCTGACGCCATTTGGTGCGGAGCATTTCCAGCTGGGGAAACCCCAATCGGGGAAACCCTCGCCGGGAAAGCCCCCGCACCCGACGATGTCAGATGAACACCCCCAACTCGAGGTTTTGCAAAAATCCTGTAAGGTTCTGGTAGAGGTTTTGCGATGTTTATTGCACGACTCCTCAAACCGTAGGTTTCCCATGATTCCAGAAAAAGTCTACTCCCCAGATTCGTCACATTCTGATGTAATATTTTCATCGAATGCCAATCTGGTTCGTGACCCTCCCTGAAGACATGTTCAGCCAACTGGTTTGAATCGTCTCCCCTAGCTACCGCACGCATATGCTCCTTCCCTCGTAGACGTATCGATCTTCCCGTCTGTCCAACATACACCTTGTCACAGTCTCCACACGGTATTTGGTAAATAGCACCAGATTTTTCCTCCTCAGGGACGCGATCCTTAACTTTAAGTAATAGATCACGCAGGGTGTAGACAGGTTTGTAGTAGGTCTTAACATTCACACAACTGAGAATTCGAGACAGCTTTTCTGAGACACCCGCCACATATGGCAAAACCACTGATGTCTTCCTAGTCTCATCCTCTACATTCCTGTTTCCACCACTAACACCACATTAGTTACGAGCGATAAATTTAGTCGGGTAACCGTTCTTTTTCAACACGCTTTTGTTGCGTCGTAATTCAACATTGCGAAGGTCATCATTACAACAATGTGTAAAGGCTCGTCGGTGCAAGGCTCTAATGACAGATGCTTTGTGTGATGCCGGGTGATGAGAACGAAAGTCAAGATACCTATCAGTATGTGTTGGTTTCCTAAACACCGTAGTCAACAGTCGCCCATCCACATCTCTATTTATCCGAACATCTAAGAAGGGTAATGAACCTCTATCTTCTTCCTCTAACGTAAATTGAATATGAGGGTTCAAGCTGTTCAAATAGAGATGAAAATCAGCAACTGAAGACCTTGGTAGGATAACGAAAGTATCATCGACGTATTGCTTCCACACCTTGACACAGTAAATTCACTCATCTAAAGCACTGTTTTCAAATGCCTCCATACACAAATTTGCCACCACACTCGAAGCAGGTGACCCCATCGCCGTACACCTCTTCTGTCGGTAAAATCTACCCTTGAAGCCGAAAACCGTGGAATTCAAGCAGAACTCGAACAGGCAATATATCTCTTCCGGACTAAGGCTAGTTCTTTCTTCCAGGCTTCCATCATGCCTCAGTCGCTCCAATGCTGTTGATACCGCCAAATTTGTTGGAATACAGGTGAAAAGTGAAACAACACTAAAAGGCACCATAGCATCATCGGGAGCGATTTTTACGTTTCTGATAGAAGAAATAAACTCCTCAGAGGTAGACACCGACTGTCCAGAGGGTCCAACAAGAGGAGATAGTATACCTGCAAGATATTTAGAAAGTGCATATGTTGGCGAACTACAAAAACTCACAATAGGTCTAAGAGGAATATCGTGTTTATGGACTTTTGGGAGTCCATAGAACAGCGGTATTCTTCCAGACGAACAACGGAGTCGCGAGTAAAGTTTCTCATCCAGTTTCGACTCTTTGTGAAGTTTTAGCAGGCAACCATTCATCTGCCTCTCAATACAACCAGTAGGGTCTTTATCTACAACGGAATAGGTATCGCCATCATTTAAAAGTGACATTACTTTATCATCGTAAACCGACCTATCCATCACAACAGTAGTACGACCCTTATCTGCCGGTAAGACCACAACCTCTTCACTGTCTCTGCTTCAGGGCTTTCCGCTTAGGAACAGAAAGATTGTCCACAAGTGCCTTACGTTCAAATAACACTCTCGAAACCTCCATGCGCACTTCAGCACACCTATCCTCCGCCATATACCACAAAGCCGGTCCAATAGCCGAAAGGATGTTTGAAACCGGAATCGACGAGGGTGTGGGTGCAAAATTTAAACCACATGACAGCACAGAAGTTTCACCATCACTTAGGTGTCGCTTAGAAAGATTAAGAACCCAACGGGAGTCCATTCGACCACTGTTCCTGCAGTAGTTTCGTTTGTACTCCGTTCTGGCTTCTGGCATAAATGCGTTGCGAATAAGTTTTTTTTGTTTATAATACATATTTAAGCTCTCTACGTTAGTTATACTAAGAAAATAATTGTGAAAAATTATTAAAAAGGAAAAATCGTTTAAAAAATAGTTCATCCAAGATAACCAGATCCCCTTGAATACCCTAATAGATACAGGGTGGTTCAAAACAGCTATTGCGCGAGTATCGTTTTAACCATTAGTTGTAAAAAAAATCTTCTGATGCAAAAATTTTACAAATTAAGTAAGGGTGTAATGTTACTCATTTCCAGTCGAACAACCAAGCTGAAGTCTTGCATTTTTGAAGAGGGAAACTTGGTCGGCTGCTGCTTCTGACACTTGAATGAATGGATGAATAAATACTACAGTTATTACTTATACTCTATATTAAGCACTTCTGTACACCATTTAACTATTATGCTAATATAAAACGCTAGGTTACGCGAGTTGTCATTGGAGTGTATTATTTTATCCATAAATTATATATATATATATATATATATTATTAAATTATATACAACCAATTAATAAAACGTATTTAAGATAGGATTGATAAGAAATAATAATTGATTAATTCTAGCAGAAATTAGCTACAACAATTTTATTTTCATTTATTTCCTATAATAATTAATTTGCATACCACTTTCATGCATATTTTGAACCATAACAACTTTGTAGCTAATTTGTTTGCTAGAGTGATGTCGGATATATTGTAAAGAAAATTAAAGCAAATATTTTCAAAAATGTTAGCCAACGTTGTAGCAATTAATAGCTGTAAAATTTATCTCCGATCCGTTGTTCCGTAGAACGTGAAAGTAAAGTTGAGGAGAAAAATGAAAGCAAAAAGAAGTCCATCGAAAAACAGTTGATCAAGGACTGTCGCGTGCAAAATACGCACGTCACGCTATAGATGATGGGAGGTTAAGACCCAAACTGTACCTTTGGAAGGAATCGAACCTCACAACGATGACGCATTTCCGCTTGATTAACGCTATCTCTCACTTTGCGTGTCCACCCTACTTTGTTGGATGGATCGATCTTGGAGAGGGCCAGTCGTTCCCAGAGCTTCCACCTACCCCAGCCCTCCCTTTCTTAGGTACTATTAACCGTGCGACCGACGGTGGGAAAAGTAGGCCCCGGTCGCAGATGCTTAGGGATTCGGCGACCGAATAGAGCCCATAATCGTCTCAGAGATCGTTCGCGACGTTACGCCCATAGATTTATCCTTCTCCCTGCGACGATTTAACGAGTCTCACTGCCCGTCACATTCTCTCTCCCTCTCTTTTACCGTGCGATAATCGTCTTTGTCATTCGATATCCCACTCTCCCGGCCAAAAATCGGAAAGATAAGTCAAAAACTAAACAGGAAAAAAAATAGAGTCGATTTCCCAAAAACTCAATTGGTAGATCACAGAGACGTGAAATTTCCCCCCTGCACGTAACGTTACTGTGCGAGGTCAATTTCCATGTTGCTTAAAACGCAACTAGCATGCAAAAACAACATCCCTTTGAAAACGACAGGAGCTGATCCATGTAGAGAATCGATTCGATTTCTGATCAGTATTGTGTGAAATGTTCTCTAAGTTTTTGAATCCATAAATTGTGTTCATATTCAGGAATAAGCTAAATCCGTTAGACACAGATAGAAGAGAGAAGAATCATGCAAATATTCCATTAACCCGATTTGGTTATACATCATTATAACTTTCCATCTTCTATAATTAATATATATATATATATATATTATATTAATGAGATACAGTACTGTACTTTTTCACAATAATATTAAGAATGGTGCTACTATATATATAGTAAATTAATAATAAGGAAAATATGAAATAACATATATATATACATACTTACATATCAAAGGAATTAAATAAATTAAATAAATTAAATGAAAAGAAGTATAAGCAATTAATAAAATTAAAAAAAATTAAAAAAATTAAATGAAAATACGCATAAGCAATTCATAAAAGGTGACTGCGCAAAAGCTGCAATTGCATTTTTTATGATGAAAATAGTATTTTTAGAAATGTAATTAAATTATATAAAATTGAAATGACAGGAAATTGACAGAAATAGAGATAGCAGAAACACAGTAAAAACGTTAAAAGTAAAAAATAAAAATCAACAGAAAAACAGTAAATTAGCACAGATTTTTCACTACCCATAAGTTTAACAACTTTATAGGAAACACAAAAACACAGTAAGTGATTGAAAACCAACAATTTGAAATAAGAAAAGGAGAGAATTTGATGAAAACAGCATAATAAATGGAAAATGAAAAAGGGACATCACGTGTCTTTTTCAAGGACGGAACTTTTCCAAGGGAGGCTCAAACGAAAATTTTCCAAACGAAAAATCATCAAATTCTCTCCTTTTCCTATCTCAAATTGTTGGTTTTTAATCACTTAACGGTAATTTTGTGTTTCTCATGAAGTTGTTAAACTTATTGGTAGTGAAAAGTTTTACTAATTTACTGTTACTCTGTTGATTTTTAGTTTTAATGTTTTTACTGTGTTTCTGCTATCTCTATTTCTGTCAATTTCTTGTCATTTCAATTTTTCATAACTTTCTTACATTTTTAAAAATACTGTTTTTATCATAAAAAATGCACTTGCTTTTGCGCAGTCACCTTTTATGAATTTTTTATGCTTCTTTTCATTTAATTTATTTAATTTTTTAATTCCTTTAATATATAAGTACGTATATTTGAATTTTTTTGAATTGCAGTGTTATTGTATACATATGTATTTTCTATGTGAAATGGAAAGTTACTACAACCATTGTGACAAATAAATAAAGTTGTTTTTGTTATTTCATATTTTCCTTATTATTTATTTACTGTATATATATATATATATCATCATCATCATATTCAACCATTATCTATCCACTGCTGGATGAAGGTCTCTCCAAATGCTTTCCACACAAGTCTATCCTGGGCCATTCGTTTCCACGTCACCCCAACCTCTTTTCTTATTTCATCCACCCATCTAGTTTGAGGACGTTTTCTAGGTCTTCGGTGGTCTCTTGGAATCCAGTTCAGAATTTCTGTTGTCCATCGTTGATCAGTTCTTCTTGCAATATGCCCAGCCCATCGCCATTTCAGCCCTTTTACTTTAACAATGATGTCCTCTACTCTAGTTTGCTCTCTCACCCAAGTGTTTCTTTTTCGATCTCTCCTAGTTATTCCAAGCATGCACCTCTCCATGCTCCTTTGCGTTGTCTGTAACTTTCGTATTGCTCCAACTGTTAGACTCCATGTCTCTGATCCATAAGAGAGGACTGGCAATACACACTGGTTGAAGACCTTTCTTTTTAGACACAAAGGCAATTTCCCCTTCAGGATAAAACTGTTTCTTCCAAATGCACTCCAGCCAAGTTTAATACGTCTGTTGAGTTCTTTCATAATGTTGCCATCCATTGAAATCAGCTGGCCAAGGTAAATATATGAATCAGCAATTTCTAGCTCAATGTTGTCAACTTGTATTTTTGTTTCCTCTACAAAATTATTGAACATGATCTTAGTTTTTTGTAGGTTCATCTTGAGTCCAACTTCTTTACTTCTAGTTGAGAGCTCCTGTACCATGTCTTGGAGTTCTAATGGGTTCGTTGAAAAAATAACAATGTCATCAGCAAACCGCAAATGATTTAAATATTCACCATTTATTTTTATTCCCTTGTTATTCCAATTTATCAGCTGAAAAATCATCTGTAAAGCTGAAGTAAAAAGTTTTGGAGAAATGGTATCTCCCTGCCTCACACCTTTACCAATTTTGATAGTTTTGGTATCTTTATGTAACCGAAATTTTGCACTTGCATTTTTATACACACGTTTCACCATGTCAATGTACACATCCTCAATGTCTGTTGATCTTAAAGAGTTGATGACTGCTGATGTTTTAATAGAGTCAAAGGCCTTCTCATAGTCAATAAATGCAACACACAATGGAAGTTCATATTCATGTGTTCTTTCAATTAATTCTCTTAATACTTGAATATGGTCCACTGTACTGAATCCACTTCGAAATCCAGCTTGTTCTCTTGGTTGAGCTGCATCTAATTTTTTCTGCAGGCGATGTGTTAGCACTTTTGTGAAGATTTTATAAATAGCAGGTAACAAGCTAATTGGTCGGTAATTTTTCAAATCCTCTTTATCACCTTTTTTATGCAAAAGAATTACTGTTGCAGAATCCCATTGGTTTGGTATGTTACCGCTGTTAAGACATTTGGTAAAGAATTTTGCAAGTATGTCTTCTACATATTCTCCAGCTTCTTTTAGGATATCTAATGTAATACCATCATCGCCAGGGGCTCTTCCTTTCTTCATACTTTTTATTGCAAATGAAACTTCTTCTTTTAAGATTTTAGGAGCTGTTCCTTCGACTATTTCAGTGTCTTCGTTTAATCCACTGTTACTTTCATATAGTTTTTTGTAGAATTCTTCAACTCTTCTAAGTATTTCTTCCCTATTTCTTGTTACGGTGCCATCCTCTCCTTTTAATGCAATGATGTGTTTCTTCCCAACAGATAAACTTCCTTTAACAACCCTAAGGCTCTTGTTATTTTCAATGGCCTTCCTTACTAACTCACAATTGAATTTTCTTATGTCTTCTTTCATGCTTTTGCGCAGAGTTTTACAAAGTTCTATGTACTCAATCCTGGAACTGGTATTTCGATTGTCCACCTTCATATCTCTTCGCCTTTTCATGAGCTGTTTCGTCTTCTCAGATAATTTGCTATTGTGCTTTTTACAGGTTACACCACCAATTTCCCCAGCAGTTTCAACTATTGTCTTAACAATGTTTTCATTTGCTTCTGAGATATCACTTTCATCAATAAGTCCTTCCAGTGCAGAAAAGCGATTTTTTAATTCCAACTTGAATGCCTCGGTATTTTCTTTTAATTTCTTTAAATCCACCCTCTTACTTACTTGTTTCCTAATGAGCTTCTGTCGTTCTAATTTAGTATTTAAGTGCATTTTACATCTCACCATTCGATGATCACTTCCAGTATTAAATCTGTTCAGTACACTGCAATCTTCAATAATTGATTTCTTGTTTGCCAGGATATAGTCAATTTCACTAGTTCCCCCATTTGGGTGTTTCCATGTCCATTTTCTTTGCGGTTTCTTCTTAAAAAATGAATTCATGATGCTAAGGTTTTCAGCTTCTGCAAATTCGATGAGTTGATCGCCACGTTCATTCCTTTCCCCATATCCGTATTTACCAACCGATGTCTCTCCTTGTTCCTGTTGTCCAATTCTTGCATTGAAATCCCCCATGATGAGCTTGATATGTTGTTTCCCTTTGGTGTGTAACTCTTTGATTTCTTCATAAAATTCTTCAACCTCTTCGTCGGTATGGCTTGATGTTGGTGCATATACCTGTACTATTTGAAGTTGGTATCGCTGGGTTAGTTGAACAACGAGCCTCGCTGCTCGATCTGATGTACTTTCAACTTCCAGAAGACAGTCTTTAATTCTTTTGTTTGAAACGAAACGTTTTCACAAAAAGTTTTCGAAACGTTTTCACTATTCTGACGGAAACTGGAAGAACAAATAGCGTTAGCTACTTGTTCTTCCAGTTTCCGTTCCTCTATAATAAAACAAATGTCCACTTTTAAGTTCCACCAACTCTTCACCTTTTCTTCTAACTTCACTGAGTCCTACAATGTCCCATTTGATCTTGTCAAGTTCTTCTTCCAATTCCTGAAGTTTTGCTTCAGAAGCAAGGGATCGTCCATTAAACGTAGCCAAGGTCAATAACAAACGGCAGCCTGGGCCATTCCAGTGATTCTTAGCACCCCCTGCTTTCATGCCACACTGACCGCTGCCTTGATCAGGAGCACTCCAGCACCTGGAGACTAGGGGCCATGGTTTCTGGTGTGTCAACATAATGGAGGAATTAGCCATAATTTCACCACGCTGGCTAGACGGGTTGGTGAATTAGCCCTCCCCTTCCGCCTTTCTATCCGTGCAGCAAATATTAATTTGCCACATAAATAGAAAGCTCAGCCTGCACCACTTGAAGGCGGGGTAGGACACTAGGTTACTGGCCTGGCCGGTTCCACACATCGTCACATACGTTCAGCGTGTGGGTCTCCTTCCAGTTAGATACCAGCAACCCTTTTGCAGGCCATATATATATATATATATATATATATATCAGTAAAGTTTGAATTATGGATTTCAGATGCTAGAATAAATATTTATTGCAGAAGCTAATTTAAATATAGCTTAATAAAAATAGCTAATATAAAAAAGAAGCTTAAATTATACTAACTTACATCAAAATTGATATCAGATTTCCATATGCTAGAATTTACACATTTTGACACAAATTTGTGTCGCATACATAAGCACAAAGTCAAATTATAATGTTTGTGCAAATGTTGGGATCATATCTATTCTACATAGACTATTTAACTATATACCATAGATAAAATCAACGATAATATAAACTGTGCGAACTTTGAAAATTATATTTTCTTATGGTTAATTAGTTCCTTACTTTTTCTTTTGCGAAAGCATTGTAAACCGATTCAGAATTTGACCACACTTTATGCTTATTTCCATTTTTTGCCTAGTAAAATATGTTTGGTAAATATATTTCATTAATATATTGTGCCCTTCAAACATATTTAAATAATATTAATCACGATAAGTAATATGAATATCTTAAATTTAATTAAGAAATCCTTTCACAAAAAGCTTTCTATCTCTTAATACATTTTACTGATAAAAATCTTGGTTTAGAACCGTTTGCACAGCTTATAATATATTTTGCACCAATATTTTCCCCATATAAATGTGATTAATAATTTTCTATTATCTTTTCCATTTGGATATAAAGTTATATGTAAATTTAAAAGAATATAAACAAAATTATTGAATGAAATGTCTGCTATAACTAAAAATACATTTATGAATTAATAAATATGGACATAGGTAGTAAACCATAAGACGTCTACCTGCACGGAGGGATTGTGGCCCTTTGAGAACGGGAAGGGATTTCTTTGGCATGTGCAATATTCGCGCCAAAACGAAAATCGATATTCCCTCCAGGCGCCAAAGAAGAGGGAAAAAGGGAATAAAGGCCTGCGATATTCGAGATCTTTCCGAGAAGATGAAAACAAAAAATGATTGACATTCTAATGCCAGGTGAGACAACCCTGTTTCAACTGAGATCTGCCTCCGCAGCAAGGTCGTTTTTTCCCCACATTTTCCTTTTTCCTACCACGACACAGTACCCTACTGGTCACGATCAAAATAATGGTTTTTCTTCTTGTTTGCCTATCGGCCGGATTGCTTTTTAAACGGTATATCTGTTCTAAGCAAACGGATGCCTTCTATTTAGCGTCAAATTTTATGGCGATCTACATAATATTTTCTACTCTCTCTCTCTCTTACTTCTTTCTATGTTTAAGGTGACTTACAGGCGGAAATTTCAGATTTTGTCAAAAATTGTTTTGTTTTTTTAATTTTTTAAAAAATTACATAGACTTTCCTTTACTGTTTGGTGAAAAAAATTGAAATCCGTCCATTTTTAAAGCTTCCAGAAAATGATGTAATTTTAGATAGTGTATGTTAATTAAGGTAAAGTTTGGTAGTTTCTACACGTTTTCTCAAAACGCATTTCGTTGTTCTCTTTTATTAAGTAAAATGCTCCTTAAAACGCAGTTTTCATCGGCAACCAAACCTACGTTTACGTCACGAAACCTACATTACGAAACCTAGACAACCGATCATTCTCCCACCTGCGAACGCATATAATGCTTCAGCGTAGACGAGTTTTGAAATTGAACAGTGCTTTTTAAACCAAATCGTCGTCAAAGAAGCGAACACCCGAAAACCGAAACTAGCGTGATATTAAAGTTTAGAATTATTTTTTATACCATAGCCGATGATGTGGTAATATTAGATGAAAAATTGCTCGCAAAAAAAAAAAAGAATTATTTCACGGTGTCTAGGGGTATCCGAACCCACGATCCCTTGATATCCGACCAAGAGCTCTTCCAACTGTGCTACAGGCAGAAATCATCCTTTTCTTTGCGAACAATTTATCATCTAATATTGCCACATCATCGGCAATGATGAGAAAAAAAATTCCCAACTGGTTAACAAGTTTATCAAGAAGTCAAAAAAATTTTCCCTCGATAGACCATCTTTTTCATTTTTTCCTTCAAAAGGATTAAATGCGCATAGCCCCTGGAAGTTCCTCGCGCACATACAGTGGTAGTGATTCTACAGTTGGAGAGCTGCTGACATCGACATACTGAGGATGTTTAGCACGTCCTCAGGACTTCCCAAAGACGATCTTTTCTATCTTCGATATGCATAAAAAAGGATAGCTAAGATATTATAATAAAATTCTTCTTAACGCACGTCTCATTAATACGGTCACCCCGTTTTTACGGTCAAAAAATTGTCTCTGCAAGAATATCTTCACAATAATATCCCACTCTTTTACGGAGAATTTCCCACTGTCCAGTGAGCATTCTTTAACGGGTAGTGTTACTGTATTTGCTTCTTTGTTCATGTTACAGGTAGGTTAATTTTTCTGTTCATACGTGATGAATGGAACAAAAAGGTTAGAGAAGAGAATTTGAGATTTATTATCAGTTTGAGGCTGCAAAATCGAAGAAATTTTACTCGAAAATACGGGACAAGAAAAGCGGCTCTTGGCATGCGGAATACCGAGAATCAAGCCAAGCACTCTGTAGCGATAAAGAAATGCGTTGTTATAAATTTAAATCGGATGGGACAATGTCTTTATCCATTGATAGATAATTAATTTTTAAAAATGGTACGTAAATGTACACACGGTTGAACTCTCTCCACTGTAACGTTATTCAAAAGAGAGCTGAAATTTTCACATCATAGACAGCAAACAATTTTAAAACGTTGAGATATAACATTATTTTTTGTAACTGGAATTATTATTAGTGCATATCTGTCCACTTTTTATTTTAACATGGTCTCAATTTTCGAAAAAAGTACAGAGAAAATTAACAAGAAATAAAACGTTGATATATCATAAATTAAAATTCAACCATAATATAATGAAACAATAAGTTATATAAACCATTTTTTTCAAAAAGAGATTTATAATTTTAATATAGAAGAATAAATATAGAAAAATAGAAAATAAAGTACTCCAAGGGACATAGTATACATGAAGTATAAAATAAACTCATATTAGAAGACATGATGACTTACTTTAACGTAATATCCGAACTATCTAAAAAGTTGCTTATTACGTTATAAACAAAGCAAAATAAGGTTACACCAGTGGAATTCGCGCGGATATTTATGAATTTTGACGTTGGTATATATATATATAAAACTCATGATTTCAAAAATTGCAACACCATGAAGGAATCACTTGATTGAGCTGAAACTTTCAGGAAATGCAAATTAGGGTATGCTATTCAAATGATTAGAATTTCAGAGTCATCGCGCATGCGTGGGCTGAGCAGCGCCCTCTGAACTGCTGATGGATCCGTATAAATAGAGGGCTGTAGCGGGGCGTGTATGGTTATCTGCTAGTGGTAAACGTTACATGAGACGTCACTATGCCTCTACGACGAAAGAGGGCGACATTTCAGCAAGTTACGGAGTTTGAACGGGGACGAATGATCGGCCTTCGTGAAGGAGGGTTTTCTTATCGTGCAATAGCAGCTCGTATGGGGCGTAACAGCAGCACAGTGATGCGAGTGTGGAAGCAGTGGGTTCAAGAGAACCAGACAACTCAGAAATCCGGGAGTGGACGCCGAAAGGTGACGTCAGCACGGGATGATAGACACCTGGTCCGCATGGCGGTGACGGACCGTTTTGCTTCATCTGGACAGTTGGCAGAACGTTGGTGCACTGCTACAGGTGTATCATTGTGTGCTTCATCAATTCGTCGGCGTCTACTGCACCGTGGACTGCGTGCAAGAGTTCCTTTATACAGGATCCTCCTGACGCAAAACCATCGGCGCCTGCGGCTACAATGGGCTCATGGACATAGAGACTGGCGTGCTGATTGGCAACAAGTGGTGTTTTCTGATGAATCCCGCTTTAATTTGGGGTACAGTGATGGCCGCATCCGTGTTAGACGCTATACCGGTGAACGCCACCTTCCGGAGTGCGTTATCCAACGTCATAGTGGACGATACCCCAGAGTTATAGTCTGGGGTTCGATTGCGTATCATGGACGATCTCAGCTGCTACGAATTGTGGGTAATCTTAACAGCAACCGGTACATCAATGAAGTTCTGGAGCCCGAAGTTGTTCCCTTCCTTCAAGGCATTCCCGGAGCTGTATTTCAACAGGACAATGCCCGCCCACATATTGCCAGGAATGTTCAAGACTTCTTTTCATCACAACAGATACAGCTTCTTCCTTGGCCTGCCTATTCGCCGGATATGTCGCCGATTGAACATGTGTGGGATTTCGTTGGTCGGCGTCTCGCTCGTGATCCTCGTCCCATAGCTACTACAGATGAACTTTGGGGTCGCACACAAGCAATCTGGAATGCTCTTCCTCAGGCACACATTCAACATCTGTTTGATTCCATGCCACGTCGTATAGCATCACTTATTGCAGCGCGTGGTGGCTTCACCAAATACTGATTTTCGACATGTAATATTGTTTTTTTGCTTTGTAATTTTAATCGTTTATTTGTATCAACACAGGTCGTTTGTACATTAAATTTCATTCAATTCGGACGAGTCCTTCATGATGTTGCAATTTTTAAAAACATGAGTATATATATATACAGGGTGAGTTCAAACCACCGCACTAGAGAAACATTTTTGAAATAGCCATCTGTTCACTGATTGGACTAGTTTCACCAATAGGCGCTAACGAGTAACAACTGTGTTGTTTATTTTTTCCGAGATACCCTTTTCATTGGTTCTATACTATCAGCAAAAGGGTAAGCCCAATTTGGCGACTTTGCATGCTGTCTTCACCGTGTTACGAACAACGAAAATAAAATTTACAATATTCTTACGCGCGAGAATGATCAGTTTATTAGAATTGGCGGTTTATAGCTATTTCTTAAATCTCTTCCTAATTAATAAATATAAAAAACCTCAGTTTTTAAATATTATGCAATAGAGAGTATTTAGACATCGTCCAATTTGCCTATCCCAACGGTGAGAGGGTGGGGGGTCGCGAGGATTTGACCTCCATCGCCTAGATTTTAACGTGCATTTTTTTTAACATGGTTAATTTTCTGGATTGTGGGTTGAAATAAACCTCACCCCCTTCCACTTTCTGGGAATGCTTATGCACCGTCCTGTAAATTTCGAATTTAGTGACCTTTTACCCTAATACAGCGTTAATAATTGTTATTATCTGATTGATGATATTACAACTAATCAATGGTTCCGAAGCTCATCAATTAATTTTATTTTTTTTGTGGGTAGAGGGTAGGCAAGCTCCGCTCCAATCAGCGTCTTTCATAAAATTATTACAAAGTTGTAAAGTAAGTTCGTGAGCACTTTTTGTACAACCTAGCATGAGTAGTATATCTTTTTGTGTTTAAAAACTGCTCGGTTTTGGGGGAGAGAGGAATGGCTTCAGCTAATGTCCGGCCCTGAACATTTGGTAGTTGTAACATAAAAACTATTTGTAATAGCACCGGGAGCAGGGGTTGGTGGGGTCATAACTCCACTGACCTTTTGTTTTCCTGTATACAATTAAATTTTGATTGCTGAAACTCTCCCCACCTCTTAGTACACCCATAACCCCTTATAAAATGTTTGCGTACGTTACCGAAACATTGTATTTTCTTTCACTTTATCCAATAGATACACTGAACATAAGACACGTTACGAGTTTCACTGGCACAAAGTCAAGATTCCTCTTTTTCTCGTACAAAAATACGTTGCCTATTAATTATTTGTGGTGGGGGCCTGGACTTCACCCTATGTTGCCCCCTCCTATACTTCGGTCTTTATAAGAAGGCTAAATTTGAATATAATATTCAATTTTTGTTGCTTTTCTCAAGTTATTACAGGACTTGGGAAGTGGGGGGAAGCGTGTAGGCACCGGCCCCCCTTGGAGAGATAGAGAGGATTGCCTCATTGGAGGAATTTTTAGGAGATTGGCTCGTATTTACATTACAGACTGAGAAAATCAGGAAAACTCACAAGTAACCCCTCCCCCACTTCCTCGGAGCTCACATGCCGAATCTAACGAATTTAATTGAGCTTAATGTAGACACATTAAAATCCTTAATGTATGAAAATTAGCAGCTATATTCCCATGGAAATCGATAAATTAAATATTAAAAGGTAGTTAAAATAGAGCCAATTGAAACCTTTTTGGCAACACGCGGCGGGATAACAAGCTGGTCGAAAAATGTGAAAAAGCGAACGCGGGGTGTATTCTAAAAGTTTAGAATACGTCCAGTAATACAGAGCTAGCGTTAACTTTTTAAATTTAAACGTATTAGATTTTGAAGTAGCTGTAAAGTTATTTTTTTCTCTATTCGTTAAATTGAAGTTCTATATTCTTTTTATTTTATTTCTGAAAGTCATAGCAGAAAACAAATTACTTTAATTTTTATAATCACATTGCAAGTTGCAATTCAATTCGTGCATAAGAGAGACATTCATTTTTATTTCGAATTCCGCACGTGAATGTTTTCGTGAAATAATTTCAGCCAAACTAGTTTGTTTACTTTCGAAAATTGCATTTAAGAGTTTGGCGAGCTTCCTTGGCGAATGCTGTAGATTACACTTTTATTACAATTAACTCCGTCTAATTCATTATTGCCTAATCAGTTTCTATCCACAATATAAATATCAACAATCATCAATATAAATATCACAATAAAATATATCGTTCGGTTCCAGTCTATTCCGCGTTGAATAGTCATAAAACCAATAATTAAACCTTTTTTTCCGTCATAAAATGAAATACTGCCGTAATAAATCTTATACTAATTTGGCTCTACAAGTCAAAATATCTCGCCAAGTGGGCGTGTAATCTTGAAAAGAAGGTTGGCCTCCCCTAACCCATGATTGGCTGAATCAGCAAATATAGTCCGCTCGAAAAAATTAAAAAAACAAAAAAATATAAAATTCCATTTTTCGATCCAACAATGATTTGCAAATAGGCTGATAATAACATAAGGATTTCAAAAATGTATCAGAGGTGCGGTGGATTAAATTCACCCTGTATACATATATATATATATAATATTTGTTTATTATCTTCTCACACTTTATTACTCACTGGCATAAAATATCTCTTTTTTTGAAACTTGTAAACGAGTTGGAAGTAATATTAAAATTATCTATAGAATTGACCTTACGATGGATATTGCAGAAACATGTGCAAAATAAAAACCTACATATCTGATATACAAATATTTTCAATTATTGAAATATTAAATACGGATCGAAAAGTGAAGAACTCTATACCAATGTGAAAAACTTATTGCATTTCTTAAACGTATTGGTTAATTTCGAAATCAGGATTGGCCGTTGGCGTATAGGGAGAACGGAAATCCATTCAACCAATCGAATCCTAGCTTTCCCCGATTTTAATTATCGGTGAATAGTATAGATGTGTGGGTGGATGATTGAGTGCGACGCACGCACATTCAAGCTCAGCATCACGCACCTACAAATCAACATACGGTACTAATGCAAGAGGGAGGTCACAGGGGTCATGACTACCAGAAATACATTTTTTTCACTGTAAAAAATTCCAACTTTTATGAAAAATGAAGGGTGTTATTCCAAGACCATGGCAAATTCTGTCCTTAACCCCTCAAAATGAAAGTCCGTGTCCGCTCTTGAACTAATGTGCGTGTGATCTAGACAAAATCATAATATTGCAAATAAAACTTCAAAAATAAATACACAATATAGTAATCAGCTTATATATTTATAAAGAAAGCTACTAAACTATGTCTAAAAGTTGCCAAAAAATAACTCATCCAACACAAAACGTTCTTCATGAGAATTCTGAATTCGCCACATGGATGCCTTGGACTGTGAGAAAAAGCGATACTTTTTGGGAGTATTTTGAAAATATTAATAGGAAACATAGTTACACTTTATTATAAATAGCAACTGATGTTATTGAAAGCGGATAAATATAAATGTAAGAAAGCAAACATTTAATGAATACTAAAATTCCTAGGAAAAGAAATTCATTAAATTTTATCTAAAGGATCTTTCATGCTAATAACAAAGAAATGTTACATAATTTGACAATAATAATAATTATTATAAGTATTATATATTATAATTATAATATAAAATAATTATATATTATATTAATATTTTATTAATATTTTATATATTATTATTATAATCATACACAGGGTGTCTATATACAGGGTGTCCATAAATAAATGAAACCTATTTAGAACCTTGTAACAAAATACTATTGAACAGATCTGTGCCAATCTCTTTTATATATATTGAAAGCAGATAGGGAGAATCATATTCGCGAGGAAAACAAAATTTAAATAAAAACAACTTAAGTGGAAAAAGGAAAATTTGAAATTGAATAAAAAGAAAGAAAGGGAGCAGGTGCATTGCTATCAGATTAATAAACAAATTTAATTAAAAAAGCACGATTTTTCAAGCTCATAGTCTTCTTGTATTATTTTTTGATCCCTATTACAGCTTTACACACAAATGGAGAAGGCGCAAAGTGAACATAAACCATTTTAAATATGTTTTTAAATGTGATAAGAACGCCATTTTCCGACTGGATGCGACTTTTGAGACTAATTTTTTTAATAAATATTTTTTCTTCCAATCTGTTTTCTATATATAAGTATACAAGTTTGGCACAGATCTGTTCAATGGTATTTTTACGAGGAACTGACTAGGTTATGTATAATTATGGACACACTGTATTTTATAGTTTTTGTTTGATAGAAATATAAAATAAAATGCCATTTAAAAAGGATTATCCATGTATGTCTGTTAAAAATTAATATACTATTTCGACATGAAATATATTTCATTTCATTGGTATGGAAAACTCAACAAAACATTAATGAAATGTAAAGCTCTTAAATTAATAATATTATTTCTCAGAGACATTCCTCAGAACGTGCAAAATTATGTATCTGTCAAGTGGATTTCTAAACGAATAAGAAACTAACAATGACGGAAAGAAATGTATTACTATAAATATAAAAATAATATACTAATTAATTAAAAAATTAAATATAAAATCAAAATTACAATTATTTAATTTTTAAACATTTATATGGGACTACACCATGAAATGTTTATTTTGAAAGATGCGAGGAAAAAAGACAGAATTAAGTCATCGAGAAATGGACCATAAATTATGTAAGATAAATTGAAGTATGCCGAATCGTTCATTAAATGAAATAATGAACCATTTTGCCCATTTACCAAAAATGAACAAACTTCTTCAGTGATTCGGCCATTGATACGTCACACCGCTAAGAAGAACTACATGGCCTAACTTGGAAAGAAAATCACAGAAAAGGTCTTGTGAATTGTTAGTCACTCTCAATTAAATATTCTTATTCCTTTTCCTTATTATTACGTAAAAGGGAAATTGGGTTGGGGGAAAAAAGAAGCGTAGGGGAAAAGGGTAAAAAAAGAATACATATATTTTCAGTCCGGTAAGCGTTAAGCGTTTTTACAGAATGCTCGGCACGCCATTTTCCCGAGGTGACGTGATGGATTTATTCGGGGAGTGGACCATGTCACATTTCCAGAACGTGACTCGATTACAAAACTAATTGTTTTTAAATTGTTTTCTCTCTTGTTTTTACCGCATTTGTTTCAAACCAGGTTTAGGTTTAAAACATGTTTTTTTATAAACTTTATTTCAGGCAGATATTACATATTTTTCGTATGGGTAATATACATTTCAATGAAGATAAATAAAAAAGCATGGCATTCATGAAATTGAGCAACAGATAAAATGCAAACCCAAGATATAGCTTAGAAGTACGTGAGTTGAAATGTTGGCGTGGGCAGCAACGGGCAAAGACACGCGTTTGGCCTAGACCACGCTGTCTGGGACAATAGCCATATAGTATTAGATATAGTCACTATCCAAGGCATTAAATGTTTATTTACCAATTTTCAACTTTACCCTTAACCTCTGGTGAAAATATATTTAGGTTGCAAAACAATGCAATACAAGGTACCTACAAGGTGCTCCGGAAGCACCCGATCAAAGCGTATGGTCGTCATCTTTGCGCAAAATGGACCATAATAAATAATATAGCCAAAAAATTTTAACTAGTTTACTTAAAAAATACGTTTTATAACATATCTATCTTATCATATATACGTTTGGATTCCACTTAATAGGGCCTCCGCTGAATAGGGACAGCCACTTAATTGGGCCAAATCACAAAGAACGAAATCCTAACTAAAAACTAAAGCAATTTGCTTCACCTAATTAGACATTAATTTGTACATTCATATTACGTTACGCATAGTTTAAAAAATGTACAAGTGATTTAATATGATCTGATCTAATATACAATAAAACAGGACTTCAGGTACCGTGTCAGATTTACAGTCAGTGATCAACGCTGACCCATGTGAACAACATAGGCGTCATAGGTCTCAATTTGTGAACGGAGTAAAGATAAAGGAGCGATCAGTTTCCGCTATATATTTCATTTAAGAATTTATTAGTTTTTCTTAAATATATTATATTCTTATATATTCATTTCTTATATTTATTATTATATTCTTATATATTCATTTCTTATATTTATTGCACCTTATTCATGTTGTATTAAAAAACATCCATTGTTTAATTTAATGCGAAATTCGCCTATTTGTAGCAGCCGCTTCATTGTACCAAAATATGATTGTCCCGATGTAGGAATCGACTGTACAGCTAATATTATAAAATACATCTAATATTGTAAAATACATCTGATATTGTAAAATACATCTGATATTGTAAAATACATACATATATACATACATATATCAATATATATATATACATACTATAAAAAGTGTGATGTAATTCCAAAATGTGTATGAAAGTGTTGCCGTACTTTACTCCATTTATTTTGTTTCACATCAGCAAGGGTGTCCCGGCTGCGCCAGCCCTAAATACAATCAGGGTGTTAAAAAGTTAGAAATGAATGAAGGAACATACTTTTAAATACAGAAACATAATTATTTCTGTGCTAAAATTAAATCCACCTTAAATTATTAAACTAAAATATTGGGAATATTATATATGTTTTGCATCAAATTTTTACGCATATGTGCATTATCATGTTATCGCGTTAACTAGTTTCTCAATCAGCATAATTCCATGATCGAAGTTTTTGCACTTTCTTTCAATAAAATTAATTCCTAATGCTAAAACATTTACCTTCTTTAAATCCTACAAGCTATTTGCCACATTCATTCCTTCCACCATATCCATGATTTCCAACACTAAATTTTAAATTTCATAATGTAGTTCTGTCATGAAATTAAAATAAACTGAATTGAATTAGTTCATTGAATAACAACTTCACAAATCAACAAGATACAAATTCAATGTTCCAAACATTAGTTTATATTTCTCCTTTTGATTAAAAAACCGACACTTTCTTCCAGTCTCTATAATATGACAAATATCCATTTTTAAATTTCATTCGATTCTTACATTTACTTCTACGATGTGTCTTGTGTTAACCATTTGACCTCCACCACATTTTCCTATTACTAAATATTGCTTAAAAAGCAAACTACTGCCTATTACATGTAGCCAAACTAAATTACAAACGGCATTCTGAAACTTCGCAAACGTCCTGCTGAACCATAACAAACGCCATTCTGAACCTTAACAAACGTCACGCTGAATCTTAACAAACGTCATGGTGAACCTTAGCAAACGTCATGCTGAAACTTCGTAGTAATTTTTAGTACTCCGAGCTTCCATGTTACACTGATGGTTGCTTTGATCAGGAACAGTCTAGTATTCGACAACTCTGCCATGACAACTCAAGCCATGATTTTCTGTTTAAAACCACCTTAAAGGAATTGACCATAATATCATCGCGTCATATCCATATGGGTTGAAATGCGGGAAATCGTTGAAAACAAAAATGATAGACGAATCTTATACTCAACATATTTAATGTTTTTCTAAAAAACAAATTTTTCGACATTAGCGTACATATTTTTAAAGAATAAAAGCTTTTATGCGTAATAAGCATTATCGGATGCATAATTATGACTATTTCGAAACAGTCATTGCATATTAATGACGGAAATAATTGCATATTTAGGCCTACACTTATAAAGTGTAACAGAAAGCAACAATTAAACCCCATTTTTTTCGGACTGCATGCACCTTTTGGAACGAATCTATTTAATGTCACTTTTCTTAGATATATTTTCTATTCACATAAAGTTTGGCACAGAGCTGCCTTATAGATTTTTGTTACGACGTCCTGAATAGGTTACGTTCATGATTGCATTATGAACACCCTGTACAAAAAAAACCGCCCGGGCAACAATGGAAAGAAATATCTCTTAAAATTTTGACAAAACGCACTAACTATAACATATCTTTAAATGTTTTACAAATTTTAGTTTCTTCATATATATGTAACAAATCAATATGTGTTAAACAGGAAGAATGATAATTATTAAATAGTCACGCAGATATCTTAGAAATAGACAAAGAGGTTTTAATTTAATTAATCTACGTTTTATGGAATTAATATAAAAATTGTCTATTACCACTGAGCAAGAAATTGACACTTGTAATTAAACTTTCCTTGGGCGTCTTATTATGTAGAAAGAAAGGCCACATGTTCTATAGTTGCCCTTTTCAACGCATGAAACACCTGTAACAGATGCTAGTGGCTTTTGCCTAAAATTTTCTTTTAGTGGTGATGTCTCGCCGTCTATACATGTTTAACGGGGACCATAAGCTTCACAGAGCGAAAGCGTGGAGAGTCTGGAGAGAGGAGATCCTCGTCTAGACATAGCAAAAGGGGAAGACCAGAGATCGATGAGGTTGTACTTGTTTGTGTATAGGAATAGTTCCGCTCTCCTCGCTCCCCTCACCCATCTTATGTCTAGAAATTTACCCTCTCTCCACCTCGCTATGTCTCTGCTAACAACAGCACATGCTATGAAATGAGCTCGACCTGTTCCTGTAAAATGCATCTCATTACCTGTTCTCCCCTTTTCATGAATTACGTCTTTCGAAAAGTCAATTAAAACTTCTCTCCCAAACTCCATATTCAAAATTTAAAAGCATGACAGCTAGAGCAACGAGCAAATATATAGTACGTGTTTTATAATATGTACCGTACAGTTTGGTTAGTACTGTTATATTAAAGTTCTATACTTACAAATACAGGGTTGTTGAGATAAAAATGACTTTATTGTTAAAGCTCTAGAACAAGTTTTAATAAACGCAGTCAAGCAAAATTTCAAGTTTATGGTAACTTAGAGCATATAGGAGGGATTTTAAATTACATATATATATATTGCGCACCAACAAGTGTTAATGAGGAGTAATTATTTGATGAAAGACAGCTGCTGGTGCATTCGAAAACTCGAGTGTTCTATCCGTTAATTTATCAATGTTTAACCTTTTGTATACAGACAACCGTGCTCAACTTTCGTAAGCAAAATATTATGACATTAAATAGTTTCTGCTTTTAGAGCACAAGGGCATAAAATAACATTTTGCGTCTGCACTTACAATCTCCCGGAAAATATGATCCTCCTAAAGTTTAGGGGTCCGAACCCAGGACTAAGGTGGGCACAAAAACAGTTCGAATTATACGGTACCACTGGGACTGAAGTCAGTAAATAGTATGAGGGTCGAATACGTGAAAGCTATGCCGCAATAGAGCAGAAATCAAAACCTTTAAGGTCTTGAGGACGACTACAGTAAATATTTAGTCTATAAGCTTCTCTCTTTCTCTCTCTTTCTCTCTCTCCCTCCCCCCTCTCTCTCTCTCTTTTTTTCTTTTTTTTTCATTTTTTGTGCAACGTTGGAAATCGGACTTCCTGAATCAGCAGTACGCTAGATGAAGTATTAACTTTTTCCAAACGGTGAGTTTTACAGTGGATAATGATGAAGAAGTCAAATAATTCCATCCATTTGAAATAATATTTATTTAACATTTTGAATATTCAGAATAGTTAATGAAGACGACAGAAAGATAAATAATTAAATACAACGTTGAAAGAATTTGGTAAGCCTTTTTGTCGGAGTCTCTCTGAAAATTACGTATGCATATTTCGACGGTAAGCAGAAGACTGATTATTATTTTAAAATTCGAGTTACATACCGTTCAGTTCAATACCGTTGCCAAATACAAAAAAGTAAAATTATAGTTACACAATTACAAAAGACAACAACGATTGATCAGGATTTACCACAACAAGTGAAATTTGTCACTTGCTGGAATGCATGCGACATTCCTACCAGTGCAGTTTTTACTCGTTATAATTATGCATGTTGCCAGATACGGAAGGGGCACGTTTGCAAAATATATAAAGAAAATAAGTTGGTATGTTGCCAATTTTAGAAACTGTGATTACCAAGTTTGCATTTCTTGATATTCTTAGTGGCAACAACCAAGGAAGCCTATAAAGTGAACCTATGGTATTTCCATTGTGAAAGCCCACAATAATAATATGTTCTGACATATGCTTACTTTTAAATAAGTCAAAGCACGAATGGTCCCATGAACGCTAGAATGGATTTTTACCTTCTAAAGAGCACCTTTGTGGTATTGTTAGAGATAAGCGCGTTACTTTAAACGTTTCGAATTTTTTCGAAAGCACATTCTCCGTATTTAAATTTCTGTTACTTTTAAATGTTGATTTTTGAAAAATAATGAATCAATTAAAATCATAATAGCTTCTAGCTGAATTAAAAGCAAGTATATGAAACTACGATTGTAAACAGATTTCATGTTCTGAACTATGTGATAAAAATATTAAATCAGTTTAAATACTCAAAAACTTGACGTTTTGGTTCATCTTCGCGAATCTTCTTATGAAGCATTTTCAATCAGTGATATTAGTCGACTGATGCCAACGTATTTCTTGCGGTTGTAATACTTTTTGAAATCGCCAAAGAGGAGCATGTTTTTCAGCCAACGCCAGGATAAGAGACGTCGGTGAAAGCGCCAAAATCGAGAACAGTGGGAAAATAATAAAAAATACATCAATCAGAAATTACAAATTATTTACTCGTAAAATAAGTGTGGCCAGGGAGAAGGAATATTTTTAGCACCGTCCATATTAAAATTGTCTGACTGTTTGAAAATTTCTATTGCTTCTCTATGTAGTCTAGATCAGAAATTGTGTATTTAATCAGCATTTTAATTTGCTTGATCGAAAAGGATGCAATGGTTATTTTGCAATGAGTTGTCCATTTTTGCAAATTCAAAGGATTGTTTATTAGGAAGATGGCTTCCGTGTTCTCATGTTTTTTGTGATACAGAACGGCCACTTTGTCAAATGTAGACTTCCCATAGAAGCATGGTGTTTAATACATACCAGGTGTTCAAGAAATCCCAAATATTCTTTTACCGCTTTGCAGAAATTTGAGGATTTTAGTTTTGGAGCAAAAATCCCACAATATTTTGTTTGAAAATGATTCTGCCAATGTGGCAGTAATCTGGCTAACGATTGGCAAGAAAATTTTATGCATAATATTTGGTTTCGGCACCTGGTCAGAGCAAAATTAGGTTTTTAATAATAATAACATATTATTATAACTAGATATTATATATAACTATATAATATAACTATATATTATTAATACAACAAGAATAATAAGGAACTTCTGACCTCGAAACATTGATAAATTTTAGGTGAATAGGACGGCAAATACAGGAATTTGTGGAAATGGAACCTTGTCTAAATTTCTTGTCTGAATTCGGGAATTTCGTTTCAAACTTTCTTTAGAAGGCAGTTTAATAATAGTTAACATCAAAGCATAGCTTTAGAATATAAACAAACTTGTTTGTTGCATGTCCTCTTACTCCTGTAAGCACCCATTACCTCTTACCCTGTAAACACCAATTTATTCCCACAACTTTAAATATATCCTGGAATTTAGTAAGTTTCCATTGTATAATTTATGTGATGTAATGAAGAATTTTTTGGAGGAAGGAAAATTAAAATTTATATATGCTGTAGTTTAGCTATGTTAAACACTGATGAAGTCGATTAATATATATGTATTACGATAGGTTGTTATGTATGTATGTGTTTTAATTTTTAGTGAGTGATATTTAATTTATTGTGTGTAAATCAAAGTACACATTGGCGATTTGTCCCTATTTTAATCATATTTCTTAAAAATAAGCAAACGCGCGTGGTGCTAGAGCTCTTTCTTGATCAGTGGTGGCTCTGGTTTTGGGCTGAGGGCCATGCCCCCTCCCCCCCAAGTATAATCAGATTTTATTACCCCGACAATATATATACGGGCGCCGCCAGCAGCAACCGTGCACATAGGCAACAAATAATGTACTATATAAGTAATATAACATACAAAAATATTACGGTATATAATACAGTATTACAGTATACAAAATACAATATTACAGCATATATAATACAAAATTGCAGTATACATAATACAGTATTACAGGTATATATAATACAAATTGCGGTATATTACAGAATACATAGAATATTACAGTATATATATTACAAAATTGCGGTATACATATTATTACAGAATACATAGAATATTACAGTATATATAATACAAAAATTGCAGGTATACTGTATTATTACAGAATACATAGAATATTACAGTATATATAATACAAAATTGCGGTATAACTTCTAATATTATTACAGAATACAGAGAATATTACATTATATATAATACAAAATTACGGTATACATACAATGTGTATGCAGAATACATGAATATTACAGAATACATAGAATATTACAGAATACATAGAATATTGAAAGGTATATATATTAAAATTGCGGCATATATAGAATATTACAGTATATATAGAATATTACAGTATATATAATACAAAATTGCGAAAGTATATAGAATATTACAGAATACATAAATATTACAATATGTATAATACAACATTGCGGTATATATACAATATTACAGTACATAGAGAATGTACACTATATATAATACAAGAATTCAGTATATATACAATATTACAGAATACATAGAATATTACAGTATATATACAATATTACAGTATATGTAATACAATATTACAGTATATGTAATACAATATTACAGTATATGTAATACAATATTACAGTATATGTAATACAATATTACAGTATATAATATTACAATATATAGCAATACAATATTACAGTATATATATTACAATATATATGTCTAATATTACAGTATATAATATTACAATATATGTAATACAATATATAATACAATATATATGTCACAATATTACAGTATATGTAATACAATATTACAGTATATATATTAAATATATGTAATACAATATATAATACAATAATATTACAGTATATGTAATACAATATTACAGTATATGTAATACAATATTATAGAATACATAGAGTATTACAGTATATGTAATACAATATTACAGTATGAATATACTAATGCTAGGCAAATTCAAGCAGAACTGGTCAATAATGGACAACTGAAATTCTCAACTGGAATCCAAGAGACCATCGAAGACCTAAAAAATATCTTCAAACTAGATGGGTGGATGAAATGAGAAAACAGGTGGGGTGACGTGGAAGCGAATTGCTCAGGATAGACTTGTGTGGAAAGCATTTGGAGAGACCTTCATCCAGCAGTGGATAGATAATGGTTGAATATGATGATGATGGTAATATACCAATACAATATTACAATATATAAGTAATATGTACTAATTTTTTTGTCTAGAATCGCCACTGCCCTTGATATGTAACCGCAAATACTTGAATTAAAATATAATAAATTTACTAACTGCACATGAATAGAAAGAACTTTTGCCAAAATCTACATTGAAAGTGTCCCTTTTCCAGATAACGAAATCGTAAAGCAAATGACATACTAATATTCTAATCCAGCTGAGCCTTGGGTTTAGAGTAATTTAGATGTAACTTCGAAAAATAGCTCTACTATTTGGAAGTAAGAAGTTATGATTTTCTTTTATTTTCAACAGAAGGGGCAGTACTATAAAATTCACTATATAATATAAAACATAATAAGTATATATTGCCACTCAAATTATTTAGTAGGTGGCAGCAGCCAAGAAATGCGACTCTAAAAATAAAGAAATTCAGAAAGGGAATATGAACAAAAAATAAAGGGAAAAAACTAGACTTGTGAGTGTAAGTAGGGAAGCAGGGAAGGGGAGACCTATTAGAAAACAGAAGCGATGGAGAGGGAGGAAATGAAAGAAAAAGAAGAGCAGCAAGGGAAAAAGAAGAGGAAAATAGGAGCAGGAATAGATAAATGCAAAAAAATTCTCGCCGTATTTTCTGGAGTGTAGGATAAAAGCACGGACAGAAATCTGAACTACGATAGAACTAGCGGCTTTTCCCCAAGCCGCTTTTTATTTTCCCTATCTATCAGATTCTCACTTTATTTCTCCCCTACGCCCAACTTCTGACCCTTATTACCTAATCGCTTTCCTCCCCACAAAACATCCCTACGCTTCATTCTTTTCCTTGCCTGTCATATCGTATGTATATAAGCTAAACCCGCTTAAATAAATCACCATACCTTCCCCATTTTTTCATCACTTTACTCCTTCCTTTTACCGAAGTTTTATTAGTGTGTTAGATACCCCGAATCTAAAAACTATGTCTATTTAAAAGCTGATTACACCAGCTCTCTTTTTACGCTGCTTCCATTCAATATATTCCCTCTACCCGCCCCTTTTAAAAGTGAACATATTAATTAATTAATAACTATACATTACGTCATTTAATTTAGTATTACATTTTATTTTATTAATTTAGTATTACATTTATTTTATTAATTTAGTATTACATTTTATTTTATTAATTTAGTAATAAATAATATTATTTATATTATTTATAATTAATATATATAATAATAATATTATTTTATTAATAATATAATAATATATTAATAATACTTAATATATTAATAATATAATAATATATTAATAATGTAATAATATATTAATAATATAATAATATATTAATAATATAATAATATATTAATAATATAATAATATATTAATAATATAATAATATATTAATAATATAATAATATTATTAATGTATTATTTATAATTAATTAATTGTAATATTAATATTACATTTTATTTTATTAATTTAGTAACATTAGTCGCGTCATTTAATTTCTTAACGAATTCATATTACATAGCCATCAATGGATGCACATTACTCACAAATGAATTAATTATTTAATTACTGTGTAAAATATACCCATCGATTTATTAATGACTTTATATTACGTAGTATTAACTCATTGCTAACTATATTTTTCATAATCATCCATTAATTCATTCATGTCTATATATTGCATAGTTATCACTTACTTAATTAATAGCTATCGCTTGTAACTCAAACAATAAAGTGAAGGTTGGCATGCGAATTAAGGTAACGAAAGGGATGCACTCACGTTTCACAGCGCCTCTTGAATCCTCTTGAAAAAGGAAAGAAGGAAATAAGCTAAATATTAGGCTTGTATCGATGAAACTGTTTTGGACGCTTCACAGATGATGGCTGAAATCTACCGAAAAAAAAATTTAAAGCTAAATTAAATTATTACAAAGGTATCTATTGCATTTATTAATGTTTTATTTATTGATAAATTTATTTATTTATCAATAAATTTATTTTCGAGGGGATTTCTGCTACCAGGTTCAAGCGATCCCTATTACTGGGATTCAGTTTTCACTTAACGTTTGAATTAAAAGAAGTACGTTATTATTTTGAGAGCCTTTATTATAAATAAAAAATCATTAAAAATTTTACGATATCTTTATTTTAGCCAAAATCATAATGCTTTGCTTTTTTAGATAAAAATTTTATCTCCACGTGTGCATCGTTAATGTTCAGTTGATTTATCGGGTTTAGCCCCAATATTCAAATTTTAAGCGCAAAATTAATGGATATTATTCTTCTATAATTATCAAACTAAAATTAAATGCAATTCAATATCTTACAAACTGACTTTGGGGAATTTAAATGCCGAAATATATTTTTATAATTTTTAATTTTATAATTAAATTATTTCTACCAATATTCTAATTATTATGCAGTTGTAATAAAAATAATAATTTGTGTAAAATAAATTTCGAAATATAAATTAAACTTGATAAACCTAAAATACTAACGTTAATCAAAGGCTAAGTTAAGTAAAAAAGTAATGTTTCTGGATGGATTGAAGATATGAAGAACGCTGGTTTGACATCAGACATCAGTGTAAGATACGGTCGTTTTTCTTTTCTTGACTATTACTAATTAACCAAACATAATTGCGCATCACATCTGAAGCCATAGAAGTTAGGAAAAATAATTAATAGTTAATAATTCACAATCTCTCATTCCCTTCAAAGACTTTGAGGACGGTAATAATTGCTGTACTTAAAAAGCTATAATTTTGCGAAAGACCTTTTATCCCGATATATTAACGTTTTCACTGAGCTTGAAACTATAAAACTTATTACATCACGTTTTTCTTTGTATCATTTTTAAACCATTTTTTCACACTGTGTTTGTTATCACGTTTCTTGCGGTTCACAAGTATGCCAAATTTCTCGCCAAACAACGCCACATTCTACAAAATCGTGAAAAAATATATAACGTTTTTCACGTCAATTTATTTATTCATAATTCAATTAAATATCTATCTTTCATGATAGTCCAAGATCAATAAATTACCCAAAAATATGTCTGAATTGTAATAAAATATTTTAGCAAAGGTATCTCCTTATAAATCTAGTCTTCTACGATGAAATTCCAGTCTCGGATAAATTAAACACAATTAAAAGTTGGACTATTTTTGTAAATCCTGTTTCGTTTACACTAATTTATTTCATTTTGTCACACTAATTGATTTCATCCACACCCTTGATCCAAGTAATCAATATCAAATTTTAATCGATATCTTATTCATATTCATCGATATCATATCATATTCAAATCTAATCCATTCCATCGCAATCGAACACATCAGAGGACCATTCAATAGCCTAAACTTTTCCGTATTCATTTTCTATAGGACTTGCTGCTAGTAGTGGACAGAATTCTTTGGCCAGGGCTGGAGTCAAGATTTACGACCCTCTAGATCGTTGAGCAGATCGGGTCCCCAAATAATTATGTTTCCTAACAAATTATGTTTGCTGTATTAATAAAGCTTCATACCGGGTCCTTTAGGACACAGGGCTCCTGGGTAGCTGCCCACTATCGTTGGCGATGCCTTTGGCATATGTATACTAGTAAAAAATTTAGCTTTAGGGGCGATAAGACCTTTAAAGTTTTAAATTTCAACAACTGGACTCTCATTTTCATTAGCTTATAATTTAAAATCTGTAATACGCATGCATTTTACTAATTTTTCCTTTAGTTGTTTATCCAGCTACTTATATAATATATATCGGAAAAAACATGTGACTTGTCGTGTTAATAAAATTCCTTTAAATTAATAGCAAGGGCGTGCTATCACTATATCCCGGTGCACCTTTCTAATAAGACACGTCTTGCTGACATGAAGTAAAATTTTGTAGAAGTAATTGGAAATATTATTTTGTTTAATTCTATCCGTATTTAAAACTATTTTAAAATGCATAATTTTAAGTTCTGCTACTTAAGGTTTGTTATGACAAAATTTTCCAGACGCACGGAAGTTGGCACCCTCGTACCAGTCTATCCGCCGCTATTTTGGGGCCCCAGCACGCTCCTATCTAATACCTGAAAAAATGTCAATATGATGCTTTACTCGGAATTACACCCACTCTAAAATGAAAACATTTCCTATTTATTAATTATTTATATCTTGTATTTTTTAAAAGGTTTGTAGGTTTAATTTGAAACCAAAAATATAGAAAAAAGTTCATATTTTCTTACAAAAATTTAATAAAAACGCAAATTTGGAAGGTACATTGAGCTATGACATAAGCAATTTGTCATAAATTAAAAACAATTCGTTTGAATATAGTATCAGTAAAGAGCTATATACAGGGTGTTTAGTAACTATCGCATAAACTCTCTGCCACGAGAACCTTTGAAGAATTTTGAGACAAAATTGAAGCGGGGCGATTTTTGATTGAGCCCGTCGTTTAATTAAGCGTTATAGACATTTCAGAATTTGTATCTAAAAGCCAATCCTTTTCCAAAAAAGTTTGATTTTACGTTGTTGCATCCAATAACGAAAGACACTCTCCTTGGTTCCCCGCCTCCAGGAAAAAAAAAGAATTTAAGTCGCTATGAGAAAAATTTCTTGGTCGCGTGCTATTTAAATTTAGTGCTCAAATTTAAGTAGGCCCCGCCTTAGTATTAAGAGCCTTTTTATCGAAAAAGTTCAGCTTTGAAGAAAACTTACGTGTGTAAAATGCGGTTACGTTGTTACCCTGTATATAATACACCTCTGGTTGAAATTTAAAAACATTATCTTGAATAGTTTAGAAAGTACACTGCGCACAATACAAAAAATGCATAAGAAAATTACTTAGAAAAGCATCTTTAAAATTAGAGGTTTCAATTAAAGACAACGAAACAAAATTTTCGGGATCAAGTATTGTAAAAAACTAATACAGTATTTTTTTTTCATACGGTTTTCTGCTGTGTGGCATTAAAGGTTGGAACTTAATATAAAATAATAAAAAAACCATTCTTTTCGAAAAGCTAAAGGCCCTATTCCCCCACTATCTGTTACGGGCCCCGATGTGTTTATTATTGCAATTTTTGGAAATACTGGGAAAGGTTGGACTCAAAAGAACCTTCGAAAAACCTTTGAAGAACCTTTAGAAGCGCTGACTCAACTTACATTTTTATAAGGAATTCAACTCTTTTAAAACCTGGGAAACCAAACCCGGACTACAATTATTATTAATTTTATTTTAAACGTAGTTGCGAGTCGAATCCTGTTTAACAACAGCCGAGCGCGTTACCAATGCATTATCGTGGAACCTTCATATACAGTGAAAATCGTTTACAACAACACCGGTTATAACGACCAACCGCATATAACGACGGAATTTTTACAAGAAGTTTGGTTTGCTATTCTACTCCATACTAAATATATCGGTTATAACGACATCGTATATAACGACGAAACCTGCTATAACGACGGCGATTTTGTAGTCTACGTAGATTCTAAGTAGGGAAATTCGTATCGGATATAACGACGCGACTTGACAGTCATAAAGCAGAACCACGTGGGTTAGTTATTAAAATTTAAAATTAGTTATCAAAATTTAAGCGTTATTTTAATCTTGTTTATTTACAAATGTCTGAGAAATTTTTATTACTGCTAAACCTGAATATTAAAGATAGTGAACTTAAAAAGTGATTTATTAATTGAATATCACGAGGGTCATATTCTTAAGGGGCCCATTCTATTTTTTCAGTGTAAAGCCCACAAAACTCTTAAACCGGCACTGTTCTGAAGTCATTAGTATAATATAATAAATATTATTCATTACATTTGTTTCCTACATTATATACTTTAGTAGTATTTTCTACAATTTTTTCAATTTAAAAACTAAAAAAGTACTATGTACTTAGTATAGCTATAACATAATATAAATGGAAATTAAATTCATTATAATTAAGTATATTTTTATTTAATTTTGAAACCAAAAAGTTTAATACTGTTTACTGTCAAAATATTATATAAAACTCTAGAGTGCATTACAGTAGGCTACTATGTATTTTTGGATTAGTTTTCTTATAGAATGACGCATTATATACAAGATGTTTTATAAATATAGGTACAAACTTTAAGGGGAGGTAAGGATTGATAATTGCATAGGAATCCATGAATGGAAACGTCACGGTATGTCGGTAGGGGGCGCTGTTCGTGAGAGCATTTTCTCGGAAATAGCTGATCTTTCTTCATTAGAGCAGTGGTCGTCCTAAGAAGAGTATGCAACGTTATACGAGCAGGGAGCTGGCAGACATGCACGTAGTGTATGGATTGGCTAATGGCAATGCACGAGCAGCTGAACGGCTGTATAGAGAACGGTTCTCAAAGAGGCATGTACCAAGCCACCGTTTGTTTTCGCTTGTGCATCTCAATTTGTGCGAATCTGAATCTTAAAGAGGTAACAAGCATAGTGAGGGAAGGCCATGAGTGATTCGTACGCTCGCCATGGAGCAAAATGTGTTGGATGCCATAGACAGGAATCCGAGTACCAGCATACGTGCCACTGGACGGTCTCGGGCTACTGTACAGCATGTTCTGAGAAAGCCGAATCCTTACACCCATATCATCTTCAAAGGGCACAGATACTGCTCCCCACAAATCATTCTGTACGTGTTCGTCTCATATAGTGGTATCTCTAAAAATGTGCCCAAGATGTTTATTTCTCATCTTATGCCTTGTTTACTGATGAAGCGTATTTCACGCGAGATGGGGTGGGGTGTTTAATCAACACAATGCGCATTTGTGAGCCCACGAGAACTCCCACGGTATAAGACCACATGCATCAACATCGTTTCTCGGTGAATGTTTGGGCCGGTTTGATCAGCGACTGCTTAGTCGGGCCTTACCTGTTGCCATCCCCTATGACCTCAGCAAATTATCTCATTTTTCTGGAACAGGTTCTACCAGGCTTACTTCACCATGACCACAAAATGTGAGACACAACATGTGGTATCAACATGATATGGCACCTCCACATTATGGAAGGTGTGTTCGGGAACATTTGCGTGTGTCGTTTGGTCAACGATGGATTGGGCGTGGTGGACTGGTTGCCTGGCCCCTACGCTCTACGGATTTAAGCGGCCTGGATTTCTTTCTTTGGGGAAGATAAAAAAACTATTGTAAAAACCTGTAGAGCCTGAAATGGATCTGGTCGCAAGAATCGTCGGCGCTGCTGCTGATATGCAAGAAAATCCAGGTGTTTTCGACCGTGTCCGCCAATCCATGATCCGTCGGTGTAACGCATGCATCGAGTGTAATGATGCAAACTTCGAACAACTCCTGTAACATTCGGAAATGGAATCGTGTGCTACGCCATTTGTAATATTTATGTGCAATAAATGTATCCGGTATAATCTGTCCTGTGTCCTTTCATTTCTTGTACCTCTGTTACCACTTTCCCATGACGTTTCCGGTCATGGGTTCCTATGCAATTATCAATCCTTTTAATGTTCTCTACCTCCCCTTAAATTTGTACCTATATTTATGAGACACCCTGTATATATCACTAATTAACTAACATATCATAATGGCAATGAACGGCATATACATTGAGCAAAATTTATATACGCCAGAAAAAAGGACCATGTTCATTTAAACAAGAAATAGTCCATACGCAACGATTACTTGGATGCTATGACGCACTGGAGTATCCAAGAGGGGGCGTTGAGGAGATCGCTCCTCCTTGAGCCGGGATTATACCATAGAAAATGAAATGGAAAGTACCGGACAATTTGCTAAATATAGGAATCGAAAACAAATCGTCTCCCTTTGAAAAATTTCTGGATCCGTCCCTGCTATGAAGCAAGAACAGATAAAATCATTCTGCCCCAGGATTTGAAGTTTTTAAGAGATGCAGAGCTTTGTCACAAAAGGGACAAACCCTAAAATATGAATCTGTGGAAAATACAGTAAGTGTTCGACGCCTACGGGACTCAAACTCAAAATTTCGGAGCGATGGACGGAAGAGGGGTTCCGTGGCAAGGGAGGTGTAATAAAAAGGTTACATTGGATAAAATGTTTGGGAACTACAGGACTAGGGGATTCAGAAACCTATTGCCAAATAATATCATATAACAGAGACAAGTTTCCATATCACTATCCACAGAGCCTTTTAGGTTTTATTTAAATAATATTTATAGAAGGGTTCCTTGGCAAGGCATGTGGTGTGGTTTGGTAGGAAAAAGATATTTAATAATCACTGGCCTAGAGGATTCAGAAACCCATTAAAAATTAATGTCGTATACAAAAAAGGACACGGTTCCATACCAATTCCAAATAATTTTATTTTACGGTTCCAACCTCAAACCTAGAACTATCTTTCTATTATTTAATATACAGCTGTGCCAAATCGCTCGCTGAATGAATTAATGAACGATTTTTCTCACCTGTCATTCTCGTTTAGTGATTCGGTCTTCAAACAATGACACATCGCTAGTACGATATTTCCCCAACATTCAGCTCAAAGCCGCTTAAATAAATCACTTATAGAAACAGTTTCAGAAATATGTGGTGATATTTTGAATAGTGTATTTTTTATGTAGTCATATTATAATAAAATTTATTTGAAGCACATAAGTTATCTAAAGTTTTAATTTAATTAATTATTAATTTAATTAATAGAAACCGCTGTTAATTAACGTAATATTAAAAGAGAATATTAACTTAATATTTGAATGCTAAATCCATGCGATAGAAAGGTTAGTATCATACGAATGACAAACTAATTAAATTAAGGTTACGATGGCTAAAAAATGTGATAACCCGTAATTATGACGCCATTTTATGACAAAAACTGCCCATTGTAATTAAAATGACTGAATGATATGTTTATGATGTAATAGTTTTCAATTTGGATCATATGGTTTTGAGCAATTATAAAGATTATATAATCTACAAAAGCGCAACAGTAGCTCAACGTAAACCCTTACAATACGCAGAGTTACTATAAAAGATTAATTCATTATCAAAACGCTATATATTCAAAAGTATTACACGTACAAATATGAGTGACGTGTGAAAATAATCGCAAACTCACCAAATTTTCTACACATGCTACAAATGTTCTATATGCGTCCCTTGGGTCACACGAAACACGTCACTACATTCCGTAGTGTCATCCTATCAATGATTATCACTGCAGTGTTGATCTGTTCCCTGAGCTCTTCTAATTTATAGTTTATGGTAGTGGGGGTATATAAATAAGGTCCTTAATATCCCCCCAAAAGGAAGAAGTCACAAGGCGTTAAATCATGTGACCTGGGGGACCAAGGGAACAAGGGGAGGTCTTCCTCACCAACACGCCCAATCCAGCGATGCGGAAGTGCATCATTCAGGTATCGACGTACTTGAATGTTCCAATGAGAGCATGACAGGAACATTCAAGTTTGTTAGTATCTGAATGATGAACTTCCGCATCGCTGGTTTAGGTGTGTTAGTGAGGATGACCTCGCTTTAATCCCTCGCCCCCCCCCCCAGGTCACTTGATTTAACTCATGGGGACTTATGGGGGCACATTAAGGACCTTGTTTATGTACTCCAACTAGCAAAACCATTAGAATTGCTCATGGAACGGATAAACGCTGCAGTGATAACCTTTGATACGATGACGTTACAAAATGTGATAACGTATATCGTGTGACTTAAGGGGCGCACATAGAACATCTGTAGAGTGTGCAGAAAACTTGGTGAGTTCACGATTATTTTCATATATCACTCATATTTGTACGCGTAATACTTTTGAATATATAGCGTTTTGAAAACGAATGAATCTTTTGTTGTAAACCTGTATATATATATTGTTACTTTTACATATACTAAATAATTTCTATCTTTTGATTATTCAGGAATCGTTAAAAGTTATTAAGTATCTTGATAACTATATAAGTATTTTATAACAGTATACTTTTACTGAACTCAACAGGTCTATTTTATTGCGCTTAAAAGTCAATTTGCAACACACTTTCAGCAAATATTTTAAGATGTAATATAACAAAACATTAACTTATGATCAATTCAAATTAACTTTATATATATTTAATTAACACAAGGTTTGTTTAAATTAATTTAATATAAACTAAATTAAAAATGTGCATTTAAAAGACGAAGTGCAAAAAAACAAACAAACTAAAACTGGAAGTAAAAATTGTAGATAAAATACAATCTGGAAAAAAGTTAACATTTAACAGTTCAATGCGTTTTAATTAACATGATATCTTTTAATTCAAATATCTACAAGGGTCTACTATATATTAAATTAACTAAAATTTACATTACGCCAGTATTTAACGATGACGAAGTCCTATTGGGATATTACGCTCATAGCCTACATATTGCTAATTCATTACATAATTCTTAATTAATTTTAATTAATTTAATTTGCAAATCAAATTATTTTCTCAAAATATGACAAAAAGTTATTTAAATACTAGTTTGGACTTCTCAAAATCAGCCACCTCCATATTAAGCCTTCAGACGGCCAACAGGGATAATTCGCACACGATTTATTGACGTTATGACATTACACCGCATAATGTGTGTTGATTTTGTTTCCCTTTTTGTTTTTCACATAGAACTCAATTTCAGAGGGCGCAGATTGATCTAAGCGTAATCTAAAATAGGAAAAAAAGGAGTATTAAATTTATTAAATATCTAATAATATTAGATGATAAATTGTTCACGTAGAAAAAAATGTCACGCTGCCTGTTGAGAACAAAACCTATGACATCTTGATATCCGACCAAGTGCTTTCCCAATGGCATATAATCCAAAAGATGTAGCCTAAAAATGTAAAATATTAAATACCATGAAGACTTAACACAGCATGTGATATGCAAATATGAAATGATATATAACATGAAAATATAAAATAATATATAATAAGATAAAAGTAAAATAATATATATATATATGGCCTGCAAAAGGGTTGCTGGTATCTAACTGGAAGGAGACCCACACGCTGAACGTATGTGACGATGTGTGGAACCGGCCAGGCCAGTAACCTAGTGTCCTACCCCGCCTTCAAGTGGTGCAGGCTGAGCTTTCTATTTATGTGGCAAATTAATATTTGCTGCACGGATAGAAAGGCGGAAGGGGAGGGCTAATTCACCAACCCGTCTAGCCAGCGTGGTGAAATTATGGCTAATTCCTCCATTATGTTGACACACCAGAAACCATGGCCCCTAGTCTCCAGGTGCTGGAGTGCTCCTGATCAAGGCAGCGGTCAGTGTGGCATGAAAGCA
>QLNU02015003.1:86956092-87059783 GCA_006491805.2 Dysdera silvatica
TTTATGGAAGTACGGATGTTAATTTTTACGAGATAAAAATTATAAAACGTTAAAACTGCCTAAAATTATAGGGCTAAACATAATACCTTTAGCATAAAAATTTGCGAAAATTTACAGCATGCATAGTGTTAAAGACGCAAACGTATTATAATAATATAGCAAAGGATTTCTATATTTTGGCTTTTTATACTAACTTGCATATAGACATAAATTTAATACATGTATAATAGGTTATATACAATGTTATATGTTATATATGACGCTTTCAATATAAAAATATTTCCACATTTATATTTCATATGAATTTTCTTTCTATGAAAGAAATTACACTTCGGTGAGATTTCATCTTCACATTGACGTAGAGTATTATGCGTTATCTACCCATCCTGTGGCCTTTGATTTGATAAACATGTTCGAAATTCTAGCTTTGACTCGATTCATATTAACGCTCTTGGTGATTTGAGCGATTTTAAGATACTAAGCTTGGACACCCACATTTTTTAGCATTTCTAGAAGATACTGTAGTTTAAGATACTATTCAACCCTTCACCTATTCTATTTTGTTAAATTTAAATTTTAGTATTCTTAATAGCATGACTATAAAGAGCTTTTTATATTAATATCAGTGCCTTTAAAGCTGCAGAAATTTTTATCAAAGTTGATTTTTAATAAAACAGGGCGTTAAGATAAATTTTCGATACTCAATGAGAAGACAATGTTTTGTTAAAGAAAACAAATTTAACATTACAAAATTTAAATAATTTACTGTCTACACCACTACCTAGAAAATGAACTATTTTTCAGCGAAATTATAAGACTATTATGAAAATTTCATGGTTTTTTGCTGAACAATTAATTTTGAAATAAAATTGCTTAACGCATAATACTCTACGTCAATGTGAAGATGAAATCTCAACGAAGTGTATTTCTTTCATAGAAAGAAATTCATATGAAATATAAATGTGGAAATATTTTTATATTGAAAGCGTCATATATAACATATAACATTGTATATAACCTATTATACATATATTAAATTTATGTCTATATGCAAGTTAGTATAAAAAGCCAAAATATAGAAATCCTTTGCTATATTATTATAATACGTTTGCGTCTTTAACACTATGCATGCTGTAAATTTTCGCAAATTTTTATGCTAAAGGTATTATGTTTAGCCCTATAATTTTAGGCAGTTTTAACGTTTTATAATTTTTATCTCGTAAAAATTAACATCCGTACTTCCATAAATTATTATAGTGGTATTTACACATATGCATTCTCTGTATATGCCTGTTTACATTCATTTTACACGCATGTATACTCATGTACATATTCATTATATATTCATGTCCACGTTCATTATATTTCCATATCCACATTTACTATATATTCGTGTCTACTGCCATTATATATTTAAGTGCACGTATTTGCATGTATTCATTTTTCGGCGCCGGCCAATTTTAACTGCCGTTTGAATAGATTTAAAATCTTTCTCTTGGTAAATAACTGCAACACGCAATGAAGAAATCCATTTTTCCATGCTCTTTCAATAAGTTTCACCCCCTTTTCTTTACATATGATCCAGCATCACAAATGGTCACTTAAAAATTTTACTACATTAAAATTTAGCTTGCGTTTTGTGGTAGTGTTATATAAAATATAACAAAATTTTTGGGAATAGAAGAAGACAGGAGGCTAATTAATTCGTCTTTTCCTGTTTAGTTGATTTTTATCATTTTTTTATGCAATAAACTTTCTCATAATACTATTTCTTGTTGTGCTAACAGAACCATTAGGGAACGCTGAAACGTTGTGAATTGTGAATGAGAAAAGGCATATAAAGTTTACAATTATATAAGTATTCATTCGATTTAAGATACTTTTGACATAATAAATTATTGGAAGTTATTAATTTCGTTGAATTTAAAAATTCGCGTCAGTATATTAATTCTTATTCATAAAACTATGACGGTTTTTTTTTTTGTATAAATTTTGGTTACTTATGGCTATTAGAGTCATTTATATATTACGCACAGATTATATAACAAATTTTGTTTAAGCATGATTGTAAGAGATGTTTATGTATTACGTATTATGTTCATGGCACATAAATTACCTAATAATCTTATACACTATATGCCTAAAAGTATCCGGACACTTTGGATTTTTTATTTTTTTTCGAATTTCTAAAAAACTACTCTGCCAATTGTTCTCTAACTTTGGAGGTATATAGAACATGCTTGAACGCCCACTTTTCAAGGAAATTTCGGTGACTTGTGCATTTAGGGGACCACCCACATATTGACAAAGTGAAAAAATATATTTGATCACCCTGTATCATAAAAAGCTGGAAATTATTTGTAACTTTCAGAAAATATTTAACCAGCTATGCTTAATGTCTGTGTGCATTTTTGTAAAGCAAACATGTATATTCATGAAGATAGAAACGTTTCTTTAAGAAAACCCAAATTTTGTCATAATTTTTTTGTTTATAACATACACAATTTTCAGTCAAATTTCACAAAACTTACAGAACATTTGTCAACGTACAAGAAAAATATTATACTTAAATTAGAAATTAATATATTGAATACACGATGAGATATGAGCATTTGAAGAAAATAATTTTTTACTGCGCATGCGCGAAAGATATGAATAACTTTCTTTCATACTTTTGCAGTTAATAGTATAGGACAACTTAAAAAAAATACCAGTGGGATATCTTGAAAATTCAGAAAGTTATCGACGATATAGTGAGCCGTATTTCTCTAATTCTCTGAAAGTAGCTAGATGATAAGGGTTTTTTCCACAAATTGTCATATTCCAAATTACCAAACACCCCTGTTCTGAAAATGAAATATTCCAGATTTATGCAAATAAGGATCAAAAGTATTCGAGTACCTGCATGTTTTGCTTCTCCTTTACAGAAGTCAAAAACCTTGCTTGGTGCAGAATGACCATTGTTGTCCTTGCGCCATAAAAATACAACAAACCAACAAGAAGTCAAAAATTAGTATGAAGTGGGACCACCTTTTGTTGCAGTGATGACTGCCACTCTATCGGGGAGGCTATCTACTAGTTTCTGGAATTTTTCAGTGGGAATTGCATGCCATTCTTGCAAAAGAATAGTAGTCAGCTCTTTCACTGATGTGGGCCATTTTGGCCTAGCTCGCAGTCGACGTTCTAATTCATCCCATAGGTGTTCTATGGGATTTAGGTCTGGGCTCTTATCAGGCACGTCCAATTCCTCAACATCCATGTCAGCAAACCAGCTCTGTACAGCCTGTGCTGTGTGGATAGGAGCACGATCTTGTTGAAACAAGAATGAACCCACTCCAAACTGTTGCCACAATGTGGGCAGCGTGGAATTGCCTAAAATGTCGAGATAGCCTCCCGTCTTCAGAGTTCCCTTCAAAGGAATTAAAGTGCCAAGCTCGAACCATGAGAAACCACCCCAAACCATTATGCTTCCACCATCAAACTTAACTTGCGGCACAATACAGTCAAGTAAAAAGCGTTTACCCAGCATTCTCCACATCCAGTCTCTACCATCTGATTGCCAAATAGTGTACTGTGATTCATCGCTCCATAACACTTCACGCCACTGCTGCAGGCTCCATGTTTTGCACACTTTGAATCATTGTAAGCGACGCTTGGCATTGGTTGCAGTAATGCTTGGTTTATATGCAGCTGCTCGGCCATGAAAACCAAGACTTTGCAGTTCCTGACGAACTGTTTTTGTGCTGACGTTGCATCCAGAGGCTTTTTGAAAATCCGCACAAACTTTTTCCGTCGATTTCATGCGGTTCGCTTTCACAACTCTCTTCAGCACTCTGCGTTCCCTGTCTACTAGACGGAGTGGTCGACCAGGTCGTGGATGCACCGTTGTAGTCCCCGTATGTTCCCACTTTACGATAACATCATTAACGGTGGAACGGGGCACTCGTAACATCACAGAAATCTCACGAACAGATTTTCCACAGCGGTGACAACCAATGACTTCACCACGTTCAAAATCATTTAGCTCGCCCTTTCCTCCCATTTTACTTTTCTAGCTTTGAAATTATAATTGTTAACTCGTCAGACTTCTTTTATACTTGTCTGAGAGCTAGAAATTTGACGTCACTAACAGAATCCACCACGTAGAGGGGTGTCCGAATACTTTTGATCCTTATTTGCATAAATCTGGAATATTTCATTTTCAGAACAGGAGTGTTTGGTAATTTGGAATGTACCAATTTGTGGAAAAAACCCTTATCATCTAGCTACTTTCAGAGAATTAGAGAAATACGGCTCAATATATCATCCATAACTTTCTGAATTTTCAAGATATCCCACTGGTATTTTTTTGAAGTTGCCCTATACTATTGACTACAAAATTATGAAAGGAAGTTTTTCGTATCTTTCGCGCATGCGCAGTAAAAAATTATTTTCTTCAAATGCTCATATCTCATCGTGTATTCAATATATTAATTTCTAATTTAAGTATAATATTTTTCTTGCACGTTGACAAATGTTCTGTAAGTTTCGTGAAATTTGACTGAAAATTGTGGATATTATAAGCAAAAAACCTGTGACAAAATTTGGGTTTTCTTAAAGAAATGTTTCTATCTTCATGAATATACATCTTTGTTTTACAAGAACGCACACTGGCATTAAGAATAGCTGGTTAAATATTTTCTGAAAGTTACAAATAATTTTCAGCTTTTTATGATACAGGGTGATCAAATACATTTTTTTGTTTTGTCAGTATTTTGTTGGTCCCCTAAATGCACAAGTCACCGAAACTTTATTGGAAAGTGTGCATTCAAGCACCTTCTATATATATCTCTAAAGTTAGAGAACAATTGGCCGAGTCTTTTTTAGAAATTCGAAATTAAAAAATCCAAAGTGTCCGGATACTTTTGGGCATATAGTGTACATGATTAAATACGCATGGAAGCAAAAATAATCAGAATTAACTATGCAAAGAAAATGGGTATTAAACACCCAAGCCTTTTTTACCAAAACTGTGCAACAAAATGAAGTTTCAATTCGTTTAGTTGAAATAGGAATAATAAAACAAAATTAAATAGAAAACTTTATTTTATAATATTTCACAGATGGTCTTGTTTTCTAAATAACTCCTTAAGATTCAAAATATGCATAATAAACTCATGCAAATGAATAAAAAATATAATTAAAAAATACAAATGGACCTTTAGGGAATTCGGTTAGGTTCCCAAATTTTATAAAGGAAGGACTGGTGGACTCTAAATCCTTGATTTTTTCACTAAACCGAAAAACAAAGATGCCTATTGAAGATAGAAAACCTTCATTTCATTCATGAAAACAGTATGCTTGAGGTTTTAACTTTCTTACAGCTTCAGGTATACAATATTAATTAATTTGCTTGTCTTCTGAAACCCCTTATAATTTTTATGTAATCTGGTGAGCGTTTGGAATCATTGCATGCAGAAAAACTATTTATAAATTTGCCATACTTTTAATGTGACAAGATTTACTCCATAGGTAGTTTTAAATGTTTTCCAAATACAAATACTTAAAAATATTATAAATAAGAAAAATATTAATACTAATCACTACTGTTTATTTTTTCTCCTACTTCTTAATTAAATCTGCTTAATAATTATTATACTGCTCAATTAAATCCCTACTACTTATTTTTTCTGAACAGATGACAACAACCGATGCTATTTTCATTTATTTTTTCATTTTACTGCTGAAGTTAACGATTTTCGAGGGTTTTTCCAGCTGTTTTAAAAATATATCAACAATTCCAACCAAGGGCCGGGAAATCACTCTTTTTTTTAAGTAATTTTTCATTTCACATGAGTATAATTAAAGATTCGAAAACCTTCCAAAATATTACAACTCACATGACACGGACATCTCAATTTTCACGGTAGAATATGGTTGAAATTGTTTTAATCTGTTCGCATATTATTATTCTAGATTTATTCAAATAACGTAGAATCGTATCATAACGTTATTTTAAAATGTGAAGGATTTAAAAATTTTATCGTTTTTATTTTGTCATTTCTTTGACTGATCGAAAATAATAATTAGCATATTAAAACTCTTTCTATTCCACACTGCTGTGAAAATTGAGATATCCATGATATGTAAGTTGCAATGATTTGACAGATCACTGAACATATAAACATATGTTCATGTAACTTACTCATTTTCAAATAATAAATTATTTGTCATGGGCCTCAGACAGTGAAGATATAGTAAGGGAGTAAAACAGAACAAAAGTATGATTTAAAAAGAGTTGAAGTGAACCCCGAAAATATTCAATATAAGTGAACTCCGCTACCCACCATACAGGCTGATGGATATTATGAAGTTCAAAGGAACACAAAAAAAATCACAAAAAACACACACCCAAAAACTCTTCTTCAAAAGAACTCTTCTTAAAACAGACACAAAAAAACAAAAACTTCTCTATAAGTGAAATTTTGGTATCACCAAGCTCATTATAAACTGGTCTGACTGTATTAGTTAACCATCAATTTATTGCGAACCACAAACAAAACAGGCAACGTAAATTATTAATCCCTTTTTTATGGGGACATTTTGCACTCGTCAATGTAATAAAACGTCATTTTGATATTTCAAAAAGATCCCAAAATCCCTACTTTCAGATACAATACAAATGTTTCCACAGTATTATAGTAGTGATGTCTTTGCTTATGGTGCGTTCAACGTGATTTGTGGTCAAGCTTGTCCATAAAACTATTTTTCTACTGATTCGAAGTCAAGGGTTTGATTCCATGGACCAGGGAGTTTAAGAGTTCTCGCCGATAATTTATGTTCTGATGAAGTATGGCCTTATGTGTACCATCTCCTTAAAAAGTACAGAATTAAAAAATGTATTTTAGAATATACCATGAATGTAAATTGACGGCAACGTAATTGAATGCGAGGTCATGAGACTGAGTGATAAAAATGACTCGTAGCAATGTAAATAAAATGGTTCAATACGTGAAGTTATACGATTGTCAATTTCCAATTGTATAAGGGAAAAATAACGAAAAGTTAATTGACATAAGCGTTTCAATTAAATCAATTTACCTTAATAGACTTAATAGATATTTCATATTTACTATTTAGATATCAATAGACCTTTCAATCATATCAATGTACTCACACATGGCACTTTATGATGATGTTATTAAAACGTAATTTGGCTTACTTAATCATTATCAAAAATATAAATCATTAATCAAAAATATTTAAACTTTTAGCTTATAAATTTTGAGAAGAAATTCTATGATTTTCTCAAAAAGTTTATATTTTAAATTCTTGGGGGAAAAAAAGCTAAAAGTTCCAAAATCTTTTATTTACACGTTATCTCAACAGCATTTAAAATATAATTTTAAAAGGCATATGCAAGAGCGGCTTATTGTATGCTAGTCTATAGAATAGTGTGCAAATTAAAACAAATTATATTCATAGAATTATCTGAAAGATGTTTATGCTCAAAAATAATATTCAAGTAATTCAATAACATAAGCAATAAACTGATGATATGAAATTTATACGTGTTATGCACAGGGCTGTGTATACCAAAGTGGGTGCCAGGGCCTAGTATTTATTCGGGGACCCTCCCTGGGCATTCACAACAAAATTATTCAATAAGTAAGTAACAAATGCAAACCCTTGTTATATACAGTATCTGCATAATCAATAGTTTAAAACCATTTTCAATGACGCCTGGTTTATAATTAAGGAAAAATTTAATATTAATAAATTACTAAGCTATAATTTAAAAAAAACTGGATTTCAAACTGACATTTCCAACTGGCTAAAAAGATCATACACAAAATTTGGGGCCCCAAAGATATGAGGGCCTAGGGCCATGGCCCCGAAGACCCATGCGTTAATCGGGCCCTGGTTATGTAAAATAATGTACCATGCTGATTAATGTGAAAAGAGTTCCAAAATAAATGCCCATATTCGTGTCAAGTACACCAATTAAATTTCTCAATATGTGCCCGAAGTAACTAAATAAGTGTCCAAATATATGCACCCGCATAAGCTCCCAGTACACTCAAATAGGTGCTGAAATATGTGACCGGTGTGCTTATTTATATCACAATATACCTATGTAATCAGCCTTCGGAAAATTATCCGTAACACATAATAAGAAGCTTTCATGTTTATATAAATCGAACACTACGCAGATTAAATCAAACAACAATATTAATCAACGTTTATTGGTGGCAATAAACGTTGATTGATATTGTTGTTTGAAGCTTTTATATGTTTGCTTATTCGATTTTCAGCATCACTGCTTGCGTAGAGTCCATGGATCACGCCATTCTTAAAACGTAAAAAGTCGATAAGAGATTTAAATATACACTAACTCTATAACTGCCATACTGTAAGCACTAAAGATAAACACACATAGATACATACATTACAATATTTTGTGGCAAATACGGTTTCCAAAAAAATGGATCTATGGGGCGTGCTTTGCTTCAATCTTCAGTATCTTTTTTTCCTTGCCTTTTTTGTTTTTTTATTTTTCTTCCATTTCTTCCTATTTTTGCCCGGTCTCCACGTTTGCATCGCTTGGATGGCAGCATGATCGATGGTGCTTCCTACTCCTCGACTCCCCACCCTACATCTTCCCCTGAGTTCCATTTTTTTTTTCTTTCATGCGTCTTCTCAAAAAAAAAAAAAATAGTAGAAGGTAGAAGTGTTTTCCACTACACACTACGAAGTATCACAAGTCGGCCTTAATGGCCCCGGTGTGGGTCACGTGACTGGCTCTTACAGTCACGTGACGGGTCAGTGCCTCGTGATGTGCTCGGAATGAAATTTTTTGAACGTGTTTCAAGACCGATTTTTCCCAGAAATAGCTGCAAGTTGAAATAAAGAAAAAAGGATTTCAATATCCATCGTATTTTAGCAAAAGGGTACTAAAGCTTCTCTCTGATTGACTTACAATTTTATTTCCCTCCCCCTGTTAACGGAGAAGTTCGACGTAAGACATTGTATACTCATATGGCCATTGCTACCTTATTATCTTAACCCTTTTAAGAGCCATGAAATGGAAATAAACGCGCACTTAACCCTTGAAGCCCGATACGGGTGTATCCTGTTTTATTCGATGCAGAAGCTCTGTGGTGGCGAAGTGGCACTGACGTACACAGCGAGTGTTGATGAGAGTTGTAACTTCCCATTGCAATGAAATTTTGTATATTTAACATAGGAATATGCTAGATGTAGATTTGTAACAACCATTTGAGCCTCTAATCCTCACTTATGAACTTTCTACGTACCCCTATGCGAAGTGGTAATGCAATAGCCTAGCCTACACTTAATCTGCGTTTGATTCAAAACTAACAAAATTAAAAAAAAAAAAAAAGATTAACTGCACACTGTAGTTCAAGTGCGATGGTTTCCTGTGTTTAAGAGGTTTGTATTTCACGGGAAAATGTAGTGTTATAATGGCGTAATTGTAACGCATCGGAAGTCGAAATACAGTGAATGGCACGGTTCATAGCGCCATTTATTCAGGTCAGATTTTTTTTCCAAGTGTGATGGTTTCCTAGGTTTAATAGATTCGAATTCATAGGGAAAATATAGTGTCATAACGGTGTAATGGTAACACATTTGAAGTCGAAATACAGTGAATTTCACGGTTCAAAGCTCCATTTATTCAAGTCAGACTTTTTCCCCATGTACGATGGTTTCCAGGATTTAAGAGGTTCGGATTGCTCTGTAAAGTACAGTGCTATAATGACGTTGTGGTGACACATTGGAAGTCGAAATACAGTGAGTGGCACGATTCATAGCGCCATTTATTCAGGTCAGACTTTTTTTTCAATTGAAATTGTTTCCTAGTTTTAAGAGGTTCGAATTCGTGGGGAAATACAATGCCATAATGTCGTAATAGTAACACATTGGAAGTCGAAATATAGTGAATGGCACGATTCATAGCGCCATTACTCAGTTTAGATTTTTTTTCCAGTGGTGTCACAGAGCGCATGTCATTTTCCTGTCTACCGTGATCAGCGGCATAGTTTTCTTGGCAGAAGTCCGGTTTCCTCGGAAAACCGTAGATCTGGACGCAACGTGGTCTTTGCGCCCGTGTGTCAAGAAAACGCAAACGAACCTAGTTAAGACACAGTGCGCGATAAATGTATAAATGTATTTTGGGTACCCAAGCAAATATTGGGTTAGAATCAATCAGTTTTTAACACGGGAAAGCAGACGTTGTGAATCAATACCAAAAACACATGCCTAAGATGATACCATCTAGCTACGAAAATCCATGTAAAATTATTTTATTTATCTAATTTTGTTGTCTTAATAGTTTAGTCTTGCTTTCAAGTCTTCCAGTTTCATCCAATTAAGTAATTGCTTGGGTAATATAATCGATAAATAAAAGATAATTGCTTTGCAAATACTTGTCCTCGAAATGTATTTGGTTTGTTCGCACTCACAAAAATGAGTAAAGCATCCGCGCTGAAGCATAAAACTCTAAATCGCTGGACTCGAAGCGTTAGGTGTGCTGTGTGAAGTGTTGGGTTGTGGTTATTCATATGTCCACCCTTAGTTCTCTAACGAAAGTTGATTAACGGCGCTTCATGCGAAGGCAGAATGAATTGTTTATACGATCAATATTTCCGTTTCGACATAAAGCTGAATGGCTATTTTTCCATAACCTATGAAGCGCAAAAGTCATAAGCGCTGTAAGCGGTTAAATTGCATATTGTACTTAACATTATACCAAACAAAATACATATTTTCCTCGTTAAATTCGGAATCTAGCTATATCCGGGATCTTTATAAGTGATCCATACTACATTTATTTTCAAATTGCAAAATAAAATATCATTGCTGTTAGTCACCAATAAAGAAATTGCTATTTTCTAGCGTCAGTTGCACTTGTAAACTTCTAGTTGCTAAGAGCAATTAGTTGTTAAGGCTTGGCCAAATTCCTACTAATGGTTAGTTAATATGGATGTGAGCATGTCAGTCAGTTACGCCGTCACGACTCCAAATGGCACAAAACCTTCTGTGGCTTTAATTCATATTAAATGCAGCAACACATTTAACTGTATAACGTTTGCTATTAGAATATGCTTAGTGACGAAATTTATATAGATATACAGTAAAACCTCGATCATTCGGAACTCCCTATTAATCGGCCGTCTTTGGTCAAGCCTAAAAGAATTTTAAAACTTCAGCTGTATTTTTTTCCTTTTAAAAGTATGGCATGATTGGTCCAGTCTGTCATTTCAGTGTCACGTGCCTCCCAGCTGTTCACTGACGTCATCTAACTAGCCAATCAGATTACAGTAGACGAGGGGAGGGAAGGAAATACCCAGATTATTGAGAGCTTCTCCCCTTCTGGGGAGTAGAGTCTCTAATCTGCATCTTTGGAGTTCATTCAATCCTTCCTGGAAATACAGTGCTGCCAGTTTGGCCAACTTTTTCATGCTTTTGTCATTTTTTTCCCATTATTATTACACAATTAACGACAACATACCCGGATTGTTATTTCGCTCGCTTTATCTCTGGCTTTTCTTAGAAAATTTGATTGGTTGTAGTTTTATGGCGCAAGGACAGCAATGGCCATTCTGCGCCAATCAAGGTTTTTAAAATTTGATTCTACTTAAGTACGAATTAGATTTTTAGCGATGTCGACGTCCAAATGGAAGCGCAATGTACTAATAATTAGTCAAAGAAATTATACTATAAAATTAAGTGTATGTGTTATTAGTTATTATAGATATATGTAGTATTTTACTGGCTCATTACTATATGTTTTCGGTTGTCCGGCATTTTCAGTTTACCGGTCTACTCCCGGTCTCAATTAGGCCGGATAACCCAAGTTCTACTGCATTTAGTTACAGAGGAAAAATAAACTCAAAAGCCGTTTTGGACCTGCGGTGGCGCAGTGTGGTAACGCGTTCGCCTAGTGCGCCGTTAACTCGGGTTCGACTCCCAACGGTGCAAAGAATGCTTACTCAGAGATCTCATAAAGATCACACTGCTCACTGTAGTTCTGGGTATAGTTTCTTAAGCCTTAAGAAGTTCGAATTCCTTGGAAAATTATAGGTCCAGAGGTTTAGATTCCTCGGAAAACAGTAGGTTCCGGCACAGCATGACCATTTTAGTCCTTGAGCCGTAAAACCACAAACAAACAAACAAACGAAAACTATTTCAGTGGTTTTCTTTTTAAATAATTAATTAAATTTAACCACCCTCACAATTTTGCTAGTGATAACTGAATAATAATTACTCGGCGAAGATTTTAATGTTACAACGTAAATGTGATTTTAATGTTACAACGTAAGTGTGATTTCAATGTTGCAACAATTTTGCTGTAAGAAGTAAATCTTGATGCCATTAAACGGCAGATATCATTATTCGTGCTTACAATAAGAAGCGTATATTGTTGTAAGAAGAATATTTAAGTGGAAACAGGGAACCTGTATATGTACATATATGTGTGTACATATATATATATATATTCCAGTCCAATAATATGTGCAGACAACAATATTCAGTGACACCGCTGCGGCACATTTGCACGGTGTATAGCTAAAGTGCCTCGCCGCAAATCTAGGTTGAATTCCCAACGTCGACCACCCCCACCTCCAAAGAAAATATAGAGCTTACAGGGGAATACACACCGTAACTCAGGTTTTGGTCTTAAGTGGTTCAGCTACCACCGCAAAATGTAGATCTATTGCCCAAAAGTGGCGTTGTAATATGGCACTCGTTTAAGGTGCCATTAAATTGGATTATGGTGATATCAACTCCTAATGGCATGGCAGGACGTCTGCCGACTTTCTACTCACCGTAGCACGGGGTTTGGTTTCTTTAGCAACGGAGATTCCTCGGAAAATTTTAGGTCCCGGTGTGATATATATATTGTTTTCTCCTTGGCATAAAATTTCAAAAAAACAGTGTTTAATTGCCTATCGGTTTTCTATTGCGTATTATTTTCATTGTTGTCGTGGATATGCACATAGTCCTAACCTACTGATTGACTGTTGCCAAATATAAAAAATATAAAACACCGCGGATGTCTCTACATAATCCCAAATATTGAACGGCAAGGAACACACGCTGAGTATATCCATATGCCTGGAAAAAGTATAATGGTAATATCTGCAATTGCTCTGTTTTCTGCACTCGTCTTTTAGAGAGGAAGGACAGCACGGACCATGATGTGTCGGAACCTATAATTTTCCGAGGAATCCGAACCTCTATTACCAAGAAAACCAAACCCAAGACGACGGTGTGCAGTAAGACAGCACGCATTCTCGATACCGCTGTGAGTCGAGCCCGGATTAACGGCACCATACGCGACTACGTTGCCACTGCGACATCATAGGGCAATGGACTTAATTTTTTCCGAGGAATCTGAACCTCTTAAAGCCTAAGGAACAAACCCCCGGACTACTTGCTTGGTAAGCATTTATGGAATCATTGGGAGTTGAACCAGAATGAACAATGAATCAGTATGAACCGTGAATAAGAATGAGCCGTGAATCAGAATGAACCGTGAATCAGAATGAACAGTTGAATCAGAATGAACAGTTGAATCAGAATGACATCTGAATCGGAATAAACAGTGAATCGGGATTAATAGTGAATCAGAATGACATCTGAATCGGAATAAACAGTGAATCGGGATTAATAGTGAATCAGAATGAACAGTGAATAAAAATGAATAGTGAATAAAAATGTACAGTTGAATCAAAATGTAAAGTGAATTAGAATGAACCGTCAATGAGAATGAACCGTGAATCAGAATGAACACTTGAATCAGGATCAACAGTTGGATCAGAATGAACGGTGTATCAGAATGAGCAGGTGAACACATTACAACTCGCTCTACAACAACAGTCCCATCAGTGCGTGAAATCGATAGGACAACGAATAATAATGCTTTTCAAATGTAAATTAATTCTTTTGAAAAGATTAATTAAATGCTTTTCGATTAATTGTTCATAAGATATTGAAAAAATTTAAATTTCAAAAAGTGTGAAGTTTATAATTGCTGTTCAATTTATTATTGAAATTAAAGAACTAATTTAAATTGCAGATTAATAAATTAATTCATTTATCTCAAACGTTTTCAAGATGTTATATGACTCCAAAACAATTCATCTCATTAGAGTAGGGCTTCCCAAGCTATGGAGCGCGCTCCACTAGTGGGGAGTTTTGTTTTGTTTGGTTTTTTGGTTTTACGGCTCAAAGACTACAGTGGTCATGCTGCGCCGGGACCTACAGTTTTCCGAGGAATCCGAACCTCTTAAGGCCTGGGGAACCAAACCCCGGACTACAGTGAGCAGTGCGATCTTTTATGAGATCTCTGAGTAAGCGTTCTTTTTGCACTGCTGGGAGTCGAACCCGGATTAGCCGCGCAATAGGAGAACGCGTTACCACACTGCGCCACCGCAGGGCCACTAGTGGGGAGTGCAAGCCGATTTTTGGTGTGACGCGAAAAGTTTTTGAAGTATGCATATTTTTGGAAACATTTTTTAAAAATTGAAAATGGGCTTTTAAAAAATGTGGTTTCTGTGGAAGCCAAGCACGTATCCAGGATTTTTTTTAGGGGGGCCAGATCCATTTTCTAGATATGTCCCTGGTTAGAATTAGGTGGGGCGTGCAAAATCTAAGTTCTGAAAAGTGAGTCGTGGATTTAAAAGTTTGGCAACCACTGGATTAGAGAGTATTGCACTCATGTTATACAGCGGCTCGGGTTCTATAATTTAATATGCATTTTCAAACACATCCAGCAACAACATCTGTGTGCAAATAGTATAGGATATAGCAATAAACTTAGCCCTCTCGCTCTTTTTAAAGCGGCATTTTGAAGATGATGCTAAATGAAGTTAAAGTTCAGCAGGTTAAAGTTCATCGTTTTGTGGATCAAACTAAAATTCTTTAATCCACGTATGTATCAAAATTTAAGGCAGTTATCACCCTGCCAAAGGTCAGCACTAAACTTACTCTATGGAGTTTTGACTTCAGTATTGGGAAGTCCCTACTATATATAGGCAGTTATATATGAAGCTATACATACGCGGTTTACTTGTGTCTACACCCCTGCTAAATCTTTATTTCATTAAATGCCAATAGTCATATTTCTGAAAGAAGAGCTCTATTTGAAATGCTGCTTCCAAGCAGACAAATAATTTTCATTTAAACGTTTGAGATGACTTAAAATTAGACCTTCCACAAATCTGTAATATTATCATTTCATAGAAATTATAAACTTTGAAAATTATCAACCGAGTTTTAAGAAACATTTAAAATCCACGACATACCGATAAATAAAAGGCAATTATGTTAAACGGAGAAACGTCCGTAAATGATGCCAGATTTTTTCGTCCTTTGAAAAATGCCATCCGAAAAGGTCTCCGAATTGATTTGCATAAATTTTGTCGTGATGTCTGAATCATTTGTCACGCTGGTTAGTCATCGGAACTTTTAATTGATGTATCTTTCATTATCAATATCCTGTTCAATGTATTTTTCTTGATTTTTAAATTAAGAGCATCAGTTTAATTAGTGAATAGAAGTTTACTGTTGTCAATGTGGATTATCGTCATACAATAAATAAAATAATATAATTTAAATATGCAAATAACCTTAATAAATGCAATGCATTAATAGACATATCCAAGTGTAGGTAGATATAGAATTTTATAATACGTCCTGCTTGAGTCTACATCTGGAATGCCCAGATGCTTACTTAAGACATATAATTTCTATTTGTGCTTATTCCATAAGCGTAAAATTTTATAGTCACAATTTTTTTTTATAAATTTTCGATTATAATGTCACAATATATATTATTAAATTAACTGTACAAATTTTTGAAACATATTTTTTCAAACTATTCTCTGTTGAATAGTAAATTTCTTGATAAATTTCAATGAAAAATTGGTCATTGCACCTAGCCTGAAAGTTACTGTCTAGAGTTTAAGCCGAAATATAGCCCTTTTAGAATTAAATTTGTGTAATTGTATTAAATTCCTTTGTAAAATAGTATCATTAGTAAAAGTTGTTAACGTCATAGTTATAAGTTTTGGTGAATTAATAATCACCACGACGTCATTAGGAACCTCTTGTCTCCGAATTCAGTCATATAAAATCAGTTCACCGTTCGGAGGTCATGTGAAACATAGGTCTTTCTCAAATAAGGCATTACAAATTTACATATGCAACTTCAACACTTAATATAATGACAATTAACACATGTCGTAAAGCCTTTGTGAACGGCCACCTCCCTTAACGATCTTTTCTACAGATTTTTTCCATAAAGTCATGGCTAAATTTACTTCCATTCAATGAATCAGTATACACCATTCTCATTTTAGAAGTGACCACGTTCTGGAAACTCAGAAAGAGAGTATTTCCCTTTCTGTTTATCTTCTGAACTTAAACAGAGTAAATAATTTAGCAGTGATCTTTTCCTGAAAATTTTTGTCATCATTCAAAAGTTATTTTAAATCTCAATCAAAATTTCAAACGAAGTTTTGATTTTCAATCAAAGTTTTGATTATCACTCAAAGTTTTAATTATCACTCAAAATTTCGATCAATATTTTAATTATCAATCAAAATTTCAATCAAAGTTTTAATTATCAATCAAAATTTCAATCAAAGTTTTAATTATCAACGTCGAATTAAGTTTTATAGATCCTTCAGTTTTGGGCTCTCAGTTCGATTCCAATGAAGAACCATCATCGGGATTCGTACTGAAAAAAAAAACTTCTTGCCCTATAGTTTTAGCAGATACTCAAGAGATCGAATGAATAGTTTAATGAAAACTTCAATATATGTTGAAGATAATAAAACATTTTATTTATTTCCTGAAATTTAAAATAATTTGAAATAAAATGCAGCAAAAAGTGGTAACTATTGTTACTTCCATTATCAAAAAAGTTTCGAATTATATAAATTGGAATTAAAGTTTTAAATTACCAATCGTATAGTTTAGTTTTATATTTAATTCACGTGATGCGAATGTCATAAATGTTTTGCCATTTATATACTTTCAATTACATTCTGCTAAATTCACGACTACCCCTTCCTTCACAAAATAGACCTCTATAAAGAAACCACATTTCTCAGCATAGAGTTTTCACAAAACCTAGTATAGTCGCCTTAGAGAGGTTTTCCTGTATTGTAGTCTTTAATATTGTTAATTTTAAAAACATTATTTATAAATTTAAGCTAAATTACTATTTCTTAAAAACAATCCTAACGAAAGTTAAGCAGCCAAATTAAACTTTATGTTCTTAAAGAACTGTGGGCTCCCACAATTTAAATGTTCACTTCGCAGGCTTTCTTAACTGTTGCCACTTAGAAACGCAAGGAAAGCAAACTTAAATAGGTTCAACCTCTAAGATTGACAAAGTGTTTCATTTTATATGCTGTGTTTTCCAAATGTACGTAATGTCACTTGCCGCATCGGGCAACATATATTTTGTATAATTATAATTTCACTTTTTATATTTGGCAACAGTACGTGTAATTGTTTTCCGAATTCTAAAATCAAATCAGTCTTCAATTTACCATCGACGTGTGTACACGTAGCACGAAGGTTCCACCAAAAAGACTTTCTAACTTCTTTTAATGTTGTATTTAATTATTTATCTTTCTGGCGTCATAATAAATTATTCTGAATATTTAAAGAAAGAATATTGATAAATATTAATTCAATTGGTTGAATTTTACTACGTGTCTTCAGTACATATATCTGCAGAATAAACAATATTATGGAGTCTTCTTATATGAACTGCACGTTTCAAAATGTTTTTTCCCAACGTCATCCACTACACGTTCCAAATTGTTTTAAATCATCTTCGTAAAAAAATTACATCTGTATAATCAATTAAACTATTACACATGCTGATAACCAAATAAATTAGTGTTCACAAGCGGTATGAACATTTTTTCATAGCTTGATTAACTACTTTGCCAGAAACTGCATATTTACCATTTCAAAACGAACCAATGACCTAACGTGACCAAATATAATAAAATTAAAGATGATCAAACTCTAACTATCAAATAAAATACGTCTAGTAAAGAAATGAAATTGAAAAGTCGTGGCTATCACCAGCGATGTACAATTTTGCAATAGATCTTTTATTCAGTGGTAATGCTTTCCGGTTTATCTTAAAATAATAGCAATATATATTTTCACAAACACAGGCCCGCTTATGAAATTTTGGGATTCAACATTTTTCGAAAACGTTTTTACATTCATTAGAAAACATGTTCAATAAAATAATACGTAATATAGTCAAAAATACTTGTATAATTAGATTTATAGGCAAAATTAACTGTAGTAAAATCATAATAATAGTGTGTTGAATATACTCGTTTGACGGACTCTGCAATTTTTCGTTAAGAATACAAAGAAAAGCCTCAGTTTAACATATTCCTGAAGAAAAGGCGGACAGGTCGATCAGAAACGTATATTGAATAAAGGAGTATTGGAATTTTGCTGCCTTCATTAGGTGGGCTTTTGCGTATCAATATTATTTACGCAGTGCTGCCCCTAATTATCTTTCACGACATAATAAATTAAAAATATACAATCCAATATTATATAACGGCTACGCCTCAATATAACCTAATCCTCGCATACACTAGAAATTTTTCGAAAATGACAGACAGGAGATCAAATATAAAATAACTCTTTTTTACTAAGTAGTCAAAAAATACTGTTTATTAATATCTTAAGAAGCTTTACTATTTCACAAGAAAATTTCACAGTTTTTAAATAATTTAGTTTGTTATCTCCTACTGAAATCTTTTAAACAAAATCTGACGCCAATCTTCTCCCTCGAAATGCCAAATTCAGGAAATGGGGGGGTTTCATAGATTCTGGGATAAAAAGTTATCTGTCAATGACTGACGACGTCGGAAATTACTGCGTGGTCTAGAAGAAAATAAAAATCTAGATAAGTTTTCGGTTTCAAGCAAGATCATCAGATTTTATTTGTTGATAATCAATTTTAATGTGATCTTTTATACACTATCAATTTATTTAGACTACCGTTAGTCACTCATTGTCGATGAGTCGTTTTCCCAATCGTTTTCAACTTGGAAATTTTTCCCCATATGCTTATGTTTCAAGATACTTAGATGGATTGATGAGTTATTAATCACTCTCTGTTCATCATTTTATTCAAAATTCAAAGGAATTAAAATAATTAAAAAAGAAACATGTTTCAACGGAGAGAAAATTTCCAGCCTGCCCCCCCTCTTCCATTTGCAGTCTAAGTTGGATATCAGATTACTAGGCTTCCCAATTCCACATATCTAATATTTAGAAGTGAATTTCCGGTCAAGTAGATATTTAAAAACTTAAATAAACATAAGCTAACATATCACTTGTAAATTTCATATGTATAAAAAAGCGTAATTCTTTTCAGGATATGCATAAAGGCCAAGAGAACATGAAAATATAATAGCAATTTTTAAAAACCACATAAATTTTGCTACGATATGGTATGTGTTATTTCATAACAACTTAATTTAATGTATAAAATTTAACTAGTTCTTAGTTAAAATTTCATAAGCTCACCTTGGCGATATTATTTTGGTTAGCTTTAATGATACTTCGCAGTATTTTAATGGTTTAACGATACTTTCTCGATGTCCTGAGATCTGTTGTGCTGCCAAAGCTTTACATCTGTGGAGCCATGTTTTAGCAAAATAATATTCTGCCGAACACAAAATTCTCTGGGGAAATGTCTGTGTAGTATCTTAACCCTCCAATGGCCTGACAGATTTCCAGATCTTGCCCCAATCAATCTGGAAACGTCGGTAATAACTATTTTGGAACCTGCTCTAACTAGCAGAACAATTACAACACATCTGACCAAAAATTCCATAAAACAGCATTCGACGTTTGTATGCGTTTATGCTAAATGGAATATCCTCATGCATTTTCACCAGAAGCAATTTGACGGTTTCAGCATTAATTTTGCTAAACATACAGATTAATTTTTCTTCAAATTTAACTACTTCTTCTTCATTGCTTTCTCATTACTCATTGTATTGTTTGATCAAGTTCGAATTAGTTTTAGAGGTGAACGGATATTTGTGTCATTGAGTGTTTATAAAATATAAAGAAAAATTTTACACTTTACCTTAAACTGTGATACACCCGATATTTTTGTTAATAGCTTAGGAACTTGATATAATTTTTATAATTTTTGTTCGGGGAGAGTACAAATATTACATAAAGATCTTCGTGGTGTTGTTTTTGTGCTCATTTTCCTATGTTAACCAGTGTTAATTTTTGCTTAAAAGGGGATGGTTAAATGGCCAAAATGTTACAATTTATTTATTTAATTATTTAATTAATTTATTATTTTTTTAATTTATTTATTATTTAATTATTTAATTTATTTATTTAATTTTAATTTATTATATTTAATTATTTAATTTATTTTTAGTATTTAATTTATTTATTATTTAATTATTTAATTTATTTATTATTTGGTATTTAATTTATGTATTTAATTTAAATTTTAATTTATTTATCATTTAATTTATTTAATTTATTTATTTATTTATTATTTAATTTATTTATTATGTAATTGAATGCTTCCCAGTGACTTATAAACATTACGCAAACACTTTAACCTTATCAAGGTTTGAATTTTGAAATACGGACGCATCCCTAAATGCTTATGAAATAATCGCAACGGCATTACGCAGAAGTTGAGTAAATCAATAAATATATTCGACAAACATCAAAATGCTCATTTATTATAAGTTGCTTTATTATCTCATCATAACAACCTTGTGCAGTAAAGCTGATTCTCATTAAAAAATTCGAAATCGATAAGAATGACCATTATAAATAAATTTCACAGATTGAAAAGTTCAAGTAAAAGCAAAGTTGAAGAAACTTTACCCGAGCCACATGATGATGAAAAATATGGTTGGCAATTTTGCTAAATACAGGCACTTGTTTATTGGCAAAGAAATTCTATTTTAGCTTATGACAGATAAATAATTATTTCTTCATGATTGTATGTTTATTTATTTTATGAACGAAAGGTATATACCAATGATCAAACTTTAATGTAGAAATTTACTACACATCCAATTTTTATACATTTATTTTCCATGTGCAGACCAAAGTTATTATTTCTAAAAATTTGCTGACGTGACGGCTTTGTTATTAGCTTGAAATATGCCGTTTACAGTAGAAGATTCTGGCAGTTATTGGCAAACCGGAAAGTACACTTGGTCATGAAGTACTCCAGTGTCTCACATCGTTTCACTATTAGCTGACAATCCCTACTTGATCAAGTTCGTCTTTCATCATGGTACTTTCCCAATCCCCATTCCATTCAATATTTTCCGAACTGCACAACAGAAAATTCTTCTCCATTAGCCATTTCGTCTTTTAGTAATATTTCAGCATTTGGTGGGAGTTGGTCCCACCATTTTGGCCGAAAGCTGTCATTTAGGCAATTTTCAATGGCTTTGGTTTTGGCCATATAGCCTTTTTAGACGAATCTACGAATTTAGGGCCGGTATTCCCTCACTGTCTAGTCGTATATTATTTTTCTGTTTGAATCGTTCGGAAATACGCCGCCATTTTATTTAAAATCTTAGGTCGGCGTAACCAACACGAGGATATAATATGATAGTAAGCTTACATTTATGACGTCCTGCCACTATGAGTGTCGACTTGTCCACTGCAACGTCAACAGGTTTTGTATGCATGGCTATATTCGAGACGGAAGCACCAGGGTGAAAGCTAATAAATGAACCCTATAAAACCTGTCACTAATTTAAAACAACCGGAATCTTTTAATGAGTTAAATTATAAAGTGTTTTAAATAATACAAACTTATTTATGCAACTAAACAATACAAAGCCGTTAAAGGGGAAAAGTAGCCAAATATTTTGGACCATTTTTAAAAAACTTACATCTTTACGGACAATAACGTTTTGTTATAATATACGGAACGTAAGATACTAATTGCATGTATGCTTTTACCTTTTTTTTTAACTTCCTTTGTTTTCCAGAAAACAGGCTCGATGTATCGAGCTACAGAGACCATTGGATTCGTAGAGAATGTAATGTATAGTATATTCAGGAAACAACTCCAAAAATATGTTGGCTTTCTCTATTTCCCGCCCCCCTGGCGGAACAGGAGTGGACGAATTTCACTCTAAAATTCAGCCTTTATCACCACGTTGCAGTCTCCCGCTGTCTAACTGTGGAAGCCTGAAGAAAAGAGAAAGAGGAGCAGCCAAAGGAGGGCTGAATCGTTGATACTTGCTAATAGCCCAGCACTGCAGTGGAAGTGTGTGGGAGGAGCGGCTGAAAGAATAGGAGGAGGCTAGTGGTATTGGCTATCCGGTGAATAATGAGAAAGGGTCTTTTGTTTTTGGTCCACACCCTCTCGCTGTCCCCGACAATTCCACCATAATTGGGGGGAAAAAGAACTAATATCGAACAGCTCAATCTTTTTTTGGGGGGAATTTTAAACTGTCTTTTGCACAATTTTTTGAGGAAACACTTCCCCTTTCAAAATTAATAGATTAATTTAGCTTAGCATCTTATTTCGATGGGTGTCGTCTGCCCTGTATTCTCTAAAAAAATGCAGAAAAAAGTTTCTACGAAAACCATGTCCAAACAAGCGATGTGATTGCAAAAACTTTCAGACATGTACGTGTTTGTGTCAAATTTTGTGCTTGAAGTACAATGCCGTTTCCTGGTGCAAATAATGTAAAATTTAGTACATATAAGGTTAAGCCATTAGTCGCTTTAAATATTTTTTTAATTACTCTATTAATCACTAGTTCACATGTTATGCGCAATGTTTACCCTCATTATTTATTCGGTGTAAATTAAGTAATTCTAAAATTCAACATTCAAAGAGATTGTGATAGTCATTTCATTTGCTTTGCTATTATTTAGATCCTTTGGATCGACGACAAGAAATCCATTATGCCACAATCGTCCGGTAGATGGCACTTTATTACAAGAAATATTTTAAGGGGGACTTCGAATTTCAAATTTTCGAAACATTGATTTTCTTTTTTATTATTTTACCGGATAAATCGGTTCATCCTGGACATTTTGATAACAAAATTATTAATTTCCGTGAAATAGAACGCTAGATACTCCAAAACATCTAACGGTAGGGAAAGATAAGTGTATGCAATATTTACCGAACTTTTTTCTTCCGCAATCTCAGAAGTGTTTCTTCTCAAAACTTGAAATTTCCATGTTTCGCGTATGATAAGTTTGAAACCATCTAACATATTCTGATAAAATTTGGTAGGAGCATTCGAACTACTACTTAGCATAAAATGACATAGAATTGTGTTAATCAAATAAAAATTTAATTAGTTTTTTCTCTATATATCGTGAAAATTTTCTCCTTTTTTCAATAATTTGGATTGAAAAATTAATGAAAAAATATTTTACTTTACGACATACTTGTTTGAGGTTCATATTAAAGTACAAGTCCTTCTCTGTAGAATTTTACCAATATTATTATGTTACAATCAAAAGTAACCATAATATCATGCACGCAAAGAACATATACGTTTTCATCTAAAGTAAAAAAGGTGTATGAAGTTGTTTACTTAAAAAAACATATTTTTGTTTCGTTTTTTTAACACGAACTTAAACGTTAATGTTAAGGTATTATTACCCTCCGCAGGGATAACACAATTGCCAAATATGGTCAACACAAGAAAGCCTCCGGGGCGAGATTTTTGTGAGTTTTCGTGGGGGAATTTATTATACAATAATTTTTGCCACCCACGTATTAATTACAGCTCAAACTAGAGCTTATTGATTTTGGAGAAAAGGTAGTCTCTTTTTCTCCAAACTGCGGAGGGTAATAATACCTTAACACCTTTACATACGGAGAAAGAGAGCGTTGTTTCCTGTCCTCATTCGTCTAGCGGTCCAAGACACTCCGGGCTAAACGGAGGGACCCTGGTTCGAATCCAGGATGGGGAAAGCGTCTCTTTTTCTCCAAAACGAATAAAGCTCTAGTTTGAGCTATAATTAATACGTGGGTGGCAGAAATTACTGCCTAATATTAGACATATATAATTATATTATATATTATATATATATATTAAATATTATATATTAAACACTAATATATTTATTATCTTCTTGTTGAATTTAAAGTTAGTATCTTTGATATTTAATTCACAATTTACATTTTAGAAAGTAGTATATATTGATGGTTTTCCATGTTTTGAAACCCCTAAGTCCCCTTAAACGTAAAAAGTTGTTGTTCGACCATTATTTTGCTTCAGGAACTAAGTATGAACGGTCGGCTATATACATCTTCTCTTGTAACATTTAATACTTTTAAGGATAAGCGTCTTAGTCGCCAGATATTGACCTCTCAAAAGAACAAAGTACCTTTGTTCATTCTTCTTAAATCTACTTCACAGCATCTTCTTACGAATTTAATATTCGTTCCATAAAATAAATCGACCTGAGTATCCTGGTACTCGGATTATCTTTACAGGATCTATAAAATTTAAAAGTTCGAAGGAATCGATGTAGTAGGAGCCAAGAACATAGCAATTTAGAGCCTATGCAGGATTAAATAGATTTATGATATGTACTCCATGTAACATGGCGTTAAATAGAAAGATATATCTCGTTTTCTGTTCAATGGGGGTGTTGAATCCTTATTTTACGCCACTGCTAAGAGCTATATCAAGAATCACACATACATCAATTCAATAGTTTGGGATATTTTTAACATGTAAATTAAGTATAAGTGTACGTAAGAGGAGATCATTGGTGTCATAACTAGGATTAATTATAATGATGGGAATTAATTAATTATAATGTTATATACTTTATAATTCTGTATATACATATATGCAAATATGGAGTTGTAACCCCATGATATACAAGAATTATATGGGATATAGTTCTGTTCGGCGCAGTGTTAGACAAGAAGTGAACTAAAATCTTGAGTCCTAAATTTGTTTTATGTCCGTGGAGTTTAGTTTTGAGGGTTATTTTAGTTTTACCATAATATTTGTTGACACAGTTACTGCAAAGTATTGAATAAATAACTTCGGTGGTTTGACCTGCTGGAGTTGGAATTTTTAGATGGAGAGGATGTTAGTGATCTTGGTAATTGCTTTGTAGAAAACTGAAAATTTTTGGTTTCTGAGAATCAAGGCGTTGCTTTCAAAAATGCCTTGGTAATAAGAAAGTGTCACAGTTCCTTTTTTTTCTTTTTTTCCTACTGGTGTGAAGGGAACATATATTGGTAGAAGGTTGAAAACTGTGAGTTTTTATGCATTTTGGGGGTACCCATTTTGAAGAAGTTGGGTGCGGATATGTTTGAATTTTTTACTAAGTTTTTCGTAAGTGCGGCATTATCTGTGAGCATGGTATGTTAAGCTGCGTACCATGGTATATTAAGCTGCGGATCTTTATGGGAGAGAGCGTGATGAAACTGGAAGTGTAATAATTGTCCGAAAGTAGTTTGTTTTCTGAAGACTGAAGTGATGAACTGATCGTTCTGTCTGTGGATAAGGATATTAAGGAATGGAAGAGATGAATCTTTTTCTTCTTCGTAGGTGAATTGGATAAACCTATTGATAGAATTGGCAACGTTAAGGATGTGACTTATTTTGTTTTGGTTTTTTTTTTGGATAAGAATCAAAATGTCATCCACATAGCATTTCCATAGGATTACAGAGTTGACAGACTTTTCAAGGATCTGGTTTTCGATATGTTGCATGAGGAGTTCAACGACAGTTGTTGATGTAGGGGAGCCCATAGCAGTTCCATGAATTTGTTGGTAAACTATGTATTGTTACTACTAATTATTGAATTCGAAAGAAGTAGCATTGAGACACAACTTCATTAATTGGATGATAATATCGGTGGTTAATGTTGAATTGATGAGAGCAGGATTGGAATCAATTTGTGATTAGGCGACTTCACAGGCGAAGTCGGTTGGAATTGAAGTGAAGAGAGAGGTCACATCATGAGAGGCTAATGTGTAGTAGGATGGCGCATTAGTGGATTGAAGTTATTCAACCAAGTCGTGTGCAGATATCACGACATGAGGGTTGCGTGAAATTAAAGGTGAGAGAAGATTGGATATGAATTTGGCGAGTTTGAAAACGGGAGAACGGGTGCAATCAATAATTGGTCGAAGTGGTATGTTGCTTTTATGTGTCTTTGGATGTCCAAATGATGAAAGAAGTTTTTCAGTGTAGCATCTCAGGTTTTTAGCTGTAGAGGAAACCAGAACATTTTGCTTTTCCAGGTCTGTCAGAGTTTTGTTCAAAGTTCTTTGAAGTATTGCAGTGGGTTCCTTCTTTAATTTCTTGTAAGTGTTGACATCGTTGAGAATTGGATACTGATGAAGCTTCAACTTCGAGGAAAAATTTAAGTCCCAAAACTCTTCGCAACGTTCATCAAGATGTACATATTAGCATCAGTATATCCAAGAAGAGCCTAGAACTATAATAGATTTAAATTTTCCAAAGTTCATTTCAATAAATTACAGGTTTTGGGAAAAGAAGATATTTTCTGACGAAAATAAGTTATTATATGTAATAGTTTCGATTCGCATGCTGTTTGTTGTGCAAATACATTTGCTATGAAAAAATATCTTTTTATTTTTTATAATTTTTTGAGAGTATTGAAAAAAAACCCACTTATGGATTAAAAATTATAAATAATAATAAAATTTACAATGCATTTGTTGCGCATAAAACTAAGAAAAAACTCGACAGAATTTCAACTAGCCTTATGCTGGTCTTCATCTCTTCATCTCCTGATGAAGACAAGTGCATGACTGGATGAAATGACAGTTTTGTCTTGGTTTTATAAGTAATAAGTAGGTTTTAATTTATATTATTTAGTTTTAAATTTAATATTGCGTAGTACTTTAAATCTTATTTTCAGTTACATGCACGGATGTTTATTATAAAAGTAATACAATGGTTATAGATAGTTTTTTACATTTGCTTTATACTCCTATTTATTTAATATACTGCAATTTTGTAAATACATTTTAAATTCACTGTACCTAACCTCTTTCTTATAAATTTTCAATATACGCCAGTAAAATGAGGACGAAAAGTTTTGTATAAGTAAACAACGTACATCTAAATAATATAATTTACTCTTTAATATCCAAAGTTAGTTAAAGCAAAGTTATTTAATTATTATTTAAGTATTTTCTATAACATATACATTAATAGACACATGTACTATATATTTTATATATCCCATCGTTTCCATAAAATTTGTTAAAAAAATTTTAATGACTCCTTATTTAAGTCAGTATTCCTATCACCCATCATAGTTAATCTTTCTTTTTTGCAAATTTGCTAATTTTATATATAACCGTTCCATAATTTTATGTGTATTTCCTTTTATATTTGTATATAAAATAACAATTCTTAAATTACCCTTCATTATTCCTAATATCTCCCAATGTTTACCAGAGTGAGATATCTCAATTTATTTATTTTTAAAGGAGGAAATACTGATATACAAAATGAGAACAGGTTTATAATTTTGAAAAATACAAAGAAATATGACATACTGGAATTTATATATAACTATATATTTCCACTTTCTTTAATTAAAAAATGGTTAGTTTAATAAACATAGGAATATTTGTAAAAGACTAGAAAATATGTTAAAAGACGTTCAAAATTTATCTAGAATTAAAAAAGCAATAGATGGATTGTATTTTGACAAATCGCTTAAATATTTGGTATATGGCCAAAAGTCTGACTGCTCTTGCGTATTTTAAATCGAGTTTGAATGTTTTATTGTGTATTTATGGGTTTATTTTCTTTTTCAAGGTCTGACAGAAGGGAAAGCGATGAAAACGCCGGACAGGACAAAACCGTAGCAGTATCAGGTAAGTTAATATTTTTGCATAATGCCCATTCTTAAGTCTATGTATATAAGAAAAAAAATCTGACATGGCAAATGACTAATCCTAGCACCTGAACTCACGATTGGCAACATAAATTCTTAGTTAGATTCTAAAAGGGCATCAAAGGAACTAAGAAATATTCTAAAACTAGATGTAGGGATGATATAAAAAACAGGTTTGTTTAATGTGGAAACCGAATACTCAACATGGACATGTGTTAAAGACATTTGGAGAAGCCTCTTAGATAGTTGTGCATCAATTCAAAAATTATAGATTTTCAAGTAACTTCAAGAAAATCATGTTATGCAACGTCAGAGGAAATAATGTGCTTTGATATCCAATGGGGGGGGGCCTAAGTTCCCTGAGCCCCTTTTCACTACGTCACTGTTTTCAGCAGTTAGTGTTCGGTTATTTAGATTTTTATGGAACAAAGATATCAAAGATCAGGCTTCATACTATAATGCTCCAACTATTAGCTACATAAGTTTGTGTGGAATGGAAATTTCATACCTATAACCATTGCAAAAAATATTATCAAACTTAGCTTGGTTGTACTTTACTGAGTATTGTTAAGGAATTTAACTAGTACAACTCAAGTGCGATGCAAAAGTTCATAGAGTCGTTACAAAAAGTATTGTTACAATTTTGTATTTCCATAATTAATCATTATTAAATAATAATATTTTCAGTTATGACATCTATATTATTCAGAATGTGCAGAGATTACAAATAAATATTTTGAAATTGAACGATAAACAGTAAAATATCAATTTTTGGACTTATAAATTTTTGTCTTCTGTTGATGACAGAACTCAGTTAAGTCAAGGAGATATTATAGCCATAAACTGCTCAGAAGTATAATATCAAGAAACGGTGCGAAATACTTTATAATGTAGTTGAATTAATGTATGTTAAAACTATAAATTCCGGTTATAGAGTAGTACAAGCAAACCTCCGAAGACGTTTAAGATGAATTACTTTTAATATGAACCGTTTCCTGAAGTCCCTTCAGACTGTACAGCACACTACTCTTTCCGGACAAGATGAACTCTTAGTACCAACAGATTTTCTGTTCCCCTTGGTGTTCGTCTTAACGAGGTTCGACTGTAATAGATAATATAAATACCTATCGATTATAACACAGAAAACTACCCGTGTTCTTCACTTTTAAAGTGAATTGTGTTTGACACTTGAGATTGAGTTTAGATTATAGGTGGCGAAAAAGAGAAAATTGGAGGTGTTTTTCTGTTTGTTTCACCGTAATCTTCATTTTTGTCTCTCAAAACTAACGCGTTTACATGAGGTGCAGAAAATATGGGTTTGATTCCCATTGGCGATGGATATTTGGATTCCTCGAAAGCTGTAGCTCCTTGTACCGCGTGAGGTTAGTGATCCTGGCGCCGTAAAGCTAAAACATCTCCCTTTAAAAAAGCTTTGGCGCAGTATAGCCCAGATGCTCTTGCGCCATAAAAAAGCCAAACAAACAAACAATCGTAAAATAACACAATGGGCACAGTTTTTGAACTATATGTTTTAATATAGCTTTAAAACGTTTTCTCGAAGGCTTTTAGCCCTCTTCGAAAACCCTTAAGTAATGTTAATTAAAGCATATAGTTCAAAAACTATGCCCATTGTGTTATTTTACGATTGTGATATATTCAGCACAGTGAGTCATTTTACTTCCAAATAAACAAACCTTTAAGAAAGTAGACAGTTTTTTGGGGTTTTCTTGGGTTTACCACTTTATTGATTACTTTTTTTAATACCATTAAGCACGCGGTTTATAAGGTAGTAGTATTACCGGGCGTAGTGTTCAGCTAAAGAATCATACATTTTTATTTACTACCTATTACTTGACTTAGTGCATTTAAGTTATGTTAAACTACTGTATGCAATAATATATATGTATATGTCTCGAATTTTCTAATGATTTGGAGCCTTTTTGATCCGCCGTGCGCTATACTTTTCAATTTTTCGGACGCGGATTATCAGTACTTAAATTTTCTTTTACATCTGTATAGAGAATATATAATTTGTGTTTAGCTAATTAAAAAATTACCATCCAAAACAGGTAGGGGCAAATTATCTTAAAAAATAAAAGTGGAAATTCATTTATATATAGAAATAATCTATTTTTAGCACAGACTGTACATAAAATATCGTACAAACACCCTCTATATGAACATACCATGCACTTAGAATATTAAGATACAAGAGAACACAAGAAAGTGCATAAATACTAGTACATATCTTTAATAATTTCTGACACTTTCTATTTTTATCTTGTCGAATGTTTTATTTGTTACATAACCACCATGTTTGGCGCAGTATAGCCCAGATGCTCTTGCGCCATAAAAAATCCAAACAAACAAACGAATTTGCTACATAAGCTTTTAAATTTCCATAGAATCAAAAACCTTTTATATTCTCCCACTGAAATATCTAAACAGAGCAGGTTCCAAATTATTCCTTTTCCCGATTTCTCATGCTGATTCTAAGTTTAATTATCCTGGAAAATCTGGGATACAAGTTATTAAAATATCTGGAATATTCCTGTACTTCTGGGTATATATATAGCATTTAACAGAATGCTAAAAGTATAGTTAAAGTATCTTCCATTTCTTTCACTTCTAGCATCATTAAGTATCCATATAAAGATGTCATGCATCGAAGTAAATATTTTTTGAATAAACAAACAAAGATGACATTATATACGTTCTTGAAGTATGCAAGTGAGTCTAATATATGGGTATGATCTGAAGAAGTGAGGCACAACATGAAACAGTATGTCAAACCTAGATTTAACATATCGAGAGATGGCCTCCATTTTCTTTAATTTCTTTTAAAGTATTATTTTGATTCTTGCCTTCATTATCATATATTTTAATCGGACGTTAATTTAAAACAACTAATTATTTTGATAAGCTTGCCTTAGTTAATCAATATCTCTTAAATTGGTTAAACAGTCATTACCTTTCAATCCATTTCCTGAGCATCCGTTAGCCATGAGTATGCCGTTTATAGTTACTTTCCCACTATATGAATGACTTCGATATTACTATTATTATTATTATTATTCACTATATGAATGACTTCAATATTAGTGTGATTACTATAATGTAATAGAGTAGAACCTCCATAATTTTGGAATCCAAGTGAAAGGTGTTTTACTTCAAGTCGTCAAAGTTCGAGAGGACTTTAAAGGGTGCTTCAAGGGTAATGACAATCACGTCGGTGTACCGAGAACTTCACCATATCAAGCGAAGAGGCTTTATCAAGGTTTGCTTTATCAATAAAAAAAAAACTTTTATCAAGCTTTGAGTTACAGAGGCTCTATTGCAATTACGTTAGGACCAGTATATATAACGAAGGATTTAGGACCAGCAAAAATGCGTATTACATCCAGTCCTCGCTAAAACCATTTTGAAATTTAAAATTCAAACACTGGAAATAAAACATGTATAGGTAACATATGTGCATGTAATATGCACATAGTAATATCGGGCTGGCAATTCGTTCAAAAAATTTAATGAACGTAATGTTATATAATCCAGTAACGGATTTGGGAAAAATTGCCGTTCCTCATCTTCCCTTACATAAAAAGGAAGGAGTACCTCTAAAAACTACTAACATCGTTCTCTCTTCACATTTTACATGTGAAGGATTTTCATAAAATTATTGAAAGGAATAACTAATAATATCATATGAGTAATAATTTATTCTTGGGTTTTCAGCAGCCGATCCTACATCTGCGCCTTGTGCTTTAACTTAAAGGTCCCTCCACAGATAGAATAGCTTGAATATCAGTTTGTGAAAAGAATAAATATTGAGAGAATATACGCGCTGAAGTATAAATTTTAAGCTGCTGGACGCATCGTTACACGTGTTAGGGTCTGGGGATTCATATGCTTACTTACAGTTTTCTAACGGAAATTAGTTAATGACATTTCTTGTGTAGACAGGACCAATTGTTTATACGATCGTAAAAGCTCTGCTGGTTATAAGGCGTCCTACTGTCCTTAATGCCGCGAAAGAAATTCTCATCAAAATTTTTGTGCGATAAGCAGACCAAAGTTTCCGTTCCTGCATTAAAATGATTATCTATTTTTCTTCTTTCAATCCGGAGACCCAAAATTATTGGTCGCTAAAGCGACTAAATTGTATTTCATTTTTCCATTATATCCAATAAAATCCATGTTGTCCTCGCTGAATCTGGAATTCATTAAATGCGGATTCGTTATAAGTGGGACCTACCATATATGCAAACCTATGTAATTATGGAAGGCGTAGAATAATAGAACCTAAATTCAATAATTAACTGTCCATATTTATACAAATATGTCAGTCAGTAAAAAAACACAATGGGTCCTACCAGTGCCGAATTGAGGCTTTTATGGGCTCGAGGATAAAAGTATAGAATGGGCCGCCAAATTAATGCGGCTCTCACGATATTTAGTCGATAACTGGCGAGTTTTTCTGTATTCCATTGTCCATCCATTCCACTATTATCCATTTATTTAGTCCATTATTATCAATATCCAGCTTTATCCATAATGAACACTTTTCGGATAGTCGTAAATAAATAAAATGGCATTTAAACTTGAATAGTTCCAGGCCCCAAAACCGCGAAACGTAGGCCCAGGCCTACACGGCCTATTCGTAAATCCGAGACTGGATTCTGCAATATAGCAGTGGGAATGCCCTCACCCAACATTCCGTTAATCCGTGTCTGGCTACTAATAATGAAAAAAAACCTTAACAACAAACTGATCCCTGCACTCCGAATGTTGATTCCCTAGGCCTAAGAAGTTCGTAAGTGCAGGTGCATTTATGTAGGTCCACGACTCACGGAGAATTAGTGATAATACAATTGCCCATCGTACCATCATCCTGGATTCTATTCTCAGTGGTATCCTTGAACGCGTTGCGGATTGTGATCACCGTAGTCCGAAGATTGGTTTCCTTAAACGCAGGAGTTCGGGTACCTCGAAAAGTTGTAGGCCATTGCGCAGCATGACCTTTGCTATCCTTGCGTCTTAAAAATACAAACAATGAAGTATTAGTAAGTACAGACAAAATTAGTCAAGGCAAAATTAATCAACAATTGTTCATTTAATATTCGTTGACAAAAAATTGTTTTAATTCTGCCCTAACAGATGGCGACACTTTTCCACTAAACCGTTTGTTTTTCTTATTCCTTTCTGTCATTTCTCGCTTCCACTCTAGCCATTAGCACGTAATCGTTCCAAAGAGGAGGGGTATAACCCTCGAAACAACTGTCAACGAAGTTTTAATGTACAACTATAATTGATGGTGATTTTGCTTATTAATATACTTTGCACAGTGTTGTTCGCCAAACTTTTTCTTCAAATAACCGAAATATTAAAGCTTGAAACTCTGTAATGATAAATTTCTGAAAATAATGATGCTTATTCTCAGAAGCGAAGAGGGTATTCTTTTGAAATTGCTACAAAAATAAATAAATTTCTTTATAATAATCAAATGAAAAATTAAATTTTAATTATTGAATTTAGTTCCTAATTTGGCATTAGTAATAAAAGTTTAAAGATACTAATTATTTACCATAAATCCTGTTATTCCTTTAATTTAAGAATTAATAAGGTGGTGTTAAGATTTAGTTTTGTTATGTTATCAAATAGGAAAATTATATTTTAATTTAAACGCAAAATGTTCTCGATAATAATTACCTTCGAGAATAAATTAACTCTAAAATCACTTTGAACTAAGAACATGTGTAAAAAATTATTAGCCATAATTAACTGCCGAGATTTACTAATTTTTCTTAATTATTGAACTGTCTAATACAGGGTTCACAAACTAGGGTTCGTGCACCTGTGGAATACGTGAACGAGTTAATATTTTATTCCTTTTATGATTTGAAGTTCATAGCCCTTCTCTCCTTTTTAAAATTTTAAAATTAATTTTTTAAATTTAAATTTTATTTTACTTCCTAAATTCCTTCCCCTTTGCTCTCGCTTCTTCCATACTGTCTTTTGCTGTTCCCATCGACTTAAAGTTGCGAACAAAGTTTTTCAACGATGTACAGGTATGATCAAATCAAACACGGCGCAAAATTTTCAATTGAAGATTATATACGTGTGTGTGTCTTCGAAACAGTTCTAAGAAAAGATTTACTTCTTGAAAAAGAGTCCAGTTCATCAATCTTATGAAATGATGATGTAAGTGATGTAATGCAACTATCTAAAATTATGAACACTACTTGTCTGTTATCTATTCAATGGCATCTATATTTTATATCATATATTTGAGAAGAATTCAGGTATAGGCCAAAACGCTCAAAAGAGAAAAGAGTACGCGGGTGAAACCCTGGTCTAATACGTAAAATTTGAAACAAAATTTTATTAAAATTCGTTTTAAAATTGTTGAAACATAAGATCAAATTACAAATACCTTTTAATATTAAGAAAAATTAGAAATTTCAATAAAACATGCATAGTCTCAAAACAAGTACCAGATTAACCAAGGCTACGTACGGGCCCCGTGGAAAGCAAGGAACCAAATATTTATTTGACAATTTTATTTAATGTAAAATACAGTAAATTGATAAAAAAACGATTCATTCTTTTTTCCTCCTTCGGATTTACAATCCAAAACGAATTCAGAGAAATCATAGCTGGTATCCAATTACAACTACGATGTTGGCGTGACAGTGGGATCGAAAAGCATATTCTTATTTACATTTTTAAATAGAAATGAGACAGATTTTTCAGATTTATATCCAATCTTTATATGCGCGTTAGAGGGTCTCTAAATGCAAGTAGCGGTCGGGTCGCCAATAGTCATAGTCGGCCCTTGCTCAGAACATCGGTCTTTTACCACTAAGGGCCTCAAAACATCAAACATCAAAGAAAAAAAATCGATGTTTTGAAAATTTTTATGTCACCATATTTAAAATATATTATAACATTTATAAAATCAATAATTCGTTTTACAAAAATAAATTCGTGTCTAGAAAATGATAATGCTTTACAATACACCTTTTGAACCTTTTAATTAAAATAAATAGAAATGTAGTGATGTCATATCAAAATATCGCACGGATAAACCGCGAGCGACGATTTTCCACGTGACAACGGATTAATAGAGGAACATTGATCTGAATTACAAGTTATGGACATTTTAGTTATATTTATTTATTTGGCAAAAAAGAATTTCAGTTGAATTAAATTTGTTTTAAATCACGAATTACTTAAGTAATATCGTTAACGATGAAAAATCTATTCCTAGGTTTAATCAAACCTGGCAGGCACTTATTAAATTCGTTGAAAATATGCATAATTTTCTTCCCTTTTCTATGTTTTAAACTTAAGTTTCTTCACCGGTTTCCTCTATTTCCTTTCAACCCCTTACAAAAGTTAACTCATCCGCTGCTGGTCAAACTCTCGAGTCAATAGTTGGTGTAGCTTCTGTTCGACTAAAAATATCATAAAATAAAAATCTAGCTTATTTTAAAATAATTTCCGTTCCTCGGAAGAGGGGCAACGCGAATCCTTAAAACGATCGTCGATCCTTTATTCCCACTTGCACCCAGTTAACCTTTACCAACATTAATATTTCGCACACTTTTACTTCACTTGTTGCCTGTTACAGATAAATATGAATACATACTCAAAGTGTTTAGTAATACGAGATTAACATATTCGTATACTCGTATTAATAGATTGAATAAAATTATATAAAAGAATATGCAGTGTTACCTCCCATTAAGGGACACTCATGGTACCGGACATTTTGTCTCTTAAATGGAAATATCCCTTCTTCGGAGGTGCATATGTCCCTATTCAAAGGAACAGGGGACTGAAAGAAGGGGGCCCGTAAATACAGACATCTCCTACTGGAAGTGACACTGTATAGTGTTTTCCCCTTCAAATGCCCCATTTGACCATTTGGTGTCTAATGGTTTCTAATCTGCCTGATATAGGTAGATAATTGTAAGGCGTATTAACATGGAGGCACCATGGTAGGCAACTGATACCACCTTACGACACTTTTACAGCCAACCGACTTAAGATTCATACCCAAACCAGGCAGATTTGAAGGTGGCAGATGTGAGCACTTGCCCACTAGGACGCATAATGTAGTATAACTTAAATAATACTTTATTCTTCTTGGAACAGTCGTTGTGACAATACATGACCACACAAAGAAAGGTCCTAAGTAAATATCTATGACGAATATAACAGACTTGAGGACCTCAGACTGATTCAATATAACAATTCACCCAAACAATAAATTCGGCCATCAGGCTATTTCCACATATTTCAACACACCTCACTCGTTACTAAAGGTCACGCATATTTAATGCACTTCTTATATGAGTTGTTTTTATAATTTGTCTTTAATTGATTGTTTTCTTGAAATGCTTTGGAATAATACCGCACACCAATATTTTATCAAACCATAATAGGCTTAGTAAAATATTTCAGCGTTTTAATGGCCATTGCATCATTTGTACCAACACGCCGTGTGAACTGAAATTGTCAAATACATCCTCAAAGTCAATAGCTTTTACGAACATAGTTACCTTTAACACTGATGGGTTCTACATGAATCGATTTTATAGTATCGATATAAGTGAAAGCGATGTAGTCAATTAAATCAGTAATACAAAACGACTTCTGTTTTATTATCGCTAATTTAATTTTTTTGGGTGGCAACAGCTAATAAATAAATTAGGTTATCTCTTCACGATCATTAAAAGGAATTAAACATTTTATCCTTAAACTGCGCTTGTAATCACTTGGACTTTTCTGTTTACTTTTTATGCAAATTTACTGAACCAATTAGATGCTTAAAATTTTGTAGCTTTTATAGCTCGCATTATAAAAAAAAAAAAAAAAAATGATTCCTCGATACGCCATTTTGCCCTTACAATCAAAAGCTAAAAGAAGTATTTCCAATTTTGCGACGTACGTTCAAACATCAAGAGTTGACTTTTTATGAAATTTTAACTGACTTAGTACCTTTTTCAATTTGAGGAAATTAGGTACGAGCTAGATGAAAATTAATTGAACTAATTAATTCGCAATAACATGGTTAATGTTTTGCTTCTTTAACACATTAACTAGGCCCATAACCCTTCTTGTTTTTATTCCTTTGAAATATTTTAGGCAGTTCAAATAATTTCCGTGTTCGCGTTTACTTTTTCCGTCATTAGTTGCTAAGTTGGCGATTTAAACGCGTTTTTAGTGCCATTTCATGACACCAATAATTGATAATGAATCGTGCCACTTCACCGATTTTGCCGCTAGATTTAGTACATTATTAGCACGCTAAAGATTAGCAATAATTACTGTATATTTAACCTTCTATTTAAATAACCTATTACCCTTATGTCTCCAAATCTATTAACCTAGAAATTATTGAAATGTAACCAAGTCTGCTCTTCTTTTTTAACTAGAACATAGTACAAGTGTGTGTAAAAAATATAAAAATGTACCTATTTATAGTCGTTATACAGGGTGTCTCAGCACCAGGGTTACAAACTTTTAGGAGGGGTAGGGTACACTACTGGTTGCAAACCACTCACAGCGCTAGTTCTAAAACCGTCCAGCATGCACAAATATTTACAACCAGTGCGTGAAAAGCGCCAGATAAACTCAGGTCAGCTGCTCAAGTGCATAGATGATTAGGACATCGCATTTTGCGCTTCTCATGCACTGGTTGTCACTATTTGTGCATGCTGGACGGTTTTAGAACTAGCGCTGTGAGTGGTTTGCGACCAGCATTGCTATGTGATTCCGAGTCATCTAGGTGTACCCTACCCCTCATAGAAGTTTGTAACCCTGGTGCTGAGACACCCTGTGTATCAGTTTCGAAATATAGTTATATATAAATTATACGTTATATAGTTGTACCCCGTTTTATTGCCCTTTATACATATTGAAGGTTTGCGGCAACAATGCGCCGAATTGGTTATTTGGCCCCATTTTGCCAACAAGTGCCCACTTCGTATCTCTGTACTGTAATTTAGTAATTAACACGTGGTGATGCAGTGGAAACGCGTCCGGCTAACGTGCGTTAACCTGAATTTTAGTGCCAACGGGCCCTGCGGTAGCGCAGTGTGGTAACGTGTTCACCTAGTGCGCCGTTAATCCAGGTTTGACTCCCAACAGTGCAAAGAACGCTTACTCAGAGATCTCATAAAGATCACACTACTCACTGTGGTCCAGGGTTTGGTTCCCTAGGCCTTAAGAGGTTCAGATTCCTCGGAAAACAGTAGGTCCCGGCGCAGCATGACCATTGTAGTCCTTGAGCCGTAAAACCACAGACGAAGTACCAACGGTGCCAAAATATAAAAAAACACACTTAACGCTAACTGCTCATCGTAGTCCAGAGTTTGGTTTTCATAGTCTTTAAGGGGTTCATAGTCATTGGAAAATTGTAAGTCCCGGCGTAACGTGACCTTTCTTGTCCTTGCGCCGTAAAACACAATTATTTTAGTAATCAGTAATTAGTTCAATAATGATGTTACCTGTCCAATGGACTACGATTTAACGCAGGGGTGAGAAATCCGGGGCCTTTTAAAATAACAAAAATTTACAGAGCCAATTCTTTCACGTTTAGTAATATGGGTGTGGTTGTTCAGCTCTTTAATGGTAGTATAATCGTAAAATGAAGCCATTTAAAATACGAAAGCGTAATACAAATGCAACGAAATAATGCTTTCTAACTGACGGACCAATTAAAATATGCAACCTTCTTAGATTACAGCTAATTTAATGAGGCTTTCTTAGATTCCAGCTAACTGAATGAAGCCTTCTTAGATTCCAGCTAACTTAATGAGGCCTTCTGAGATTCCAGCCAACTCCATGAGGCCTTCTTAGATTCCAACTAACAATTCAGCTTCTTAGATTCTTGCTAACAACGTGACTGCTTAGATTACAGCTAACTTAATACGATATTCTTGGATTACAGCTAACTTAATGCGACCTTCTTTGATTACAGCTAACTTAATGCGGCCTTTTTAGATTACAGCTAACTTAATGCAGCCTTTTAACGTGAAACGTTTCCCTCGCCTCTGGTATGATATAAACATATTTTACGTACACTGGGAAACCAAAAAATGCTATCGACTCGCTTTATTGCGGCGATATGGGATTTACCTTGCAATATCTCCGAGGTACGCCTGTATATAAAAATATTCAGGCACAAGTCGTTGTATTTCATATAACTAGATGTACTTGTATATAACACCTTTTTCTCCAGTTTCATATATTTTTTAATATTCTTCGCTCCAAATGTTTTCCGCAAATTCGAAGTCCCGCATGGCAACAACTCGTAGATGATTTTCTCAACTAACGGTAAAAAAAATTAATACACACATATATACATGTTAACCTGTTAATCGGGGAATAAAATTTTGTGAAACTCGTTTCACACTGGGGACTTTTTTTCACAGTGATAAGTAATGTCATCACACCATCACGCTAGGATTAAATATATAAGAACTACATAAAACGTAATGCGTTCAACATAATACGGTTAATTTTAATGACGAAAAATGTCGTCATTCGCATTTTGTAGTCTTCCGGTCATGACGAAAAATGTCGTCATTCGCATTTTAGTAGTCTTCCGTTCATGACGAAAAATGTCGTCATTCGCATTTTGGTAGTCTTCCGGGCATGACGAAAAATGTCGTCATTCGCATTTTGGTAGTCTTCCGGGCATGACGAAAAATGTCGTCATACCCAGTTAACAGGTTAAATTAACATGAAAATACGATTAATGACGTGCTACGCAATATCGAAATTAAAAAGATTACTAATTTCAATGCTGTTATTGCGTATGAGACGAAGGAAAAACTCAATATAATATGACTGATCGAAATGCCATATTATTATGTATACCAATTATGTATACCATATTATGTATATTGTATATCGTCCATATTGTATATTGTCCATATTATGTATACCATATTTTGTTATGCTGGAATAATGTATTCTATTTTTCTAAATAATTTATAGCTAGAGTTTCACATAAACGGAAAAGGTATTACAACTTTCTGAGCACGCAGTACGTGCTAGGAAATTTTTTCTTTTTTAATCGTATCTGAACCCGCGCACAAATATATTAAATCCCTATTAAAAGGTTTCAAAGGTAAGCATGAAATAAAGTCTGCAATCAAATTTATACTTCTCTTTCTGAATTATTATTTGTGACACCCATTAAGCAAATTTTTCAAATAATGAATTCCCTTTGTCCAGTGTTCACGAAAAATGAGTTTTAGTAGCAACTGTGTACTTTAAAATTATAGGAATTCTAAGAGAATTAAGCCGAGTGAAAAAATGTACAATTGAAAATAAAATTACACTTATGTTATATTAGTTTGAAAGATACCTTTAAATTTGTAATTTTCTCACTGAAAATAAATTCACTCTTTTGAAAATTGCCCCTCGAACTCGCAAAACATGCATATAGATGTACGAAATAGTACAAAGTTTAGAACGCGATTTTCCGTGATGGGTATGTACCAATCTCAACTGAAAGCGGCATCTTTATAATGTAAATTAATTTGATAAGAAGCATTACTTCGAAACTCATGAATACAACAAACATTTTTAAACAATTTGTTAAGAAATCATTTTGCCATAAGATTAAGTAAAACTCACACGCACACACACACATATATATTTATATACATTGTTTTCACGTATCTCAAAAATAATGCATACGTTTAATCGTAAGTTTTCCGTGTTTGTTTGATAGATACTTACTTTACAAATATTTGTTTGTAGGGGATTCGTTGTCGTTAGTTGTTTGCTGATTGTCCAGTATAATTTGTAGTTTAGTGTTAAGTACCATTAATGAATTGTTTGTTTTTTGGTTTTACGGCTCAAAGACTACAGTGGTCATGCTGCGCCGGGACCTACTGTTTTCCGAGGAATCCGAACCTCTTAAGGCCTAGGGAACCAAACCCCGGACTACAGTGAGCAGTGCGATCTTTATGAGATCTCTGAGTAAGCGTTCTTTGCACTGCTGGGAGTCGAACCCGGATTAGCGGCGCACTAGGAGAACGCGTTACCACACTGCGCCACCGCAGGGCCCATTAATGAATTCTAAATTAAGTATTTACTTTGAGGAAACAAATTAGTAAATTATTGTATGATCAATAAAGCCAGCTTTATTCTAGATCAGTGGTGCCCAAACTTTTTCCAGCCGCGACCCACTTCTGTAGTAACCAAAAGATCCGCGCCCCCACAATTATTTATGACCCACCTAAATACATTAAATACAAAATTATATTATATATATATATATTACATTAATCATGTACATTACATTAATCATGTACATTACATTAATCATGGCACATTACATTGGCTGCGTGCTTAGATGCTCTTCCATAAAACCCAAACAAACAAACATTACATTAATCATTACATTATATACAGTATATATATGCCTGCATTAATTATGTGCGGTGGACCTATTTTTATTACATTCATGGCATTTTTATTATATTATGTACAGTGGAGCTCATTTTCGAATTGCCCCACTATGGGTTGTGGGCCTCGCATTGGGAAACACTGTTCTAGAGCTAAAGAAATATAAAACTGCATAATTTACTTACGTATACAGTTCTATTGTTCTATTGACTGTATTGTGTAGCTCTTTCCTTTAAAGAGTATATAGCTTAGATTACAAATTTAACCGAATGGATGCACGCTTTTTACGTTAAAGAAACTTTAAGGAATGTTGAAGATATAAAAATGTCATAGTATTATATTTAGAACAGATATAGAGATAGATGGATGGTGAAGGGGTTAAAGCATTTTACTTTAAATATATAAATTTTGATTATCAGATACTGGAATTATTTTATATCATGATAGATATGATTTTTTTACATTTACAAATGCCACAATTATTAGTAATAAATTCGCAAATATCGGTTTTTCTAAAAATCTGTCCCATTTTGGTTTTCATACATTTTTTGCAAATATGTGAAAAAATTAGTGTAATTATATAGAATGATTTTTTGGGGGGATAATAAATCTATAAAATATACTCTGCTTCATAATCATACAATTTTGAATAGTTCACACTCTTCTACTTCAGGTTAGCTTTTTCTATTTATCAAAAGTATCATCTGGAATTGATTTTTTATGAGTTGGAGTCCAGGAAGAAACAGGTGTTTTAAATAATTGTGACTCTAATTTTCTTTCAAATCCTGACAACATCTCATCAATTTACATAAACTGTATCTAACATAGGAACGTAGATTATAATCCCAATCTATGTTCAAGATTTTATTTGTAGTAGCACACAATATTCGGAAGATTTTCTGCTTCACCATGCGATATATTAACACTAAAAATTACAAAAAATCAGGGTTAATAAATCACAAATTATTTCTATTACACAAAGAGATATTAAGCAGCAATTATGATTGCAATAATGAACCAAAGTTTAACTCAAAGTGATTTTTAATTGCGTTTACGATAAAAAAAAAAGATTTCGCCGACGGAAGATAACCAAATGCCTTTCTGCTTTCTTGGCACGCTTTGCTGAACGAAATGGAAACGAAGGAACGAAACAGTTATTCTTAAATGTTTCTCCTTTCATCTCGCCAGCCCTCTAAACGAAAAGGACTGGAAGACGTAGAGAGAGAGAGCAAAACGAGTGCTTTAGAGGGAAAGTGACAAAAAGGACAGAAGTCAAGAATATGTTTAATGTTTCGCAAAACTGTCGCCCAGAAAACAATTCCTCCCTTTCCCAAATACAACTCAAAAATTGATGTCAATGTTGATTCATAGTTTAAGGCCGCTTCGGAGAAAAGTGTGTTGCGTCTATTTTCTTCGGAGATTTCATATTTTGTTATCATTTTCTCTCTCTCTCTCTCTCTCTCTCTCTCTCAGTTTTATCTATTTTATGTTTCCTTTCATAAATGCTGTAAATAACAAATTCATTTTCATTCTCATGGCAATAACTTCAAAGTGTGCGGAGATGAACACTTCTTCTAAAACCTAAGTTCATAATTTCTTATACCGTAATGAAATCATCTATACCCAAGGAAGGTTTTAGTAAGTTATGAACAATTTTAGGGAGAAAAATTCTGCAGTATGTGCGGTTATCACTCTTAATAATATTTTTCAAATTAACGATTAATTGGGTTAACGGGTGTATTTCGCAGTTGCAGCAAATGTTTCTTAGATAGAATTAATTAATTTCCTGTATAGAACTAGTTAAATAATTCCCTGTATAGAACTAGTTAAATAATTCCCTGTATAGAATTAATTAGCTTCCCGTATATTCATAGATAAATCCTGTATAGTGTCATTAATTAATTTCCTGTAATTTCATAGATAGAATTAATTTATCAATTTCCTGTAATTTCATGGATATAATTAATTTATCAAATTTCCTATAATTTCATAGATAGAATTAATTTGCAATTTCCTGTAATTTCATAGATAGCATTAATTAATTAATTTCTTGTACAGAATTAATTAATTAAATGATTCATTAATTCATAGGCTTCCCTATAACACGATAAATACATTTATTAACGTTGTTCGAATTCGCGTTATAGGAAATCGTGTTATATAAAAATTGTCCTCATATAACAAAATTTTGTCTTGAACAGGAATATATTTCCTTCACAGCATTATTGTCTTTTTAACGTCATTGACTGTGTAATTGGGAAGCATTTTCTTATAAATCTAATTTCTTATAATCCTACTGCGTAAATTGAGGAGATTCAGAAACAAACTAATCTAACAAAACCGAAATCCAGTTAGAAAAGTGAGTTTCCGATCCTTGAATGGTTCTCATATCGTTTTGTCAAGAGTAGACGTATCAAAAAATAAAAAATTACGAAAGTCATATCGATAACGATTAAATTAAAAATGTTATGCCCAATTAAAAGAGATCTAATTTTTAAATGCGGTGAAAATTCCTGCGGTTTGTTATATAGGGCGTTGTACGAGGAATTATATGAAAACGATAATCTCAATACTTTTAGCACGTTATAGGATTTCGCAATTGAGAAACTCGCGTTATATATAAGTACATTGTATATATACATAGATCAACGTCTTTGTTCATAGTTACTTCTTCTCGGCCCTTTGTAACTCGTCAGTGGGAGAAATTACTCTGTCTTTTTTATTTAGCAAGCTCTTTACTCGGTGTCGGCGATATTACATCAACATGTCTGCTCTTTCCTGTCCTCACTAATTATCAAACTTAGACTCTATATGGACTTGAAGTTCTCCGCATTTCCATGAATAATTTTATAATCATGCTTTTCTTTTCTTTTCTAGCTGCTCGCTTCCAAAACATACCAACCCATTTTAAAATGCATCTATCTGTCTATCCCTATTTATGCTAAACTCTTAAGGATATTAAAGATTTATAATCATCATTAATCCCAATAGAGTAATTCTTGCCACTAATGATTTTCATGGATTCGGAAAAAAAAGGTAAATAAACAGAAAAAGGCGTTTTCGGAATCAGTGGCATAGAAAGTGGGGCTCAAAGGAGGCTCAAGCCCCCTACTTGATATCAAAACACATTGTTTAGTCATAGACCGCATCAGAAAATATTCTTTAAAGGTACTTGAACCCCTCCTCATAGCCACCTGAACCCCCCCCCATGAGTTTTGAATTGCTTCGCTAGTATCTAATACTATGAGTCATTAACTGAGACCGTAAAACATTCTTGTTGAATGTATATAGTATTGAACTAAAACAATAATTGTGGGAATTTTCTTTTGAGAATTATCGGCTTCATTTAAATTTCTTAAAAATTAAGCAGATGTTGATATTTTGGCAAATTTTGTTCGCTAGTACGAAGTGTCGGTTAAGTCGTCATCAAAAATGAGTGCATAGAAATATCTTAAAGAAAATTTATTTTCAATGAAAGAAAACAATACCAAATAAAGTTGAACATTTTATTAGTCATTCTTAATTGGTATGATTAGATATAATTTATCTCAACATTCTAATAGTACTCGGGTACTTTTGTATGTTAAAAATGCTGACATAATGCTAAATATATCTTTAAGATTCAAAAGTTTGTCCCTGTTTTAGCTATTTTGGAATATTTTTGTAACCGACGCAACTCACGCTAGTTAGTTGCGAAAATGACGTGAAAATATTTGCAAACTTCTCATTCTTTTCTCGTCACCATGGCAATGAGTCCCACCTTTCCCAGCCAACCTCTCTAATGAAATTCTGTTGCCGATAGCAAGACGAGATCTTTCTACGGACGCTGTGATCGTCCCTCTTCGACAAGACGCCCCCTCGACAGCCTTTAGGACAAAAGCGAAAATTGTCGTCCGGAAAGGCGGAGACGTCGCACCCCAAAAGCGCCAATTCAGAAGACTGATTCCAGCAGGGTGGGGTCGAATCTATACCGAACGGACTTCACAAATCCCAAAACCAGGTATTAAGTTTCATTGTATTCTCCAGTTCGTATCGCCCTCCTGGAACTTATTACATACTCGCTGGGGTGTTCGTTGCTTCGGCAACGGACATTGCTCTATTTCTGGAGAAACAAAGCCACTATCTGATTTTTCCTATTCAGTTTCTTTCCCAGAGAAATTTAATCCGGCCGCTATATATTGGATTTCTCAAATTGCGAATATATAACTCCTATTTACTAGGAGATCTATAAGAACATCCTTCTGCAGGAGAAGTATGCTACTCACTGCAACCAAGCATAAGGAAAATACATACCAGATGTTTCCCATTACCACAACATATTTGTATTCCAACAGAATCTAGTGTCTTTTTTTTCTTTTGAGTACATCGGAAATGAAACCCCTCACCATAAAAAATAGCAGTAATAACGGAAAAAGTAGTTAAGAAACTGTTATTTTCGCCGAAAAGCGAGTTTCTTCACGAAATGCGGTCCTAAATTCCGCTCAGGAAATTGAAGCCTGTTGTTGGAGTTTTCTGGGGTTTAATTTTGTTTTTTAATTTTCTTTAATAAATGAACCAATTGCAATAAAAATACAGCAAAATGTGAAATGACGGGAAGAAAACTGCTGTGAAATTTTCACCGAAAACTAAGTTTCCAAACATATATAGGGTTCAAAATTCTATCCGAAGGAAGCGAACGTGTTGCTTTTACCTCCGACTTTAAATTGTAGAAATTTCTTCGGTTCTCTCTATTTCGTTATGTCTATTGCCGAGTGGATCATTGCCCATCTGCCATTTTGTTGTAAATGTTGCAGTTAATTGAAAAAATCGTCTCCTCAAAACTTAACTTTATTTGTAACGTATATTTAAAATCGTGGCTTAAACCTTGCACAACACATAACTAATAAATGACGAAACATAATTCAGGAAAACGAGTGACTTGCTCGTGGCTAACAACGCATTACTTTAATGAGAGAGAGAAAGATAGAGAGAGAAATCCAGAAATTATTCTCTCAAAACAAAATATTTGATTTATAAAAATTTATAAAATAAATAAAATTTATAAAATTTATTAAATTTAGGAAAAATTCTCATTATAACAGGTGTCAACGTCATTCAAATAACTAACCACTCAGAGGACTTTGTTCGCTTGGCTGGAAATTTGTCGCGTGGAAGTTTGGCAACCGCGTTTTTCTGCATTCCAAATTAGGCGACAAATAGTCTAATAATATTGAGGGCTATCTCATTTTTCGCCAATTTACAAATGAATATTCGTGAATTGGTCGCTTAACATTGTATCAGCTTAGCTTTGCCGCGAGTAAAAGTATATTTTCTCATTCACAGAAAACAAGTGTTTTGTCCTGACGGGAGTTACGAAAGCATTTACAAATTTTTTAATTGTTTATTTTGGTAAAAATTACTTCCAATCCGGCACTAACAACTTCAAGTAAACTGCCGCCTATTCTGGAAATAGATACTTTCGCTCGGGAACAGGAATCAGTTTTTTTTTTACGGCGCATGGACACGAAAGGTCTTGCTGCGCCGTGACCTGCCGTTGTCCGAGGAATTCGAACCTCTCAAACCCCTGGGGAACAAACCCCGAACTACACTGTTCAGCTAGCTTGCGCAAGCCTTCTTGTTTGGCACTGTTGGCAGTCGAACTCGGGTTAACAGAAGGAAAGATTAACACATTACTGCTACACTATCGCAGGGCTACTAGAAAAAATCCTTTCTCGGTCATAAAAGAGAGAGATCACTATAGAGGGAAGGTCGCCAAGGTATGGGTTCATAATTCTGTTGTTGTCCATGCTAAAAAATCGAATCAAGCCGAAGTTATAGATGGAATGGTACAATTTTGGACCTATGTGATTAAATAAGCGTTTTAGTTTGCGTGGTACTGACTTGGCTCTGGAGGTCATTTCAGCGTTGGCTGTTTCACTTTGTGACGTCAACATTCCACTGAATAAGTAAGTAACGAGCGCACACGTCTAAGTTATATTAACACAGAAAGCCGAAGAGTGCACAGCAGTGCACTTCCGCCTTACACATAGGCACCCATACAAGTACATCTAGGGGGTAGGGGGAACTGAGAAATATTATTACCTCCTTCTCAAAGCTGTCGAAAATTTTAGTGAATGTACAAGATACCAAAACGCTACAAAAATAATTGATACTGCTTGACAATTAGTAATGAGCTAAAAAGTACCTTATTTTAAAATGTGACTGTAAAACTTTTGAAAGTAAATGCATAGCAGGTTACGGCAAATAAAATTTTTAAACGGCTAGGGATCTATCCTCCCTTTGCTCTCCCTATGGATGCCCCTAGCCTTACACCTAAAACGGTATGTGTTTCAAAAATGATTTTTCAGAAATTTCCCAACGGAGTGAAATATCCTCAATTGCTTAATTAAATAAAAGACAACGTCGATTTATTTATTTATTTATTTATTTGTTTATTTTTTGTTTGTTTGTATTTTTTCATGATAATGTGTACGGTTTTTCCAATTAATTACAGTTGTGTTAATCATAATCAAATCACTTGCTACTAACCTAAACGGTATCAAACAGACAGAGTTTGTTCGAAACTAAAGAAAAAGTGCTATAAAGAAATAATATAAAGTATTTTTTATTAATGTCAAAGAATTCGGGAGGAAAAGTTGTATATCTGATAAGCAGAACACTTGATTTAAATCAGCGCTTTTATAATTGAAGTAGCCTTTAAACGAAAAAATGAGTATAGATATAGTATGCTTCTCCACTGTCTTGCATATAATTCTGATTTGTTGACTACTAAGTACAGGTAATTTAGATTATAAAATAAATTCAACCAATTCGTGAAAATTTTCATTAAAAATACTATACAAAATCACTTTTAATATTTCCTGGTATGCTAAACAAATCAATGTTAATATTTACTGCTATCCTTCTTCTTCAGTTAACATTTGTAGTAGCATATTTCTGCCGCAGTGGTGACGTAGAGACAATGCATATGTTTACTGAGTAGAGAACACGCTTTTGAATATCAAGTTGACGTAAAGGTTCAGACACAATCTTGTGAAGCTGCAATCATAGGTTTAAATTCAGTAGGGGAATAGATTGGCTGAGTTCGAATTTATTCGTTAAATTGTAAGTCTGTAAGGCGTGCAGATAAGCTTCCTCACCCTAGAGGACATACATAATGTGATGAAACTTCAGGTGACAGTAGACATGGAAAGGTATTGTGCCAAAGATTTTATTTCAATGCACATTCCTAACATCCATAGGAGAAAGTAGTCAATATTTATACAATATCCGTAAAAATACCTTCAATTTTTTTGTCGTTTTGCCTATATATTGCTATTAATTCGGTATTTTAAAAAATAAAACTGAATTTTCAAATTTTGAACTTTTTTAAGTCAGAATTAGGAGTCCTTGTACCAAAATCGTGAATGTTCGGATATAAGGAAAATCTCTAACTTTAGCCAAAACTAATAAATATAATTCAATTTTCAGGGTTTACAGTACTGTGACTAAGTATTAGATCAGTAAATTCGGTAATCCGGAAACATTATATGAAATAATTAAAGCCGATTTCTTTAGTTGCTTATATTTTAAATATAATTTTATAAATTTTATTGTACAATAGATGCGAAAGATTTGAATTCATTTATTCAAATTTTATTAATTTCCAAAACGTTTCATTCTTTGACAACATCATGTTAACGTTATAATTATTTTAATTTTGCCTTGTGTAAGAAAATTTATCGCAGGTCTGAAGCTTTTGAATGCAAAATAAAATTTTAAAATATAGCCATAAAGTCTACTCTAGCGGTGTGGTGAATCGTTTAAATGACCGAATCACTGAATAAATATGCTAGTTTATTATAGACTTGCAAAATGGTTCACTGATTTTTTTCTATAAACGCGTTGGCATACTGGTAATTTATTCCTTAATACATAAAATGTACTTCGTGGATTACTTCAAGGAATATGAGAACCTAGAAGCAGATTCATTGAAAAAAATGAGCAAACGCCACGTCCTATGGATCTAGTTCCGGAAAGACCCGATTTAAATACAAAGAGCATGTGTCTATGAATCTTGTTCCATATAAAAATTAAAGGCTGATGACTTAGTGATGTGTTTGTTATGTTCCCACAGATTTCATTTTATATTACTTATTAAGCACTTCTGATGGCTTACATGAATACTGCTGAGAACAATATTCATGCAAACTGTCAAAAAACTAAAAACGTTTACACGTCCGGAGCAGTACATCTCTGAACATAAATACTGTGGTCTTACTGGTACGTCAATCTCCTAAAATGCCTCTTGGAGAGAAATACAACAGTGTGTATTTATCCATACAATCCATAGGACATGTCGTGGAATATCATTAAGATAAGATTGAAAACGTAGTTGATGGTACAGTCACCACCTTGACTATAAACGTGAGACTTCATATTTTCCACCATTGCACATCGTTCCTGCAGAACTTTTGTAACACCTTCCAACATATCTATGCTGCAAGGAGGTAGTTTTATCTTGGGACATCGTATGCAGAATAAATTCTACCCCTTACACATCACCAATAGTACGCAATGGGGTGACCATTCAAAGCAGAGTTTACGTACCTGCTGATATACCTCATGGGACAATTAAACTTTTATCATGTTTGTACTACAGCTCAGTTCAAGGAACTTAATGTCACGTCTTTAAAATCGCATAAAATGACCCGTACCATTACGATTAGAGATGATTACAAGTGTGCTTCTACAATCTGAACATGTTGAAAAGCCAAGTGTTTTTCCAGCGTTTCTTTTATACATCTGCGATTTACATTAGCGTGGACGTTTTCTTGTTATTGGGACGTCGTCTGCCCATCGAAATTCGGGTAAGGGAAGCCAAACGAGAGGGTGTTGTTGGGGTGGAGTTGGGTGATCGAAGTTAAGCGTGCTGGATTGCCATCTACATCGTAACCCTTTGCTGCCACCTCTCCAGAGTCTTTATTACTCTCTGCACCACCTTCACATCACTATATACAACGTCTACTCTCCCCTCTCTCTTCGGTCCGTCACGGCACACGAGTTTCCCAATCGATGGTGTTCTCCCTCCTTCTCTCCGTGTTTCTACACATATATGAGGAAGGGGAGAGAGAGAGACACACACAGAAGAGGCACACACACGCATAAGAGGAAGAGGAGGCAGAAATTCGGCAACAAGCCGAGCGTGACAGCGTTAACGCGGGGCGTGATTCGCTCCGACGTACTTGCACGCGCGAATTTACCCACCTTCCGTCCCCTGCCTTCTACCTCGTACTTGTACGACCTTTCCCGGACCGTGTTACTATTACTGTTCTTACTTCCCTATCGTAGCCGCTAATGACTGCTCAACGTCCAACCCGGAAAAGAAAAGTAAATTGGTTCCGGTCATACGACTTCCCGCTCTACTCTTGCATAAAATTATAAATTGCCTACCTAAAACCCCTGCTAGTTTCCAGTTTTGAATATTCCGTAAGAAAGAATAACATAGACTGACCATTGCAGTTACTTCTGTAGAGATGCAAAGTTACCAATAGGGATAGCTCAACAGAAAATATTCTGCTTTCGTTGTATGGACTTGGTCTTCATATCTAACGAAGAATGAGCTGTCAAATTGTCAGGAGCCCACGTAAAGCTAGCGGTCCCATACCTCGTAAACCGAGCAGTCATAGAATTTAAAAACTGAAAACAGACAGACTACTAAGCACAATTTTTACTAACTCACACACATTACTCAAAATCCATCAATTGGATAAAAAATGAATGAATGAATGAATATTTAATATTTTGAAATGTCGCCTGATTGCGTTTATGATTACGCGTTGAAAATCTTTTTTGAAACAAAATCTCTCGCCGAATGATTGTTAGGGATCGTAAAAAAATTTCTCAGAAATTTTATTTCAAAAATCATGAAGTGCAATTTCGGTAATCCGCCATATATTCCATAGTGCCGTTGTTGGATTGCCGAAAATGCCAAATTACTAAAAATGAATGGATATTCAAAACACTGAAAGTAAAGTAACAAAATTAATATGGTAATCTGGTTTCCAGACATGTGTGCTGCGACACTGATTATATGTGTGAATTTCACGGTGTGAGAATATCAAGGGTCATGCTGGATCGGCACTTAAGTTTTTCGAAGACTTCGAACCTTTTAAGGCAGGAGGACCCAACCCCCTGGACAACGGTGAGCAATTAGTTAGCAAGCATCTGCGAAACGGGTGTTATTAACCTATGATGCTGATGTGTATTATTTGTCTATGGGATTAAGGTAAACTGTTTCACTTAACTTTTTCTCATCCGGACCTTTAGCTGAAAAATTACAGTTTTATTAAGTCAATCCTCTAACGTGAAATTTGACTTTGGTGAAATTTTGTGAAATTGAACTTTGGTGAAATTTGAAATTGGTGAAATTGGACTTTAGTGAAATTTGACTTGATATAGAAAGTGTTAATTCTCTAAACATTGCAAAAACTTTGCTGCCGTCTCAAGTTTGTGACACTACATTTTTCTTATATATGTCCCCTAGTTTTAACCGTTTACTTTTTCCTATCTTTCTTTCTTTTATTTTTATTTTTCTTCGACTTTTCCTTTGATTTCCCTTTTTTTGGATCTATCAAGTTTGCTATCGATTTCTTTCTACATTTTCATTGTTCTTTTCTTATTAATGAAGACTAATGAGGAATACCACTAAAAATCTCAATCTAATCATCTTCTCGATCGATATTACATCATCAATGCAGTCAAAAAACGCGATTTCCAAACTGATTTCCACAAAAATATAAACCCTTTATCAGTAATAGTACCACAAGGTTTTCAAATTAAAACGTCCCGCAATAATAAAAAATACTCTTTCTAATATGACTGTCACCCGAATTTAAACTACCTTGTCCGTATAAGATTTAAAAACTAAATATTCTCATTATGATAAAACGCAATTTCCAAATTAATTTTCACAAGAATATAAACCTCGCTCCTCCATGCCAGCAATAGTGCCATCTTGGGATATATAATTTTGAAACTTACAAATAATTATAAAAATAATTGCTGAATAAAAATTGTATTTATTAAAATCTGAGAATATCGTCTGGAGGACGACATTAAGGACGACATTGCAATTTTCTGGAAGATTTGCCGCGAAATGCTTTAAAGATTATTTCGAAATACGGGTGAGAAAATCAAATGTTTAAGTGTGCTTAAAACGTGCTCTTCATTTGCTTTCGAACCATGCCGGCGATAGTAAAACTTTTGTTACGGAAAACTGAGCTGAACATGATCAATAACTATTGAATATATTTTATAAACTTTTAGTAAAATATTAAGGTAAATTTTAGTTCAAAATTTGGTGAAATTTGTATTTTAACTAAACAATTTTCGGTACAATTTTAACCGTCCCATAAATAAAATATCTACTATATGGACAAAAGTAATATTTCGCAAAATAAAAGTTATTAATGAAAATTAATATTTAGTACTTAGTTGTCCACTTTTGGCCAGTATAATTGCTTACTTTTCTAGAAATGTACTTTATATTACGGTATAAATTCTGTGTCGGATCATTCTTCCTTTTTTCTTATGAAACTAAAATCCGAGCTGGTATAAAGGAAAATTTCACCAATTCCAAATACAAATTGTCTCCAAACCCCCAAAAATATCTCTGTAGCTAGAAATAGGGTATTTGGAAACTTGTAAATGTGTAATCAGGCCATTAACAACACAAAACCAATACCTAAACCTCATAAATTATTTTCAGTGGGTAAAAACAAAATTTGGCATGTGGGAAACACATATACGATATTAATTATTTTTTTAAAATGATAGGAATTTCAAAATTTTGAGGCAGCTATAAAATAGTCCCATTTTTTCCTCCTCTTCGTTGCACGAAGGAAATAGCAAGGTTCAAAATGTTTTAGAAATGTACGCAGTTAAAAAACTTTACTCCCTCTCATCCTAAGTTTACTGTCGCCTATTTATTTCCTTTTATTTCTTGACGTTCTTTAAAAGTTTCTAATTGTCTTATTTTATTCCACTCTAACTTTATCAAACTATTTTCTTTAATTCTAGTTATTTCTATTCTTTTTCTTGCTTTGTTATTTTTTTTTAGTCTATTTTGCATTTTGACAGGTGACAAAATATTTCTGGTTACCTCCGTCATATTAAATCCATACAAATCTCTTCCGATTGTTTTAGTAAACATGTTGTGTACACAAAATCTTTCGATTATATTCAAAACCTAGTATCTACCATTAATGGTATAAGATTGTTTGTTTGGATTTTTTATGATGCAGGAGCATCTAGGCGACAAAAATAGTATAAGTAGTTACTACCATAAAATTATCCTGAATTTTTTATTCTTAATAAAGCGAAAGAAAAATCGATGTATGGAAAATTAGTTACGTGAGAGATGGGTGAGAAACCTCGTTGGCCGTCTCTCCTATAATTTTAAAAACTCCATTATATTTGAGAGAGATAGAGAAACTGAGGTAAAATGTAGGGAAAATAAAACTAGAGAGGGGAAGAGAGTTTTTTCTTAGTTTCATGAATATTGTTTTATTTAGCCGGAAATTGTATTCCCTAGCTTCTTACCAAATTTATATGTATACAGTAGGATCTGCCTAAACTAACCACATTGGGGTCTGAACTGCAAGGGTCACCATAGTTAAGCAGTCACTATACATGCAGACTTTGGTATAGGCATTGGCGTACGCAGGGAGGTGTTGATGGGGGTAATACCATTTCAATCAAATTTTGTATATTTAGCATAAGAATATGTGAATTGCAGCTCTATGACCCTATAATCCCCCCTTACGAACTTTCTACGTACGGCTATGGGTATAGGCGTGGTAAAGTCCACACTAGGTCTATATTACAAAAAGTATTCACTTTATTTAGGTACACAATTTACCAAGGTAGTCCTTTACAGGTTCTACTGTATGTATAGATAAATAAACAAATAAATAAAATTAATTATTATATATAATTATATCATATAATTAAACAAATATATAGAGGAAATTGTTTATATGGCATCGTATATAACGACGGCAATTTTGTTCTAAGTAGGGAATTCCGTATCAGATATAGCGACACGACTTGTAGATCATTCATCGGAAGTGCGTGGGTTCGAGACTACGCTGGATTTACGATGTTCCGTCCAAATAAAAAGAGAAGTCGTGCGTATTGTTCGGTGAAATGAACTAAATTTCGTTTTCCATCAAACCTTTAATGCAAAATGCATAGCACAGCATAAATGTATTTGATTTCTTTGTGCATAGTATGTAGGTACTGTTACGTTTCGCGGAGAGCAAGTGCGATAGCCTATATGTAGGTGTATGCATGGGCGGATTTAGTATTTTGCCGCCCCTTCCCCCCAATCAATGATAGGAACATAAAAAATGCTACATTCAATATATGCCAAAAACTTTTATGTTGACAATAAATGTGTTGAAAAACAAACTCATAAACTGAAACATAAACATTAAACAATATTAACTTATATTGCAGTATTATTCTTTTGGTATATAATAAATCAAATTCAATTTTATTGAAATAAATTTTAATTTTAGCAAAAAATAAAAGCCCATCGAACACTGGTATTTAAATGGGAAGCATGAAATTTAACCTTCTTTTCGACAAAACAGCTGATTGTAGCATCGTATGGTACTGATGTTGACTCAATACAGACTCAATACACAAAATTTTGCCGTCTTAGTCTATAGCCTATTGGAAATACGGCACTGCGTTTATGAATGAATGGAAATATACAGTATGTGATAGAATGATACTCTATTGTAAATTAACCATTGAACGAGAGTGTGGAAGCTGCAAAGAAGTTTATGGGAACTATAAGATGACAATGGTTGCACTCGGAAGTCCGAAGTATAAGAAGCATAGGTGATCATATGGTAATGCAATTTCTAACGATTAAAGGAAGAAAGACGACGAGAGGCTCCCGAGAAGAAGGGTGGAATCTCTGTACATATTTACGTATCACTTAGAACTAACTACCATTTAACCGTTGACTTGTAACTGTGTATCATTATTGCAAAATTTCAAATGTTGAAACGAAAATTACCGGTTTTTTCAGAATCAGCGTCGGATTTACAGATAGGCAGAGGATGTCCGGGCTTAAGTCTTCGCGATATTGAGAGCACATAGGGACTTTGAACGAGCCTGGTGTTATTAAAATTTAAGCGTTATTTTAATCTTGTTTATTTACAAATGTTCGAAAAATATTTTTCACTGGTAAACCTGAACATTGAAAATAATGAACGTTAAGAACCTTATGATTTATTGATTGAATATCTCGATGGCCACATCCTGTAGCCATCTTATTTTTCTAGACTGCGGTTCACAAAACAATAAACTGGTAATATTCTGAAGTCATTAATATTATAAATGTAAAAAATATGTTAAATTATATTCGTTTTCTGTATTATATACTTTAGTATTTTCTGCAATATTTTAATTTAGAAAAAACGTATTCTGTATTTATAATATAACTATAAATATAGTTAAATATATGTACCATCATCATCATCAAGTGCCTTCTCCGATTCGGAGGTTGACTACCAATATGGACCACATTTTCCTATCTCTACTGGCATCGATAATGTCTTCCGTGCTTAGTCTAGTCCAAGCCTTTAAGTCATCCATCCATCCTCTTCTTTTTCTGCCTCTGGATCTCTTCCCCACGATGTTTCCTTTCAGTGCCAGTTGGGGAAGTATGCATTTTTCTCCCCTCATTATGTGGTAGCAATATGCTAACTTTCTTCTCAGAATTGAAGTGAGGAGATTTCCTTTCGTATTGGATCTGTCCAGGACTTCCTGATTGGAGATACGTATTGGAGAATATATATGCACAGTACTCAAATTCCTTATAATTAAGTATGTTTTTATTTAATTTTGAAACCAGAAAGTTGAATACTTTTTACTATCAAAAAAATTTACAAAACCATAAAGTGTATTACTACACTACGATTTTAAAAAGTTACCCTTTATAACGACTATCGGTTATAACGACCGAATTTTCACGGTCCCTTGGAGGTCGTTATAACCGTATTTCATTATAACACCATTTCACTGTATGTAAATTTGTATTAGATACATATTTATAATAATGTTAAAAATAAAAATGTGTAAAACTGTTTTCCAAAAATGATCAAATTTAATTGAATGAAAGTGTATACATACGATTTTAGAACTTTCGGTAGAAGCCTTCTCTAAAACTAGCATTACATGGCGCTTTATATATAATATATATATAATGTATGTGTGTGCGTTTGTAGTTAACTTTTATGTTAAAAGGCTCTTCTTAATATACGAGTAATAAAATATTAATAAAAAGAAAATTAATATGTTGATACAAAAATATTCTTTATATTATGATTATTTTATTGTATTCCATTTTTTTAATATAATGCTTAATAATTGTTCATAATTGTTTTAATGTAATGGTTAAATGTTAAATACTGGTGTGTTCAAAATTAAAGTTACACTCAATGTTATTTCAATGGGAGAGATACATAATTTGCTTTGTAACATTTGATGCGCTTTATTCATAGAACAATGTTTTACAGAAAATTAAAGAGATATAAACAATTAACATAGATTTTGCAGAAAACTCAAATTTTTTCAGGTATCTTATAAAAGAGAATCCACGACCAAAAATTGTTTAATAATTGAAGGTGAAAAAAGAATTCGTAAAAAACAGATTTAGGATAAAAATTTGCTCATCATTTTCTAATAATTTTGCATGTTTATGGGAGAAAAATTGTCATTATAAATCAGTTTTTTACGAATTCTCGTTTTTGATTTTCGACGTTTCCATTATCTTCAATCGTAGATTCTTCTTTAAAGAATGCCTAAAATAATTTTTTTTTTTGTAATTATGTTAAGTGTTTATAGCTCTTTAATTTTCTGTAAAATGATTTTTTATAAATAAAGCATATCGAAAGTTACAGAGCAAAATATGTACCCCTCCCATTGAAATAACATTTAGTGTGACCTTAATTTTGGACACCAGTTTATATACGCTTGTGTATTTGTTGGTAAGTTTAAGTGTACACCTCAATCCGTTACGCCGTTTGATAATCGGTTTTGTAATAATTTGTTGTCCATATAATTTGTATCAATTCTCCTTAGCGTGATGGCGATAACTTTAACAAGAATCCTTAAAGAGCCTAAGTCACACGGCAACAATTACTCATCACGCGCAAATGATAATATCTCGTTTTGTAATCTCAGCTTTATTCCAATGATTAAAGAGCGTTACATTCTCTAAATCGCGAAGCATAACACCTTATGAAATGTACGATTTGCTGGCTTATACCAAATGCCTGATATTTCTCAAATGCCTTCTCTGGATATCCTACGACGTTTGGGGTAAATCTAACTTAATTACATGAAACAGGTGTGAATCTTCTTTATGTTGCTTCACTCACTCACGCATAAATAATACCTCGTATAGTGAAATCGAATACGATACTTCAATATATGCCATTTTATCTGCACGCAGTATGTTCAACCTCTAATCACTCTAAATAAAATACATTTATTATTCCTTATAGTAAGCAGTGGTGTAGTCCTAAAAAGGAAAGTAACCCTGGCGCCCTTCTAAATCAAGGGTGGATCCATGGGGGGGAAGAATTGGAGAACTCCCCCCAAGTAGTCAATAATCCATTAATCTGATAGGGGCAGAAATTATTGTGTACGGGTTTTTGAGCTGGCATTGCAAGACGCTCCATCAAATGCCCCTCTTGATTCGACATTGCTTACAGCACATAGCCCCGAAGCATATAAATTTAAGGGGGCATATAGCCCATAAAGTTTCAAAAATTTACCTTTTTTTATTTTTTTTTTATCAGAAAGCCCAAATATTTCTGACCATTTTAAGACCAACCGTTTAAAAATATTTACATTAGAAGTTGAATTACGAAAAAAAATCTAAAGAGTACTGAATCTTCAAGGATGCCATTTTAAAGGGACGCAGAGTTTGTTTACATTTAGTTTCGATGTTTTCGTATTCATGTATTCGTTTAAGAATTTTATGCGCATTGTAGGAGACGTGTCTACATACATACTTTCTTATTTTATCAACAGATGCAGGACAAATGAAGTAAACTACTCTACGCACTTTATGTTTGTAAACAAACCAGTGTTCCCTAAAACAAACCACGCTTTTGCGATTGCCTGCTGCTTGTTCCACGTTTGGTTTTTTGACCTCGTTTTTGCGATCCAGGTTTTGAAATCCTATTTTCTTTCTTTTTTAATACATATATTTATATTTTGTCGTTTCTCTTACTCTATATATTATCTATATATTATCAGTGTTATGGCGAATGTTATTCCCACTAAAAACGTGCATCCGGAACACGGCCAAAAAAAAGAAAATTTACCGGAAATGTACATACACGAAATCATAAAATGCTGGACGAAAGCACATCGAGCAAAAAATTAAAGCTGTGCTTTGAAGAAGATTCTCCTGTAGATCAAACTTTTGAAGGGTACCGAATATTGGATAAGGGTCTGATGTTTGAGGCCCTGGAACAATTCCTTTCTTGCAAGGTATGTGGTTGCAGCATTACCATCAGTGAATTAATTACCAGTGGACTAGCATCTAAATTTATTTTGAATTGCTCAAGCTGTGGACAAATCGGTTCTTTTCTCAGCAGTAAATTTATTGGCCCGAAGAATGCTGTTGCAGAAATAAACCGTCGGTTTTTATATTCCATGAGATGTCTGGGTCAGGGATTGTCGGGGATGAATATGTTTTGTGCTGTAATGGATTTGCCACAGCCAAATGCAGAAGGGTCGTATAATCGACAAATCAAACACCTTGAATTAGCCACCTCGAAAGTTGCCACAAAATCCATGAAGAAGGCTGCGGAAGATGAGGCACTACTTACAGGGTCATCGAACATCATCATTAGTGGGGACGGTACCTGGAAAACCAAAGGGTATATGTCTTTGGTAGGTGTGTGTACTGTTATTGGTGAACAGTGTGTGAAAGTTATCGATAAAGAAGTAATGTCAACTTTTTGCAAGGGGTGTGATGCATATAAAGGTATTCGACGTGGTCCAAACTTCGATAAATGGAAGGCCTTACACGAACTTGAATGTTTGAAGAACCATACGGGTTCATCGGGAAGTATGGAGGCGGTAGGCATGTGCCGTATATTTGAACGATCAGGGGCACTAAGAGATGTTAAATACAGTGGATATATAGGAGACGGGGATTCAAAAACATTTTTATCCATAAGGAATTTACAGCCATACGATGATGTAGACATTAAAAAAATTGAATGTGTTGGTCACATTCAGAAGCGCATGGGAGCCAGGCTAAGGAAAATGAAACAACATATGTCTGGAAAGAAATTAGAAGATGGCAAGTGTCTTGGAGGAAAAGGCCGGCTCACTGATAAAGAGATAGACTAACTCAGTTCCTACTATGGGAATGCAATCAAGGAGCATAAGGACAATTTAAGTGCGATGAGGAAAGCAGTATGGGCTGTCTTCTTCCATAAAGGATCAAGTGATGCTGATCCACTGCACCATTTTTGCCCCAAAGGAAACATATCGTGGTGTGCTTACCAGCGAGCTATTACAAAAAAAGCAACTGGGATATTTCGCCATAAACAATCTTTACCTCAGGCTATCATGAAGTTTATAAAACTGATTTTCAACGACCTGTCCCATCCCAAATTACTGAGTTGTTGCTTAGGAGGGAGGACTCAAAATCCAAATGAGTCTCTCAACTCAATGATTTGGAAGTTTTGCCCCAAAACGTCCGGGTCAGGACGTCGAATTGTAGACATCGCTACAAATGAAGCCACAATTCAGTTCAATGAAGGGGGTAAAGGACGTCTCCACACTATGAAGGCTTTTGACATCCAACCTGGAGTGCAGGCAAGTCGTATTTTAATAAAAGCTGATGGACGACGAATTTCACACTCCCTATGTCGTGCAACCAATGTCACAAAATGCCGACATCAAGTGAAAAGACGCCAAAAATTAGGTGCAGCTGAAGCTGTGAAGCATGCCGAAGGACCCTCATACTTGTCTGGTGCTTTTTGAAGAAGCTTCATCAAAACAGGTTTGTAATACAAAACTTTGCTTTTAGTTTTTTAGCAACAACAATCAATTTTATCATGCGCGCAAGGAATTAATATAGCATTTTGAATTGATGAATGGGTGATGACGTTGTCATTGATTTAAAACAAATGGCAACAGATATATTTTGCTAGCATTTTATGAAGGAAAACTGTATAATGATGTTGCATGCAATTTTTCATACCTGAGTTTGTGTTATTTTAATATAAATTGTTGAAATCTGGGCTGTTTTGGGACATTTTTGAGGCCAGGGATATGTGCTCCCTACGTGTTTCTCTCAAGACTGTATATTTCACCCTTGTGCCCAAGATATTTACAACTTCATTTGTGCTGCTGTAATGAAATTTGTCATGCTCTTGTAATAATACATGGTAAAAATTGCAAGAAATTAAACATTTTTATATATATTAAAAAAATAATGGACAAAAAACAAATATCGTATTTGGATCGCCGCTCCAAGACCGCTGCGAAAACTTATAATTAGGTGGAAAGCTAACAGAAGTTGCAAAAAACTTAAAACTATAACATCCAAGGAAGGTTCTACATACTCGTCTGTTGTATTCTAAACAAGTTTATGAAGGTAGGTTGATGCAAATAGATAATAACTCCAATGTTGACAAATATTTTTCTTTAAACGCGTTTTTCTCAAAACAGTAAATTTTATCCTTGCGCGCAAGATATTTAAAAAACTTTTTACACTAGTATAATAAAAATTAGCACACTCTTGTAGCCATGCATAATTAATAAAATGACGAAAAAGATAAGAGATTAAGTAATAATATTTTTATCTAGATGCATTTTAATATTGAAAAAATGGCAAATTTTAAAAGTTTTATTTTTTATTGTTTTAAAAAATATTAAGTATCATTATTTTCTTAAGATTTTTCGTTAGTTGAATGCTATACTCATTATTTATCATTTAGCACATTACTTTTGGTAATTAGATAATAACAACCAATTATATTATGCGCGCAAAATGGTATTAAAAATTTTAACGAGCAAAATCTAGTATAATATTTTGATTTATTATAAAAAAATAGCAATATGTAAATACATTTTGTTAATGATTTTAGTAAGCTCATAATACAATAATCCTATGTGCAAATTTTTATTTTTGGATATGTGTTATTTTAAAAGTTATAGAATGTTGAACTTCAGCCTATCAGAAGGCATTTCGTAACACTTAAGGGGTATGTGCCGCCTTAAAATAATAATAATGTGATATAAAAGCATGTGCCGAATCCAAACTAACCGTGAATGCACCTCTGAAGTGAGCTAATAAAATAAAGAAAACAATTGAAAAGATAGCCAAAAGTCCACCTTTTCACTTTCGTTGTTTCTAACCAGGGATTGTGACTTTCTCTATTTTCGGAACGCAGTTTATGACACGTGTTCCAAGCTGTAATTTCGTTTAAATTCAAACGATTTTTTAATTAATTTATTCAAAATTGTAGGGTCATTTCTCTAATTTTCTTTTTTAAAAAAAATTTTAGAATCCGCATATCTTTTATTTACAATTTGAACAGAATTTTGTTTGTAAAATGTATGATTTCCTAAAATTTTGTCCTAGCGGAACTAGGTTTCCAGAAGACGTGACCTAGCCCCGCTAGGCTGCGCAAGGCCTCGACTTCACCCCTGATAATAAGCCTATGTTAACATCAGTGATGATGCTCGTGAATCATTCCTTTTGATCCTTTAAATAACTCACTCGATCTTTCGTAAAACTTTATGACAAAAATATAATATGGAATAAAACGAATAAACGATCAGACCGCGAAATCGACACGCCTCGACCCATCCAAACGTTGAGAACTTATTAGTGAAAAATATTTGTGAATGCTTCTTTCTCAGTGGGGTGAAGTTCAGTCTTTTTCAAAGAAGACTAAAAGTTTCAATCAAGTAGTCGACTTATCGCATAATAAAATGTTGCAAGTTTCTAAATAGACAAATAGACCGAATAGGCGTAACAGTAGATGAAGTATTCAACGAAGGAGGAAAATCAACTAAACGGTTGTACATACTCCCATGTCAACATTAATTTTATTTCTATTACGAATATGACTTTAAAAAATACGTGATTTAATGGAAAATATGTGAGTTAATGAAAAATATATTTAATGAAAAATTTATGATATTTTCCAAAGCACATATGCAAACAGTATGTCTACAAATTAACCGTAAAAAATTAAATAGTTTTTTAAAAAGCACACGTTCAAAATAGGCTTCCTCATTTAGACGATTTATTAAGTTAAAGGAAAATATGCGCGTGAAGGTAAGCTATGCTTTTAATGTTTATCTATCAAATGCTGAAAATGTTGTTTATCCAAATGGTATAGTTATGTTTTAATAGTTTTATGAAAACATCGTAAGCCATTTAGGCAGGCAGATGAATGTATTAAATAAAATGTACCTATATAAATGTTAGATTTTTCCATTGTTTTTGCACAAGTTTTTCTTGATATATTGTAATACACACACATATTATACATATATTTATCTATCTATCTATCTATCTATATATATATATATTGCACACACACACACATATATATATATCTGTGTGTGTGGCGAAGTGGCCCAGTTGTTTAAACACCCGCCTTCTAATCAGAAGATGTATGCTACAGACGAAGGTTCGATTCCTGATACGGACAAAAAAAATGAAAGAGCTGAAAAAAATTGTTCAACGCAAAGCACAATGGCATTTGTCAAGTGCAACTTGTAAAATTCAAAAATCTCAAAAAACAAAAGAGAAATAAATGACTAAATAAATAAGTAAGCAACAAATCACCTCTGAATCCATCTAATGTTTGGAAAAAGTACTAATAACCAATGAAATATACCACTGTGCTACTGAAAACCAGATTTGTAGCTAGCTGACGCCACGACAGCATCCGTAATGTCGTTGGAATGACACCCGGTACCCCGGCGGCGTGAAAAAGGCTATCTCAGACTCTGATGATATGAACCATAATGAAAATATGAATGGAGCATCGGTTGTCGCGCTCTTAAATCAGAACCGCGTTCGAGTTTTAAGCAGAGGGGCCAGTTCGAAAAATATGCAACAGTCTCTCCTTGGAGGTGTCGGCGGTTGTAGCGGCGCCTCCAACTGTACGGCTACTAGAACCAACACAGCCCAAAGTGCTTTGCAGCCTAGTATAGGTGCAACCACTAGGGCTGAAAGACCACGCCAGCGCATGTCATGGACAATAGATATGAACACCTACATCATGCGCACCTACTATACGATTACAAAGCTGGAAACAGACATGACAAATTACAGACCCACACTTCACGCCAAATTCGCACAACAGTACCCACACCTGGACATCAGTATAGAAAGGATAACAACCCAACGCAGGAACATAATAACCAGAAATCTCTTAGCAGAGCCTTAGAAAACACTTCAACCAGTGTGGCCAACCCTGAAGCACCAGCTAGTAGCGGAAGAGAACCGCCCCAACCGAGCATGGAAGACGAAGAGAGGAGGGACGTGGAGAAAATGGAAGAAGGTTTCCAATGTGCCCTGGCGGAATATGAAGGCTCGGATGCCGCAACAAGGCCAAGAATACCACGCCAACCGGCATCTTGGAAACTCTGCAAAGCAACCAAGATCCTCAATGAACATACCTTGCCACTACACCTACAGAACCACAACTCCCTGCATGAAAGGAAATACACACCGCCATATACTGTGCAGCAGTAGCGGCATCACGCGCCAATGGGTACGAAGTAAGGAACGAAGGCCGAAATAATAGAGGAAACAAAGCCCAACCACCATGGCAAGTGAGACTGGAGAAAAGAATAGAAGAGCTCCGCAGCAGCACATAGGGTGAATAACCAAGTACATGCAGGGAAATAGGAGTAAGAAATTAGTGAGGAAAGTGAAGATGGCCCTTAAGAGAAATAGGATTCATACAAGACACGAAGAGCCCAATAAACACATCAGCGAATATCTGGATACCCTCAAACAAAAACTGGGTGTATACGCCAGAAGACTCCGAAGATACAAAGACTATACCAACAGAACATGCAATTCCAAACAAACCAGAAGGCCTTCTACAGGAAGCTTCGAGAGACCCCAGCGAACAAAGACAAGTACGAAGCCCCAAAGCCAGCAGAAATAGAGACCTTCTGGAAGACACTATGGTCCAATGAAGTACAGCACAAAAGCGCCCCCTGGATTCAGCAAGAAATGGAGGCTACGAGAGGAATAGAGGAGATGGAGTACACGGGCATCACGATAGAGGAACTCCAGCAGGTAATCCAACGTACGCACAACTGGAAAGCACCCGGTATTGACGGCATACACAACTTCTGGTACAAGAAATTTACCAGCGCCCATGGCCCATTAGCCAAGGAACTTACGGCGATAATTGAAGACCCCAGCAAAATGCCTGAATTCCTCTGCAAGGGAATAACTTACCTCCTACCGAAGGACCAGGATACCAGTAACCCAGCGAAATACCGACCCATTACGTGCCTGAACACCCTGTACAAGATACTTCTAGGCAGTGGCCTAGCGCAAAATCTGGGGTCCCCCCCCCCGCAAAAAATATTTGGGGTTCCCCTATTTCAAAAATCAATTGAGACCCATATGAAAAATTTAAAAAATTTTACCTCCATTTTCTTGTCATCTGTGTGGAATTTACTAGGAGGTACAAAAATGCTTTCTTTGTGAGAAAAATGTATCACAGTTTTTTTGTTCATTTTCAGTTTATTTTAAAGAAAAAAAGTCTGATTCTTTGGATAGTTCTCAATAAAATCTGGGGTTCAGCGTAAAAAACGCTTTTTTCTGCGTACATTTTTATCCGCAAAATCCTCTACTAAAGCATCTATATCTAATTGTCGAGCACGATCATTTTCGATAGATATAACGCTTTGAGTCGATAGTTTTTCTTGCGACATAGAATTTCATAGATAGTTCTTTATCAGTTTTAATTTGGAAAGCGATATTTCAGCACCAGCAACAATGACTGGAAGAGTTGGAAAAATTTTAACTGCGATGAAAATATCGGGAACGCTGGACAATAGAATATTATTTTTAATTAATAAAGGTTTAGCTAAATCTAAACCAATCACAAATTCATTTTTTATTTCGGATATGCTTTTCCGAGGAACGTTTCTTACAAGTAGTAATTGTTGAAGCAATTCCGAAGAAAGATCAGTAGAAAATTCCTCAGCAAATAATTTAGTGGAAACATACAACTTACCATCATTTTTATGATTGAGATTGTGAGGAAATATACATTCAAATTTGCGCACCGTCTCCTTCATGCTCAAGAATCTGTTGTTTATTTGGGCCAGAATAAGATCGACATTTGTGTAAAATGCATAAAACACTGCTCAGGATCACTTAGGCGCTTCACCAAGTTCATCAAAAAATTTTTCATCCGAAGCTTTCGTTTTCTTTAAAAATTCACTTTCAGTTCCCCAAGAGTTTGCTTTTTAGTTGCATTTTAGTTGCTTTTTAGTTGCTTTTTAGTTGCATTTTAGTTGCTTTACACAAATTTTTATCAGGGGACCAAAGAAGTTTTGACAGTAAATTGGTTGTTTCCAATATTTTTGATTGCATTACGGTGTGTAAAATGAATTCATATCTTTCCATATATTTTTTTAGGCCACTAGCTTCATTTCCTTCTTCAAAAATTTTAGATGTCATTGTCAAATAGCATAACGCCTTCATAATATCTTTGTATCGGAAGCGAAAGACAAAAACGGCGTCATGTCTTGACGATCAGCGTGTAGGACACAACTTTTTTAATGCAAGAACTTCTCGTTTACCTTTTTCACAGCTTTGTAAAAGTTTCCATCTTTTAATACTCTGGCTAAAAACACTCTATAATCTTTGAACGTGATCATAAAATAAACTTACTTCAGGTATTTTAATAGCGTTGTTTAGAACCAGATTCAAATTGCGGGCTGCACAGTGAAGATATGTTGTATTTTCTTCAATTTCTCGAATTCGCCTTTGTACCCCAGAATAAACGCCACTCATTACAGCTGCACCATCAAATCCTTGGCCACGGCATTTATTTAGGGAAATGCCTTGACTTTCAATGGCATTAATTATTTCCGTAGCCAAACCCTCAGCACTGCCGTCAGAAATACGAATAAAGCCAAGAAAACGTTCGTTAATTTTCAACTCTGTTGGTGATCCATTGTCATCTACATTTATGGTAACGTACCTGAATATCTGACTAAGCTGGTCTTGTTGTGAAACATCTTGAGTTGTGTCAAATATGATGGAATAAAAGGAGTCGCGAATTTCTGAAATAATCTCATTTTGCATTCTTGAAGAAAGCAAGTCAATTAATTCGTTCTGTATTTGAGGACTTAAATGCGTAGTTTCGTTTTCCCACTATTTTCATTAAACAATTTAGACAGAGTTTTATCGCATTTTGCCAACAGTTCTATTACAGCTGAAACAAACTCCTACGTGACTGGCCTATGTGTTCACCGTGTCCTCTAAATGCCGGACCTGATGTGGCCAAAGTAAGAGTGACATCAATAATGTGTTCTAAAATTTCTTTCCAGAAATTAATTTCTTATTTCAAATTACTATTTAAAAGTGTATCGACTGTAGAGTCTTTTTTTCATAAATCATATGTTAAGCATGCTTGCAAGCGGCAATAAGAAATTCCATGCTCTTTAATTTTCTTTGACAATCCCTGCCAATTACTCACCCCGTTAACCCATGCTGAAGTATAATGAATTGCCATTCTATCAGCAAAAAACCAGCAAGGTTCACAATAAGCGGAATTTAACTTTGGCGAATAGCACAACCATATGCGAGAAATTTGTTACTGATCAGTTGTTTTTTATGATAAAAAGAATGAGAAAAGCATCTATTTTTCTTATCATGGGGAAAAGAACTTTCAGGCCTACACGGACCATATAAAATTATACGTCTTTTCAAGCCCGCATCGCTAATGTCAGCACGATCAGTAGGATTAGTCACATTTGAACAAAATGCACTTAATTGTTGAGACAATGGACCTGCTGCATCAGTATCCAAAAAGTTTTCTATTTCACAAGTAGGGTCTACATGAGAAACACTTTCGGAGGCACATGCATTTAGTTGACTGTTTTCATGTAGTTTTGGACAATCCGGGTGGGGGCCATTTTTGTTTTCGCACATTGTAGCATTTTTAACCTTAAAATCTTTAAACTTTTTTACCTTAAGCATTTATAACCATCCATGTGGCAGAGATTAAAACAAATTTTTTGTTTGAAAAAGACAAAAAATAGAAAGAAATAGAAAGTCATTAATTACATATTACATCAAAGTAACACTGTATAATAACTTACAAGTAGTAATTCAACAAACTCAGTCCAAGTAATACCACAAATGTAAAAAAAATATAGATGAATTTATTCAGTGTCAGAAACTTTTCATTTTTAAGCATTTTTAGCCGAGTTTTTGCAAGCATATTTTATTAATAATAAAATAGGAAGTAGTTTAAGTACCTTGTAATAGCAGTGATGTAGAAATTAAATTCAAACTCGTAACTAAAAAGATAGCACATGATCAGTTGAAGGCAGTTTTGAAAGTGTTTCCACATCTTATAAATTAAGCAATACCAGATATCCAAAAGGAGTAATGAACAGGTGCTTCCATCTATATTTGAGAACTGCGATTAGATGTATTTAATTGCAATGATTATTCTTTATAAGAAACATTTAAGATTTCTTTCTAGGGATGAAATTTGCAAATGTTCTATTTATATAGTTCATTGGAAAACCATTTAAAACCAAACATTTTTTAAAAGATCGCAAGCCTTCAGAAATGGCTTCAACTCTATTTGAAAGCACTTTCTGTTTGGAGAGTTCACCTAAAATCAAATTTTTCAAAATGAACGACGAAAAAAGTTAACCCCCACTAACTTTTGATGAAAGAGTCGTTCTTCGAACTATTTATTCATCCAGAATGAAGGCGCATTGAAAAATGTAAACGAACAGACTCCGTTTCCGTCGCATGCACTACTCTACACTTCACATTCGCCAGTCAAATCCCTGCCGGAGTGGGAAAATTCCTGGTTTTTGTTTGTTATTGAGCAATTCCCGTGGCAATTATTTTATTCAATATGATTCAATGTTATTCAAGCGGCAAGATAGGCATATGCAAGACCGTAGCCAGGATTTAATTTCGGGGGGGGGGATGTTCAAAGATTTTTACGGCATATATCAATACAATCACAGCGTGCAAGACAGTAGCCAAATCCCATTCAAATTAGTTTAGGGGGTGTTGATCCCTAAGACCCCCTGGATACGGGAATGGGCACGTTGGGCACTTGCCCAAGGTGCCAAATTTCTAGGGGCGCAAAAGACGGCGGTTATATTATATTTTAAATTGCAATTTATTATTATTCTCTCCTCGAGAAGGCGCCCTCCACCTTTTTTTTTTAAACATGAAATTCTGAAAAATTGCGTAAAACAACCCTCGCCCCAAAAGCGTAACCAGGCAGAGGGCGTGCGCCCCCCCCCCCTGAAAATAATGGATTTGCATTACAAATAATTATTTCAAGTAAAAAGTAAAGTTAAAATTACAAGTGAAATTTTCAAGCTTTGCGTCCTCTCTGAGTTTTTTTTCTGTATCCGTCCTTGCCTCCTCTCCCCAATATCCAAAAAAAATCCAAAATATCGTCGTCGAAATTAATTCGTTCATAGAAAAATATCTTTTTTTATCTTATAATAATACTAACAGAAAAAAAATTTATAAATTATTTATTATAAATGCCCCCCCAACGGAATTTTTCTTTGCATTTGAAGAGCGGATGCTTAACAACAGACTGAAGAGGAGGAGGAGGAGTAACAAAATGAGGGAATAGATGATTTGGGGAAGAACAATTATAAAAAGTATATTTAATAAAGAAAAGAATAAGAAATTCAGCTTGTTATATTAATTTTATCATTAAATCCAGTTAGTCGTTATAAGCGATTTTCATTTTATGTGGGTATATATACATGAAAAATAAAACCTTTTTTAACGTATAATTACGCAATATATATAAATATATATATATAGTCCAGGGGTGTGGAAAAAGTTTAGTATCATAATATAGCAGAAGATACTAAAGCCTAGGTGCTCCTATTTCATCAGTGCCCATAAGAAGATGTTAGTAAGGACCGCTTGTACCACGATAAGGCAGATCCGTATTTATAAATGGACATGTTGAGCAAGTGAATAGGGTTCTAAATTTTTAGGGACGCAGAAAGGGGCGAACTTTATTTTTCTTTAATTACAATCTATCTATCGCAAAACTGCTTCAATCCGAACTTATCGAGAAAGCCCTCCTTCACACCTTTTGTCTTCATTTGGAATTCTGAATAAAAAAAATCAATCTTACGGCTCTTACCCTATTAAATACAGAAAAGAAAAAAAATCGTCTGCAAATAAACTAAATTTATTTATAAAAACATCCTTATCACATCTAATAACAATACACATATGGTAATCATAAATGTCGTCTCTTCCCTATCCTCCCCGATTTTACGTCGAATTTGAGATCTCGAATTGAATGAGAATTTTTTTTCTGCTAGTACGGCGTGGAGAGCGGGGGTGGTTGCATAGACGCAACTAGCTTCGGTGTCTAGATGACTACTTTTTAATAGAGGATTATCCCCCTAGTGATGCTAGTGGAGGGGACGCCAAAAAATCCTATGCCCAGGGCCCCTCGTATCCTAAATCCAGCGCTGAGTATAAGTGCTTGTGGAATACCAAATGCAACGATTATAGTAAATGAAATGCGCTATGTGTTTGTGTACTCCTCGGTGCTCACTGATTTTAATATTCCAGAGTTAACCGTGGCAGATATAAAAGCTAAAGTAAAAACGATTCGAACACGATATGGATCAGAACAGTGCGATGAAACCAAAGAACTGGATGAAAATATGTAAACATAAATGATTCAATTTGGATGATTCTCTTTGGGGGTACACCAAAAGTGACACAGTGAAAATCCCGCTTATGCAATAAGTTTCCATATCACCGCAATCTGTCTTCTTATTCCATTCGCTCCCTGCGGTGGCGCAGTGTGGTAACGCGTTCTCCTATTGCGCGGCTAATCCGGGTTCGACTCCCAGCAGTGCAAAAAGAACGCTTACTCAGAGATCTCATAAAGATCGCACTGCTCACTGTAGTCCGGGGTTTGGTTCCCTAGGCCTTAAGAGGTTCGGATTCCTCGGAAAACAGTAGGTCCCGGCGCAGCATGACCACTGTAGTCTTTGAGCCGTAAAACCAAAAAAAAGCAGGTAAGCAAGTATTCCATTCGTCTATCTCGTCTAAGAACGTTTCCTAGATCGTCGACACTCTCTTGAAATAGAATTGAGAATTTTATTGTCCATCGGTAGTTAATTCTTCTTACATTATGTCACTCCAACCATTTTACTTTAACAATGATGTCATTTATTTTCGCTTTCTATCTCATCAAGTATTGCTTTTTAGATCCCTTTCAGTTATTCAAAGCATGCAACTGTGCATATTCATTTTTTAAAAAAAAAAAAGCGAAATGATATTAAAATGACATTACTAATCATAAAGCCCTTTCTCTCTGTAAACTTAAAAATAATTCTGAAAATAAACGGCAATATCTATTCGACTACAAGAATTTAAGCATGGCATCTCAAACATAGAAGCACATCACATGGTCACCAGTATTTGCTACAGGAAACGCTTTCTTTCCGCTTCAATTAAGTTTATAGATGTCAGCAGTTTACGATCTTCAACCAGTGAGATTTTAAAATTTAAGAAACTGAAAACATGTTGCTTGAAAAGTTCCTAATAGGAAAATATCTCAGTGAGCAATTGCTGCTCCCATCATGACAACAGTTTCCTAGGAGATGAATGAATGGCGTTGCTGCGGTTACAGTCCCAGACTTACCCTCATTATTTCTACTCTGAAACTGCTAAATATTACAGTTTCTTTATGCCGCTCCGCTCAGTAAATTGGGAAATTGCTCACCAAACGGAAAATGAAATTTGCATGAAAAATATTATTCTTTTTTATAATGGAAATGCCGAAAACTTTTTACTCAAACTTTTTGTTCAATCGTATAAAAACTATTTTAAAAACTGTCGTATCAAAGTCGATGTAACCGTGGACAATCATTATGTATTTAGGTGTTGCGACAAACGGGTGCACATCGATGAAAGGGCAAAAATCGATATGCACTAATTGCTCGATCATAAGACATAGTTATCGAAGGTCATCGATGATCCAGCAGACAGTGGCCACCGATGACGCTAATGATCAACACACACGCTATGGGCCTCTCGACTCTTACCCTTCTCTTTCCCCATCGTGCCTACCCTCCGCCCACTATTCTTGCTTTTGCAGCGTTAACTGCTGAATTGCATGACTGATCATTCTCTACCTTATATTCTTTTTCTTCTTTTCCCTTCGAGTCCTTTTCTCTCATTTTTCTCTCCACCATTTCGTTTTTGTAAAATCCCTTCCTAATCGATAGCTGAGGAGCTTGCAATATTCCCGGGAATATTAAAGTAGATCGGGCATTAATTCCAAAATCGCGATATTTTTGCATTTTTCTTCCAAACTATCACAACAACACTACATCAGTATAAAAGGAAGATTAATTATCAGGTGTCAGACATTTTCTACTAATAATAATCACCATGTAAGACAGACGTTTAGCCCAGCCGGGGGTAGGGAAATCCTGTGCCCCATATGAATGCCCTATTCTTTACCCTAGTTGCCCCTTCATCCTGACTACAGACCTGATATAAGATATCGTAATTCATGAAGAGCATCATAAGATCCATACAATATACATTCAATTCTCAAGATTCGAATAAGAAAAAAATGTGTTCAAAGCATCAAAAATGATATTAAGGTTTTCTTTTCTTAAAAGTGTATAGTCACATTTCTAGCAATTGGAATTTATCTAGATATTAAAATATTATTCATGTATATTTAAACTCGAACGAAGAATTTCAGAAATGAACTAAATTTTGTCTATGAAATAAGAATTGCTCTAATTATGTCGTATGTATCTATCTCTGTTTCTTTGTGTGGGAGTTCGAGTCATGGACAACCTAAATAGTTGTGTCATGAAACCAACGGTTGATGTTTTAAATTGCGTGCGGTACAGTATCTTATGGTGCAAAATATCAAGCAACTTTGAGCTAACAAATAACAAGAAAGACCTTTACTGAGCAGAATATGATGGTACTTTGCTCATAAAACAATAAGTAGTTAACCATTTTCCTACTGAACAAACAATATTTCTTTTGAAAATTAAGTATTATAGTATGACAAAAACGATCATCCAAATACGATACAATTGTATAATTCTTATTTTTAAATCTACATCCTTCAGAGCGTATTACCATGTCATATCGACTAAATCTAAATTTAGTATGAAACAAAACATTACGTATCATACGAAGTATCTGATAATGATTTTCATATTAATATGGTAAGGAAAGACGGTGCTACGAAGGGTGAGGTAACTGAGAATACTAAGTTTTGCTGTGGTTTACTTACCTGCTATGAATCATACAAGAGATAGTTAAGCAAAATATCTTTATTTATCTTTATTAAATTGCGTGCGTGGTGATGACAAAATACATCAATACCCGTAAACGCAATGCCCAATATAATAGCCGTTATTATTACACATACAAGAATAACGCTATTTATAATGAAGTTATGTTCATTTTTTACATGCCGCAAGGATGGGAGAGAGAGAATTATGTACAACGACCTACAGTTTTCTGGGAAGTCTTAGCTGTTTTCTTATCTAGAAAATAAAATATTTGACTGTAGGTCCTTCGAAAAAAGCAGGCAATTGTTTGCTACTTGCTGAAATCTAACAAGAATAACTGTTCCTTACTTTTATAACGATGACTTTCTAGATAGAGTTGAACAGAACCACACAACTGACAAATAATATTTAATTCAAAAATTTTGCGATGAGACAGTACGAAGTCATCTCTTCGTCCATGCCTGCTACAAGTTGTTTATGGATTGTGGCCGAATGAATTGAAAGCTTAAGATCAAGGAAGCCTCTGAAGTGGTAAAACTAAATAAACTTATTTTAGTTGTAATACATTTATTATAAACCTTTTACACGAATTTGCCACTCTTACCAAAGTAGCAGAACCAAACAAGGATTCACATGTGATCTGCATGAATCAATAGTAGCAGCTCATCTTCATAAAAATCTCTCATGAAATATTTTTTAATATTATTTGAAAATCTCTACAAGGATGCTTAAGAGCAGGTTGGTCAGACCTCACAAGGATCCTCATGGACAGTGAGGTCTGACCAACCTGCTCAGACCTCACAAGGATTCTCATGGACAGTGAGGTCTGACCAACCTGCTCAGACCTCACAAGGATACTCATGGAGAGTAAAGTCTGGCCAACCTGCTCAGACCTCACAAGAATACTCATGGACAATAAGGTCTGATCAACCTGCTCAGACTTCACAAGGATCCTCATGGACAGTCCAGCTTCACCGAAATGGTATTATACCCTTTTAAGGATGTATCCCAGGATGCAGACCCAGACCTACGGGAGCCAATAATATAGCAAGGTCCTTTAAGGCACCATTAAGAAAGCTTGGATTCTTCAGAACGTAATAATTTTTGTTACTTTTACAGCATCATAGAGTCTGTGCAAAACACGGTCTTTATTAATACGAACGTAGGAGACAGAAAGCTAGGCTTTTACGAACTAACAATCCGACTTATTACTATTGAATTCATCTTTCTCACTACAGCGAGATCTAGGTCGGATGACCATATTCACACAAATACAAAGCCTGCTAACAAGACCCGCATTGAACTACGAGTAATAAAATTATTACTGCACTCAACACGAAAAACCAGAAAACAGAAACAAAAGGGAAGAAAAGAAAATAGAAATTGAAACAGATAAAGCAAAAGGAAGGCTAAGTGCGAAAATAAAAGAGAAAATAAGGTAAATGTAAAAAAAAATGGAAACAGAAATGTTCTAACCAGTAAAGAATTTTACCAGTGATCAAAAAATTACCATCGCTCACTATAAATGAGCTATTTAAAAATATATTACTATTATAAACTATGACTATTTAAGTTTGTAAATCGCATGTATAAGGTCCCAGATGAATAAAAGATATCATATTTGCATTTTGCAATAGTTATGCAAAGCTGTTCTTCAAAGATATCTACGCCAATTTGTTAGTTATTTTGGAGAAAAATAAACACACACAATCATAAAAAGCTAATTCGTAGATTTACCCCTCAAAAACCAAAAAAAAAAACAGAGTACGAGCAATGGTGGACGTTCAACAGAAATTTCTGCCATTCAAACAATTAAGGAAATTTATTTCTGACAGGTTCATGCTACATCAAATCTGACAGTGGGTTTGAAGCGCCATCTACCGAAGCATGTAAATGGTTCGCGATAATACCTATAGAGGGCTCCGTCGCTTGCTATCGAAACCGAAACTGAGAAATTCGATCGACTCAAAAAGTTGTTCACCGCGATGCAAAAACGTGGATGTCGGGTTTGATGAGTAATGACAACTGCGTGCCAAGTCGGCGTGACTCTCTGCGCCTAGAATGCCAGAATTGGCGACCGATTGTCGGCGAAGCTATCCGAAGAGTCCAAAGTATTTCGCACAATTTAAAAATTTTATATCGTTCTTGTAATGTGTTTCTTCTTTAATGTAAAATATATATTGTAGTTTAGCTATTTCTAATAATTATAACGTTTACTTTCCGGAGGATTTTTGAGGTTAAACATTTTAATAATTTAAAATATTTGTTCTCGATAAGATTTTAGAATGTTAATTACAATTTTATTATCTCCTCTTTAGACAATCCTTCTTCCACCTCGTTGCTAAACTCATTTTTGTTATTAATAATGATATCATTAACCTGTGTTTTACTTCATCATCTATATTTCTTTTTCTTTTTTGTTTTGTCTTATAGTTGACTTAAACGCGATCCTTTCCCTGGTCTATTATAATTATGTGTGTGTAAAAAAATAAGTAAATAACCACATTTAGGCTTACGGCTGACATAAGAGGATGTTTTAGTATGTGGAAGTCATCGATATTTTCATGATTTTGCAGTGTTAAATCGAATCGTTAGGTTTATTTATGAAATTATGGCATATTATTATAACACTGGTTCATTAAAGCCGGTGCTATTTTTCTTTTATTCAAAAAAACATGCCAAAATTTCTTATCCACGAATATTTTAAATGTATAGAAAAGTTCCAGTTTTATGAAATCTTGTTTGATTTTCATTTAATTAAATTTGTTTAATTAAAGCGGTAAAAATTAAACAAAAATGGGAAGCAGTGTCAGAATAAAGTACACAAAGCGTCATTCTTATTTTAGAAAAGACGATCTATTGAAAACTCAAAAGTTAATTACAAAAATAATAGTAATAATAATATATGATATTAATTATAAAGATATCAAATCTTTATTAAGACGGATACAATTATTTACATGAGATGGTGATGATTTACAATATATTATTTCAATGAATCTGTCTAGGAAGCAAAGAGTAAAAACTTTTGGATCTGACAAAGCCCCTGCTGCTCAGAATTGGATATAATTATTGGATAATTAGTAGAGCTAGAAGTAATTAGTAAGTAAATAAAATAAAAGAGCTGGTTGATATGTATTGGTACAGAAAATATAAATTAAGAAAAAAGTGCGCATATAATAATTCTCTCTCCAATAAATGTACGCGGATAATTTTTTTTTATTTTGGGTAAAGAAATAAATAAATTTAAGCGCGTTAGGAAGAAGATTCTACACCCTAGGGCCAAAGTGACAAATGCACGATAGGAAATGTTTCTTCCATGAGTATTCTAGTATTAAACCGTTAAGATTTCTTTAAAGTAGGTATGATCAGGGAAGTGTTATGAAATGAGGCCAGAATCGGTGAATTTTTGTATGGAGCTAAACTTACAGATGGAAGTTTAGTACGTAAATAATTTTTCGATTGATAATATCTGATGATCGTAAGCTATTTGCCTAGTTCTGAAGGATGAATTTGATAATTTAGGAGGCGGAGGTATTTTTTTTTAAGTCTGATTAGCCTACTGAGAATAGATGTGGAAGTTTGTCACAGAAAAGATGGCATCAGTAAAGAAAAGAAAAAAAAATGATAGAGTAAGGAAGTTCAAGAAGTATTGAGTCCTGTAAGCAGTAGTTGGCGTTTCGAATCATTCCAATATTTCTACTAATTTTGCTATAGATATTGTTAATGTGAATATCCCATTTAATAATGAACTAAGAGTCATATCAATAAAATAAAAAATATGACAATAGAATAATGATAATAAAGGCTTAACTTCACTTCGCGCACAAGCTTATCATCATCACTGTATCACTATTGATATTATTAAATTCATTTTTATCACATCTGTCAATGATTAATTTCTAAGCACATCAGCCATATGATTAGTGATAGGAAAAGTGATATAAAATTTATGAATGATATTTCTTTATTTGAAAAGTATTAATAATCAAACGTAACGTTTTCTATTCAAATATTATTTACCACGTTAATTAGTTAACCGCATTCGTTCAGCACAATCATTACTAAACCACATTTGTTTGTATGGAACCCCTTATGAGGGTCAGGAGGACATGATTCCCCCTTTATCCGTTGCCTGGTTGCCCGATTGTGCTTACGTTTACTTTCAAAAGTACAAGAATGAATTTTAGGTGACAGTTTCAACACCGCTCAGCACGCCTCTGAAAGTACTCATATGGGCGGCCATATTTGTTTGATATGTAAATTAATTAACCATCTTTATTTTAGCTTGTTTGTTAATTAGTTAATCCAGTGTTTAAGCTGGCTCGAAACATGCTGTCGCAAAAATGCTAAAATGGGAAAAAAGTTGTAGCAAAATGCTAAAAAATATTAGTTGCTTTCGTTGCTCGAAAAACCCTATCCATGAAATTATTTATATCAACGATGCCTAACAGGTATTGTTAAGAATTTTGAAGAGGAAACAAAAAGGAACAAGAAAAGATCGCTGAAGTGCAAAACGGATATTCTGGAATCGAGGAATCCTGTTTTCAGAGAATAAACTGTGGTTAAAAATGCCTGTCGCATTTTCGCGATGGGCAATAATTTTTTCTTCGCATTTTCGAGCAACTCGTCGCATTTTGCGAAAAATGCGACTGCAGTATAAACCCTTAGTTAATCATATTAGTGTGACATGAGCTAATATGCCTATATTCAATTAATAATATGCCTTTGTTTTTTTATAGGTCGCTCGGCCTTGGGGCGCGGAGAATGTACAAGGTACGTTTTTATTTAATCTTGTAAAGAAAATTTAAGAATTCATTTCTTTATATGCAGTGTCATCCATCTATAAAGATATTCTAAGGCCTGGAAGAAATACCTTTATAAACAAGGTTTAACTTAATATATGTTTATAAACAAAGTCGATCTTAATATGTGTTTATAGACAGGCTTGAATTTAATATATGTTTATAAACAAGGTTGAACTTAATATACGTTATATCGGTTGAAACCACAGAAAATAGCACTATAGAAAGATTTCACCGTATAATGCCCAAATGTTACCAATAATAACTGTATTATAAGAGCAATACACTAAAACTAAAATGTATGAGAAACAAAATGTTCAGCGTAAACTTTTTTTTATATAATTTATATACCAAAATTTTACCATGAATGAGACCTATAAATGATAATGCGTTTGTTATCAATCAAGAATACTGTTAAATTATCATCGATTGATGAATGGCTAAATTACCATTAATAAACGGCAGCATGAAGTGAAAAATCGTTGTGCCAACCACATACCTTACAAATCGTTTTAAATTTTGTATTGCTTATTGATTCCCCTTCCTTTTATATGTTAATTTCTTCTAAAATTACAATGCACTATCTCCCAGTGCCCATTTCATTTCTTCTCTTTGATCTAAATAGGTGTTATTATATCAGGCTTATGATTAGTGCCCTTTGAACAAATGAGAATGATACTGATTTCGTCACTATTGAGAACGAACATCTGGGAATAGTCAGCATATATATTTAAAAAGCTCAGTGCTCATTGGTGGAAATCTTCTCCCTCATGTTATACAAATCTGTTATCATAACCAGAATATCATAAATAAAGAATATATTTATGACATTATTTTAAACTCTAAAACAGACCTTCAAAACTTGGAAATTCAATATTTTGGAGGATTGTGTCTATTTAAACAAAAACAAAATATTCGGTTTTGAACAATTCTTGAGGCGAATCTAAAACCCAAACATCTTTCTAAATTCGTATATTATCCGATTTTAACTTCAACGTCTTCAAATTTCTTCCTTCTTATTCATTCAGCTTCAAATTTCCCATCTTGACCTTTGTAATTATCTGATAAACCGCTTTTTACTTTGATTATCATTTTATATATATAGTTACTATTTGATCAGATGTTTATTATTTGCATATATAAATATATCTCGAGAATTTTATTGTAAAGAATGTGTTTAGTAAAAACGATGGAGTACGCATACTACCTGAGCATATTCTGAGCTTTATTATAGTACTAGTAACTAGTACCCAACGGAGCCCGGCTCCAGTACTTCTTCATTTTTGGCGATTATTTAAATATTAACCGGAGTCCTTAAATATACGCTGTTATGTAAAAGTAATGAATTTGTGATTAAAGGCATGAACTTTGTTGTCCAGAAAAATGGACATAAACAATTGATATGATTTATCGATTCTTTTGCAGCCATTCGATTTTTTAATCGATTTATCATAATATTAGGGCTCCTGCACTTTTTTTGTTAGAAATTAAGCCCTACTAGTAGAGTTAATTTGTTATTATAATAAATCAATGTATATATTTCACTCAATTTCTAACTTTGACGTTGAACTCTCTGAGGAACCAAATATCTCAATTCAGTGACAGTATGGAAACTGTTTCAAGAAATCGAATCCTTTTCTCTCTGCATTTAAATAAATTTTTCTTTGGATGGCGTGTGGTTTAACGGACATGATTCACCCGGAATTTCCAAACGCAAAGTAATTGCTTTCACTTACGCGGGTGGTGAATTTATGGAAAAGCACATGACTACCTTTCATTTACCACCTCCTGATGCAGAGATTGTAGTTTCCTGCTGCAGGGATACATTATTTACAAATTATCTGTCTATTTTCAACAGAAAAATTTTACACTATTTGAAATTTTACTACCGCTAAAAGTTATTCTATTATTTAATGCGATAAATATTGGTATTTTTAAAGTTTAAAAAAATTAACGTACCTGACAAAGTACTGCGCGAGGCCCTAGGATGTTAAATTACTCGCCTTATTCTAAAGCCACCTCTGAGTTAAGTCACCATTGGTCGAAATCAAAGACGGTTAAACCAGTGGAAGTCCACATTTTTTTATTATTGTATGCGAAACAAAAACAAATATCAATATGTCTGTTCTCTCCAGAGAGGAGCGAATCACTCTCTCTCTCTCTCTCTCTCTCTCTCTCTCTTTTCTTGCGACCACCTCTTCCTCGTGCATTTATCACTTCAAATATAATAACTATTAAAAACATAGAAAATTCCAGAAAAAACAAATAAATCGTCACGACATTCATCCATTTGAATATGTAGTCTCTGTTCAAGATGTTGACATAGGGAGGTGGAGTCCTTGGGAGTCTGCCCTGCAGGGCTGTCAAATTAGTTATGTCAATACAATAGCAGCTTTCCTAAAGAGCTTCGAATTGTATGTTTATTCTTCGGTCATCCACCTTCTAACTATAATAAGTAGTAAGGAGCTCACTATGGGGATTTTAGCGCGGGGTCCACAGTGATCTATTACTACTTTTGTGAGTACAGCTTTGATTACCTTCAGTATTAATAAACAAATTAAGAATGTGTAATTCAGTATCGAAACAGCAATTTGTTTTAAGATAGTTTTAGTTTATAAATGAAGGATTGAAGGCTTCTTAATTTTAGGATAATGATTTCAATGGATACATAATAAGGAATGAAGTTTTAGAAAATAAAATGAAGCGTCTAATTTTTAAATATTTTTAGAACTCTTAATGAAAGCCTACATTAAATCTTGAAACAACGAAAAAACCGTCCAAATAGGAATTTAAATATTTTCACTAAAAATAAACTAAAGAATTTAAAAACCAAATATTATCAAAGTTAAATACTAACGTGTACTAAACCCTGATTAATTTAAAGGCGTATGTTAAAATATATTAATACAATGATGTTTTTAATAAAATAATTTTAACTACTATAAATTAAGTAAAAAAAATTAAAAAATATCCTAGAAAGTTAAAAAATATAGCTCCTCATATTATATAAACATTTTCGTACTTTAAATAAAATTTAAGTTCAAAGTAAAAAAGAAGTCAGTCCAAACTTTTAATCTCGAAATGCTAATAATGAATAAAATGTTTTGCATTTTTGTTCACAATTAAAATAAATCTTTTCAAATACAAGATCATTAACACTCAAAGCAGGTGAACTGCCAGATCCTACCCGTAGTTACAGCTAGAACGTCAATATCTCAACAAAGTCTATTAAATGTAATGCGAAATATAGGATAATTCCAATAATAGCGTTTCTCTGCTGGTGGTGCCATCTATTGGGGAAATATCGCAACGTGTATAATTCGACATCTACATATTTACATCAGAACTAGTCTTTAATTTCGGGTACGAGACACTCTTGGTACAGCTTTTTTTTCGCCCCCACTCTAACCATATTTCCTCAATCCGCCTCGTTAATTGCAACGACAAATCGCAAAGAATTAAGTGGGAAGAGAAGCAGTTACGATTGAACATTGTTATAAGATTAAGAAACGTATGTATCCATAGGTACATATATTTTATTTGACGACAAGCTAAAAGTGCCCAACAAATCATACTTATTTTGTTAGAGTTTTTTGGCGCACAAACATAAAAAGTCATACTTCACCAGGACCTAAGTTTTCCGAATAATCTGGTCCTCTTAAGGCCTAGCAAATCAGCCACGGACTACGTACTATGAGTTGTTAGTTAGTAAGCGTTCTTTTTTTATTTTGGTAATAACACACATTAATAATTAGTCATATTATTTATATATGTACTATTATTATCATTACATTGTATATTATATTATTCTTGTTAATTATTTATTATTATAATTACTTACACAAAAACGACGACGCGGTCATATTGACCGCTTCCGCAGTTTTAGGTATATATGTTTACAACTATGGTTCGCTGTAATATATTTTTTTGAAACTTTATATATATATATATATATATATATATACTTTATTATCTTTATTAATTTATTAACTATTACTATTATTTATTTTAAAACTTTATATATGCTATTAGGAACATATTCTGGAAATTTCAAGAATACTCAGCTTATAAATACTAAAGATTTAAATTTAAACTTCACAAGCGGTTAATTTGACCCAAAGTTGCGGCTCATAAGTTGGAAATGTGCTAACGGCGAAAGGAAGTTGCATCTTTACCTAAATTAGATTTTTGAAACAGCATACTACAATGCAACAAATTTACAAAGCGATTAAATATTAATTTATTCTTACACAAAATAAATCCTCTCCTGCTTTCGAAAAACGAATATTTCAATAATTTCTTCATCTCTTATTTTATCTAGCAAGCTCTTCCCTCCACTCCGCACGGCTAGTACTGAAACTAAACTAATGAATCGATCTTTGCAGCCCCCACCCCACAACCAACTAAAAGCTCTAGCTAAAAAAATTAAAGGGATGTTATTTAATATAATACCAAATATTATTAGAAAATAAAACAAAAAAAAAGAAATTTGTTTTCTTTTTCCTATCTTTCTAAAGGTGAAACCTGATGTCTATGGTATCAAAAAACAGCGCATTCAAAAGCTTTAAAACCAGACCATAGCAAACGTTTTATATATCTCATAAATCGAGATATAAATGGTTGTCCAGAGCCTCTGGGACGCACTGCGCATAAGCTATTCCTTGGGATTACAGCGTCGCCCTTGGGATCCACCCTTCCCAATTTCCCTCTACGCACAAGCAATCATAATCCGTATCCGTCTTTTTGTACTGCTGTCCCTTCGCTACCGTCAGAAAATACACGTTACTCTGAACATGCGCACTAAGACTTCGAGTTGAAACAAAAGAGCTGTGTATTTTACAGAGCAAAAACGATATTTACACGCATATGAAGAACGTCGAAAGATTTTTCTACTTGCGTTTAGCCCCGAAGATTTGAATTGCCAAGTGGAAACAGCATAAATGTTGTGAATAAATAAAATTATAGTCTTTTAGAATAAATTTCAGGAGATTCGGCAACACTAACGAACTAGCAGAAACTCACTGTATATGGAATTTACAAATATATTACTTTTTAAATAAAAACTTTGAATTATGCATTCGAGAAAACTGGATAAAAGCATGGTAATTGCAAAAAGTTCTAAGCATTGCATGAATGCATGAGATTTAAGCAAGATTCTTGTGGACCCAGTACCAGTATAAAGGATAGGCCAACGCGACCCCAAATTAGTAAAACTTATTTAAATGATTTTTAACAATTTGCAAAAGTTTAAATGAGGAAACAAGTGCCAGAAACAGAAATCCCAACATGCCCGTACTGTTAATTAAATTAAATTAATTTATAGATCGTTCTACTAGTTTCACAACGGCCAACCACTAATATTTAACTTTGGGAAGCAAATTTTTCTGCAGATTCGATTTCGATATAGTGCTATTATAATGCGCAAAAATGCTAATTTATTTTTGTCTGTCCTATTTAACGTTCATTGTTTTCTGGCTGCGCTTTTATCAACAGATTAGCCCGTTTATTAAAGCATCATATTTTTTAATTTCACGTAGATTTTCACAGCGCATTACAATAAGAAAACAATTTTATGATGATTAGCTGCTCAGAAAAACGATTTTTATTTCCCAAAAACTTAATGTTTCGATCCGAACTATGATGATCATCATAATGATAATCTGCATAGTTCAGATCGAAACGTTAAGTTTCTGAGCAATAAAAATCGTTTTCCCACGCAGCTGATTTCCCGAAAATTGTTTGCTTACCATATTTTGTATTGTTTTCAAAAATTTAGAACACTTTAAGAGTTAGTGCAAAAATGATAGAACTCAGAGGCCCCCCCCATCCCCACCTCTCATTCGCTAAGATGGCCCTGCATGCATCCAAGACGAGACTTAAAATTTGCACCCAAAAATAAAGATACTTCCCCACTCACACAATTTGACTACTAAAACAAGTCAACAGTTTATTAAACTGATCCTGTTAGATCTTTTTGTGTACTATACAATCGACGAAGCTTTTCCTATTAGATCACTGGTGTACGCAGTGGGGGGGGGGACGTTTGATGTGAGCCACACAAATATACGCGGGGGGACTGATGTGGGTCACACTGGCGTACGCAGGGGGTGTTGATGGGGGTTGTAACCCCCGATTGTAATGAAATTTTGCATATATACACATGTAAATATATGGAGTAGCTCTATAACCCCCATTGAGCCTGTAGCCTCGCCGGCAAGCATACCTTACATACATTTATACATAACGATGTATGCGAATTGTAGTTTCTTTTAAATTAATGGGAGGCTGCTCCCCATATAGCTTTACGCATAGGCGTAAATTGAGTGTTAAATACAGCGTAAACTGGAGGAAAGGCAAAAAATCCGAAATTGAGTGGAAAAAATACGATTTTTCCTCTGTTCTAAAAAAATTGGGGGGGTATGTGCCCTTTGCCCCCTCACCTAGGGTGTCTCCCAGAATATTTACTCGGGGGGTGTCAAACTTCGTTTTGGGGTGTGAAATTTACTTTCAAGGTTTTTAATTTTTCTTACCCGGAAAGAAAGGGAATAAAATATTCAGTAGCAATGAAATAATTCTTCCATATTTATATAAAAAAGTTCATTCTTTTATTCGGAAGAAAACAAAATTCAAGCATTTCTTCTTGGACATTTAACCCATTCACAGACAGTTGATAATTTTTGAGGTGGCAGGATTTTACTTCATATGGTAACTTTCTTCCCTCTTGATATCCTTATCCGTATTTCTTTTTTGTTTGAAATTCATTACATAAAAGAATATTACAATTTTTTACATAAAAGAATATTACAATGTACATATGCAGAAAAGTATAGAAAAGTAATTTTTGCAATATTTTTTTATTATTTCTTGAAATGTAAATATTTAGCGGGAATATGAACTTTGACTTTTAGGAGTATGTCAAGAAATTTGGGGGGATGTGCCAAGATTTTTGGAGGGGTGTTGGGGGCTATGTAGGGAGTGTAGCAGATAAGGGACATATAAGGCAGGGATTATGTATGAAGTTATAACCCCTGTATCCCCTTATGAATTTTCTGCATCTGTACAACATATACCAGTAACAAAGCCATGTGTAAGTACTCAAGAATAATCGATAATTTTCAGACATCGAAATCTTTTAGCATTTGAGAAAGGGTATAACGCTCATTATGACCTGTCATAAAAAGTGCCTGCAAGCAGTGGCGTAGGTAGAAAGTTAATAAGGGTGGTTATAGGCTTAATGGGAGAGGACAGAGCTATAACTCATATATTCCTATGTTAAATATACAAAATTTCATTGCGTATATTTAACATCTGAGGATTTACAACACCCAAAACCGCCCCCTGGCTCAGCCTCTGCTTGTAAACCGATTTCTTGTATTCTTAAAACTGAATGAAATAATATCTATTCAAAATGCAAGTGATCAGTCAGAAAGGGCTTGTATATCAACAAAGTGAATATTAATAGAAGAACTGTTCTAATAATCTTTATGATTATGCCCTAATTAATTATTTATACTTATAATAGCTTAATGCATGAACTTTAAAAAATAAAAGGGTGAGACTAGCTCTATGAATAAGGCAGTGGTTACAATGTCACAAGCTACAAAAAACATTGAAAATGCTTAGTAAATTTATTGGTATTTAAATATTACCTCCTATTATATTAACGAACATGGGCTCACATATGAGTACTTCTAGCGGTGGAGGGGGGGGGAGAAAAATGATTATCTGCTGCTTAGGGCTGTCAAACATTTTAGTGAATGTACAAGATACTAAAATGCTACAAAAATAATTGATACTGCTTGACAATTAGTAATGAGCTAAAAAGTACCTTATTTTAAAATGTGCTTGTTAAACTTTTGAGAGTAAAAGCGTAGCGGAATCGGAAAAATCAAATTTTTGAACGGCGGGGGGGGGGCTCGAGTCCCCCCTCTACCCCCCATATATGTGCCCATGTCGACGAATATTTTAACGTTACAATTTAATCAGAGTTAATGTAGTTCACCACGTAGTTCAGGCGTTTGTGCTGCCATCTAGTCACGGAAAATGTAAATCGAAATCTGATTTCTATTGCAAATAATATTAAATATAAAAAAATCTATCAAAAAACACTGCTTACTTTCATAGTTACACAAATCTGCAAATAGATGTATCTCATATGGTGTTTAACGGAAATTAGGCTAGAAAATCGATATCCAAAAATCGTTAAGACTGATAAATTGATTTTGCGATCGCATCGATGACTCGATATTCAAGAACCGATTTCTAATCCTAAATTTGCATTATTTATAACAGGATTGATGTAAAAATGCAAAACGATTACGATAAATCGAATCGCAAGCAAAACTTTAAAAGAATAGATCAAATAAACTAATTTCGTAAGGAATACAATGCAATAGATGATTTTTTGTGAAAAGAATCGATTTTTCGATTATGATTTTCTATCAGGGGCGCTAACTCTGAAAAAATATTGGGAAGGGGCCCCAAATGGTCGAACTCGCACATTCATTCAAGTGAATTAACCAGAAAGTGGAAAAATAATAACAATTAACATATTTTATATATTACGTCTTTCACATTCAAATCTGTAACGTTACTAATTTTTCAATGCCTTCATTCATTTATTCATTCATTCATTCAGTTTGTTAGTCAGTTAGTCAGTCATTGAACGAGTCAATGGACGATTTGGTCCACTGCTAGGTCCAATTTTTATATTTTTGTGGGGGAGAGCGAAGGGACTTTGGAGACCCTCACCGTAAGCGTAAGTAGATAGTTCATAAGAGAGTTATAGGCTCAAAAAAATCGCATGTTAAATATACAAAATTTCATTGCAATGGGAGTTATAACCTGCATGAACGACCACCCCCCCCCCTGCGTAAGCCAGTGCTGACGACCTCGTGTGCCATTAAATGATGATTCAAATTGAATGATTTAAAAAATTTCTTAAAAAAAAGTATGAAATATAAATTCTATCCAAATACAATACTTGTATATTCCGACTCTTTAAAGAATTAATTAATTAATTAATATTTTTTTTTACTCGCAAAACAGTTGGCTCGCATTCCATATATATTGCAAAACTGTTTCCTGTTTCTCAGGTCGTAAAAAAATGCTTGAATATTTCAGTGCTGAAATAAAAAAAAGCATGATTTTAAATGCAGTGTGTAATCAATGATCCTTCTACTGAAATGTGTTTTTAATTAGTTAGAAGGCACATGGGATATTCTGTGCCTCATTTTCTTTCCAATTCCGCCATTCACATTATAAGACAATCTAGAAGAGGGTAGCCAAAAAAACACGGACAATCTGCATTTAATCCTATTAGCTTTCGATAGATAACGCTTGTTTAATCCTATGAATTCGGAACCTTTCTTTCTCAAACCATGTTTAATCCATTTAAATGCATACCGCATACGTTTGTATCGTTTATTAATATTTGTTACGGATAGTGCTCTTGCAAATAATATTATATGCGCATATTATTACCGATTGCTAATTATATGTAATCATATTCTTATGCCTTATAAATAATATACAAGAAATAAATTAGATTTATTATACAATACTTTACATAAAATAACGTAAGAAAATGTGATACCTGGAAAGTGTTTAACAGGATGTACGGATGTACGGTAGTCTATTCTGATGCTTATTTCAGGCTTTTCTAGATCTCGGTTACAGCTACGTCATGGACTTAAAAAAAGCATTACTGATACAATTGTTTAATTGTACATTGATTTGCTCATCTGCATTTTTTCATTATTGTTTATTATTCGTACATAACAGGATTGAATCGTTTGTTAACATAGATATATAGGTATGAGGGTCTTTAATCATGATGCCTAAGCAACACTGAGTAAAAGTAAAAAATTTAAATTACTGTAGACATCTATGTAACACTGCAGACACTGTAAATCTAAAACCATACAAGGACAATGCCCTGCTTCCTGGAAATGCTATAGGAGAATGTCGCCAATGCATTGTGTCGGTAGGACAGTAGATAATGATATTTATTTCAAAAAAACCTACAACAATAGCTCAGTTAGCATATTCATAAGGTTTTAAACATTTAAGTTTGGCGATTCAATAAGATCCGAATATCCGAATCTCGTCTTGATTGGTTCAGCTTGATCCTTGCTGAGTTTGCGCCGAAAAAACGCAACCAACCAATTAACCGAATATCCATAACACCATGGATCCAACAACATACTCATAGGCCTTGGGCATACGAATTGAGAGATTGATGGTTAATCATAAACTTCCCATTAAGTGTAAACAAACAATCATAAAATTACAATTTTAATTAATATAATACATACAGGTGTATATAGAATTATAACACAGCACTACAATTTTAATATTTCTGCGTATGCTGTTATCAAATGCCCAGTTCATTAAAAAGCTTCATCCATTTCTTTGGAAACGTGAAGTGAGCTGATACGGATACCATCATTGTGATGAATCACGTTGTATTGTTAGTGACGTCAGTTGTTTGATATGGTTACACTTGTTTTTGATAAATAATTGGCAGCTAATCTCCATTTTCTAGAAGTCCTATTCACAAACACCCAATAGTTGAAAATAGCAAGAATTGAAAAAATATTTACATATATATATTTTTTTAAGCTTGGTGTAGTAAATTTGTGATTGCAGAAATATCGATAATTGTGTTAAATAGCTATTGATTTTGCGATTAATATATAAATTGATATAAATTAATTATTTAATGTTAATTAACGTAATTACAGGGAGAAGACGCCAACGGCCGAAGAGCGACTCGATCTTCTAAAACACCTCCAAAACAATCAAACCAGACCGGTAATCTTGCTTTATGTAGAACTTTCTGTTCATTTATTCCATTATATTTGCTGTTAAATAACTCTTTAAAATTTGCGTATTAAAAAACTAGAATTTTGTAAAATATCGACAAGAAATAAAAGCAGCCAAAATAATTCTAAAATCTCAATGTTTCATGAAAATTTATGGATATAATTACTCAATGTGTTCATGATGGTCAATACCATCATTATTTGCCACCATTTGATTAAGAAAATTAATTTTTAGCACTCGTCTTTTGACTCAAACAATAATTACTTGACATAAACATTTGGAAATCTGGATATTATTGCCTAGCTTAGCATCAGTTCAATCACCACATAAACGTAGCTCTCAATACAGAATCTTAAAATTCAACTTCTCGTATCTTGTGAAAACCTTGTAAAGAGAATTACGTAGTTATGAGCAGAAAGACCTTGCGCCATATAAAAATCCAATTAACCAGCAGAACCTTATAGTGAAATTTTTACAGCGAGTATAGCAAAGTAGAATAAGGTCACCCTCTCAGGAGGAGTTCGATCCACAGTTGTCAAATATATATGATCATCACATAGATCTGCTACTGGAAAGTTGTCTTCACATTATTTTAACATAAAGTATGTTAGTAAAATGAATATTATTGCAAAATTAATGTAGCATAAAATGATACTGCAGTATCAAAAAGGATATTTTGATTCACTACCGGGTACGTTAGAGTATTTTGTACCTCGCTTAAATTTTGCTTGTCCACCTAAACTTTATTTTTTGGCTTTTGTCCACTCCTTATATCTTTTTCTTGAATATTTGTATTTATAGAAACGTGGTAGTAAATTCTGAAGAATTATGCGCTCAATAATATTTTTACATATGAAAGATTAAACACTGATAAAATAGCGAATGAAAATGATCATCCAAGCGTTCGGAAACGTCAGCAGCAGTTCTTCATCAAGAGCAATGACGATGCCGTTCGATCACAGAAAGAGACAGTTCCTGCCTCATTCTGTGCTCGAAATTTCTGGAAAACTCCTTTATCAGAGCAGTCCATCATAATGGAAAATCCCAGTGGGAATCCCCCAATAAGAATTACGGAAAAACTCAATGTAAACTAGTAAGAAACTTGTACTGTGGGGCGCCTAGTATTGGGGGATGCCCATACATAAGTTTCTGGAAGTTGTTGTGATGTAGGCTTTTACAAAACAACGGGAATGGAACACAAAACGAAAGAACATTTCTTGGGAACAAGAAGAAAAGAACACAAACAAGCACTCGCGAAAGGAGACATAGCCTCACGTCTGGCAGAACACGCTTTACAACACGGACACGAACCCGACTGGGACTCAACAAAAATACTACACCGTCACATCACAAACAAGAATAGTAGACTCTTCTTAGAATCTTGGGAAACTTACAAACTACACGGGAAAGCCATTAATACATCACAACCACTTCCAGAAACTTATAAACAACTCTTACTCTGAAATGTATGGGACTTCCCCAACATCAGGTGCCCCGCAATATAGGTTTCTCATTGGTTTCCATTAAAGCTTTTCCATGATTTTTATTGGAGGCCTCCCATTGGTTCCCATTGGGTTTTCCCATTCTGCGGGACTACTCTGATGAAGGGTTTTCCAGAAATTTCAAGTATAAAAAAGAGACAGAAACATAACATCGTCATTACTCCTGATGAAGGACTGCTGCTGATGCGTCCGAAAGCTTGAGTGATCTTTTTCATTTGCTATTTTACCAGTGTTTAACCCCTCGTGTGTAAATTTCTTCCCCGGCACTTTATATCTTTTTTCTAGAATAATATTTTCCTAAATTCCTATTCAAAAAAGCTGCTGAATTGGAAAAACCAAGCACGTGATCAGAAACTTCCTCGACTAAAAAATTCTGCAGAAAGTATAATAAAAATATTACGCATTCAATAGCTTAATTAAGCCAACTATAATAGTTTAAATCGCCAGCTATTTAAATATGATTATTGAAAGAAATTGTCGCCAATTTCATAAATTGTAAATAAATAATGGCTATTATATATGTGTATTTTTACATTCCTCTAATAAGTACGAAAATGAATAAAATCTCACAAAGTTTCACAAATCGGGATAAAAAATCCCATCCCCTCAATAACTATTTTATAATTTCTCGGACACCTAGTTAATGCTGCGATAATACATTAAAACTTAACTAATCATTGATTGATAGGTATAAAATACCTGTTCATTATAATATATAGATTTAAGATATTATGCAGCATCAAAACTACAGATTTCCTTCTATTTTTAGAAACCTTACAAGATGTACCGAAGTAAGTTTTCACCTTTTTTGCTTCTATATAAATGATTCACAAAATGTCATCCGTGAATATCTGTGTGATCTTAGCGTAGTGGTTAATAAGGTCCAAAATATTTTTATGATGTCAAGCCATTATATTTTCATGCTTTCTCTACGAAAAAGCAAGGCAATTTTGTGTTCTTAACGATTTGACGAGCGCAAAGGAGCCCCCTGAGAACGATAGTTGCATGACAAAATTTACTAAAGTGAACTTATTTTACATTATGTAAGTTTTGTTTCTATTTGTCTAGTTGCTTGGATCGCACCAGCGAAACTTCTGAACGGGTTTTCATGCCCAGGAAGCTAAATAAATCTAGAGGGTAAGAAAATTACAATAATTAAAATACAATAATAATGTTTCGACCATTTCTAGGTGGTTAAGTCAGTATGTACTATGCTTTTTTTACGATTTATAAGTCTTATTTATTGTATTTGTAGGTTACATTCATATGTATATCAATGGGTTCGTTACGTATGACTTGAAATTGAGGCTTTAGGGAGTTTTTTTTAATGTATTTTAAATTTCAGATATTATTGCAAGTATTATTATATGCTAATATATACACACCATTAATTTTTACGTAATATGGTCTGATACGATATTAATATATAGTAATATTGCCGTAATATATATACACATATATATTACATATATATTGGACTCCCTAGCCCATATATATAACATGGCACGGGCGGTCTAAATACACACTAATGGCTTTACAATCAAGTGAAAGTGGAAAGAACGTTTTTTAATACAAAAAACAAAAATAAATGTAAATAAAAAATATGTAATAAATGTAATAAAAAATCAAAAATAAAAGTTTTAATAGCTCGACTTCGAAAACCTATTTGTAATATCTTAAACTCAATAAAAAATGTTTAAATTGGTATTCAAAAAGCGTTGTAAGCTTTTATAGAAACGTACTCTTAAATTAAAAAAGGATTTCTATTTCAAGAACTGAACATAGATGTTCACGTATATGTGTTTCTATGTATGTACTTCAATTATTGCTCAGTGCAAAAGTATACTAAAGCATAACCTACTTGTCCAATGTTACTCCCAGATTAAGAATTCCCATTAATAACTGAGTTGCAAAATTCTTCTCAAAATATTTAAATTTCAAACTATATAGAAATATATTTTAAATGTAAAAAAGGCGAAGATAAAATATAAATTAAAAAAACAATAAAATCTTGTTGAAAATATAACGCGGTTTTGTATTTTGAATTTTTTTATAAAATAGACTTTCCATTATGCTTTATATTCTAGTGACAATAACTTTTATACAGAAATGATTAGACATGCATCGATCCGATATTTAGCATAATATGAATGTAGAAAATGTTTATACAGGCACTATCTTACAATAAAATATTTTATAAATGTCTTAGGTCGACCGGATGCCAGTCGGGAGGGACGGCGTCAGGATCGGGTCGAAAACGGAAAGCTTCTGGGAGCCGAAATACAGAAGAATCTAGAATTGCGCTTCTTTCTAAAAATCAGGAGGACTTGCGGGAAACAGAACAAAAAGATCAGGAGCCGATCAAAGAACGTCTTTCGCCTGAACTGGATTCAAGAGAAACTTTTTCTTCTGACCTAGACTGGGTCCTTGCACTTCCAAGTGTGACAGGATCGAGAAACAAAAGATTAGCCTCTGAACGCTCTTTGACTGGAAGGGAAAAAAAAGAAGAACGAGAAGCAGCTGTTCGAAGGTGTGTTGAGGAAACTTTACTTGAAGCTTTGAACAAGAGGAACGAAACGAACCTTTCTGCTTCTACCGTAACAGCCGCTTCTGACGAAGTGGACGAAGACACAAAACGAATCCTTGAAGCCGAAGCTGCCCTGCGGTTAGTAAGATAACTATAGAAAGGTCCATGTTTCATCTTAAATATGTCTGCCAGAAATTATGTGCTTGAAGTACATTGGCATGAAATAATTGGAACACTACACTTGAAGTTTGAGTTAAATTTAATTTTGATCTTTCCATTACAGAAATTTGTCTTCAGGACATTTGGGTTCATCAGAGAGTTCTGATTTGTGCGAACGTCCAATGTTCGAGAACTTGTTCGAAAAAAAAGAGGAAGCCAGAGGAGCAGCTGACGCCGTAACCAACTCTTGGAAAGACGTCGTTACGCTGAGTGCTTCTTCTTGTGCATCATCTTCATCTTCATCATCGTCATCTTCAGGCTCATCGTGGTGTGGAGGTGGGGTTAGTGGGGGTGGAGGAACCAGTGAACGGTCACCGGTCTTCTCACCATCTTCTCCTCCGATTCAGGGACATCCAGGTTCGGTACCCCCTCCCCCCAGTAACCACAGTGCACACAGAACTGACACTGATCCTCTAAACAAAGATAGGGAAGATAGTATTGCTAGTCCAATTGAGCTGAAGTCAGAACAGGTAATATCTTCTACCGACTCTCTCATTCTTTTCTAATCTGAATAATGCTTATAACATCTATATATATATAAGAAACAACACAAATGAAGCTTTAGAAAACCTTTACGCATACGAGAAGAAAGGCGGACACCATCATAAATATATCATTTAAAGACAAAAGATAAATATTGTCAATCCATAAGGAATATTCTTGACTCATTGTCTATGTGAATATAATGCACCGATTTGAATTCATTTTCCTTTAGGAAGCATCTCCACTTGCTCAGACCCATCAACTTCCAACTTCTATCACGGAATTTCCCACGAAAGCCCAACAACCACCAACGACTTTGTTGAGTCCGCCTGACACTCCCCAACAACAGACGCCCAATTCTTCTGTAGCATCTTCGTCCCATCCGACACCTTCCTTAATCGTCGACTCCAAGCCTTTAAGTTGCCCAAGCAGCCATTACAGCTCTTCAGCTGAAGAAGGTAACTTCTTTAAGGATAGATATATTCTTTAGATATATTTTTACTTTATTGGCCTTTCTTCGAGATACGAATAACTTTACCTTATTTTTAAGTATAATTTTACAAGTATAGTATAATTTTTGTTTACTTTTACATTTATACGCTAATAGTGATGAAAAGCACTCTTTTTTTACACGCCATTTTAAATATATTATGCAAACATTTTCCTGCTACTATCCTATGACCTTTTTATTCATAACATAGAAATTTGAGGAAAATATTAATACGTAGCTGACTGAAATTTTAGCGTCACATGCTTCACATATTTAAAATAACAATTAACTGAAAACTGTATATATTGTCCATAATATACGTATTTGAAGAAACTTTAAAAGAAATAGAAGATATCACTTAGCCGTTTAAATCCACTCCATGAGAATAAAAAATATCTACTGGAACTTCAAAATATTTATAAAAACATTTCATTTAAATATATTATGCTCATGTGTAAATACGTATACACTGGTGCCAGAAAAACCGGTACAGGCGTGCGTATGCAAATAACGGAGCTTTGCAACCAATCAGCGTAACGCGATGCGGTCGGCAGCGCCTATATAAGACAAGAGATGTCTGGCAAAGCTGTTAGATCGGTTCTTGCCGCTACAATGGCAGGTTATCAAGATTTAAGTGATTTTGAACGTGGCGTTATAGTCGGCACAAGAGAGATGGGACATAGCATCTCCGAGATAGCAACAAAATTTGGATTTTCACATATGACCATTTCACGGGTATACCGTGAATATCAGGAATCCGGTAAAACATCAAATCTCCGACAGCGGTGTGGCCGGAAAAAGACCTTGAAAGAACGGGACCTTCGACGACTGACGAGAATCGTTAAACGAGATAGACGTGCAACACTTCCTCAAATTGCCGCGGATTTCAATGCTGGGGCATCAACAAGTGTCAGCGTGCGAACTGTTCAACGAACCATCATTGATATGGGCTTTCGGAGCCGAAGGCCCACTCGTGTACCATTGTTGACTGCACGGCACAAAGCTTTACGCCTCGTCTGGGTCCGCCAACACCGCCATTGGACTGTTGATGACTGGAAACACGTTGCCTGGTCTGACGAGTCTCGTTTCCAATTGCATCAGGCGGATGGACGTGTACGGGTATGGAGACAACCTCATGAATCCATGGACCCTACATGTCAACAGGGGACTGTTCAAGCTGGTGGAGCTTCTGTGATGGTATGGGGCGTGTGCAGTTGGCGTGATATGGGACCCCTGATACGTCTAGAGACAACTCTGACAGGTGACAGGTACGTAAGCATCATGTCCGATCACCTACACCCATTCATGTCCATTGTGCATTCCGACGGACTTGGACAATTTCAGCATGATAATGCGACACCCCACACATCGAGAGTTGCTACCGAGTGGCTCCAGGAACACTCTTCTGACTTTAGACACTTCCATTGGCCACCTAAATCGCCAGACATGAACATTATCGAGCATATCTGGGATGCCTTGCAACGTGCTGTTCAGAAGAGATCTCTACCTCCTTGCACTCCTATGGATTTGTGGACTGCCCTGCAGGATTCCTGGTGTGAATTGTCTCCAGGATACCTTCAGACATTAGTCGAGTCCATGCCACGTCGTGTTGCGGCACTTCTGTGTGCATGCGTGGGGTTGGGGGCTACACGATATTAGGTAGGTGTGCCAATTTTTCTGGCACTTCAGTGTATATGTATGTCGATATATGTCCTGATTTTAAAGCAGGTTTCAGAAATAAATGCTCCCTTCTTTAAACCAGTAAACAATATTTTAAATTTGAGTTTTTTCTGACGTAGAAGAGAGACGCAGAGTTATGAATGATATTTAAAAAGCCTATTGTTCACTAGCTGAAGTAAAATTTATAAAAAAAAACATGTTTCTTCTTTAAATAATTAATTTAGATACTCTTGCACAAAGTATATTGAATAACTCGTAGAATAACAAGCTAGTCATCCCCCGAGTTACATAAATAATGCGTTCCGTAAACCTTTACGTAACTCGAATTTGTAAATTTTACATACATAATATATATGAAAAATATATAAAAAACAATAAAATATAAACTGAAATAAGACTTTTCAAATAAAAAATGTCTTTTGACAGCTAATTTGACTAATTTTGATATAATTTTCCCGTGTTCATACATATGAATTATTTTCTACTGATCTTCTAATGTAATTTTGGACTTCTACTTTTTAGATTAATTACTAACGCATTGAGTTTTGAGTTTCAAGTCCATTTTAAGGGTCAATAAACAATGAATACTAACGATGATAAACAACTAATCGTGTAAGACATGGATTACTACTGTCAACGACGTAATATTACATACTAGACTCGACAAGCACTAATATTGTTCGAATATAAGAAACACTAATCGGAAAAAGGACGGATTGTTTATGGAGTCCTTATTTCTAATTGATAGGTTTCAGTTTGAAGCTTACGGCTTTTGGGCACTTGCGCAAAATTCTCTTCCTGTTGCTGCGTCACTTCCTGTTACTATTCGTCACATTTGCTGTGACTTGTAGTACTTACGTGCTAGTAGTTGTAATTTTCGAGATTTATTACATAACTGCGAATTTTCATAAATCGCGTATTACATAAGTTGGTAGGTTACGGTAGTCAAAATATTCTTGTTTTGCAATATAAATAATTTTCCAAATACTAAGTTTGTCATTTTTATTTAAAACTCATAAACTTGTTCAAGTGCTAAAATGGAAATTCATTTATTGCTATTGTATTGATAATTCATCGATACTTTTCAATTTATTGTCTATGAGTGTATATATATATATCTATAAAAATTATATCAATACAGTAAATTCTCCCATTAACATCGTTTGAGGGACATAGACGAAACGTCCTTAACTAGAACGATATTATATAGAGAAGAATTGCTGTATGGACATTTATTGTTTAGATAAATATGAACAACTTGCTCTTAACATAAATATAAAAAATTGTACTTCATATAAATATAATCAACTTGTTCTTAATATAAATATAAACAACTATATATAAGCTATTGATATTTTATAACGGTATAAATATCATAAATTATATATTTTAAAATATGATAAATTAATCAAATATGTTGTAAAGGCTTCCCCATGTGAAGAAATATTGAATTCATTTAATACACTTTTATTTTCTTTTATTTCTCATATTTATTTTAACACGTTATGGTTTTTACTTGCTTAATATATGGCAACATTTCTATTCGCTTTCAATTGAAGTCTTCGACGATATCCCTTTCCCGGATGACGATATGGATGAAGAGGATGAACTCGAAGACGCTGATATGGAAGACGATGCAAATACGTCTAGGACGAGGGATCGAAAAGACCCAAGTTCGGTTGCTGCCAACATTGCTAGTGATCCGTACGATGTTGTTACTTTGCTCAAGATCGAAGGTTGGTTAGATACTCTCTACCCATTTAAACCGTGTTGTTTCAAATGTTGCTATTTTTGTTACAGATCCTAATTTCCTATCCATTGACATATCTTTCTTGCAGAAGAATGCGCTAACATTCAGTCTATTGTTGAATCGGATGGGTTCGGCTTGTCGCTTCAACAACCACATCCACCTCAACAAAACAAATCATGTGTTGATTTTGGATCTTCACGATCAACATTTCAAGATTTAAAACCAATATCATCATCAATTTCCTCACCATCGACAACAGAACCTCTTCATCAGGTGTCATCAATGTCAGGACAACCTCATCAACGACCACCCTCATCAATATTGTCACAGCATTCCATGTTTTCCTCTATGAATCATTACAATAATCCTCATAACCACAACGAACAATCAATGGTAGATGAATGCTATCAGCCTTACCCTTCGTGCGGATTACCACCACCACCCATCAGTCCTCTACGACATCACGATTCTTCTAGAAGGTATGCACCCCTCGAGTCAAAATTGGCGGAACCACCTTCAAAGCGACCACCTGTCAATTACGTTGAAGATCATCATCTATTACCACTCCCAAACGACGATCGACCACTGGTTATTGATGAGAGGCCTGCGCCTAATCGAGGACTTACGATTCATCCATCATCAATGACTCACGACTGCGACGATTCCGAGTGCAGTGATTCTTTAGGAATCACATATAGTAGCTGCTGTGAGATGCCATCGCCTCGATCGGACACAACCGTTGGTGATCTCGGTGGTGGGAACAGGCGTATGCTAGACTGCCAGCAACAATCTCCACAGCAAGATAGAGGTAAATACAAGCGTTAATGAATAAAAGTGTTTAAACAATTTAAATGATCAGGATATTTAAAATAATATTCAGATGCTATACAGCAGAATAACCACGAATATTAGATGATAAATTGTTTTTCATATATATGAGACATTATTACCCTTCACAGGATTATCACAATTGTCAAATGGTACGGCACACAGAGCCACCGGGGAGTATTATTGTAAATAGCTCGTAAGGAAAAGAATGATTTCGCGGTGCATGGTGGGAACCGAACCCACGACACCTTGGCAGACGGCCAACGCCTCTTAAGGGCTACCAAGATGTCGTGAGTGATACTATGATGAGAAAAATTTCCCATCTTTAACATGAATATGTTAACTGTATGCGTGTATCGCTTTGTAAACCAATTACAATAGAATTCCTGTTATCCAGAATGACTGGGATAGACGCAGCATGGGAAATCCGGATGATTAGTTGTAACAACATCAAAAAGCGAGAGCATAGGATCATAAACGTATGCAGAAATTCATAAGGGGGGTTACAGAGCTACAACTGCGTATTATCTGAATCATAATCAACCATTTTCAACCCACTACAATATCGAGATCTTTTTATTAGCACACATACATGTAGTGCGGTGAAAGAAATACAGAGGAAGCAGCCTTACTCTCACCACGTTGGCCAGACGGGTTGTCAAGCTGGATCTACAGTTTTACGAAGAATCCGGACTTCGGTCACCACAGCCGAAGTCACGCGCTAAGGTATGTCTCGTTGTGTCACCCTCCAACGGAGTGACCGCTACCGGAGCTGATTCAAAGCTACGCTTCGACGAGTGCCGGTATTCTTGGCAGTTGACGGCTGTTTGACAACTCCATATATATTCATATGTAAATATACAAAATTCCAGCTCAAAGGTGGGGAAGTTGTAACCCCTGTCAACACCCCTGTGTACGCCAGTGTATAGTGTTTTTACCATAATTATCACAAAATCAAGTAATCTTCTGGATAAAAAAATCGAGATCCGGTTAATAGAAGGGTCTAGATAACCGGATTCTGGATAACTGAAATTATGTTTTCATTATAAGATATAAAATAAACTTCTTTCCAGAAACAACAAAAAAAATGTCTAAAATGATATACATTTTATAAATCTATCGATTCGACCATTATTATAAGAAATGCTAACGAAATGTGTTTTTTTTTATAATAACAATATTATCAATAATTAAAAGATAGACCTACATTTTGAAAACCAAACATCAATTAAAAATCAGACTTTTAAATAAGTAAAATTGTTTTTATGCATAATTCATATTTTTGATCTGTAATTATTAAATAGTTATATATTTATTATTAATTATTATTATGATATTAATTATTATTATGATATTAATTATTATTAATAATATTAATTATTAATAATATTAATTATTAATAATATTAATTATTAATAATATTAATTATTAATAATATTAATTATTATTATTAATATTAATTATTATTAATATTAATTATTAATAATATTAATTAATTATATTATTATTATGTCTGGTATACATTGTTGTATTACACAGCGTCTCAAGGAGATAATCACTATCCTCTTGATCTGGAGTTCTTGGTTCAGTTCAAGTCTCACCCAGAAACCTGAGAACTGTCCATGTATCTTCTTAATATATAGGCGGTGCCCAGTAAGGCAGTTTTTTGTAGGTCTGTTGTCGTTATGTCAGTAATGTCCAGTTTTTCTAGGAAGTTTTTTAAATTAGGTGTGATGGCCCCCAGTGCACCTATCACAATCGAGATGACTGTTACTTGTTTTTTCCAGAGTCTATTAATTTCTATTGCAAGGTCACGATATTTGGAGATTTTTTCGAATTCCTTCTCTTTAATTCTGCTGTCACCTGGTATTGCAATGTCGATGATAAATACCTGTTTTTCCTTCACCAATGTTAGGTCTGGTGTATTGTGTTTTAAATGTCTGTCTGTTTAAAGCCGAAAGTCCCAAAGGATTTTTATTTGAGCATTTTGTGTAACTTTTTTTTTTCATGTTCCCAGTAGTTATTAGATCTTATAATTTCTGCAGATATTCCAGTAAATCAGGGTAGCCACTCTGTCATGTCTTCTTTTTTTTTTTTGTAGTCTGATTGAGCTATTTTACTAAAGCCACTGATTAGGTGGTCGACCGTTTCATCTTTTACTTTACACAGCCTGCATTTACTGCTCGTTTTGCCTTTGGATTTTTGATGTCATCACGTTTGTTTGCAGTGCTTACTCTTGTGCAGTAAAGATCATGACTTCGGTTTCTTTTTTTAAAGTTCACAATTGCAACTATCTCCAGTTATGCTGACGATCGACTTTTTTCCTCAATTTCTTTCAAATATTGTCCATGGAGGGGGGTTTGTTTTGTCAATTTGTGCGACGTTTTTGAAGTTCATTTAGTTTGAAGGACTTCTTTGAGTCTGAAACCTTTATTAGCTTTCTTGAAGCCACTTCCATTAGGAGCTTCTCCTTACTTTTATTTAAATATGCATTGAGGTCTCTTTTTTACTCTTCAATAGTTTGTTTCATTTGTAAGAGGCTTCTTCTTCCTTCTCTCCTCGGTAAGTACAGTCTATCTATGTCACTCCGTGGACGAAGATCATGGTTTATGGTCATTTGTTTGTGTGTTTTTCGGTCTAAGTTATCCAAGTCGATTGATGTCCAATCAATAATCCCTGCTATGTATCTTATTACCGGTATGGCCCAGCTGTTTATGGCTCTAATGGTGTTTCCGCCATTCAATTTTGGTTTCAAAATTTTTCGTATGAGTTTCATGTATTCTGAGCATGCAATGGCTTTCATATTATTATGAAGGATTAAATCTAGTTCTAACATGCCCAAGTACTTGTAATGCTCTTCGTTGGAAAGTTGTTTGATTACTTGCTCGTTGCTATATCTTCTGTGTTTTCTATCTTTCCTTTTTTTTTATTGTGATCGTGGCTCCTTTATCTATTCCAAATTCCATCTTGATATTTTCACTAAAAATTCTCACCGTGTTTAATAAATACTCCATTTCCTTTCTAGATTTTTCAAATAGTTTTAGATCATCCATATACAGTAAGTGTAAAATTTTCCCATTTTGTTTTGATATTTCATAACTCATTCAGGATTTCATAACCCATATTATTCAGGATTTTTGTTAATGGGATATCATTATTATTATTATTATTATTATTATTATTATTAAGTTAATGTATTATTTATTAATATAGTATATTAAAAATTAATACATTAAAATATAAATAATTATGTTATTATATTAATTATTACCATAGTAAAATTTCTAATTCAGCATTTGTTTCAATATGAAGGATAAAACTTTTATCTGATTCCACTTCGGAAATGAAAGATTTTATCTTCTTCAATTTAGTGCACTCTTTAAAAAGTTTCTTTTCTTTATGTTAATTTTTATGCAAAGTATATTTACAATATTAAAATTTAGTGACATGCGTTCAAAACAAAAGACACCAATTTGCCAAGTGTGCAATGAACCCATGAGTGTTTTACACATTTTAACTCAATGCCCCTATTATAGACTTGCCCGCACTCTTACTTTTAACTCTTCATCACTGTCTGACATTTTAAATGACCATGCTGACCATACGCACGTTTTTAAATTTTTAAAAAGTACTGGCTTTTACTACAGTCTTTGATTTTACCATGTTTGGCGCAGTATAGCCCAGATGCTCTTGCGCCATAAAAAAGCCAAACAAACAAACAAACATCAAAACAAAAGAGCTTACCAAAACGGACTAAGCAAATTAACTGAAGTGATATTTTTAAATGACCATTAGAAGCGGTTTTTTTTATTGCATGCTATATCATAACAGCTATTGTGAAGCCTAAAAGTTGTTAATTTATTTATATTAAAAAAGAAAATTTGCAAATATCATGTACGTGACCAAACGCGAAGACGAATCAAGAGCATAATAAAATTCAGCTGTCACAATAATGGAATCCAACACTCTAGCAATAATTGAGTAAACACTGTCACAATAATGAAATTCCACACTTACATAATAATGAAATTCAACACTAATAATAACAACTGAATCCAACATTGTCCCAATAATGCAAATAAACACTGCTTGCAATAATGAGAACCAGCACTGATAAAATAATGAAATCCAACACTGTTACAATAATGAAATCTGACATTACCAAAACAATTGAATAAAATACTAGAAAAATAATGAAATTCAACACTGTCAACAATAATGGAATCTAGCCTTGTATTATATTGTGCACAAAATCAGTAAAAGAATATTTGTAATGTTCAAATCTGAACACCAGTAATGCCATATTTAGGAGAAACTTGTGCAAACAACAGCTTACACAGATGGAAATGAGATGTTGAACATAAGTGTATGGTTTGTAAGCTACGGAAAAACTTTGGAATAATATTCATAATTATTTATTACCTTAACTTCCAGACTATATAATATTGATTTAGTATACCTTAGTTATACTTTTAAGAAATTATTGTATATTTGTGTTTGAAAACTGAAGAATGAAGTGATGAATGTGTTTTCACTTAATTCGTTAGCACTTTTCAATAATATCTTTTAGTTATCACTGCTTTATTTATTCTTCATTTGTAAAGTCATAATAACAATATACTACATAACTAAATAATAATACAAACAAATATATATTAAAAGTGCATCATATTAGAGAACAATAAAAGGTCCCAAAGAAAATATCATCAAGGATACAACATGCAACTGGAACCTTAAAATTATAATCCAATTCCAAAGATACGAATCCAGAAACCACCAAATTACAATTCCTTCGTTCTTTTTAGTTTTCTCTTTCTATTTAAAATCCCTATCTTCCCACTTCACATCCTTGAATTTTATTACTAACTTTTAAATAAAAAGTCAAAAGAACTTATTTTGCACTTGCCTTAAAGTCACACATAAACAACTGGGAATCATTCATCCTTTCATATATGTACTTTCAATTGCGATTTTATTTTAATATATTTTTTCTAATTGTCTTTTAGTTTCCATTACCCTGTATCAAATATTTTCTTAGACTTTTTTAAATGTTTCTTTACTTTTCAATTTTTTGAATTCCTCTGGTAGTTCATTCCAAAGTTTTGCACCTTTTTAATTTACATTATTCCTTCCTACTTCGGTCCTTATTTTTGGAAATAATAGGGCATTGTATTTTGGACATGTATTTTATCTTTTCCATTTAATTTTATTCTTATAAGTTCAGTGTTTTCAGCCTTCCCTTATTCTTTTATACATTTTAATCAAGACACTGTATTGGTGTAAATGTTCTATTGGTAATATATTGCAATTCAAAAATAAATTTTTCCAGTTTAATCTTTTATCTCTATTAATTAATTTAATCTTTTTCTCTGTGTGTTTTTCAACACATTTTTTCATTTACCAAGCCTAAGTTCTTCCATATACAATTGTAATATGTCAGATGACTGTAGATAAATGAATAATACAGTTCTATGCTAGCTTTTTCATTATCGTTGTGTTTAGCCTTCTTAGAATTCCTAAAACTTTCCTTATTTTCTCTGTTGTTTTTTTTATATAATCATTCCGGTTCAATTTATTAATTAATTGAATTCCC
>QLNU02015003.1:87059883-87080989 GCA_006491805.2 Dysdera silvatica
CCACCCGTTAAGACAACACTATGAATTAAAAAACAATTCGCCTTAATTAAATTTTTATATACCACACGAGAAAAGTTTCTAAGGTATGGTTTTCTAATTTCTTAACTAACTTTTAACGATCTGTTTATTGTTTCAATCAAATATATCAAAAAGGATTTAGTGAATCCTTCAGGATAAGGCCGATAGCTTTACACACACACACCCAATCACGAATTATTCACCAATCATTCATTTGTTGAGACATTCCCTTCGGAAACGAAGTAAAACCCAAATGTCATGATTCTTATATTCGACTATTGAACTGCCAAATTCTACCAATTATCGAAATAGCAATTACTGGACAAACAAATTAACCAATTTGAATAATTAATGCAAAATTAATTGACGAAGGGAAGTCGTTGTGGAATAAATATTATGTTAGGGGAATTAAAGATCTTTTGTAGATTTTTATTTATATAATAGTTCACAATTACTGCCAGATTAGTATTAGTGACAAGCCCGTAACTAGATGCTTGTTAGAAGGTGGCTCTGAAAGTTACAGGGGGCTCTGAAAGCTACAGGGAACTCAGAAAGCTACAGAGGGGGCTTAAAACTTAAAACGTTTTTATGTATTAATATATTTAATAATACTAAATATATAAGGAGAGTAATATATTTAACGTTAATGAATAAATTTCTTAACATAAATTTTATATTGAAAACTTATGAATCTTAGTACACATCTCTATAATTTCTCTTATCCTTATTATAAAGTATATGAAGATTCAAACGTATATAAAAAAACACGTTATATACACAAAATCTACGGTAGAAAGCTATTTTGAATACATTTTTAACGTCAAAGAACAATTTCCATTATCATGTACAATTTCGTACAAAACAAAAAATTTAAAATAAAATTCTACAATATTTTATTTTGAGAAAAAATATTTTCCAGGAGAAGACTAACTACATTTCAGGGGACTCGACCTCTATAGCCCGATTCTGGGTACGGCTCTGATTAGTGAACTTAATTATCATTCACTTCCTAAATTATAATTAGTTAAGGCATATCCCGAAATAATTATTTCGCATCTTTGTGAAAAAATAGTTTAACCAGCTTCAAAAAGTTCACAAACTTTGCGTTGTATTGGCCAGCCGCAACCGCAAACGACACATTTATACTGTTTGATTTTATCGTTGTCCGGAAGCTGGGGACCAGAATTTTATAAATCGATTGAGGCTCCCATCTGCGGCAATATCGATGTCGAATGATCGTCATCGATACTATCAAAAAAGTGTTGCCGAAAAACAAGCAAAAACAAGGAAGATTATGTGGGTGTGTATGGAGAAACAATATCACCATCCAAATAACTTATCTTCCTGCATAAACATTGGTAATCGGGTCTCAAGCTGGAGGTTGTTTTTATGGAAACATATTCGAGCAATTTTTCTGATTTTGTTGATTTTTCGCTCCGAAAAAGCATCAAAACAAACGATCGCGGAGATTAGATGTAAATCGTATTAGAGAGACAAGAGAAATCGTTCCGAGCGCGATTTTTACATATGGATGAATTTATTTTCCAATCTGAGGCCTGTTTCCGCGTCGATCGCCTCGTTTCCTGTATCGCCTACGTAGGTTATCTTCTCTTCGCTTCCATCAAATGCCTTTAATAGACCTTTAATGGGTAATAGAAAAGGTTCGCGCCTGCTATTCAGTCCTCATCTGCTTCAAACCGTTTACCTTAGTAGCGTCGAACTCTGGCGGCGAATATACGCACTTTTCCAACCTTTCCTGAATCCATACATTGAGAGTTGTGTGACAAGTTATTGGAAGTCATATTTGTCCGAAATGGCCGGCAAAGAATGGCCTCGATCTCCGGCTGTTCCCGCAGTTGCCATTGTTCACCCTTATTTGCTGCATCGTCTCCATGCCTTTCGAGTAGCTTGCTGGTGGGCTCTAAGGTTCCAGAGGAAATACGGTAAGATATTTGTTCTTTAAATTTGGTGTGCGCTCTCATACTTATGAAGACACTTCCTCGTGTACTATTACAAAGGAAAGTAATCAATTTTGGAATTATATATTGGACAAACACTGTCCTCTGAAGGGATTACATGCTTCGTTCTTCCCTCATCCTTATGAAAATGGCTCCCTCCCTATGTCTTCTTAACATTTGCTTATCACATTCGACACCCTTCATAAATCTAGATTCCACCTTATATGGTCAGTTCTTATCTTGGATCAGCAAACTAAGTTAACGTTCTTATCAAAGTTAATGAGCAAAATTATTTCTCAAATTACGCCTGCTCAATAGAATATGACAAATGCAAATAAATACATTTTCTGCTATGTGAAGCCAGCTTTTATAACTAAAGATTTGAGTTTGAAATTGTCTTAAGAAAACGATATCAGTGTACTTTATATGTCACTGTTTATTCCAAATTTAGAATTTTGTAACAAACTAGTTAGCTTTTAAAATGAATATATATATATATGCGTTTATTCTTAGACCGTAGCTATTGATTCACGAAACTTAAAAAAGAAAACTCGTTCACGTCGTTGTTCCTAAGCGCGTTATATACAGACAAACTCGGTTATAATAAACATCAATTGACTGAAATATTTTCCTCGTTGTTGCCGCTATTCCCCATAACTTTTATTCGATTAAACCATTTATACTTTACATTAAATCAAACCAACAAAATCACTTGTTCGTTTTAGACGTGAATTTGTCATATGCGCGTTCATTATAGCAGAGCTCGAATGTAATTTTTCTGAAATAAATTTCCCATTCGATGAGAATTTTTTTAAGAAACTTCCTCTATTTACAGTAAATTATAAAAGTGTTATTTGTGTGGCAAACACACACACATACATATAACGTCTGTATAAAACGTCTTTTGAAAATGGGATCTAAAACTTTCTAGTGATTCGTTATATTTTTTATCAATTAATTTAACTTTCAAAACATAATACAATTTGTCAAAAATAATGAAAAATATCCACGATTAGCTTAGGGCAGACTGATCTAAAACTACGACTACAATTATGACTTAATAGTGATATACTAATATCGATGATGCGACTACAAATTTGTAGATCCACTAGGCATGTTTGAATATTATTTAATTTAAGAAAAGTTGAATAAAATTGGAACAGTTTTAAACTTAAATCTCCAAAGAAATTAAGTTTAAATATAAAACCCCCGTTTCAATTTATATGTTTTACGTCTTAAGGCTGCGCTGTGGGAATAATTTGAGTTGGGACCGACCTCTTTAAATGACCTCAGAGAAAAGATGTTTTCATACAATCCAAAACACTCGATTATTCATAGCGATTTCATATCAATTTGGCTTCTTAAAATCAATTCTACTGAACAAGCACTGCTTACGACCATTGATTTCATTCTTTCATCTGTTGATACAAAGCAATCATCCTTGGGAATTTTTTTTTATCTCTCCAAGGCATTCGATACGATAGACAACGAAAGACTTTTACACAAACTTTATCTTACTGGAATACGGAGACTTCAAAATGAACTTTTTAGGAATTATTTACACCACAGACTGCAGTTTGTTAAGAATGGCAGTTTCCGTTCCAAATTAAAAGCTGCATATTGCGGCATACTCTAGGGCTCTGTTCTTGGCCCTTTACTATTCATTTTCTACATTAATGACATTTTCGTCTTGACGGTTTGTTTTAAATTACTTCATTTTGCGGATGGTACAAATACATTTATTTCAGATCGTGATCTAAACAAGCTTATTTCGGTTGCTAACAGAAATGATGCATTATACATTAATTACTTCAACCTTAATTACCTTACTCTTAACACCAAAAATACCAAATGTACGTTATTTACTCTTAAACGTAATGTAAATACTGATCATCTTCAAATGAAAATCGATAGTGATGAAATAACTTTTTCAACTGAAATGCGATTTTTTGCCGTTACACTGATGTCTAACGTAAAATGGTATTCCCATATAGATGCAATCTCTTCTAGAGTTGGTCGAAACTTATATGTCATCCGTAGTATTAGCTATTTACTTCCAACTAATATTTCAATTAATCTTTATTTTTCTCGCATACTTTCTATCGTTTTTTTATCTGGGGTACCACGGCTGGATCACCACGTCTTGTTTTACAAAACCTTTTTTTGAGATTACTTGGAGGTTTGGAGATTTCCTCATTGGCAGCCACTGCACTTCCTTTACCTTAGATAAACTATTAAATTATAAAATTGAGGTTTTTTTTTATATATAAATATGTTAATAATCGCGCTTTATATCTCCTCTTTTTGACCGTCATGGTCATGGATACCATATACGATTTATGAGAGAATTGAGACCAAACCCTTTCAGAACAAATATTGGGCTTTTTCGTGTTGAGGCGTCTGGCCCCAGGGTATGGAACTTGTTACTTTATAATTTACAATTATGTGGTTCAATGCTTTCATTGAAAAGAAAATTGCGTACTTATTTGATTAACCATTAGATTCTTCTTACTGGCGTAATGCATACTTGCTCTGGTTTTACCTTCCTATCTGCTTCTGGGCAGCATGGGGTGTGTCAGTCCTTTTTGGTCTTTTCCATTACTGCTCAGGCAAATTGTTGAAGTCTTTTTGTCATGAAAAATAATGAACAAAAATATGCAATATATTGCGTTTTAATATCATAATTACGTGGTCTTTATATTATGTATTACTTCCTGTGTGCTTTATATTATGTGTTATTTATCATGTTACTTATTTTTATTAATCGTATTCTTCGGCTCCTTGCCTAAATTAAATAAAAAATGATAAAAATCGATCACAGGGTGACTCACTAAATGAGTCATTTTGAACATCTATAATAGACAACATGAGTCGTTCTGTATTTAGTTTTATCCATCTCTGACATTATTTTATTATTATAATAATTATATATTATTATAATAATTATATATTATTATAATAATTATAATTATTATTATTCTGTATTTAGTTTTATCCATCTCTAAGTTAAAAAGTTTATAACTAAATCGACGTTTAAGCTAATAAGGTAGAACGTAAAGCATTTTAACTTAACGTTTAATAGTATTTCCAATTTTAGATAGCAAATGCCCTACTCCAGGATGCAATGGCACTGGGCATGTTACTGGCCTTTATTCCCACCACAGAAGGTATTGGGCATTTTGAAGCTATTTTGTTTGAATACGATAAAAAAAAATACTGTTATGAGAGAAAATTTTTCTAAAAATGGCGTAAATATGTGTGTTTTTAATATCGGCTAAAATAAAATGCAGATGTTTTAATTCCAGCCTCTCAGGGTGCCCGAGAAAGGATAGAATAACGCCCGAAAGTAAGTAACTAAGTTGAAACCTCTATTGCACATCATCAGAAATCCTGAAACCCATGTGGAAAAATTTGCTGATGTGTAAAATATATTTTATAAAATATTTTGATTATTAATATTTTTCATTTAACCAAGAATTTAAATTTTACTTGAATTTATAAGCTTTGCTCTTTCACTCTTCCTTTCCTCTATTAACATTTTCTTTATCTTCATTTTCTTGATTGTGACACTTTGATTTTATTCTCAGTTTTAGCATTACATGAGACAATACTGAAGTAAGTTAGAATTTATTTCTAAAGTTTAATTTCTGACTTGCGTGTTTTTTTTTAAAGTAAGAAACATAGATTCTTCACATAGTTTTTTAAAGAAGCTCCTTATAATTTTATGTGAAATATATACATGTAATGAAGTTATTATTAAACAGTAAATTTGAAATCCCTAAAAGGATATCTAAAACGAATAAAATCCCTGAAAATCCCCACCCATCGCCAAAGTTCTTGCATGCCAGCATCACTGCTAATAAAACGAAACTCACCGGAAACGAAATTAGTTGGAATCGAATTTAAAGTCCAATACGGATGGCGCTGTTTTTGTATAGTTTCTGGATACCAAAGCCTTTCTTTTCAGGAATAAAGTAAAGTAATGGTAAAAAACCTAAAGAATGCAAATAATTTTTAAATGGTCATTACGCAAAATGAATTAAAACAATATTTAAATTTTTTCTGATTGTTCTAAGAGCCATGTTCATTCGACGCTGAAATAAATCGACATAAGCGAATTTAAAAGACAGTGACTTATTAAAGTTTCCGTGTAAGAAACCTTGAAGTTAAATACTTCACAAACTTTAATATTAAGTGCTTAAAATTAAATACTTGAAGTTATGAATACGATTAACGCCTGAAATATGAAATATTTCCGAAACTATACAATGTGACCAGAAAAAGACATTAGCTTTTAATATTTCGCCCATCCCGAAAAAAATTGTATACCACTAAAATGAAGAAATAATTTCAATAAAAATAATTAATTAAAATTAGCTTCATTGATTTCAATATATGAAAATTTAACCTCACAACTTAGACCCAATTAGAAAATTAATTTAATAAGCTAATTAATAACATAGTGTTTTTAAAACTTCAAATCAACCTTGAAAAAATCAATCAATAAAATACAAGAAACTCAATTTCAGGATCTTGTGAATGTCAAACATATGGAGATGTAAGACGATCTTGAAAAAGCAAAGTTAATTACTTAGCATTAGGGTGAATTAACTTCGATTTTGCAAACCTTCTGTGATTTCGAATATCCACGCAAATTGGGCAATTCTGCATAGTATTATAATTCTTTAATTCACATAAACAACTGTTCTTAGTTTAAAACAACGGTAGTGATAAAAATAATAGAGTATTATAACAATAGAGATATCTTCTGAGGTAAAAGAAGCGAGGACGAATAAATTCCACGTGATTAAATTTGTTCGAAATAGAAATAAAATAATAGCAATCAAATAATTACATCCAAATACAAGAAGGCATACAGCAATGCTGAGGACAGCATATTCTTCCTTAGGTGTCCAACGAAAGACTGCAATGGCAAAGGACACGTCAACGATTACCGGAGTGCACATTACAGGTTGGTATAAATATATCACAAATACTCCAGCTATCTATAGGAAATTACCCCGAAAGCAAAGACAATGTGATAGATGATATTAAAGCACCCAAAACACTTTAAATATGTAAAAGAATATGTATGTATTGACTTATTCCTTGCATACGAAAAAATAATCTTAAAAGTTTTCGGTATAATCATATGCGGATAAAAATAAAGATAAACAAAATTTTATGGTAATTTAAATTATTAATTGATTAATTAATTATGCATTAGCTTATAAATATTATTCAGCTATAAAATAAATATTTTGAATGAATTTATGGATTATTATGATCAATACATTATAATGCACGTGAAGATGTTGAGCAGTGCTGATTAACTAATGTTTATGTGCTTTGAATGATTATGATTTTATGATCATGTGATGGTACGCAAAATTTTATATTTGAACTGTGAATTTTCAGTCTTTCTGGATGCCCAATCGCTGCCATGGAGAAGATGGTTCAAAAAGAACAAAGAGCAACGCCAAAATCTTCTCCACCTCCTCAACACTTTGGACCAAGTAAGCAAAACATGAATAAAAGTATATAAGCGCAGGCACATGAAGATATTAAAGCATGCATAAAATTATATAAAATTACGAAAATAATGTAAATTTATCAGAATATTAATTGCATTAAAATTTAAAACTAAGTATTTACTTCTGTGGAATTTTATGTGCGCTATTTTTCTGTTATAGTATCTTCGTCACCATCATCTCCAGACTGCGCTGTGAGAAACCTTTGTTATACAAAACCGGACATGTCAGATTATGGAAGGTTCTCCTCACCTGGTTACAGTATGCCTATAAGATCTATGACAGGTTCTATGGACAAATACGGGAGACCAGAAACGCCTGATGGATATGGCTCATACGACGATGGACAGAGGTTCTATGGACGATTACCACCGATGATAAAAATAAAAACAGAATCGCCTGATGAAATGGAGATGATGAATAAATCTGGGTATGTAAATCTGACTCAACAACTTTCAATTAGTGTTTAAGTAACTACTCAAATAACCAGAAGTCTAACAACTTACACTTAAAATATTGGTTAAAATGAGCACATATTTACTTGTGTCACCAATTAAATTTAAAACATGATTTTGATTGTTGCAATCCGATAATGTACTTAGATGTTTGCGGTCCAACAATGAGATGAAATATTCACCACCTCCACCACCGATTCGTTGCCCCCCGCAGAAAGATTCAGAGCAGACGGAACCGGTGGACTTTTCAACAGGACGGCCTGATCTTCAACTGGCCATGCTTCACCCCACCGCTCCACTGAACGCCACACCATCTCCCAGATCTCCACCAGGACCATCTCCACTTGAAGCAATGTCACCACCAATACAGGTTCCAGGTCAACCCTCTGCCATGCCTTCACCACACCACCATTATGGTGCGCCTCAACCTTCTGGTGTTTATCCACCGCGTAGTCCTCTTGCTGGGCCTTTGCCACCTTCTCAAGATAGGTTACATCCTCTTCATCAACACCCATCCGAATTTCTCAATGAAAAGTAAGTTACATAAAAATTATTTTACCAGTGCTGTTTCACATCTAAATGATCAACATTGATTATTATAAGTGTTGCTGTCTACGCTGGCACGGTGACATCGCACTCGGTTAGCTTGCTGTTAATGTGGATTCAAATCCAAACGGTGCCATAAAAAATAGAAAGAAGTCTTACTGAATGCTCACTGAAATCCAGGCGGTTAGTCTGTAGGCTTTAAACTGTTCGAATCCTTGGGAAATGTAAGTTCACTGCCATATAGTGGTAATGCATTCGTTTATCGTGCGATTAACATGGGAGTTTCAATTCCCAATGGTATTGTAGAATTCATACCATTTTTCTACCCACGGTAGCCAAAACAATGAATATGGTTCAATTAATAACAGCGGTTTGGACTCATAGGAGAACTGTAGGTACCGTCGCAGTATGGCACTTGCTGTCTTTGCGTCGTAAAAACAAAAACAAGCTGTGGTGAGTATTTTAGGAAATTCAATTAGACCCCATTAATTTCGCTACGAAAATTTCCACTTAATTCTCCATTAAATATTGTTGTCTACATAACCATACACTGTAGTATGTCGGTCTACGTCCTTAATTTGTTCCAAATTCTTGGCCTTATACCAATCAGGACGTATACCAAACGAATTTCCCCCATAAGAAATAAAGGTAGAATGATTAATTTGTTTCCATGAAAAAATCCTATTCTTATTGGCATATTATACATGGATGGGGTTGTATCAAATAATTTAAACACTGTTTAAAATTAAAATACATAAAACATGAAAGCAATTACACTAAATAAATGAAAATTTAACCTCTCTTTATCTTGCTAAGAACTTTATCTTGCTAGAAGGGAGAAGGAGGAGGAGATATTATTATTTAAAAGGAGAGTCCCCTTCCAATAAAACTTCGGGAATTTGAAAATCTGTTTTTTTTATTTGTTTCGAGAAGAGTAAATTAGGGTAGTGCGCGGTGGTCCTGATTTATTTTGACTTACGAAAGTTTTAGCACGCGAGTCTTATTTCAAACGAAGAATGTATACCAAAAAACATTTTTCGTGTCCAAATGGGACATATACCAAGCTGGATTTATTACAAAGCGGACGTACAATAAGGTACCACTGTATAGTAAAATTTCTGAAATGCGAACTCAACCGGACTTGATAATTTGTCCGCTATTCGGAGGTATCAGTTAATTTGGAGTATTAGAAAATAGCAATTATTCGGACAAGAAATGTGTCCGTTATGAAAGTTTTACTGTATTAAGCTTTCACTTTTAACATTCGTGTAAACTATTATCCTTTAAGTTGCGTGCAAAAACATGAAAGCACACATTTAAAAAAGATACAATTTTTCACACTCCGCAAAAAAAGAAGAGGGTTATTGCAATTTCAATTAATTTAAACAAATAAGTTGCACTTGTGCTATAAACTATAATAGAAATACGGTAAAATTTCAATTTTACATTATCGTGTAGACCACCCTATAGATTTTAAAACGAGAGAGAGAGGAAGGTAAAGGAAAAATTACTTCAAATTTATAGCGTAAATTTGGAAAAAATACTTTAGAGAAATTAAAATTGTGTTTGTGTGATTTTTTTTGGAGGGGGATTTATGGCGCAAGAGCATCTGGGATATACTGCGCCAAAAAAATTGTAAAGTTTAAATATATCACCATTTATGAATAGAAATCGAACTGCAACACTGGAAGAAGGTGCAAATCAGCCACTCATCCTAATATACCTATACTGAGAGATAGTGTGATGTAAAAGTTGAGTTAAAAAGATCAAATAAAAATTCACATGAGCAAATAATATGAGACCAGGGGGCGATTTTGGGGGGTTGTAACCCCCCATTGCAATGAAATTTTGTATATTTAACATAGGAATATATGAGTTGTAGCTCTGTAACCCCTCCCATTAAGCCTATAACCCTCCCTTATGAACTTTCTGCCTATGCCACTGTATGAGACCAAAATATTATATTGTCTACTTTAAAAATTGCACCTAATTACAAATTTTGCTTCAGTTTATTTATGTAATGCAGTAGTTATCCATTAATTTGTTGTCATTCGCGTTATTTTGCGATCTAGGAATTTCCGTTGTATTTATTCAATGAAATAAACGTCGCTTTTGCAGAGGCGTGGCCAGTAGAAGCTTTTGGGGTTATAACCCCCCATCGCAATGAAATTTTGTATGTTTGGCATAGAAATGCATGAGTTGTAGCTCTCTAACCCTTCCCATTAATCCTATAACCCTTCCCTCATGAACTTTCTGCCTACACCACTGCTATTTTGGCAAGTGTATCTTTGCCTTCCAGTTCACTATTAATGAAACTGAATTTTGTAGAAGTCAATGAATACTATACAAAGCTACGATTGACAATCTCTCACTTTGCTAAGTACGTAGCTGTATTGTTGCTCACTATCAAAGAATAATATATTTTTTTTTGTGATGTTAAATCACAAGGACGGGGAAGCTCACGTTGCGTCTGGACTTATATTTCTTCAAATAGTCAGAACTTTTGTTGCCAAAGAAAACAAATCCCGGAGAATGGTAGTGGGAAAACGGCAACTTTTCTACAATACCATTGGGCGTATAACCGGAATTCGTAGAACGGTGGACCAATGCGTTAACATTATTGTACAGTAGAGCAGTGTATCTGCATTTTTACGAGGAATCCGAACAGGGACGGATTTAGAGGTCATTCAAGGGTGGCGATTAATGACTTGATTTTTGGAAATGATACCTCATTGGACCTTTACCTTGTATCTTTTCAATGTTAAATTTTCATTCAAGGGGGCGATTTTCCCCGCTCCCCTAAAGCCGCGCCTAAATCTGAACCCTTTAACTCATAAAGGAAAATCCTCCGGTCTATAATGAGGAGCTAGTAGGTAAATGTTCTGTTTTTTTGGCATCATTGAGAATCAAACCATGATTAACGCCATGCTAGGTGAACGCATTACCACCGCTTCACCTCAGAGCTAAAGAATAATCTTCAAGATATTCATGTATCATGTTCAATATAAAGAAATGTAACTTAACGTAGACTATATGCGAATATGTCCCACAGCTGTCCTCTGCAAGAAATACTGGCACTCGGCAGAGTGCCACTTCGTAGAAGTCCCAGTAGCAGTCACTCTGTGGGGGGGGTGGGGGATGACACAGTAGGTCCCGCCTTTTTGTAGGATTTTGGCTATGGTGGCAGAAGTTCGGACTTGTCGTTAAACTGTAGGCCCAGCTTGCCAACCCATCTGGCCACCGTGGTGAGCTCAAGCCGCTTCCTCTGTATTTCTTTCACAGAACTACTTATACGTGTGATAAAAGAGAGACCTCCATTTTGAAAGTGGTTGATGATGATATGCGAATATATCAACTGCTTCAAGAACTAATTAAAATCTCGGAAACCGTATGAGGAATCGATGTGATGTCTGCATAGCCCTACGTGGACTCATACATGTTAAAAGTACATAACTAAATATAGCATACTTTGCTTTGTGCTTCCATCTACACAATTTTTTGAAAGCTTTTTACCTTATCCCAATTAAAATTTCTGAAACTATGGAATGAAAACCTCTTTAATTTACAATACTATGTTTTCTTAACAGCGTTGGGAATTATGTTCACTTTCGCCGAATATCCCACACTTATGTGCACCAGTATATATAGCTTCTATGCGTACTGAAATCAAACGTCTTAGCATAATCAACTATCTCTCTTATTTAAAAACTTTTCGATTCCGTATCTATTCATGAAAACGAACACTTTCTAACGAAAGTTAAAGGATTATATTTGATATAATATAGTTATTTTCCAGTTAAATAACAAGAATTATAATATATACATAATTTATTTTCACCCACCACCTACACAACTTCCCTTTATCTGCTCCTGCGTTTCTCAGACTTTATACAGAACATAGTTGAGATTCATAAATTTATTTCACAATGATAATAATATGTAGTTATCATAATATTAAAATATATAATTATCACGATTAAAAATTGGTACGTGATCTCTAGGTGAAACTTTATAAAATCTTATTTTCAAAAATGGAGTACAGTAAAATCTGACTGCAACTATATTCAAGGGATAGCGAAAAGCTCTTTACATACAATTTATCGTTATAGACGAAGTTGAGCACGATATACTCCATATAACTCTCGGGACTGGTGAGCGGGGGGGCAGATATGGTTATGGACAGAATTCACTGTATAAGGATCAGTGATATTTATTGCAAACGCTTTTATGCGACTCTGACAATTAGAGAATAATAAATAATAATAATAACCATAATAAAATAAGAAATGGGAAGAAAGTTTTCCCCTCAATTTGCAAAAACCAAGCCTCAGTTGCCATATTCACCGCTTTCGGACCCGCTGGATTGACGTTCGGCTTCAAAGTAAACTTAGTTGGATGAATGTAATTGCATCGTGAGGGGATGTCTGTCGCCTAACATCGTGCCCCTACACCAAAATGGCTGATAAATATCGCCTTCTTCTGGTAGTTTAAACTGCCAGATGCCGAAATGATTAGATAATCGGAAAATTGTATGCGTTGGAGAAAAGACTTTCCGAAAATGCAAACTAGACATGAGATACAAAGCACTTAATATACCCTTTTGCAGTGTTTGTGTCTCAAAGACAGTTACTGTCATGTTCCGCTAAGACCTGCAATGTTCTATGGAATCAAAACCTCTGTCACATAAGAAATAATGTCACGGAATACGGGGCAGTAGGAAACGAACAACCGTTCACTATTGAGAGACTAACACGGGACGTCAGCCCGATGTCTTACTGGATTGCCACTAAGCTACGACAGGGATCCTTTTATAATGAAACGATAAAAGAAAATTATAACTTAGTACAATTGATTCAGTACTGATAATAATTATGTTATTTTATATTACGTGTGGGAAAACTTATCTTTACGTTTCCTGGAAAGGATGTAAACAAACTGATAAGGCTAAGCCACTCTAGTAGAAAATGTAAATTCTCAACGATACCAAAGAACAACGCCAGTTGTATTCCCAGTTGTATTATGTATAGTAGTTGTATTCCCAGTAGTATAGAAAGCAGATGTGCAGTAAAACATCCATATATCAACCTTCCGTATATCAAAATGAGTACGTGAAAGAAAATCGCCTAAGGTCGATATTTAAATTTAGCGGGTTTCAATTAACATTAATTCGCAACTCTCTAATCCGCAACTCTCTAATTCGCAACTTTCTAATTCCCAACTCTCTAATCCGCAACTCGAATTCCCAACTCTCTAATCCGCAACTCTCTAATTCACAACTCTCTATTCCGCAACTCTCTAATTCTAAACTGTCTAATCCGCAACTCTCTAATCCGCAACTCTCTAATTCTCAAGTAACTCGGTAGGTTTTCAGCATTAACAATAGCCATCATTATTGCATTTACAGAAGACCCTTGCCCTTTCATTGCGTACAGACAGAAAAACCAACAGCAATAGTGGGTTCAATATCTATTGAAACCCGCTAAAAATCTATATATCGACGTTTTGCGAATCATTGAAGTCATTATGTACAAAGACTGCTTCTATATGTCGGATTTATTTAAGATAAATCGGGGTCTTTAATCCTTTAAGCGTTTAAAACGTCATTATTTTCATTCTTCGTAAATGTTACTGATGATAAATTTCATCGACTTTATAAGTATAAACGTAATAAGTGTAAATGTATTGATGATGAATCATCATCATCAATAGTCGTTCTGTAGAAAGACTTTAGGAAGATTATTATGTAAATATAAATGAATGTGAATACTACAAAAATATGATGGTATTCACACCAGGTTCGGCGTATACATTTCTCATTAATTCTTTGTTGTGATTATTTATAGGAACATAACTCGTACATAATCTGATTCATATTCTTTTATTTATAAAGCATTTATAAGCATTATTTATAAAGAATTTATTTATAAGCAATATTCTCTTATATATAAATGCATTGGTTGGGAACTGCGTCTCTAAATGCAGTATATTATAGCATACATGTATATAAAAAAACATCGTTTCTGTATATAGAAGTTTTCTTTATGGAACTGTCGACTTCAGTATATGGAGGTTCAATTGTATTAGGAATTACTCAAAAGTGTTATCTCTCAAAAAGGAGGTAGACAATACAGGGTATATCGACGGTATTGCCTACGAACATTGTAAATGCCATAATTGAACTGTCAAGGAAACACAGTTTAAAAATTTAGACATGTAGATCAAATCCACAAATTTTGCAGTCATCATTTAAATAGGGTAGATCTCTATCCCACTTAAAAATCTGCTGTAAAATTCATTGATTTTGCCTGCAGCTGTAAACGTTTAAACTGCATTCTTCGCAACTTCTTTTCAACTTGCAATTCTTTTCAACAAGTACAATTTTTGCACGTATACAATATTTCTGTGCTACATCATTGATATAGTTTCCTCTATGACAGGTTTGTTTGCCTGGCTGGTTGTTGTGGAGCTAAACAGTTACTCAAAAGCGTTGTCTCCTAAAAGCAAGTCATATTCGGTTAGCCAATCCCAATAAAATAGCTCTTTTACCTATCTCCAACTCGCGTATCTAGCCAAGAGGTACATAGATGTTAAGTTTTACAGATGCCGACTCATTGTTTCGGGGTGCATCGATTTTTTTTTTCTCACAGAGGTTGTGTATGTTCAAACGTATGAATATATGTATATATAAAAACCGATATATACAGATATATATATATAAAAAATAGAAGGTATATATATATTAAAGACTACCTTCTGGAAGTTGAAAGTACATCAGATCGAGCAGCGAGGCTCGTTGTTCAACTAACCCAGCGATACCAACTTCAGATAGTACAAGCATATGCACCAACATCAAGCCATACCGACGAGGAGGTTGAGGAATTCTATGAAGAAATCAAACAGCTACATACCAAGGGGAAACAACACATCAAGCTCATCATGGGAGATTTTAATGCAAGAATTGGACAACAGGAACAAGGAGAGACATCGGTTGGTAAATACGGATACGGGGAAAGGAATGAACGTGGCGATCAACTCATAGAATTTGCCGAAGCTGAAAATCTTAGCATCATGAATTCATTTTTTAAGAAGAAACTACAAAGAAAATGGACATGGAAACACCCCAATGGAGGAACCAGCGAAATTGACTATATACTGGCAAACAAGAAATCAATTATTGAAGATTGCAGCGTACTGAACAGATTTAATACTGGAAGTGATCATCGAATGGTGAGATGTAAAATGCACTTAAATACTAAACTAGAAAGGCAGAAGCTCATTAGGAAACAAGTAAGTAAGAGGGTGGATCTAATGAAACTGAAAGTAAATACCGAGGCATTCAAGTTGGAATTGAAAATCGCTTTTCTACTGGAAAGGACTTATTGAAAGTTGACATCTCAGAACAGGTAGAAGCATTGTTGGACAATAATTGAAACTGCTGGGATAATTGAGTGGCAGTGTAATATGTAAAAGCAGAATAGCAAATTATCACAGGAAGACAAAACAACTCCTTGAAAAGGCGAGGCGCAGAAGGTGGACAATCAAAATACCAGTTGCAAGATCGAGTATGTAGAACTTTGCAAAACTTTGCGCAAAAACATGAAAGAAGATATAAGAAAATTCAATTGTGAGTTAGTAAGGAAGGCCATTGAAAGCAACAAGAGCCTTAGGGTTGTTAAAGGGAGTTTGTCTATTGGGAAGAAACACATCATTGCATTAAAAGGAGAGGATGGCACTGTAACAAGAAATAGGGAAGAAATACTTAGAAGAGTTGAAGAATTCTACAAAAAACTATATGAAAGTAACAGTGGATTAAACGAAGACATTGAAATAGTCGAAGGAACAGCTCCTAAAATCTTAAAAGAAGAAGTTTCATTTGCAATAAAAAATATGAAGAAAGGAAGAGCCCCTGGTGATGATGGTATTACATTAGATATCCTAAAAGAAGCTGGAGAATATGTAGAAGACATACTTGCAAAATTCTTTACCAAATGTCTTAACAGCGGTAACATACCAAACCAATGGGATTCTGCAACAGTAATTCTTTTGCATAAAAAAGGTGATAAAGAGGATTTGAAAAATTACCGACCAATTAGCTTGTTACCTGCTATTTATAAAATCTTCACAAAAGTGCTAACACATCGCCTGCAGAAAAAATTAGATGCAGCTCAACCAAGAGAACAAGCTGGATTTCGAAGTGGATTCAGTACAGTGGACCATATTCAAGTATTAAGAGAATTAATTGAAAGAACACATGAATATGAACTTCCATTGTGTGTTGCATTTATTGACTATGAGAAGGCCTTTGACTCTATTAAAACATCAGCAGTCATCAACTCTTTAAGATCAACAGACATTGAGGATGTGTACATTGACATGGTGAAACGTGTGTATAAAAATGCAAGTGCAAAATTTCGGTTACATAAAGATACCAAAACTATCAAAATTGGTAAAGGTGTGAGGCAGGGAGATACCATTTCTCCAAAACTTTTTACTTCAGCTTTACAGATGATTTTTCAGCAGATAAATTGGAATGACAAGGGAATAAAAATAAATGGTGAATATTTAAATCATTTGCGGTTTGCTGATGACATTGTTATTTTTTCAACGAACCCATCAGAACTCCAAGACATGGTACAGGAGCTCTCAACTAGAAGTAAAGAAGTTGGACTCAAGATGAACCTACAAAAAACTAAGATCATGTTCAATAATTTCGTAGAGGAAACAAAAATACAAGTTGACAACATTGAGCTAGAAATTGCTGATTCATATATTTACCTTGGCCAGCTGATTTCAATGGATGGCAACATTATGAAAGAACTCAACAGACGTATTAAACTTGGCTGGAGTGCATTTGGAAGAAACAGTTTTATCCTGAAGGGGAAATTGCCTTTGTGTCTAAAAAGAAAGGTCTTCAACCAGTGTGTATTGCCAGTCCTCTCTTATGGATCAGAGACATGGAGTCTAACAGTTGGAGCAATACGAAAGTTACAGACAACGCAAAGGAGCATGGAGAGGTGCATGCTTGGAATAACTAGGAGAGATCGAAAAAGAAACACTTGGGTGAGAGAGCAAACTAGAGTAGAGGACATCATTGTTAAAGTAAAAGGGCTGAAATGGCGATGGGCTGGGCATATTGCAAGAAGAACTGATCAACGATGGACAACAGAAATTCTGAACTGGATTCCAAGAGACCACCGAAGACCTAGAAAACGTCCTCAAACTAGATGGGTGGATGAAATAAGAAAACAGGTTGGGGTGACGTGGAAGCGAATTGCTCAGGATAGACTTGTGTGGAAAGCATTTGGAGAGACCTTCATCCAGCAGTGGATAGATAATGGTTGAATATGATGATGATGATATATATATATACAGTGCGTTTGGTATTTTAGTGGACACTTGATAACAGTGCACTATCGTGAGAAATAATGCCAAATTTGAAAATGAAAATAAAGATACTACAATAAAACAGTATTCTGCAAAGTGGAAGATTAATAATCTTTATTAAATCATTCATAAATGTAACAAAATCAAGATGAGGCTTTCAATCTTGTTTGAAAATTTAATGGACACTTACTGAAATTGGAGTGTTTTATGTACATTAATACATGATAGATGCTCCATTTTTGCATATAACTTTAAAGACACGTGAATCCATTGATTCTATCAATGTTTGTAAATACTTAGGATCGATTTGATACCAAGTTTCCACAATAGCGTCCTTTAAGGCATTAACCGACGTGAATTGCTTCCCATTTGCATATATTTGACGAACAATATAATCCCATACGTTTTCGATAGGATTTAAATCAGGACTACGTGTCGACCAAATCATACTTTTAAACTTTTTTGAATTTATCCATCTTTTGGTGGAGATAGATGCATGGCACGGTGCGTTGTCCTGTTGCAAAATCCAGTTTTCCCCACATATTTATGAGGCATATGGGAGGGCATATTCTTTTAAAAATTCTTGATAGCAGGTGGAATTCATACGACTGCCGATGAAAGCTCCAGGCGTAGTACCGTTGTAGCCAAAGACACTACAAATGGTCATCAACCCTCCTCCTTGAACTCTACGAGAAAAGTATTGCGGCGCTTTCCGCAAATCGTGCCAATAATGTTGAAAAGCATCCGGACCATCTAAGTTGAATTTCTTTTCGTCCGTGAAAAGTACCTGCAACCATTTATCGTTCCACTCCATGTGTCGTCGAGCCTAGTTTAAGTGTTCCTGTTTGTGAACTTGGGTGAGAGATGGTTTGCCTTTTTTTTTCCGAAAAGATAAATTTTTGGAATTAGAGAGCACATTCTATACTGTCCAACATTTAACTGGGAGCTAACTAAGGTCGTTTCGGACTTTTGCAGCCAACTTTCCTGTGTTACTGGCCTCTCTAATAATGTTCCGCTTATCTCTTTTACTCAGTTTTAGCTTCGCTCCCCGTTTTTCGAGTGGATCCTTTTGGGGTTTCTTTTTGAAAAGGCCCCTATAGTACTCCTTGGACGCTGAATAAGCTGACAAATTTTGAAAATGGATTTTCCATTTCGTTTAAAAGCCACAATTTCCTCTTTCTCGAAATCCGTAAGTATTTTCCTTTCTGACATGACTACAAACGCTGTTTTCGCAGACTCAAACCTGTTCACACGGGTATTTATACGAACCTACGCATCGAAAGAATACAATATGCAAATTTTTTAGCGCCTGCACTGCCATCTGTTAGTCAGGAATGATAGTGTCCCTTAAATTAACAAACAACATTTGTTACATAAATTTGCATTTTCCCCATTTATGTGACGATATATTGATATAAAATTTATTTTTCTACAAGACATTATGGTGTCTCGGCATTCTTCAAAAGCCAATTCGCAGTTTTTGTATTTTTTTTAGCATTTACGTAAAAATATCAGGTGTCCACTAAAATACCAAACGCACTGTATATATATATATATTTAACAAAGAAAAAATCAGCTTATTCGAGTCGAATATTTACAATCTTTAATCTTTAAATTCTTTGATTAAATAAATTCTTTGATCTTTACTGATTAAATCCACACATCCAGTGAAAAGCAAAGCAACGTCTGTTGTTTTTAATATTCCTTATAGATTCCGTCAGATTTTCGTTTCTTCATCAAAGCCCATTTCTAATATTTATGGAAGGAAAGGGGATTATTGAGGAAGGAATACAGATTTTCGTACCAAAAAATGTGATATCAATGAAAACAATCCAGGATGACTTTTCTAGTGATAGAAGGGTGCAGGTGTGTACCTCATCGTTGCTGCATTAGTAACATAAAAATAAACAAAATCATTTCTGTATCGCTGCGTCGATCCCTGGTAATTCAAGTTCAATCAAAAAATGAAAACAAAATTACTGCATATATATCTACGCAAAATTTCAGGTATAAATTCATTTTTTTTACAACTGAAATATTTACATTATACCCCTTGTGAAAACTACTATAATTTTCTTATATCACTAGTACTTAATTATATTTTGTGTGAGATATATCCACCGAAATAACTTAGTCGAAAACGTGGTCCTGCCACATTCAAATTCATAGCTCCCTCATACCTCTGGATACCATCTAAATGTATATTTATATTTTTGGAACACCGTGGTGTTTCAAAAACATTGGTTCCGCTTAAGCCACACAAAGTACTTTTTCCTTACTGACTGAAAAATCATAACATATCCAGCCACATATCAGAATACAGGAAATAAAATAAGGTGTCTTTTTACTGTATAAATATATGAATATAGAAGTTATTCTAACAGATTTACTATTCTGATCACACCTGAGATGATATTTCGTGAGATAATGAGAGAAGCAGAGCATAAGTAGTGATGACATATAATAACAAATTGCTTTAAGAAGTATTCATAAAATTTAAATATACATTAATTGAAGACAAGGACACATGGAAAATATTCAAGTTCATTCGTAAATGGAAAGTATTCGCTATGCATACATTCAGAACTCAACGAAACAAAAATCACGGTTGTTTTCATTAAGATTACGAGTAATAAGAAAATGGCTTTCAACTCGAAAATGAAAACCCTAGAAATAAAATCTCCAGGTACTGTGGACGCTCAGCAAAGAAAAGGCAAAAGTAGCAAATTTAAATGCACGTCTCTTTGCAGCACACAAAGTATTTTGCAATGCCGAACCATCATCATCTACTTTGTAAATCATTTTGTTGCGTCACATATATGTTGTACTTTTGTGAAACCAGCACATGAGAACTACGGACTTACTTTTCAAAGGCTCAGTTTCTTGGAGTCAAATACACTTCGGAAAAAAAAGATATAAAACAGATCATGTAACTACATTATCTTTAAAAGCATGTTTTTGGGAAGACAATTCCCTCGAAATTGTCTTACCAAATATTTTTACACAAAAATATATTTTCCACACGTAATTTAGGTTTTTTACAAATTTTAAAGGTTTTTTGGAAGTAATCATTGAATACCTATACACACAATCTTAATTATTCTGGTTCCCTTATATTTTCTGTATTTAATACTTATTTATTCATATTCAATATATTTTACACATATTGAATTTTATTATATATACATATTTATACATATTAAATTTCATTATA
>QLNU02015003.1:87081089-87182386 GCA_006491805.2 Dysdera silvatica
GTAAGTTAATAGGGATGGGGGAAACGCCTCTCGCATTGTGTCTGTAAGTGTTACCACCGGTGTTTACAGCCTTGTCATTGGCTGTAGGTTTCTCTGCTGACCTTCCACCCCGCCAATGAGTGATCGATGGAGGTTGAAGGTCAAGGACCACCCACAATCGTTTTTCTGACCATTGGACAACGGGGAGTCTGTCAATCACCCGTTTAGCCCTGTCATTGGCAAATCACCATTAATTTAGACCAATCAAATTATCAACGCCTTCATTTCCAAACTTTTTCCATTGCAGGTGGATTTACGGTACCAGGAGGAGGAGCCTTTGAATGACACCTACTCATTAATGGACATTGCATACATATTTGCTTGGAAACGAGTACGTTTTTTTTTATTAATTAATATATTTTATTTATTTTGTAATTGTCTCGCAAAAAATTCTCGAAAAGCTGATTCTAAAATAGTTAATACTATCTCTATTTCGAAGCTATTGGATTTGAAATTCGTCGAATGAACCGGATTGGTTGATTGAATTTTAATTACGCGAGGACAGCGAGAGTCGTGCTGCAAGTGGATTCGAATGCACTCAGAGGGTGTTGTGTACACAAAAAATATAGAACGCTGGCGTTACGCAAATCTAACACTAGCGTTCTTTAGAAAAACGGGGAACGCAAAATGAATTATGTAAATTGGGGCATTTAATAACTGCAATTCCCACTCAACTTTTCTAGATAGTAATCCGATTTTAAATTGTATAGCCTCTAAAGAGTTCACTAAATTAAAATAACAATAAATAATAAATACTTAACCTTGTGCCCATCGAATTAGCGCAATCGGAGTGATGTGGGAGGGATATTCAGTTTTCACAAACCAATTAGACGTAAATTTCTTGCATGAATATAGTTTTTGAATTATTCAGAAATTTTAAATTTTCATAATTATTGGAGAGGGGGTGGGCAATTTATTTTAGGTTGTTGTTGCGGATCTAGACCCGTGTAGCTTTACGCTTATGGAATTGTTAATGATTAATAAGAATCGAAAATGTTAAAAAGAAAAACTATGTTGGAAGATGGTAATTGGGAGAACAGTTGTAATCATGGGCCCATACGCGTACTTTGGGGGGGGGGGGGGGTGAGAGAAATTACCTCCTTCTCAAAGCTGTCAAGAATTTTTGTGAATGTACAAGATACCAAAACGCTACAAAAATAATTGATACTGCTTGACAATTAGTAATGAGCTAAAAAGTACCTTATTTTAAAATGTGACTGTAAAACTTTTGAAAGTAAATGCATAGCAGGTTCGGGCAAATCAAATTTTTAAACGGCTAGGGGGGGGAGGCTGAGCATCTTTGGTCCCCCCCAATGGGTGCCCATGGTTGTAATTGAGCGTTGCTAACCCCCGCTGTATAATATATATGGCCTGCAAAAGGGTTGCTGGTATCTAACTGGAAGGAGACCCACACGCTGAACGTATGTGACGATGTGTGGAACCGGCCAGGCCAGTAACCTAGTGTCCTACCCCGCCTTCAAGTGGTGCAGGCTGAGCTTTCTATTTATGTGGCAAATTAATATTTGCTACACGGATAGAAAGGCGGAAGGGGAGGGCTAATTCACCAACCCGTCTAGCCAGCGTGGTGAAATTATGGCTAATTCCTCCATTATGTTGACACACCAGAAACCATGGCCCCTAGTCTCCAGGTGCTGGAGTGCTCCTGATCAAGGCAGCGGTCAGTGTGGCATGAAAGCAGGGGGTGCTAAGAATCACTGGAATGGCCCAGGCTGCCGTTTGTTATTGACCTTGGCTACGTTTAATGGACGATCCCTTGCTTCTGAAGCAAAACTTCAGGAATTGGAAGAAGAACTTGACAAGATCAAATGGGACATTGTAGGACTCAGTGAAGTTAGAAGAAAAGGTGAAGAGTTGGTGGAACTTAAAAGTGGACATTTGTTTTATTATAGAGGAACGGAAACTGGAAGAACAAGTGGTGTTGGCTTCTTAATCAACAAAAGAATTAAAGACTACCTTCTTGAAGTCGAAAGCACGTCAGATCGAGCAGCGAGGCTCGTTGTTCAACTAACCCAGCGATACCAACTTCAAATAGTACAGGTATATGCACCAACATCAAGCCATACCGACGAAGAGGTTGAAGAATTTTATGAAGAAATCAAAGAGTTACACACCAAAGGGAAACAACATATCAAGCTCATCATGGGGGATTTCAATGCAAGAATTGGACAACAGGAACAAGGAGAGACATCGGTTGGTAAATACGGATATGGGGAAAGGAATGAACGTGGCGATCAACTCATCGAATTTGCAGAAGCTGAAAACCTTAGCATCATGAATTCATTTTTTAAGAAGAAACCGCAAAGAAAATGGACATGGAAACACCCAAATGGGGGAACTAGTGAAATTGACTATATCCTGGCAAACAAGAAATCAATTATTGAAGATTGCAGTGTACTGAACAGATTTAATACTGGAAGTGATCATCGAATGGTGAGATGTAAAGTGCACTTAAATACTAAATTAGAACGACAGAAGCTCATTAGGAAACAAGTAAGTAAGAGGGTGGATTTAAAGAAATTAAAAGAAAATACCGAGGCATTCAAGTTGGAATTAAAAAATCGCTTTTCTGCACTGGAAGGACTTATTGAAGAAGTTGACATCTCAGAAGCAAATGAAAACATTGTTAAGACAATAGTTGAAACTGCTGGGGAAATTGGTGGTGTAACCTGTAAAAAGCACAATAGCAAATTATCTGAGAAGACGAAACAGCTCATGAAAAGGCGAAGAGATATGAAGGTGGACAATCAAAATACCAGTTCCAGGATTGAGTACATAGAACTTTGTAAAACTCTGCGCAAAAGCATGAAAGAAGACATAAGAAAATTCAACTGTGAGCTAGTAAGGAAAGCCATTGAAAATAACAAGAGCCTTAGGGTTGTTAAAGGAAGTTTATCTGTTGGGAAGAAACACATCATTGCATTAAAAGGAGAGGATGGCACCGTAACAAGAAATAGGGAAGAAATACTTAGAAGAGTTGAAGAATTCTACAGAAAGCTGTATGAGGGAAACAGTGGATTAAACGAAGACTCTGAGATAGTCGAAGGAACAGCTCCTAAAATCTTAAAAGAAGAAGTAGCATTTGCAATAAAAAGTATGAAGAAAGGAAGATCCCCTGGCGATGATGGCATTACATTAGATATCTTAAAAGAAGCTGGAGAACATGTAGAAGACATACTCGCAAAATTCTTTACCAAATGCCTCAACAGTGGTAACATACCAAACCAATGGGATTCTGCAACAGTAATTCTTTTGCATAAAAAAGGTGATAAAGAGGATTTAAAAAATTACCGACCAATTAGCTTGTTACCTGCTATTTATAAAATCTTCACAAAAGTTCTAACACATCGCCTGCAGAAAAAATTAGATGCAGCTCAACCAAGAGAACAAGCTGGATTTCAAAGTGGATTCAGTACAGTGGACCATATTCAAGTATTAAGAGAATTAATTGAAAGAACACATGAATATGAACTTCCATTGTGTGTGGCATTTATTGACTATGAGAAGGCCTTTGACTCTATTAAAACATCAGCAGTCATCAACTCTTTAAGATCAACAGACATTGAGGATGTGTACATTGACATGGTGAAACGTGTGTATAAAAATGCAAGTGCAAAATTTCGGTTACATAAAGATACCAAAACTATCAAACTTGGCAAAGGGGTGAGGCAGGGAGATACCATTTCTCCAAAACTTTTTACTTCTGCTTTACAGATGATTTTTCAGCTGATAAATTGGAATAACAAGGGAATAAAAATAAATGGTGAATATTTAAATCATCTGCGGTTTGCTGATGACATTGTTATTTTTTCAACGGACCCATTGGAACTCCAAGACATGGTACAAGAGCTCTCAACTAGAAGTGAAGAAGTTGGACTCAAGATGAACCTACAAAAAACTAAGATCATGTTCAATAATTTTGTAGAGGAAACAAAAATACAAGTTGACAACACTGAGCTAGAAATTGCTGATTCATATATTTACCTTGGCCAGCTGATTTCAATGGATGGCAACATTATGAAAGAACTCAACAGACGTATTAAACTTGGCTGGAGTGCATTTGGAAGAAACAGTTTTATCCTGAAGGGGAAATTGCCTTTATGTCTAAAAAGAAAAGTCTTCAACCAGTGTGTATTGCCAGTCCTCTCTTATGGATCAGAGACATGGAGTCTAACAGTTGGAGCAATACGAAAGTTACAGACAACGCAAAGGAGCATGGAGAGGTGCATGCTTGGAATAACTAGGAGAGATCGAAAAAGAAACACTTGGGTGAGAGAGCAAACTAGAGTAGAGGACATCATTGTTAAAGTAAAAGGGCTGAAATGGCGATGGGCTGGGCATATTGCAAGAAGAACTGATCAACGATGGACAACAGAAATTCTGAACTGGATTCCAAGAGACCACCGAAGACCTAGAAAACGTCCTCAAACTAGATGGGTGGATGAAATAAGAAAACAGGTTGGGGTGACGTGGAAACGAATGGCCCAGGATAGACTTGTGTGGAAAGCATTTGGAGAGACCTTCATCCAGCAGTGGATAGATAATGGTTGAATATGATGATGATGATGATGATATATATATATACATCTGTTTTTATATATACATCGGTTTTTATACATACATATATTCATATGTTTGAACATACACATCTGTTTGTATAATTTACACCCGGAGACTGCATTATAAGCCAGTCAAAGGAATAATGGCTCAAAATGATCTCCAAACCAAAATATTTCATACGAGTAAACTTACTACGATTTAATTCTAGTCCAGCTAGCTCGAAAGAGGTTAACTTACCCATCTGCCCACTGAGTTGCTGATGTTTATCAAAACGCTCGAATATTTTGTGTCTACTAGATAAAATATCCACCTTGTATTTCATCCTGAATTGTACCTCCAACTCGTAGTTTATCCTGAATCGTACCTCCAATCTGTAGTCCATCCAAGATTATATCTTCAATCTGTAATTTTTCTTAGATTACACATCCATCAAACTCTTGTGCAAAAAATCCCACGAAGTTTAAATATCGTTAAAATAGCAAACATATACTCACGGTTGTGTAAAAATTGCAACACCATGAAGGAATCATGTGATTGAGCTGAAACTTTCAGGAAATGCAAATTAGGGTATGCTATTCCAATGATTAGAATTTCAGAGTCATCGCGCATGCGTGGGCTGAGCAGCGCCCTCTGAACTGCTGATGGATCCGTATAAATAGAGGGCTGTAGCGGGGCGTGTATGGTTATCTGCTAGTGGTAAACGTTACATGAGACGTCACTATGCCTCTACGACGAAAGAGGGCGACATTTCAGCAAGTTACGGAGTTTGAACGGGGACGAATGATCGGCCTTCGTGAAGGAGGGTTTTCTTATCGTGCAATAGCAGCTCGTATGGGGCGTAACAGCAGCACAGTGATGCGAGTGTGGAAGCAGTGGGTTCAAGAGAACCAGACAACTCGGAAATCCGGGAGTGGACGCCGAAAGGTGACGTCAGCACGGGATGATAGACACCTGGTCCGCATGGCGGTGACGGACCGTTTTGCTTCATCTGGACAGTTGGCAGAACGTTGGTGCACTGCTACAGGTGTATCATTGTGTGCTTCATCAATTCGTCGGCGTCTACTGCACCGTGGACTGCGTGCAAGAGGTCCTATATACAGGATCCCCCTGACGCAAAACCATCGGTGCCTGTGGCCACAATGGGCTCATGGACATAGAGACTGGCGTGCTGATTGGCAACAAGTGGTGTTTTCTGATGAATCCCGCTTTAATTTGGGGTACAGTGATGGCCGCATCCGTGTTAGACGCTATACCGGTGAACGCCACCTTCCGGAGTGCATTATCCAACGTCATAGTGGACGAACCCCCAGCGTTATGGTCTGGGGTTCGATTGCGTATCATGGACGATCTCAGCTGCTACGAATTGTGGGTAATCTTAACAGCAACCGGTACATCAATGAAGTTCTGGAGCCCGAAGTTGTTCCCTTCCTTCAAGGCATTCCCGGAGCTGTATTTCAACAGGACAATGCCCGCCCACATATTGCCAGGAATGTTCAAGACTTCTTTTCATCACAACAGATACAGCTTCTTCCTTGGCCTGCCTATTCGCCGGATATGTCGCCGATTGAACATGTGTGGGATTTCGTTGGTCGGCGTCTCGCTCGTGATCCTCGTCCCATAGCTACTACAGATGAACTTTGGGGTCGCATACAAGCAATCTGGAATGCTCTTCCTCAGGCACACATTCAACATCTGTTTGATTCCATGCCACGTCGTATAGCATCACTTATTGCAGCGCGTGGTGGCTTCACCAAATACTGATTTTCGACATGCAATATTGTTTTTTGTTTTTTTTTGCTTTGTAATTTTAATCGTTTATTTGTATCAACACAGGTCGTTTGTACATTAAATTTCATTCAATTCGGACGAGTCCTTCATGGTGTTGCAATTTTTACAAACATAATAGATCACCCAAACTTTAGAATGCATCAGCTACAGTCCAGGAGTAGTACTCCTGGACTCTAGCTGATACTTGCGTCCATAAATTTGGAATATCTATTTCGTCTGGTATTTTATCATTGTTTAACTTTTGCTTATATAGAGTTATATTCTGGTAGTTTATATTCTTATTTTAATAAAAATCGCCGTACAGCTACTGTTTTGAATATCATAGGTTTAGTTAACAAAGCTCAGCAAAACAAAGCTCAATTAACAAAGCTCAGCAAAACAAAGCTCAGTTAACAAAGCTCAGCAAAAAAAAAGCTCAGTTAACGAAGCCCAGCAAAGCTTAAATTGAATTTTAACGAGATAGTTAAAACAAATTTTCGCTTAGGATACTTTAATAAAACGAAAATTTTATAGATATATATTTATAGTGCTACCTCCGGTAAGGGCCAGCTCCGAATAAAGGACACCTCAATTTAAGTAACAAAATATCCGGTCCCGTGGGCGTCCCTAATTGGAAGAAAACACTGTATTCTCCAGGGCCCAACATTTATGATTACCTAATCACTTCTATGCCTAACTGTTTAAACCGCTAGATATAGGTGGATTTTTTTTTAGTCATTTCGATGCAGGGGCATCATGATAGGCGACCAACATTGCCCCAAGATACGTTATATTCAACCAAGTTCAATTGAGAATTGAACCAAAACCCAGCAAGCCCGAATCAGAGCTGCCGTTAACAATAACGGGCCCCGGTACCGATTTTCTCAACGGACCCTCTGATAAAAACGTATTCAGTATCGTGGGCCCCTACAATCTACAAGCCAGGGTAAAAGAAATCAGGGTCGCAAGCCCCTAAAAGCTCCGGGCCCCGGTACTGCAGCACCGGCTTTTAGGAGTCCCCCCTAAACGGCGGTTCTGGCTCGAATGCACTTGACCATTGCAGTGCCGGTGAGTAATATATCATAGCATTCCAGTTCAAATTTACTGAATGTATTTGCATCGTGTATAAAATCAATCTCCAAAAGAATCAATGACAACTTATATACATCCAATGTAGATGGATAGAAACATCCATGATTCAGTTAGTGCGCGAACTATTCCATTGTCTACACACTATGTACTTGCCCATTTAAACAACACAATACTGCTGCTACTTCAATAATACGACAGGTCACGATCTTTCTTCGCCATAGTTTCAACTACAAGTGGGCGATATCGTAAAATGAACGAATCGATGAACGAGATTGCCTACCTGTCATAAACTAGCAGAGTCGATCATTTAAAAAGTTTGCCACACCGCTAATTTCAAGAAGATCCATAATATCTCTGAACGACACCAACCGAATGCTTGAAATACGGAGCACCAAGGCAGTTTGCCTTACACCGCCATACGTTATAAAGGCATTGTTTATGAGAATGATAAAGAAGGGAGAGGGTCAATGTCTCTACAATGAGCGGTGAACAGAAAAGTGTGAAAAATTAATTAAAGGATTGATTAATGAGTTGAAAAGCTTAAGGGAATTTAATCTGAATATAGGTAAAGGAGTTTCAAAAGGATAGAATTTCATTATCCGAAGGTGTGATGGTGGTCGGGGAAAAAAGGAAGTTAGGTGGAAATGTAATATTGGGTCCCAAATATTTAGGGGCGACCTTTAAATGATTGGAGGGGGTGTTTGTAAGTATTTAAAAGATAATAATTGGGATTGATGGCTACCGTAACCAGTGGATTAGAGTGTAAGTCCATGTTATCAAAGTGATTTGAAGTGATATTATGATTCGTGTGTGTGTAATTGGATCAAGACCGGCATTAGCAAAAAGGTCCTGTTTCTAACGAACTAGGGAATTTTTAGAATGCGCCTGAGTTGGCTGTTATCGAAACGTTTCAGGGATTTAATAATATAATTTGAAATGTAGCACCAGGCAGGGCAGGCGTATGTGAGAATAGGTCGAATGATAGTTTTGTAAAGTAGAAGCCTATATAGTGTGGGGAGAGAAGAGTTGAAGCCAAAAAGGGGAAGTTGGATGATGATTGCGGCCATGATTTGATTTTTAGTGTTTTGAAGGTAAGATGCTTATCGATAGGGACTCTATGATAAATAATGTTGTTAACTTTAATATCATTGAACGTTTAAATTTAGATCGCAGTGGATCAACAAATTTAGAACAAACAACATAATGTGTTCTCCTAATCATGGTGCACTTTCAAGGTCCCCAAGTTTATTAGGTTTCGAGTTCTATAACAGCTAAAATGAATGTGTTTCCAAGCTTTGTAAGAGCTAAAATGAGGGCTTACGAATTCTATAATAGCTAAAATGCTAGTGTTTGAGTTCTTAAGGGTTGAGTTCGAGCCCCAGCATGTGTAGTTTTGGGTAGAATGTCAAAGGAACGAACCGCTTTGTGAAAGAGGTTTACAGGTGACGTTCGGGTTTAAATTCCATTTCATATTACCCATCATGCATTTGGAGCATTATATAAAGGAGATGAATATTTGTAATTTATAATATTACTCATTATGTTAAAACCATTATCTTTTTATTTTCTTCTGTCTTATCCAATGCACTTTAAATTCAATTAAACTTTTGGATTTATTGTAGGCCTCTACATCCTCCTCCATCTCTTCCACCTCCAAATCCGCGGCCCACAAAAAGCGGTCGCGGCCGGGAAGGAAGAGAGCTTATACATTGTCCAACACCGGGATGCGACGGAATGGGACACATATCAGGAAATTACGCGACTCATCGAAGGTAATGCATTTTCCAAAGACAATGTCTTCAGAGACTTAGAATGAGTCTAATGGAAAGAAGCAACTTCTTTCTGTGAAGTATAATTAGTATGGGCGGATTGGGCATTAGGAGGCTTCCCCCTTATCAATCTTAGATAGATTACACGGTCTGGTTTGCAGAAGAGACAATTAACTCTAAACATTATAGCTATATATGATTTATTTTTTATACCTCCGAATTTTCTAGAAAAAAAACATATAACTGAGATCCCCTTACCGCAGGCAAGACCCAATCCGCCCAAATAGTCATAGTTGCTTAGATCTTTTTGTTACTTTTTGCCTTTGTCAACGGATTTGTCTCATCTTTTGCAGCCTTTCCGGTTGTCCCCATGCTGACAGGTCCCAAATCCAAGCCCAGCAACAGGAATTAAAGTACGTACCGAATTAAACAATACGGTACGCATAAAGTACAATTGCTGAAGAAAGCATGTTACACATGAAATGCTATTGAAATTACAGTAGAGATTAATATAGAAATCTAGACTTTTTTTCTGATAAACTTTAATGTGTGGATAGAACTTCAAATGTTACATATGCTGTCAAATTCCGTTAGAACAAAGAACACGAATAGGAATATTTTGACTTAAAAACTTTGAGTTCAACTCTGAGGGAGAGAGAAGAGGCATCTCCCATTCTGTTAATGATTTACTCGAAGACATAAACTTTCGTTTGAAGAAAGTGAAACATATTTTCCTTGAAATTTTAGTTCAACGATAATTTTGAACTGATTCAGAATTCTCAAAAACGGAATTTAACCGTAGATTTTAAAATTTCAAACCATCACATTATATATCCAGCTTAAAACTGATTACCTATTGTAATGAATTGATCGATATGTTTTATTTTAATCTTTGTTGTAGACCCAACTTGAGTTACAGCGAGAAACCTGCCGGTCAGTGGTATCGATACCCAAGTAATCAGCACGATAAATCGATGTCGCCCATTCTCAGGTAATCGACTAAAAATACAAATTTGTTTTTATTGATTGTTGTCAATATAAAACTGGAACAAAGTCCAATACATCTTAATATTTTGTGTGGAACAAAATATAATGAAAAATGGAAGAATATAACGAAGATATATAATGGACATACAGAACGAACATATATAATGAACATAATATAACGAAGAGAAATTCGATAACATATTTATAAATATATTGTATAATACAATGAATAAACTCATAAATTTCATGAATTATAGTAAAAAATATTACATCTTAGTGCTCATATTATCACAAAAAAAAACTCATTCTAAAGAACGAGTTTAAAAAATGTGTTGTTCTTAAAAGAATAGCTCACAAAAAAAGAGTAACTGTGCCCCTCACTACATGAAGGACCGGCACTTTTAGCCGAACGTGCCAGCTGCAGTGGAAGAGTTGGTAAATGCCGAACCAGGACACAGCAAAAGGAGTCATTTGTTAAGGGAAGGGCTAAAAGATGGAAAATAATGGGAAAGTTATTTTTAGGTTGTTTGGATTTGTAATAAGTAGAAGGGACTGGAAGAGTGTTATTTGTAGAAGGGCCTCAGAACTTCCTTGCTTCAGCTTGAAGTTCAAAATAGGTTCTCATTTGCATGAGCGGTGGTGCGTGCAATTGTAACGCGTTCGCCCATCGCTCCCTTAAACCGGGTTGTATTCCCAACTGTATCAGAAACATCAACGCTAAATGACCGAATACTCACTGTAGTTGTGTGTTACAGGGGCGGACTGGGTCCTCTCAAAGGGCGCATACCTTGGATTATTGGAAGGTTCTAAACCTATATCCCACGAGGGATTACCGGCCTGGGGGAGCCGGCTGACCGGCGGTCCTGTCCGCCCTTGAGGCGTTAGCTTTCTAAGCCTTAAGATGTTCAGCTTCCTCGAAAAACTATAGGTCATGGCCTTTGCAGCCCTTGCGCCATAAACACAAACACATTGCACTGAGATCCGTGGCTTATACAGATATATCGTTATTCGAAAATCATGTTAAGCCGGTCCGTATTATTCAATCACATTCCATCAATTATTGTATAACAAGCTATTTTTTGTATGAGATATTCGTGGTTACTATTAGGTATATATGCAATGAACTGGTGATATTATATGGCATATTATAACAAATAAACTACAGTCAACATTGCATAAATGTACATCTAAAGGCAACTAAATTCTACGCAGTTAAGCGGGTTGTGTGCTTTAGTGGACTTCTTTGAAATGTTGTGTGTAATGTATTTTTCCACTGAATTTATCTATGTTATACGATCACATATGCGTAGTTATAAGTTTGTAAGTTATGTGCTATGTTTATCTTGATAATTATACATTGATACACAAACATTACATTATTTGCAAAGACAAATGTACAAAGGTACTTGCGTTTTATTTGAAAGAGTTTAAAATCCTCAACTTTCGATCAAACATTTTAAACAGAGGAAAGTTTTTTCTTTCTAACTGTCAATTCCACAATATTATATCCAACAATTAAAGCAATCCCACTATGGTCATAAATTTATAACTGCTTAGAAGCAGGGGTGTTTTTTTCGTCAAAATCTCTTGAAAATGAATCAAATTTTGACAAGTTTTTAGGCATTAATCTTAGTATCAGTCTTAGTTTCTTAAGACACTTTTGGATATTCATCAGATTGAAATTCCATTATAAAACAACGGTTTGACTTAAAAGATATATACTTATGCAGTTTGTAGAGTTACAGAAAAGCAGTTACGAGGCTTCAACGTTAAAGAGATAGGAAATTTTTAAGACTTACTATTATTTTATGCAGTTATGCGGTTTATCTGCGGCCATGTGACGTGAATCTTCGCTGGTTCGACTGTATATATGTTACTCCCCGAGACTTTACCGTCATCTGGAACGGAACCGACGTATTAATGGGACCTCAAACTGCGATGCATTTATACACAACCGAACTTATTAAGAGTCTTTATAAGACTACGTCCAGACGTGCAACAGAACATCGTAACGTAACACCGTCGCGTATCCAATCTGGACCCCACTCTGCAACGTAACATTGTAACATTTCAGCTTCCCATCTTTTGTCGGGTTTTCGACGCTGCATCAAAAATTGTTATGCACTCCGGGTTCGTATATTTGGACCGGTTTACGAACAGCGTTTAGTTAGTGTAGACTAGATAGGATGGGGCGCATTGATATCCCTTGCTGGTGACAGGAGGTGATGTTCCGTTGCACCTCAGAATATACTTACCCCGTAACACCGTCGCGTAACATAGAGTGAAACGCGACGATGTTCTGTTGCATGTCTTTATGCACTCTAACTCAGCTTTGTGGACCCGCGTCACGAATATATAACTACATTTTACCAATACGGCTAACTCCAGAGAGCCTTATGGGAAGTTAAATAACCATTTTAAATTATTGAGTCGAGAGTGGTGTCATCCAGTATGAAATGGGAGGCTTCCAGGATGGGAAAATCCCCTCGTGGTGTTTCTCCAGATGGTAAGTCCCATCATATGGGTATATAAATTTGGGACTTACACTCAGTCTTTATTTTGTGTTTAATTGATGGAGCTGTTGGCATCCGAAACGTCGCGTGTTTAAACCTTACACCAGCGTCGAAATAAATATTTTTATGGATATTGAAAGTAAATATATAATTCCATCTGTAAAGACCAATGGTGGCAGTGTTGCTTGGTAAATCACCCGCAGAGAAAATGAAGAATTTCATGCATCTGGCGGGATACGATCACACAAAACTTTAATTTTCAGTCAGTCGGTCAAGTGTTCTACTCGTTGAGCTATGGACAACTATCAAACTCCCCTTTACTAGTGAATATAAAACCTCACAAGCGATGTCAGTGATCGTTGATGCTATTTGGACTACGTTGCGTTTGGCTTTAAAAGCGGTCAAGGCACGGACCATTATTCGCCAACTTGTCCGTTGTGAAGCTTTGCATTCGTTCGCAGAGGGGAGTTGGATAGAAGTCCGTAGGTTCGATCGGTAGAACATTTGACCGGCATTCAAAGGATTGTGGGATCGTATCTCGCCAGACTCAGGAAATCATTCTTTTCTTTGCGGATGATTTATCAATTGTTATGGATATATTATTATGGATTCTCCTGGTGAGACTTCATTTTTTTTGTTAAATATTTTTAGTTTCTGAGGCGTAGTATACTATCAAAGTGCCCTTTTGTGTTTAACGTGCAAAAGTCTTAAAACCGGAATTTTATTTCAGGTGTCCGACGCCCGGGTGCGACGGTTCCGGTCACGTGACCGGAAATTATTCCTCTCATCGTAGTCTTTCAGGTTGCCCACGAGCGAACAAGCCAAAGAAAATACAAAATCGTGAGGAAAAGAATGACCCAGAACCGCTCAGGTACGTTTTGTACATATTGCCCACCAATGTCTACCCAGTTCTGAATAAAAATATATCTTAGTTGCACTAACCGAAGCGGGAAATGACTCTACATATCTGCTTTTTCTGAGATTTTGGCAATGGTTTCACAATGCTGATCAGAAAGTTTATTCGATATAGTTGCTCCTCAGCTTATCTTCTCCTATCTAGAATTCACATATGAAATGTATTATGTTGATCTCCTCGTTGAATGCAAATAAGAAGTCGTGCTTATTTCAGTCCTGCGGTAGTGCAGTGTAATAGAATCACCTGTAAATTGCAGTTGTAATAGAATCACCTGTAAATTGTAGTTGTAATGGAATCACCTGTAAATTGCAATTAATTCTAGTTCTACAGTGGGGCAGAAACGCGAAAACGTGGCTAAAACCCTAATTTTCTTTGGTTTTAAGGAAAAACTTCGCCGGTGGGCGGAACTCCGCCTAAAATACTATTTACATTATTATACAGTATTGTATTACTACATTATATACATTTATTTGCATATATACGTGCACAACGACGTTTTCGATCTCTTGACCCTGGTGCTTAGCTGCATGAATAGATGAAATGATCGGACCCAAACGTGCAAAGTTGAAATACTCCAACTAAATTATTCGATATCTGCTTTATTAGAAGGTGGTTAGTATTTTTTGTATCTTTCTCATAATTTTCGGGGTCACGTGACCTACATACATTACACGTCTGGAAGGAGGTTTCTATCAAGAAAGATACTTTCGACTTTTCCATTTACCATTGTCAACAGAAGTTTATGGAGCATTGCTATTTCAACTTTTCATGGGTCATCATTTAAATGAAAAACTATTTTTGCTATGGTCGATTTTTATATTTTGGCGCCTATACTTTTTCTCGGGTTGTATAGCTAACTTCGGCACTGATTTCTGTGCAGAGGAGATACGTTCAATTGCAAGGTTCAGAAGATCCTGTTTAAATCTACTTCAGCCATGATTTCTGTGATACTTATTGCCCTTGGCAAAGGCTAACATGACTTTGTGGCTTTCCTCGCTATATAATACGTGGGATACAAAATTGAATCTTTTTCTTTTGCGAAAAGTTTTTTGCTTTTTAAACTTTATTACTAAGCTTTTGATAGGTTATTTTCAACTAACAATGATAATGCTTCTTCTGCAGTACAGACTGAATTTCCAGAATTTTATGTTTGGTATGGAATATTAAATAATGTTGTGCGTTATCAACGCTGGCCACTATTGTTTGTACAGTTTTTGCTAAATCTCCGTGACCTACGATTCTCGACTTTATTGAAGCTACGGAATACGAAGCACAATTTACCCAATTTGATAATATTTCTCAGGTTCCTCGTTTTCTTTCTTTTGGTTCTGAGGCTGCTATTACAGGAGCTCGAGACTAGCCTACCTTACGTAACACAATAAGATAATTACTCACCTAAACAAGGACATGTCAATTCGTTATCCAACCACTTGTCTTCCAAAAATTGGTCTCTTATCCGTCGAACTGATTTTCATTTACTTGCTGTTTTTGAATAGAAGAGCTTGAAGCAATTTATCTTTGGCTTTACGGTCAGAAACACCGTTTCGTTTGGAAAATTCGTTATGTATAATTTCTTTAGTAATAATTTTAATTTGTTCTGACACTAAGGGAACGTTAGCTGGTACCGACACAACGATTTTCCGGCGAGTATATTTATCAGCCATGTAAAATTCTGTAACTAAAAATATCGATTTCACTGATGCCTTAAGGGGAAGAAACTATACATAATTTTCAACGTCAAATAACTATTAATGGAGCAGCTAGAAGCAGCTAAATTTTTTATTTGCTAAACGCCTTTGATACTACTTTAAATTTAAAAAAGAACGTCGATGGTAGCTCTTGGTACTTTGTTTTAACTTACGTCTACATCTAAGAACATTTGGCTAATGTCAAATTTCCGAACCTTTAAATTCGAATAATATAAATCAAAATTACCTTAAAATAATCAACTTGCCTTGTTTATCACATAGCAATAAACGAACTAAAGCAATAAATGAAATAAAAAGGAACTGTGTTGGATGAATCATAACATTCGAATGTGAACAAGCTAAAGTCTAGTTGGGCTGAAATCATTCCTGTGTTTCTTATTTTTTCCAATTTAAAGTCAGACCATGACGACTCAAAATAAAAAAATACAAAAATTGTAAATAGTTTTTAGTTTTTGAGTGCAGTTGACCTAAGTGGAAGCAAAAAAAATTAGTTTAGTTATTTGCTAGTTTAAAAATTAAAGTTTTGGCCACGTTTTCGTGTTTTTCCCGCTGTGAAACGCTGCCATAAAAATCTATTTACTAACTGTTCACCACAGAACGTGAATTACTTCCCCAGAGCTTGAAAGATTCCGATTCCTTGCAAATATGTAGGTGCACAGCCTTCCAGTGACGTAGTAGAACGCATACCCCTATTTTACCATTAACCTAGATTTTACCTTCACTGGCATAACTGAACCTGTGTCGTTCATTCCCACCGCAGTTTAAAGTTTGGTCCCTTTGGCAGTAGAAGTCCCGGTGCTGCATGACAATTGCTGTCTTGCAGTGAAAAACACAAAACAAACGTAACAAACACTTCGCTTGTGAAAAATACAAAACAAACGTAAAGAAAACTTCGCTTATAAAAAATATAAAACAAAAGTAAAATGAAACTTCGCTTGTGAAAAACAAAAAACAAAAGTAAAATCAAACTTCGCTTGTGAAAAACAAAAAACAAATATAAAAAAACTTCGCTTGTGAAAAACAAAAAACAAATATAAAACTTGGGAAAAACGCAAAACCAACGTAGAAGGAAACTTCGCTCGTGAAGAATACAAAACAAATGTAAAAAAAAATCTTCGCTTGTGGAAAACACTAAACTAAATATCGATTTCAGGAGAACTGTAGGTTATTATCTCCTGGTGACCTCTATATTGTGCGTAACTTTAGAACTCGTTTAATTTTTAATGACGGCACAGTGACTCTGATTGCCCACGCATAGCATTGTATTATGCCTGTATGTGAACCAAAATGCTAGTTCAATTTCAGTATTCAGTATGTTGGTGTCACTATTTTACTAGTATTACAGCCAAGCAGAGAAAAGGCCGGCTTTAAATAGCCACTTAGCTCGCCTTATGCCGATTCAACCTATGCGTCTGAATACCTTTCCCCGCCTGAAAAGCTCCCCGTGTTTTGTAGAAGGGTAATCATTTGTTCTCAATTCCTAATTAAGACTTTTTTTCGACAGACACAGACCAGCAAAAGCTCTAAACTAGGGTCGTGCCAAATGATCCACTCAATAAATTAATGAACGGTTTTGTGGTAAGGTTGTGTGCGCGTTCTCACTTTGACTGGCACATAAACACCCTTGTTGTCCTTGCGCCATAAAACAACACAACCAACCATGAACGATTTTAACCATCTGTTATAGACTGGCATACCCGGTCATTGAATGATCTGGAATAACGCTACACTAAACACTGCTAAGTCACAATGGGCAACCTACCTTGCAGGAAAATAAATAAAAGCATTTTGAGTACGTCGAAGTAAAACAAAACCGTAATTCCTTGCACATTGCTTGTGGTAAACTCTCTGGTACCCGAAACTTAGTACATGAAGAATTTATTTAAAGAGTATTAATATCGTATGCTTTAATTACAGTAACTTCTTGATTTCCTGGCGCAGTATAGCCCAGATGCTCTTGCGCCATAAAAATCCAAACAAACAAACTTCCCGATTTCACGAACTTGTTCTCCCCCAAGAATATTTCCGAAATTTAGGAGTTCGTAGTTCGTAAATGAGAATTAACGTTTGTTCTAACTAGTAAGAAATGTTTTCGGGCTCAAGACAATATTTTGTAGAGCCATTTTGTTCGTAAGTTGAATTGTGGTAAGAACTAAAGTCCACTGTAAGTCTAAAACATAGGATTAAATATACATATATAGAAATAAAATACAGGGTACCAGGGAGGAATTACATAAAAAGGTTAAACACTGGTAAAATAGCAATGAAAAAGATCACTCAAGCTTTCGGACGCATCAGCAGCAGTCCTTCATCAGGAGTAATGTACATATACATAAATTAATGCAAACATAAAAATAATCAAAATTTAGTGCAGAGATTCCCCATCCCGGGTTCGAAATGGAATTTCAAGGGGTTTCCAAAGAGTAAAGACTTAAGTAGTTGACTCTTAACACGGTCTTTGCAAAATGCAAAAACAAACAATAATGTGCATAACTCATTATCTTGTTGAAATATGATAGCATTTGGTGAAGATTGTATTTAACTATAATAAGCACACAGTACACAATTATAACTCATCCTCATCTGAATAATTATTATAAGACAATGTTCTTGTTTCCCTGATTCAATTTCAAACTTGAATACTCAATCAACTAACAAGAAATCTATCCCAAGTGTGTCCCTCCGATTTGAATGAAAATCGGTGTATTTGTAGAAGAGGCAAAATTGTTGAATGCGTATTTTTTTATCGGCTAAAAAATCTTTTTAAGGGGTGAACACGCCCCCCGAAAATTGTCCATACTTTTATTTTTTGGCTATAATTTCTGAACAAATCATGATAGTGTAATTTCGTAAATGTACAAAATTTTGCAGCCTATCCACCTGTGTAAAAAAATTGTATAAAAGATATAATAAGTTATAAAATTAAGTTTTAGTTTTTTGTTGTTTTTTTCACAGGGGAAGTGAAGCTTTTAAGGAAAGCAACCCATCTGTTTTCCTCCAATTTTAATGAAATTTGACGGATTTATAGAAGGGGCCAAAACATTAGATACGTATATTTTTATCGGTTAAAAAATATTTTTAGGGGGTTGACCCGCCCCTCGAAAATCGACCATATTTTTGTTTTTCGGCTATAACTTCTGAACAAATCATGATAGCGTAATTTCGTAAATGTACAAAATTTCATAGCCTATCGACTGGTGTAAAAAACTTGTTTAAAAAATAAGATGAACTATAAAATTCAATTTTTGTATTTTTCCGCAGGAGAAGTAGCGCGTAGGGGCGACGCTTTTCTTGTATGCACAGGTGCTATGCAGGGGAAGTACAACATAAGGGGCGACGTTTTTCTTGCATCCACAGGTGCTACGCAGGGGAAGTACAACATCAGGGGCGACACTTCTCCTGCCTACATAGCTGTACACAGATGAAGAAGCTTGCATGGACGACTTCAAGTATATTTTCAGGAGAAAGTGGGGAAACTCCTTTCATAGACGAAAAATAAATGATGTGATTATATGTACAAAAAAAATATCCCCTAAATATGAGCTTCTGGAGATATAAATATTTACTTTCAGAGAGATTTTCGTGGTCACACTATATCATGTACTATAATTCGCCGTGTATATGAGCTGTGTTGTCTCTAATTATGAAATTTATGGCATATATTATACGTCTGTCCTTTGATCCGTAAAACTTAAAAAACCTGTAGATCTGGTAAATGTGTTTCTCTAATATGTTATTGCGTATTAACTTTTAATTACCCTGCATCTGTTTCAATTTCCTTTTTCTTCCTATTTGTGAGTATTTTACAATTTCGTAATTAGAGATATACATTATACATACATATTACATGTAGACGGCGAATTATAATGCATGATATAGGGTGACCCACGAAAATCTCCCTGAAAGTAAATATTTATATCTCCAGAAGAAGTTTGCTTAATAATCTCACATTATACTAACTAATGTCACTGACTGGATTTTTTTGTATATATAATCATATCATTTGTTTTTCGTCTGTGAAATGGGTTCCCCACTTTCTCCTGAAATATACCTGAAGTCGTCCCTACACGCTTCTTCCCCTGCGTACAGCCATGCATGCAAGAGAAGTGTCGCCCATTACGTGTTACTTCCTCTGCCTAGCACCTGTGCATACAAGAAAGTTGTCAACCCTACTCACTGTTTCCCCTATTTCGGAAAAATACGAAAATTGAATTTTATAATTCATCATATTTCTTAAACGATTTTTTTTACACCAGTGGATAGGCTGTGAAATTTTGTACATTTACGAAATTACTATCATGATTTGTTCAGAAGTTATAGCCGTACAACAAAAATATGGTCAATTTTCGAGGGAAGGGTCCACCGCCTAAAAATATTTTTTAGCTGATAAAAAATACGTATCTAATGTTTCGCCCCTTTATACAAATCCACCAAATCTCATTAAAATCGGAGGGGAACACATGGGTTGCTTTTCTTGCAAGAGCTACTTCCCGTGCGGAAAAAAAAGCAAAAAACGAAAATTTAATTTTATAACTCATTATATTTTTTATACAATTGTTTTACACTGGTAGATGGGCTGCGAAATTTTGTACATTTACGAAATTACGCTATCATGATTTGTTCAGAAGTTACAGCCGAAAAACAAAAATATGTCCGATTTTCGAGGGGCGGGTTCACCCCCTAAAATAATTTTTAGCCGATAAAAAAATACGTATCCAATAATTTGGCTTCCTCTACGAATACACAAAATTTAATTAAAATCGAAGGGATACACTTGGAATAGTTTCCTTGTAAATGCATATTTTAAGGAATGCTTATTTGCTTCTTAGGTGCCCGATTCCAGGTTGTGATGGCTCGGGACACGTGACAGGGAAATTTCAGTCGCATAGAAGGTTAGTATTAATTATGGCATTTTTTCCTATCAAATAATTTCAATAAATCCAGGTAATAAATAATCTAGACATTTCCCAGTGCGGAAGTCACCCCCAAATTTATTTATCGTTGGAATGAACCACACACACACACACACACACACACACACACACAGATATCATGAGCATTTAATCATAAAAGTTTACAAAAAACGTACTGTCAATCCTTAGCAGTTCCTGAGCTATATCTCCAGCTAAACGTACTTTGAAGAAACAAAGTACTTCAAGGAGAACAACAATGCAGTTAAGGTGAAACTAATGCTCCCTTATTTATTTAGTTTGTTTTTTGTTTTTTGTTTTTCGCTTCAATAGCGCCTATGGAAAGGTGTGAAATTCCCTTATATGATGGCTTCATTCTCTTATTTTGTCCTCACTCATGGAAGCCCGACAATTTTCATGGATTTACCAAAAAAAAGTTTATGCGATTTTGTAGTTCTTATAATCTCACGTCACGATATTCGCACAACAGTTTGTGGCTCCTCAGTTGAATCATCACCAGCTAAAATAGTATGTTGTTAGAAAATTTTAGAAACAAACGTTTTTCAAAGATTTTTAGATTGGTATACGGTAAGTTATGATTTATTTAAGGAAAAAATCATTTTACACATTCAGTATTAAAGCTTGCTTTTGCTCAATATTTCACATAAACTATCTTTATATCTTTTTCGAAACTTCCCACTGTTCATGAAATATTATTTCCGATTCCAAGCGCATGCGCTGTAAATAACTTGATTTGTTAAATATACAAACATTTTATATCTTCGTTCCGTTTTTACAAATCGTACTAAAATTTTTGTATCTGTTAAATTTGACAGAAAGCATATATTCAGGTTACAGAGTAATTGAATCAAAGCGTTTGTAAAAATTCTGATAATGGTTTGATATTACTTTTCATTTTTTTAAAATTATTTTGCAGAAACTTATGGTAATTAACTAGTTGCTTTTCCGTGAACAATTTCATTTTTACGCGTGCATTTCTTTCTGTATTTTTTGACGACATAAAGAAGATAAGGTATCTGCGTGCATTTTCATAATCCACAACTACAATAATGTCAAAATTTTCTGACGCTACTGTTCCTTTTCCATGGGCTTTTTGGCTGTAACAAAAACTTTAGTTTTAGATCAAAAGCATCACCTTTTCAAGAAAAAGAGTGATTTTGTTTGACTCCATTTTCCAAATTTGTTCAACAAATCTTCTGCTTAAAACTGTTTAAATTTACCACTTCGTCAATCAGGTCTTAGTTGATCCAAGAGGCTCGGTTAAACTAGACAACTTCAAAGGAATAGTTTTGATGTCTTTCAAACTGGGCATGCCCAAGCCGTCATGAAGGTACATGGATGACTCTTAACTTAGTCTTTTAATGAACTTGCCTTGCCCTTGGACTACACTGGAGTGCCAAAACACATGGCACATGCAATTAATAACTTAACAACGTATAGTTCGTCCTTTCACCCAAATAACTGTGGCATCGACCCAACTAGGATTATTTCTAAGGTGTATCAAGGCAGGGCCTATAGCTATCCAAAATGCAGCTTTGTGTATTAGATGTCGCTGATTGGTATGTGATGGGGCCCTACGTAGTGTCCCATAGGTGTTTTACATGATTTAAGAGTTCCTTCGCCACCTCTACTTATTTGTAAAACCTTTAAACTCAATAAAAACTCCGCTTCATTAACTACTGACTATCTTTCAAAGGAAAGCAAATGCTTTTAACTAACTTAGTATACCATTTCGTGTGTGAGATCAAAGCGGACATTTTTAATATTTCTTAAAAATAACACGTGCTCCATATACCCTAATGTAAATGAAACAGAAGCGTCAGAAATATTGTCCGTTCTTTAATTTAAAATTAAAAAACATAAGCTGAAAGCTGACTGTGATTTTCCGCTTTCTGCAGTTGCCCGACACCGGGCTGTGACGGCAGCGGACATGCGAACGGGACTTTCCTCACGCACCGTAGTTTATCTGGCTGCCCGAGAGCGGCTGCCACCAGACAAAAGACTGCAACAAACAACGGCAACAGCAACAAAGGAACCCCAGACGATGGCGGCGGAGTTCTGTCACAACAGCATCCACCACCGCCCCTTCTAAGGCCGCCCCCACCCCCTTCAGGTACGTAGAGAGTAACACAACTACTACTACTACTACCATTCCCACGCAACGCCTCTTGGAAAAACTAAGACCATAACAAAGTCATAATTAATAATAGCAGAATAGGCTTGAAAATACAGATAACAAAAACATGTTACAAACTGGAATAGGTATTTTTTTTTTAAATAATTTTTGAACTAAATTCCCAATACTTTTGATGGACCTACTGTTAATTCTTATACTACTATTTGTGTATAATAATTGATGAAAGAGGTAATCAGTGGCGCTGACACGTAAAATTCTATTTTCTGATGAGGGTAAACTACACTCATTGAACCCCCCCCCACCCAGGTCGAGTAATCGAAATTTTTTGTAATATATCGTTGGCAATTCTAAAAATATTATTTCATAACGCAGCATTTCCGAACTAGTGAGTTTCGTCCCATTAATAAAAATATATAGTGTTCCACAAATCATGGCTCACACGTTAAAGGGTTGTAAAAGACATCAGACAAACCATATTGTTCGGCCAATATGGTTTGCCAACATCAGACAAACCATATTGGCCGAACACCCAATGTCCGCAAAGGACCCGATTTGGCTGTAGAGTGAATTTATTAGTTACATCCACATTGTTGCTACGTATCAATAAGAAGAACAAAAAAATTGACACAAAATTTAAGTGATTGATCTAATAATGCAGCGGAGACAAAAAAAAAAAAGATCAGAAATTACCTTCCCTGGTCCTGAATAGCGTTGTCATTTAGTCATCTAGCGCAGTATAGCCCAGATGCTCTTGCGCCATAAAAAAGCCAAACAAACAAACAAACATTTAGTCATCAAATGTATGGAAAACGTTTTACCATACTGGTGGCAATTGGGAATCACCATATATTGTGTAATAGGTGAAGGACATCAAAAGAAACAACTTCGGTTCAATGAACTAATGATGGAAAATGAACCCTTCCGGAACTACAGGGATGTTATTATTTGCATCCACATTAGTTGATGTAATAGAATTTGGAAAATTTGTCGTTCCAGCTTAGAACCGTATTGGAAAAGAGTCCACCACTTACTATGGTCCAAAACAACATCCATTGGCCAAATTTATGCCGTTCTGGAATTCATGACCTGAACGTGAGGAGGTGCTAGCAGGGCTGCAAATAGAAATTTTCACGAACCGGAATACCGTTTCGGTTTGCTCTGGTATATTTCGAGCCAATTGCATTGTTGGGTTCTGTATGCACTACAATCCAGGGCTCGAGATGTACCGCAGCAAACCGGAACGATATTCCGGCTCGTGAAAATTGCCATTTCCAACCCTGCTGGCACCCCTCACGTTTCGGCTATGAATATCCGAATTGCATAAATTTGGCCATGGGAAGTTATTTTGGACTATAGTAAGTAGTGAAACCTTTTCCAATATGGTTTTAGGCTAAAACGGCAAATTTTCCAAATTTTGTTATATGATTAACAAATGTGGATGCAAATAATATCACTGTAACTCCAGAACAGCTCATTTTCATACATTGGTATACTGGACCAAAGCTGTTTCTTTTGACATCCTTTACCAATTACACATGCTTGACAATTTCCAATTTCTTCCATTATGGTAAGGCAATGGTTTTCCATACCTTTGATGACTAAATGGCAACACTACTCAGTGCCAGAGAAGGGAATTTTTTAATTTTTTTTAATCTGCTGCATTATTAGGTCAATCACTTAAATTATGTGTCAAAAAAATTTTTTTGTTCATGTAATTGCCTACGTAGCAACGATGCGAATGTAAATAATAAATTTACTCCACAGCTAAATCGGGTCAATTACGGACATGGGGTTTTCGGTTAATCAATATGGTTTATCTGATGTCCTCTATAACCATTTAACGTGTGAGCCATGGATCCAGGGACACCCTGTATATTGGTAATACAATGAATAATCCAAAAGTAAATATATTTTCATTGTTAAATTATTTTTTATACAATGATACAGTATATTACATACACATGAAAAAACCTCAAGCGTTACTCAAAGGTGATAGTTTGATCTTACTATTATGAGACCATCAACAATTTGGAAAGGAACCAGAAAAGCTGCATATACTGTAACTAAAATACTGCGATGGAAAATACAGGGTCCCCACAAAAATTATCCTAGATTTCAAATAGCTATAAAATAAGAAGTTCGTGGAATATTTTAAAAGTTTTAGTGGCAACAGATTCACAAAAATAAAACATTTTTACATTTTTGTCTATGTTACAAACACTCGATGTGTGTTCCTACCGTAACTCGGCAAATTTCAATGCGATAATCCAGCTTGTTTCACACAGTCTGCAGCAATTCTGGCGTTATCGAGTTTACAGCTGCGGTAATGTGTTCCTGCTGATCATTCAGTGTTGTGGGTAGTGGATCTAGATACACTCTGACTTCTACTTACCCGCTAGCTGTGCGCGTAGACTTTCTTTGGGCTATGCAAAAAGGTTTCCTTTACGAGATCAACATCTTCCTCAGAGACGGATGGTCAGCCAGAATGCCCTCCCCCGTCTCTCTCTCTGATCACAGATGCATCCCTTGTCTTTAAAGTTTGTGTAGCACTTCAAAATTGACTTAGTAATAGATGGATGCACATTACATTTGCGTTTAAAAGCACGCTGAATAGGCACAAGACTTTCTGTTGTAGCAAATTCCAGAACACACCAGCTTCACTGTTGTGGGGTGAACGCCATCTTGAAAAATACCGCTTTGTAGCTGTTACAGGAATGTAAGAACTTTTTTTTAGAAAATAAAAGAAAATGTTCAAGTTTTGTGTATCTGTTGCCACTAAAATTTTTATAATATTAAAATATCTTTTTATTTTGTAACTATTTGAAATCAAGGATCTCTTTTGTGGGCACCCTGTATAATAGATTTGACAGTGCAACTATTGCAATACAAAAAGTTATCACTTTATAACAAAGTTAAACCAGTGATTCCTAAAATAAAAAATGAACAGATTGCCCAGATGCAGAATATATACTACACAAATAATATTGTACAGTGTGAGTCAGAATATATACCTCAATTATCTATTTAATCTTCAGTCGTAAAAAAAACAGCTTTCCGGAGAAATTAAATTTTCAAATTCTGCGAGGATGCTGAATATGTTATTTATTTTACAGCAGATGGTATATGTATATAAATAAGAAATTTAACTATCTTTACTCTCTACCAAAAAATAACCAATTAGAAAAATATTGCGCTATATCTAATAAGCCAAATTAATAAAAGTTCATGTTTCCATGTGAAACAGCCGCTGAGATTATTGAATATTTAAATTTCTGAAGTTGACCGACAAGTGCTATCTGTAAATTATAAAATGATACATCCCTTTGGTTAAGTTCTAAGTTCGTGTACCGTTTAAAATAAGTTTACATGTGCGCACTTCATATTTTCCCCCCAGAAATTTTCCCTATAACGCATATAAAATAAGGTTGCCATTATTTCGTCAAAAAAGTCGATATGAGAGAAACAGCGATGTTAACTTACATGTGAGGAAATCGACTTTTATTAACTCCGCAAGTATTCTACCTAGAAACGTAGGTTTTCCTTTATTTTATTAATTACGAGGCGCGTCCAGAAAGTAAGTTTTCTTGGATCGGTCTACAAAAAGCAAACATAATTCCATGGATAAATTAATTGCAACAGATACAGTAATCAATCTGTTATTTTTCAACATAATCTCCACGGTCATTTGTCGTACCATGCGGCCAACTTTTGGAATACATGTGTCCTAGTAGTCTACCGCCTGGGATCTCAACCAGTGCGCGACATTCTTTTCTACAGACACGTTCCTTCGAAATGTTGACCAGACATGAATATCTTGAAGTTGAGGCTCGATGAGAGACCGGGACTAAACGCTGCATGTTCGAATACGACTCATACTAGTTGGGACGTATGCAATGTAGTCCCAATCTCGAAAAGTTGGTCCTATGGTATGATAAATATCTTAATTGCGGTGTGGTTTATGTTGAAAGATAACCGAATAATTGCTGCATCAATTGCAATGAAACTTTCCATGAAATTATGTTTACCTCTTTTTTTAGATCGATCCAGGGAAATTTACTTTCCGGACGCGTCACATAGATATAGAGCAATTTTTTTCTAATTGAAAATTTTTTGACAAAGAGCCCATGTAAAAAGTTAAATTAGTATTTTTGTACATATACAGCCCCCATGTAAAATTAATAACATATTTAACATCCTCGCTAATTTAAAATCTTTGTTTGCCTCTGAAACCTTTTCTCTACGACAAAGAGTTAAAAATATACTTGAAGTAACATCTTCTCCGTATCACCCTGTGAACCACTAAGATGCCATAAAAATACGTATACTGCTAAAATGAACAGGATTTAAAAAATTATATTTATATATTTTCCCCTATTTCTTCTGAAAATTTTAAAACCATTCTTATTACAAATCATGCTGTTCAGACAACTAAAACTGTATGTTATTTTGTTAAAACTCAACCGACCTTTATTTTCATTTAGTTGGCTCGGGGAACCCTTCGGACATCCGGGCATTGGAAGAGGAGATCATGGAGCTTCAGCAGTACAATGCCCGAATGGAATCGGAAATGTACCAACTCAGCGGACCAGAATCATACCACAGGACGGATTCTTCGGGCAGAGTAAGAAACTAAAATTAAATTTAAGTAGAACATGGAAATATACTGCTATCGAAACATGGAACGAACTATACACAAAAATGGTGTAGATAGTATTTTGTTAATGCATTAATGATTGTTTCGGCAGCAACAAATCTGCCTGCGTCAGAACGATATACGAATAGGAAAATAATTTTTTCACCGCGTATTTGTTTCGAAGAAGACGGTAATGCTTCTGCCAGAAAACAACGGTTTATATTTCATTCCATTAACACTACATGATTTACATTTATACACAGAAATAATTGTATTTTAGAAACTAGGTTAATAAAAATAATATTTATTTCTTATATAATCTTTTGTCTTATTTAGGGGAGTCCTACTACGAAGGGCATGATGGGGAACGGCCATCTGAGCGAATATTACGAGTCCCTTCGGAACAATTTCATTTCCCTATTGGACCAAGCGAGGCGTCCTCCACATTTCGAGGAGAGGGGGCCTCTACCCCCAATGGGCCCCCTCAGCAACAGCTCTCACCCTCTACACAATCCAATTCCTTCGCATCAGCCTCCTCCTCCCTCGGACAATTTCGACGCTTATCTGAGTCGTCTTCAGTCCCTTTGTGCGGACAATTGTAATAATCGGGACGGCCTACCCCAGACTCCTTCACAACCCCCCCAGATCTCAACAAATGATACTCAGGATGAAGAAGAAGAAGATGAAGAAGAAGAGGAGTTGGAAGAGGTGGACGAAGATGAGGATGAAGAGGAGGAAGATCACCACCACCACCACCACGGGAGAGAACGGGCGAATTTCTCAACTGCCTCGTCTAAACAAGCCTTGCATCAAGACTTTTCCCTACCGGTGTGAGTATGTTTTATCCGATTTAATATAGAGTAGGACCCGTATATAACGAGGAACTTTGGACCAATAAAAATATTATATCCTCTCCTTGCTATATTCGTCTTGGAATTTAAAATTCCAATCTTTGAAAATAAGGTCTGTATAGGTAACGTAAGTTCAGGTAATGTGTATACAAAAATATTCAGCTTTGAATTCTCTTGAAATTTAATGAGAAAGGTATTATTATTATTAAGGGCTTTAAGTACTTACACCCTTCCTTGCCGTTCTTCAATGGAAATTGGTTAAGGACATATCTTGTTTAAGAACGACAAATTGTTTATACACCTTGAAAACGGTCAGTATAATGTGTGGAGGCGTCTTTCTGCCTTTTCTGATGATATAAAAAAAGAATTAAAAGAAATGCTCATCAAATTTTTGTTCCATAAGCCGACCAATATATTCTTTCGCACCTTGAACTAATTGGCCATTTTCCTCGTTCAATCCACGGAGTGTAAAAATCTTACTCTTTCAAAACAATTAAATTGGATATATTACACTTTAACATTATACCAAACAAAAGCCACCTTTTCCTTGCTAAATCCGGAAACTCGTTTAAAACTGGCTCGTAATAAGTGGTTCCGACTGTATTGAATTAGCGAGTACGAACTTACTGATTTGTTGCACTTACGGTTGTTTTCGAAGGACGATTCAAAATAAATTAAACATTTTTATTATAATGAGAAATTTAGGACACAGTATACCAAACCGTTCAATTAGTAAATCAATCTCGTTCAGTAATTCGGTGTTTGAACAATTTAACACACTTCTACTTTAGAATGAATACTCTAAGCATCCGAGCAGAAGACGGAAGCAACCAAAATGTGGTTTTACCGTCAGTTATTGAGAATACCTTGGGCTAATTATGTAAGTAACATAGAAATATGATGTCGGAAGTCTTGAGAAAGAGAGTTGCTTTACTTAGTCGAGCGGAGAAAGAATACTTTGGACACATCAAGAGAAATGAGGAAAAAGTGTCGCGTTTTATATCTAGTAACGGAAGGGAAGATCTACGGGAAGAGAGATCCTGGACATCAACGGATTGCTTTAATTGAGAAAACTGAGGGATTTGGTAACTGCTTCATCTGAGAAATCGTTCTGAAGAACAGTGGGCAGAATAAAAATGTCCATAATGAAAGGTAATAGCCAAATCGATTAGATCACCAGAAGACTAAGAATTCTAAATATAATATTGTCACCTGTAAAAGACAAAATGTCCACTATTAAAGCTCACAAACACTAAGAAGTAGAAATCAGATGAAGACTTAATGGTTTAAAATCAGGGAAAGCTGGAGAGTAGGCTAAATGTAAACAAACAGCACAAATTTTGTTCAGCTATGATTTATAAAGTAAGTTAAAAGCCTCATATCATTGAAGGAAATTACATAATTTTATGTAATTTCTGATAACTAATAAACTCTAGTTTTAGCCCTTTAAGCTGCAAGCAGATGGCTCACGAAACGTCTGTTTTTAAACCTTACGTCAATGTCGAAATAACAGGTATCATGGAATTCCTCGTTGAAACTTTATATTGTTTTGTCAAAGCCCATAAATTTAATAGTTCATTACAAAGTGTAATTCCTTGATTGTGTGCATGTTGTTAAGTAATTTATTTTTAGTAAAATGCTGTTATAATTATATTTTTATTATAGGCAACAAGCCAGCAGTTGGGTGCGTTCCTGAGACCCCTTTCGTAGCAAACCTCTTCCACACGTCTCATCTTTTTCACATTTGATCATTTAATCAAAAAACCACAGTAGCAAAGCATGGACTTTAAATACGATGGTTGAAGCTATTGCCTGTGGCCTAAGACACTCAAACCAGGAGGGCCACGTCTGGCATACGGGCGGTACAAGCCCAGGAAGATTCGTGTCTCACTTTCATTTGTCGCCACACATCAATCAGAACTTGAATCTGCATTCAACGGATTGCAGATGAGGTGGTTGTTGTCTGGCTATTCGTTTAAACCACAACGGAGGTATTTTATTCTGGAATAACGGAGCAGTTTCGTTTAACAGAAGCGGCAGCCATTACTACTTTGTCATCAACAATATGTACATAACTTCGCAATGTTTAGCAGGACGATTACCCGTTAAAGCTAAAATGCAAGCCCAATGGTATAACACAATAGACAGCACAGGATGAGGACCTGTAATCAACTGCCTATGGCAATTGTACATAGATTTACAATCTCTATCTATCTCTTTACCTCTTCTTTTCTTGCTCTATCCGGAGACCTGAACCCTGGTGTCGCGGCAAGAATTGTGATCCTTCAACACCTGCAGGGATTTCAAACCCATAATAATATAGAACTGTATCTCATCGACTTCGTTTTTATTGCTTGTGCGGGACTCATTTATTTTTAGATGACTAAGTGTTACCATATATAGTGAGTATTAAAGCAACACATGTATAGGTCTATAGGATGGAACTCCTTTACACAGGCACCGTTGCATGGCTATACGCAATAGCAACGTCCTAAAGGAATTCGTTCCCTATATTTTTATGAAACTACAACCAGAAATCTATCGGCAAAATTTGGTTTTCAACGAGAGAACTGGCAATTACCGCATTGCCATCATATACCTCGCTGAAGACCATTTATAGTGCTACGAATTATTTCAACATTTCGTTGGCTGCTCCATCATTCGCTTGATAATTAGTACTAACACATAGAAGATATTCTTCTTGCTAACTATAAAAGAAAGCTAATTTTGTTTAATCATGAATGAATAATTGATGATGTCGTTATAATCATGTGGTTCATTATGATCAAACATATTCATTTTAATTTTTTAAAAATTCACTGAGTCGTATTTTTTCCATATTCTTTAAACAAAACTAAATAAGTTTCTTGACTTACTGTCAGTGTAATTGAAAAATCCAAAGTAACCCTCCATTTATGTGATTTATTGGCAGGTTTGTACACGTATATATACGAGCTTCGGCAGAAGATATTTATTCATCCCTTGAAATATACTTCGTAGCTAATTTTAACCCCTTTTGTGGGAAATTTTAAGCTCTTTTTTTAAAAAAACACCAGCTTTTAGCAGAAAATCTCTAAAATATCCGACCATGTTCTTAAAACATGGGTTGGTTGCCAAACCCACCTGAAACAAAATAATTTTTAGAGTAACACTATTTGATAAAGAGAGTGTCAGCTACGATCTTATTTTGTCAAATTTACAATGAAAATGACATCATTAATTTAGTTAAATAATAATAAGCAATGTAGACAGCAAGGGTGTATTTAGAGGATTCAAATCTTTCACGAAACGCCGTAAGATTTATCATAAGTAATATTTATGAGAAATTTCTTAAATCTCACTAGAACATAAATTCTAGCTAAGAGGGACTATCTATAATATCATTTTTCCTGAAATTTGGTAATAATCCTGAGCAGGGTGGCTCGATGTTGATTTAGAACCTAGGTGGCCTGGCATGGATTGCTTTTTGGCGCCGTGATTGCTGTTGGGTCAATTAAAAAAACGTTGAATTTCACTTCAGTTTGACGCCCTCATCCAAATGAGGATGCCGGCCGTCGCCCAGGTCGCCTGACTCTTAAGCCGCCCCTGATCCTGCGAACAACTTGATAAGTTGCCGCAAACCACCAGTGGTGCACGGACCATACTTTGAGAAACACTGGACTAGAGAAATCGGCCTTTAAATAGAAGTGTCCCTTTTTCGGAGGTAACATTGTATTACCATCTAAAAAACATTTTTATTCAAAATTGTAAACTGAAATATAATCATTGTTTCGTTACCTGTTTGCCCTCGTCGTGCTATAGTGTAATGATTTTTAAGTCTTTCATATATGAGTTTATATCTCCGTATGCTATATGATAAACCATAACACGGTAATGAAGTATGAATTCGCTACCAAGACGAGCCATTGGAAATTTTTAATCCTGTTCAGCATAAATATTCAAAAAAACTTTTTATAGATGAAGATAATGCAAGTATCAATGTAATTATGTTACCACGTTGTAGCAGGAAAAACAAACAAGCTGAACTGCCCTCACATGAGGATATGTTCATGGAAGGGTTAAAGCTGATGGGTAAAATGTTCATGTCACTGCCATACTTTTGCAAAAAACATTTGAAACAATAATCACAGAGCATGACCATTTCCATTTGTTAACATAGAAACCATTAGCAATGAATACGAATTGAGTTTAAAGTTAATGCTATCAGAAATGATATATAGGCTAGCACACAAGTGACGTCTCCCTTATATAGTGTAAAAGCAAAAGTAACATCGTATTATAACAAATTATTACAACTGGATTTTATCAGAAATTTCTCATTCTTGATCAAGCAATAATAAATTATCCATGGTGACCCATCACGACCATTTATAAAATCTACAAACAAGTTTTAGAAACAAAAATCATGCACAAGGTCTTCCCAAAATATAAAACTAGCAATGGTTACAATTGGTGATGGCTGGAAAGGAAAATCCAGAAACAAGTATACATTTCTATATAACCCAGTCTGGAAATAGATTGCATGTAAATATAAATCACATTAGATGTGGGACCAGAAGATGGAAACACAACGAGGTGTCTAAACTAAAATCCCCAACACACGTTATATACCCTGTCTTCGATATAGATTCCCAATTTTTCTACTCTTCGGTCAAACGGTATATATATATTGCCCTGCTTCTTCGTGGCATTTATAATTAGACTGAATATTAAACTGAGTATATTTAAATCAAACGGGTTCTCTGGGGATCTGTGGTAAGGAAGAATTATATGATACCATTAATAGTATTGTGCCCTAGCAACGGTTTTCCTTTTCTGGTTATAGTGACAGCTCAGTGATGAAAACGAAACAATATACGGTATTTTCAGTTGCTTAGCGCTTCTTATAATTCAGTTACTCATTAAAAGGTATCTTCTGTTTTTGAAATACAAGATGTTGTTGATTTATCACGTTTATATTTTCTCTTTTTGTTGAAGTTTCAGTGCCAAAATACCTTAGGGACAGTAATTATTTTGTATATGTAAAAGAACTTCGCCAAATTTTATACTTTGACGAATCATTCAGCGGTTAATTAGTTTTTTGATTACAGTAAAACAGATTGTATAATTACAAAGCTTGTTAATTGGTTGTGCTTCTCTTTTACAGAAAGTTGAGTCTAGATAGATTCTGTTAGCTTTTTATACGGGTGTTACAATGCTATTGAAAAGAACTCAGGGGTTTGTGTATAATTTGTTCCATTTTTGCATTAATATGTCACTTGGGGGTTTTTGGTGCGATTGGTCATTGGGCAAGGATTCATCTGAATTGAAGGAAGATCACTCAGTTGCTCAAATTGTTTGAGAGAACAATTCAGCAATGAATTTCCAACAGTAAGGTTATACGCGTGCAATACAAAGTGACGTTAAAGCCTGTTGAAATTTAGTTGTACTATGAATCTGAAAGTCTATCATCGGCGCGAAGTTACACAACACATTTTTAGCGAAGCATGTGTAGATAAGTTCCAAGAATGTATAGCTTGTATAAATTATAAGACCACGGTTAAATGTTTAAAGTTGTTGCTTGGTTACCTTTCTTGCTCATCATGGAGTGGTATGAGGCAGGAATTTCATTTCAGGAAGGAAATGAACTTGGTGGAAAACTCCGAAGATTTTGCTGAAATTCCCAATAAGAAGAAGAGTTCATAATAAAGCATTACTTTTTTATTAGCGTAGATCAGTTAATAGCCGGTTTCTGCACACAGTTTTTTGGATCTGTAACCCTTCTCATGCTCTTGTCTTGTCTTGCGCAATCTACACATGTAGTCACATTACGTTAAGTCTACGCTCACTTGAAACTCAAGGCCTTATCGTCTCTGGAAATTATGGGGATCCGGCGAAACGACGTTGCCGACTCCTCAAAAAAAATCTGTGATCTTCGTTTGTTCAATTTGCGCATTTTGGAAAGTGAGAGAAGTTATTTTAGTGCCTGGAAACAGGGCACGTAAGATACCTTCTCAAAGCAGGAATGGAGAAGAGAGTGTTTCGACTCGAAGAAGGAGTAAACCGACTTCAGTGTATAAAACGAACTTTTGTATAAACAAAATTTTAGTCGACGGATTGGGGAAGATGTTAGAGCTGGTATTTAGCAAAAGTAGCTGCAGTTCCAAGAGAGGTTCAGTTCAATTTTGCGATGGTGTTACTCCTCCTTCGGACGATTCGGACTTGCGAAATAATGTACAGCAGATTTGTTGAAGCAAAAGAAGACTTTCACTGTGTTGTTTGTTCACCTTTGAAAGTGTTTTTGTAGTCGGGTACTGCATTCTGTTTTAACTGTACATTAACTGTCCCTTAAGGGTTTTGTACCGTTTTCCTGTAGATAGCCAGTTTCATGGGACTAGTGTGAATCTTCACTCTTAGCAGTGCCGCCACCTCATTTGCTGGCCAGGAAAGTTATTGTAATAAATCGACCACATGAACCAGCACTGATTGTCCAAAAGTCAATAAAATGTGTTGAAGCAGTTGGGCACTTGTGTATAATTTCTTGTATGATTGCGCTATTCATTTCATTACAAATTAATTCGAAACATAGAAAATTTTATCCAATAACATGCTCAAGCTAAAGGAGTCCATTTTCCTTAAGTTACCTATTTTTACAGGCTTTCAGCCGAATTTCAGCTGTTAGAAATTAGTTCTTTAAAATCATGCAAAATTTAATCTCTTCCTCCAACTCTATTTTTTCATATTCAGCTTATGTATGCAATGAAAGCATTGGAAAATACATGCGAAATAGTAAAACATTAATTTTCATTCTAAGACACAAGTTGCATTCGAAAGTGGTTTTTAGAAATATTTATTTACAAATTTATTTTAAACAATATTTTGTGAAACGTGCAGTTTCACTTTTTTTAAATATTTCGTTTAAAATTTTTTAAGAAGTAAAAAAAATTTCGTTTTTGAGAACAAGATCTTTTCTTGGTGACTAGTGAAGGAACGATGGAAAGCAAAATATAGATCCAAGTAGTTGTTCCCTCAGCTATTATGCATTCGCGCAGACCTGACGCCTGATACCGTTAGCAGACGGGTTAGTCCATTGCAGTTTAGGGAAGGGCGTCTTGCCGAAACTGGTTTTTCATGCGGGAAAAACCAGTTCCTCCAAGACGGCCTTCCCTAAACTGCAATGGACTAACCCGTCTGCTAACGGTATCACGCGCCAACTGAGCGCTAATGCACAGTACAAATAATTGGAGTTCCCATGCTACAAACATAACGTTTGCATGAAATAATAAAGTAATTTAGCAACCGTACCCACTGGCGTAATCAACAGATGTTGACAGGAGTCATACCGGCCGTTGCGATGCAACTTTGCATATATGCATATGAATGTATGGAGTTGTATAACTCCGTAACCATCTATTCTAAGCTTGTAATATTCTCCCCTTATGAGAGTTTTCTATAGACATTGATAACCGTACCATGTGTTTTTGAGAATAGCTTCAATAACACAAAGGTCATTACTAAAACATCCGCAAGTTGACTATAGTTAAGTATAAAGGCTATTTGTTTGAGTCTTGTGGGGCAAGGATCATGCTTTGCCAAGAGTTACAGTTTTCCAAGGAATCCGAATCTCTTACAACTTAGGTAACCAACCCACAGACAGCAGTGAACAATTAGTCGACAAGCTTTTTTTTTTTTTTCTTCGAACAATTGTAGGAGTCGAATTTGGAATAACGGTATACTAGGTGAACGCATTAACATAGAACAGCCTATAAAGGTTATATCTTTCAAGCAATTGTCCAACATTTTTAACAGGGCCAGCTCTCTATCCTGCATTACTAAAACAACCCTATGTTAGTAATGCACAGTATTGCCTTCCGTAAGGGACAAATTTTCATATCACATCGATGTCCCTTATTGGGAGGTAATATTGTACTTATGTGTATGAAGGTTATATCTTTCATGCAATTCTCCAACATATTTAACAGAGCCAGCTCTCCATCCTGCATTACTAAAACATCTGTACTTTAGTAATACAATGTTACTTCTCGTAACAGATGTCTCCGGATAAGGGACATCTCTATTTAAGGGACAAAATGTCATGTCACGTGGATGTTCTTTATTGGGAGGTAATACTGTACTTATGTGTGTGAAAGTGATATTTTTCAAGCATAGGCGTACGCAGAAAGTTTATAAGAGGGGGTTATAGGCTCAATGAGGTTACAGAGCTACAACTCACATATTCCTATGTTAAATATACAAAATTTCATTGCAATGGGGGGTTACAAACTCAAAACGATGTCATTAAGACCAGCGTAAAGAACTTTTCGCTATATGTACAGTGGAACTTGATAAAGCGACCACCTCAATAGAGTAACCACTTTTTATAAGAGACGACTGGTAGGGACTTAATCATGACTATAACAAAGTCTGTCATGTATAATGACAACCTGCTGTGGTAACCATTGCAATCCAGTTCCAGAGGTGGTCACTTTAGGCAGATTCTACTGTACTTAGATCTCTAGAGAAAATCGCTCACTTTTGAGGGTAATCCACGTTTGCGAGTTGTATGGCACAAGGACAGCATGTATCATGCTGCATCGGGACACACAGTTTTCCGAGAAATCCAAATCTCTTATTGCCTAGACCAGGAGGTCATGACCCGAATCAAGGTCGCAGAGGGTTGACACAGGTTCTCGAGAGCATAATGGATGGCCCGACAAGTGTTATTACTTTTTTTTACAATTTCTATTATGGAGAGGAAAGACATTCCTTAGAATCTACAGATGTGCTAAAAATATTTCAGATATTCCCTAAAATTTTCCAAAAACCGTTAATAGTTAAAAATTGCAGCCAGACTCCACATCAAGAACCTGACTGATCTCATAACCAAGCGAAAACACGATCATGTTAAATCACCGCATTTACAGAGCAAACTGTAACGAATGATTTCCAAACATGTGAGTATATCAAACATATGAAGCAGCCTTCAGATTATGAGAATTTTTTCTTACATAAAAGTGTGCATTGGCAATTTTGTTGTTTCGTGTTCAAGTTTTGTGTGAAAAAATTAATTAAATTGCAATGTCACATCAAAGCAGCAGTGTCACTTAAGTAGTGAACAAACATCGATATAAAACAATTAGATATTTAATAAATATATCGATTAAATCGTTAGAACATCCATGTTCAAATCCTAAAGTAGGGTTGCGAATCATGTACAAATCGCTATTTAGGGTCGTGCCAATAAAAATCGAGAACCGCTAGCCGATCAACCACAGGACTACAGTGAGTAGTTTGTCGGTAAGTGTTCTGTCATTCCGGTACAATTGGGAATCAAACCCGGGATAACGGTGCACAAACCGAACATCTTACGATTGTGGAGCAATTTAACTGACATACATAGTCACATCTTAAAAGTCCTTTCTTAAATCCTTTTCAAATCTTGTGTATAAGAACACCCTACTTCTTAAGTCACTTTTTCTAAATCCGCAGGTATAACCTCATTTCAGTAGTGCAACAACTTAAAACCCATAGATAGGGCTCGAGTGGCTTTACAGAAGATTAAGTGATGTGGCTTCAGAGAGAATAATGTATTTTGATATCGAACATGGGGCTTGAGGCCCTTTTCTCACTGCCCCACTTTATGTTTTATGGCTCAAGGACAATTAAGATCATGCTGTTCTGAGGACTAAAGTATTCGTTGGAATCCTCACCTGTTATCTAAGAAACTAAACCTTAATAAATGTCAGACATTTTTGATGATGTGCTTGAAAATTCGCTGTTTTTCAAATAAAGTGAGCTGCCCAGAAATATACGGCATATGAACCTCAAGTTGATTCAGATTTTCCTTTAAATCTTTATCTTGACAATATCTAATGATTTAATCTACACTACTGGCCATTAAAATTGCTACACAAGGAAGGAAAGCAAACAGAGGATATTATTTTAACATACATACAGCATACTGAAAGGATGAAATGATTAAAGGTACCAGCAATTTCGAGGTACAGAGCATGTAGAAATCTGTACCCAGACAAGCCACCCTTGACAGCTATAATCCTGCTGGACATGGAGCCGAACAGAGTTTGGATGGTACGTAAGGATACAGCAGTCCATGCGGCTTCAATTGTATGCCAAAGTTCATCTATAATAGTGGCTGGTGAGTAGTGGCATGCCAGTCTCTTAGCAACCATTGATTAGACGTTTTCAATTGGTGAGATATCTGGAGAACTTGATGGCCAGGAAAACAATCAAATGCTCTCTGCATCGAGGAATGAATATGATTATCTCATTTCAAATTAGACTGAAAATTAACTCCAAGGAAATCAGTACTATTAGAAAGGGAAATAAGGGAATTATTAACGGAAAATGAATTGTGAGGGATACATTTTTTTTAAGAAAAACAAGAATTTTAGCTTTAGATGCATTAAGAGCAAGAAAATTTTGAAAGTAATAATTAGTAAAAATAGGAAAGTAAGTATTTACCATGGTATGCAACGATTGGATACGCGAACGTCGAAACGAAAGGGACATATCATCAGCAAAACAAATTATACTAGATAAAATTTTCAGGTAAAAAAATGTCATTTATATAAAAGTGAATGAATAAAAATGGCCCCAAAATAGACCCTTGTTGGACACAGCATTAAAGCAGATGGGTCGAGGAAAGATGGTATCCAAGACATGCCGATTATTTCTTGTTGGATAAATAATCTTTGATTAATGTATTTGCAATTCAATCGATTGCCCGAAAGACGAAGTTTACATAGACAACGACAGAAGCATTAAGAGATGCATAAATAAAACCAGCAGCAAAGATAAGTGCCGTCTCTGTTGATTTACCATTAACAAATCCATTATTCATAATGATTTTTAATAATAACCATATTAAACTTTGATGGTGTGTATATACCTAAAAGCAAATATGAGATTACAAATGTAAACAAGTGGAGTCGAAATAATATCACAGACAAAGAGAGTAACTCATGGATGAAAGTCATCATGGCTGGCTCCATTATATGGACTAAGTTTCCAAAGAGTTAAAAAAATTTCAGGAAGGGTAATGGAAAAAGGAGAAAAAAAAAGGAGTCTTGTATGGATATTATAGTTAAGACTGTCTCAAAATTATTGGCAGCGTTATTAATATTAGTAAGGGAATGTCATGATATATGTGATTTACTAATATTATTATTATTATTATTACTATTGATACGTATTTATCAAACCCAATGAATACAAGCAAAATTATTCATCGACATTTTAAGGAGCAGAAAATGACAATGACAAAGAAAATCCCATTTTTTTTATAAAATTTATTAATTTACAAAATGTACATTGTTTGAAGCATTTTTGTAAAAACAATAGTACAGTTCATTACTATCTGTATGTACAATTAACCGACACGGAATTAGCGCTGTCGTTTCAATAACAGTTTTTCTAAATTCAACATTGGAGACTCGAATATAACTGACACGAAAAAGGCTAATATGTAACCCAATGAAATAAATCCAAAGAAGTTAGTGACCTATAGGAAATAAAATGAAATACGTTAGAAATAATGTGCATTAAAAAAAAAAATTACGAATGTGTGCAACGTCTCATTGTGCATGTAATATGCCACTGTGTAAAATTTTTTGTTTAACACCATGAGAGTATTACACCCTATTGAATGCAAAAGCTAAAATGTAATTACGTTTTAAAATGGTTTAAAAATTCAAATATTATAAACAGCACTGATGATATCAAAAAAAACTTTTCATTTTCATGTAGAAAATATGCAAAAATCGTTTGTATGTGTTGGCACAAGGCCACAGAAGATTCTCTTCTGTGAAATGACCTCTACAGTCTCTAAGATATCTGAACCTTTAGCACCTGGGGATTTAGCAGGGGCAGACTGAGCCACTGCGCCCTGATGGGTGACAGGACTTACACCTCCAAACAGGCAAGGATTTGCCTCCTCCGAAAATCCAAGGTATGCACCCTTTGAGAGGACCTAGGCCACCCCTGGGATTTATACAACAGAATATGAATGAATAAAAAAAAGTAGGAGTTTCATATTAGAGGGATTCAAATTTCTAGCTTTTTGTCCGACAGACAAATGTGTCATTTCTATGTCGCTGTACATGTGAAAAAATGAATAACGTGAAGCAAATTATATAAGGCCAAAAAAAAAACAAAAAAAAACTGCAGACACTGCTCCAGCGTTGAAACTGTCCCAGACATCAGCGAGTCCACCAAAGGCCAAGTCAAATTCTGTGTCAGGTAGTGTACACAATAAAAGCCACCTATAGCTACTTTTACATTGGGACCACTTACAGAAACAAACCAAAATGTTCTATAACAGTTAAAATTGAAAAGAATTAGATAACTGAAATTTAAGAGTATGGAATTACCCAACTATAATGCTCTAAAATAGTAATTTTCAATAAATAATAATAATAGAGTAATCATATTAATAAATGATAATGGTATGCATAACACACTGGTGATAAAAGGAGAATGGACCCATGTGTCCTTCTAACCGAAAAAGTAATCGTGTATATTAATTATCAACTACAAGGTTCATACTATTCTTTAAAGAGCAAAATCAAGGAACTTTTAAGGACATTTTTAAGGACCTGAAACAAAAAATTAAGGACACATAATACATCCATGCATACAAAAGTAGGGCTCCCAGATGACATTTCACAAGAAGCTGGGAAAATAAGGACCACTTTCTTAAGAAAAAGGACCAATAAATGCCCAATACAGTGAATTGTATACATGACTAGTAGACAAGGACAAAATAGATTAAAGAAACCGACTAATACAGACTCGCTGGGAGCCCTGCCCATCATCCTGTCCTGAATATTGCATTTGGCCTACATTATCACACCCTTTCCGGCTGGTCCATCCAGTTCAGAGGGAAGAAATGAAACATGACCAGGGGTAAAAGCGGATTTCTCAAGGTTTTTTTCAGTCACGTTCAGCGAGAAAAGATTGATGAGATGAAAACTAAGGAGATTTAAGGACTTGGGCTTAAAATTAAGGAGTTCTACGGGGCCTTTAATTTTTTTTTTTAAATTAAGAAGTTCTTCATACCTTAAGGACCGTGTGAACCCTGAACTGACAATTCATGTTGATAAAACAATTAGCACTTAATGATTTTTTAATCAAATCTATTCATTTTAGTTTTGTTCAACTATCTCTTCCATTTAGTCTTTTAGATTTTCCAGTTGGGTTAGGACTTCCGGTTAGTTTTCAATATTCGTTTCCAGATTCAGATCCACAGTTCACCTCTAGTTTAATAAGGTGTGTCCCACCAAAACAAAGCCACCGTGATTGTGTGCCATGACTGGCAACGAAACAAACCAATAAGAACGCAGCAAATATATTAAGAAAGTCTATATACAAATACATATTTACAAGGAGTAACTCACTCCCTGCCCCACCTGGGCAGGAAAAAAAATGAACGTGTAAAAAAAGAGGGGAAAAAGTGTCCCGCCGAAATAAAGCCACTACTGTTAATAGCCAATATATCCGCCATGATTATATATGACTTGGAAAACACGATGTGGCATACCATTTACCAATCCCTGGAGGACAGTGGCATCAATATTATCCCAGACTTCAATTCTGCCACAGACTGAAACTGTCTGCCATTGGCATATACAGCCCTACTGAGGTTACCCCCACACATTTTCTTGGGAAATAAGATCAAGGGAAAGGGCAGGCCATTCCATGACATGCACCCCATTATGCAAAAAACATTCACAAGAGGGTTTTGCAACGTGAATGGGGGCGTTGTCCTGCTGGAAAATCCAACTTGGGCCACCAATTCTCTCTGCAAATGGCAGTAACTGGATTTCTAGCATTTCTTGGTAATCGGTAGCCTTTATGCGGCCTAAGGGGAAAGCCAGGTTAAGTTTACCACCATAGCCGAAGCCTCCCCACACCATTAATGAGCCTCCACCTTATTATCTTTTGGAGAAGATTTCCTCTTCTTCCCTCATGTCACGCCAACAGAGTGTAAGGCCGTCTGGGCCATACAAATTAATTTTTTTCTCATCTGAGAATATAACACGATGCCACTGGTCTTTCCAGGTTTGATGATATTTGGCCCAATCTACTATCCTTTGCTTGTGGATAGCTTTCAACATGGGCTGCTGTTTCCTTTTTTTATATTGGAAGTTTTTTGTATATTTTACAATCCGTGACAGGGTTGATTTTGTCACAGGGATGTTATCCTCTTTGGCCAATTGTCTGAGAGAAATACCACCTTGTGAAAGACGATGCACAATATCTCTTTCCTGCCTGGAAGTCATTTTTCTGCCTGTACACCTCCTTTTTTGATACCTGTACGCATTGCCCTGATTCACAAAATTGTCTATTACGGTTTTAGATCGTTTGATTTGCTTAGATATTTGTCTGTGTGAAAGACTTTGTTCCTTAAAAGCTGTTAGCTGGCCTTTCTCGAACTCTGATAGCTGGGTTCGTTTTCCCATTGCAATACTGCAGGAGAAATAGAAAATACAACCTTCTGAAGTCAACATTCGACTGGGATAGAACAGGTAAGTTATTTGACAACTTCCTGACGTCATAAACCTGTTTACCTGTAGCAGCTCGAATATTGAGAGTTACCCAAAACACTAATAGGGATGGTGGCTTTATTTCGGCGGGACACTTTTTCCCCCTCTTTTTTACACATTCATTTTTTTTTCCTGCCCAAGTGGGGCAGGGAGTGAGTTACTCCTTGCAAATATGTATTTGTATATAGACTTTCTTAATATATTTGTTTCGTTCTTATTGGTTTGTTTCGTGTCCAGTTACGGCATATAATCACGGTGGCTTCATTTCGGTGGGACACGCCTTATATGGTAAACTAATCCATATTTTCTTGCAGAAAAGATATAATTATTAATGAATATCTTCAGTTCTGAGGAACATTGTATTTTACATTTTACTGTTGAGCATGATCGTAATAGAAAACTGTTTTACATGTAGCATTAACATTAATCAGGGGTGATTGTTAAGTCCATACCAGAAAATTCCCGTTATGTAATATCTCTGGCAAAGACACTGATTTCCAAAGGAATATAAAGAATTATAAGAAACAAAACGAAATTCTTGTAATTTTTAGAAAGCAATCCCAGAAGAGGAAAGTTGAAATTTACAGAAATCCCTGAACAAAATCATCCATGATTAATTGAAATTAATGACCGTTACTTACCATGACTATTTGAGTAAAATATAAAACCACTTGCATTCCCTGGTAGTACCCATGAATGACCATTAGGTGGACCAGATATGCACTGTATGTTAATCTGCTTAAAGGCACCCAAAACTTCAGGGACAACAATTTGTAAACAACACCTAACAGAAAAGGAAAAGTGATTAAAACTGCCAAAAAAAATGGCAAGAAAGCATAATCTCTTCTTTAATAAAATATAATGTATAATAAAATCTTTTCTTCTAAACGATCTTGTAATTTTACTAGCAATCAGTGCTATTAGATTTTAATCGGGAAAAAGAAAATTAACAATAACTTTTGTCCCCAAGTTCATACAATGAAGCTTCTAAAGTTATTCTGAATAATGAGCAATAATTTATATATAAAGCATATTAATAAAAAAAAATTGAAAAAAACAATGAAATAGAAATGTCCTTTACCTCCTTGGCCGATCTCACAGATGAATATTACCCATGCTAAACCAATGGCAAAAGATGACCGACACAATGCATTATAAAACATGCCAGTTACAAGATTGTTGTTAACATGGTAAAGTCCAAACACTACACTTGTTGAACAGAAAATTGCTAAAGTCCATCCAATTAGTTGTTGATACTAAACACACAAAAAACAAAATAATTATGTATTATTGACAAAAAATATTATTAAATGTTATTTTAAATACATTTATTATAATATTATTAAAGAAATATTACAATAAATGTATTTAAAATATTTTTCTACTCAAGACATTATGTTGACAAGAGTTAAAAAAATGTTCAGCAGATTTAAAACATTTTCTCACTGCGCTTAAATGTAATGTTCTCTTAGCTTACTCATATAACAATTCCTGATAAAATTATGTATTAATGTATTATACTGCATTATTTATTTAATTAAATAATGAAAATATGGCTAAATAACTAAGATTTAACTATATATATATAAAATTTATATATAATAATACATGCAATTGAAATCAGCATTTACCCAATTTAAAAACTGTCGCCGATTTTCAATCTTGTATAAAATGTAGGCAAGGAACGCACCAATTAAGTATGGCCCAATTCTACAGTATGGCTTATCGTAAATCATATCAAACGCAAACCACATACTATAAAAAAAATATATATATAAATTGAAGTGCATACTGTGAAAAAATAAAAAATAAAGAAAACTTGTGCAATAATTTTTTTTTTTTAAAGCAAAATTACAACATGAGAATTCACTGTATTTAGTAGACCAGATTTTTTAAATTTAATTATTTTCTTATATTCTTTCTTATATTCTTACCATCATTTCTTATCTATGAACAATAAATATATGTTGAAATTGAATGTAATATAATACAGCGAAGGATTTAACTTTAAATCATACTACACTATCAAAGTTTATTGCTGTTTCGTCTTTTGTTTTTCTTCCTTTTGTTTTTGGTAGGTTCTCAATCATTAGTAGCAATAGAATGGATAACATTGAAGCCACAAGATGGCTTAGTTATATCTTTTGGTCGAGAAATGGCATTTCAAAGTCATATCAACAAGACTCAGATTTATTTGCATGTTTTACATTCCAAGATTGCGCTATTGGTTAATTTGAGACAGGACCGATGGTTTGAGATAACCCCTGAAGTAAAATTTTCAGAGCTTGCAGTCAGATGGTTGGGAAAATGTTTTTATCAACATATTCAAAATAGAATTTGACGAGCCCTAACTTGATTTTTTTTCAATCACTGTTGCATTGCAAATCGATAAAACTACACCTAGTGCCCATACAGATCTAGGGACGGGAAATCCAGGCAACCGCCCAGGGCCCCGCGTCGACCCTTTAATTACTGACGAACTTGCAATGTAAAATGTTTGTCATTAAATTGTAGACCCCTATTCATTATAAAACGTAAACGTAATTTATTCGAATTTCAATAACGCTAAAATGATATTTATTGTTCTTACAATTCATTTGTTATACTTTTATCAAATTAAGATTATTGTTATTAACAACGGATCAGAAGAAGACAAAACTATTCTTTTACCTCTTCCCGTCAAATGGTCTTTGCGCCCGTAAGGTCTGTCCCCCCCTCCTTCCCTTTCCTGTCTCATTAGCTATTAACAGGAAAGGCACACCAGATATCATTCTGGTTAGAATTTTGATAATAATTTCACGTTTTATCCAAGTATGTATCACAATTTTCTGAAATGAGGTTCATCAAAAGTTCTAAATAACACTAATATTTCTTATTCATTAATACATAAAAATGACGCTCAGACTGTTCTTGAGTTGTTAAGGTTCCCACGTCCCTCTGCCAAAGATATACAACAACACCACTCTTTAAAACAAGCATAATTCAGAACCATAAAAATTCTACCTTTTTTCTTGTCAACAGCCTCTCATTCTGGAAGAGAAGTAAGTAAGTAATACTTTATTCCTTGTTATTATGTACATCAGGAGACCATACAAACGGTTTGCTTGAGAAATGGAAAGAGAGCAGTAGCGATGCTAGTAACGGGGCTCTCTTTCCGGGGGACAGAGCACGGGATTTCACGTATTCGACAGGAAACAATAACGATATAGATTCGCGGGTACCGATCCTCAGAGTTATAACAGGATTTACATTCGCAGGTATATCACATTTACATAGTTTATGAACAGTCTTGACTCGAAGATGTTGATGCGAGTGAAGGTTGAAGTCCAAAGATGAAATCTATGTAGGCTGCAGGGTAAGAATGTTTTTCCTTGTAGCTTGGACTGAGAGAAGTAGGAGAAAAAAAAATAGTAGAAAAATGTAAATGAATTTTGAGTTGACCGTTGTGGGGGGCAGTTTTAAATGACTTTTAAAGTGAAAGGCATACAAAAGAAAAATGGATAAGGAAGAGCAGGGAGAGTAGAAAAGGAAGAACTGGAAACTAAAAGGAAAGAGTGGGAAGGCAGAATTTAGCAGGCTGAGCATATTTGGTTTAAGTACCAATCAAAAATTTTGGCTTTAAAAGCGGGAAGAGACAGAGCTTTTAAATCTTGGGGAACCGAATTCCAGATTTTAGAACCCGTAACGAGCATTACTCGTATTTTATTTTTATGTGTTATTATCTGCAACAAGCTAATATATTCTCTTATTAAAGCTTTAACAAGCTAATATATTTGGCTTTATATTCTCTTCCATTTCTAACCTCAAAACTTAAAATAATTTAATATAGATCTTCTCTTACATTTATATAATTTTTATACTGCTCAAGCTATGTATCACGAAATATTGTATATCGGGTTGAATAAAAATTTATTATTATTATACGTGAAATTCCAGTAAAACCTACTTAATTTTTCTACAATTTTAGAAATTTAAAAAGGGCTTTATCTCCGCATTCAGACATGAGTTAAAAAAAACTTTTTTTGCACCATTATCCTTCATTTAATAATCTCTTTCATATGTGTAATTCTTTAAAAAAATTGGACGTTGATTTTTCGTATGGTTCCCTCATCAGTGGAGTAAATATGTAGGTTAATGCATTTTGGGGAATTAACTCCTGCCTCACTAAATTTTCGCCAAGAGCCTTCGCTGATATTTACTCTCATTCACATGTGATTTATAAATTTGAATTTGTGTACAGAAAAAATAAAAATCCTTTCCGTATTTTTTTCATTTTTATTTCCCCTGTTTGTATAGTTTTCTGTGAAAAATATCGACATTAATAGGAAAAGGAAAAATTAAATTGTTATTGGCATGTAATTTAAAGTGCTAGTTTTCGATTGTCATTGCGTTTTCATAATTTCGTATTAAAAGACTTTCAAAGATTTTATTTCCTCATATAATGACTCTATTTCACCGGAATTTGATCGTTAGCCCTTATACTCATAAAACTATCCATAATATAATGCATCAGGGAAGAATATCAAAAGTTCTTAAGAAAAATTAGCAAAATTATCGTCGAAATTTAAGTTTCAGGTTAGCTTAAAAACGCTGTTTTAAAGAATTCATTTTTTAAATATTTTCGAGGGAGGACCCTGAACCCCTTTTTCTCTGGAGGCTATTCCATACCCCCAGGCTCAACGGTAAGGTCTTCAAAATATTAGGGCCCCGAAAATGTAAATGGCCTAGGGCCCTGCAAAGTCTAGGGTCACTACTGTGCCCATATATGCTAGAAAACTAAAGTAAAACACGATCGAGGGGAAACCTCGAGTTAATTTAGTTCTATAGTGTTTTAAGATATTTTTTATGAAATATGAAAATGACAACAGAATAAAATATATAGATTTCAGACTCCAAGGGAGCAGGGACGCTAATTTTATGTGAAATAATTTGCATTTTTTCGTGAGCCGGTGAGCCACATAGAACATGTCAGAGGGCCACATGTAGGTCGTGGACCCCTGACTTAGACTGTAACAAACTTTAAACAAAATGCCATGCAAAAATAATAATAAAGCAACGGTGGTGATGCACTAGTGCTTCAGAGTGTTTATTACAAGTTGTTTAATAAAATCAGATTTGATAGGTTAGAGCAATTCAAATAATGATTAGTTGTTAATGTGTGATAAGGAGTTTCTGAACATCATTCCTGAATTTTAAACATGAAGTAGTGGACTTAGTTGATTGTGGAAGGGAGTTCCATATTTTTGGTTCGCTTGTTTGTTTTGTGGTTTTACGGCTCAAAGACTACAATGGTCATGCTGCGCCGGGACCTACTGTTTTCCGAGGAATCCGAACCTCTTATGGCCTAGGGAACCAAACCCCGGACTACAGTGAGCAGTCCGGAGTTTGGTTTTTGGACCAGCATATCCCATTTTTCTGCAAGCAAAGCCAATTCTTGTACGATAAGATCTATAGTTAGCGCTAGATGAGGTTGGATAAAGATGTTGTGGTAATTGAATATCGATATAGAAAGAACCAGTGTTACGCCTAAGATCATTGAACATGATTAAAAAGCAAGTTTGTAGTTCAATAATTTGTCCATTGGTAATATATTGTATTTGTACATTATTTCGGAGTTAGAGAGCGGTGACGTAAGTTTTAGTTTTATTAGCTTGAGAAATTTATTTTATAGTGTTTGAAATCTTCGTATATTGATTTTTGTAGTGAATCCCCATATTAAATGACAGTAGAAAACGTGAGAAAAGAAAAAAGAATAATACATCAATGAGTTTATAAATATAGGGAGAAAATAGCTGATATCAATAGATATCAATATTTCTGCTGACCATAGAGCAAGTATTGTTTATGTGATCATCCCATTTTAAGTTGGACTGCAACGTAACACCCAAACGTTTGGTTTCATTAGATAGTTGCCCAGAGTCATTTCCAATATTTAATGCGAATTAGAGGTGTTATGTATGTTTTTGGAATTAGTAAATAATAGACATTTAGTTTTATTAGTATTGAGTGTTAGGTGGTTATTGAAAAAGTACAAAGTGAAAATTTTTGAACTATAGAGAAAAGTTCATTATAATCCTTTTTACGGAAGAAGAGGCTAGTATCATCGGCAAAGAATATGATTTGCGATTGTGTTGGAGTGAAAAACAAATCATTTGTATAAAAAATAAAAAGTAGGGGTCCCAATGTGGAGCCCTGAGGGACTCTACATAGTGGTTGCATGGCATCCGAGTAATGCGCATTAATCATCTGTTTCTGCCTTCCCATCAGTTCATTAATTTTTGCCCATGTTCTTCTACTATCGGAGGATTCACAGAAATTATGAAGGTAAGATTTTCTAGCTTGTTTAATTTTTTTGTTCAAAATGTTGCGAAAGGCCTTGAATGTATTGCAGTTATCAGTGGATTTGTTTTTAAGAATTTGTGGAATAGTCTGTTCTTCATTTTAATCTCTCTAAGGATGGTATTTGTTATCCAAGGTTTTCTAATTCGCTTGGTATGTGAAATCCTTTTTATTGGCAGAGAATTTTAATAATGTTCCATAAATTTATTGATGAAGGATTTGTAAGCTGAAGCTGCATTATTGGATGAAAGTATGTCTAACCATTCTTCATCAAATAGTTTATTTTTAAATGTAGTTAAATTATATTCAGAGAAGTCTTTGAGGTAAGCAATACACTTGGAATGTTTTTTTATTTTTTGTGCGGCCATGAAGAAAGAGAAAATTGGGAGATGATCACTAATATATATGATAAAATTCTACAGTGTGTATTGCTTATATTAGTTATACGATAGTCAATTATGCTTTGGGAACAGTCTGTTATTCTAGTTGGGCTATTTATAAAAAAGTCAAATCCAAATGAAAGTATTAAGTCTTTTAGAAAATTAGATTGTATCTGATGATATGATGGTCTGTTATTAGGCTTAATGTCAATATTTAAGTCACCTAATATTAAGAGTTTTTGATGTGAGCTTGTTATATATGTTAGTAGGTTATGCAAATAGTCTGAAAATTCATTTATATTTTCAGATGGTGGTCTATAGATAATAGCTATGTATGTATTGTATATTGAGAAGGTTATGATTTCTAGCACAAAAAATTCCAGTCCATTGGTGTGAGAATTATGTACATAGGCTGTAACTCCTCCACCCCTGCCCATCTCCCTTCCAACTGAGATTTGTCGATAGTCTGACAGAGGAAGGTGATATTGTGGGGGTAACCAAGTCTCTGTGATTGAGATAATATCCACGCTGGGATTGATATTTTGCAATAGGTTTTCTATCAATGGCATTTTATTAATTAGGATATGTGCATTTATGTGCAGAGCAAGCAAGTAATTTATTATTTGAAGCAACTGTGCATTGTAAACTAGTTGGAGCGTAATAGATGGGATCAACATTATGCTGTTGACCGTTAACATCAAACATATAATATGGTAAAAGAAAGAAGAAAGATGAAGATTAAAGATAAAAAAGAAAAAGGAAAAAAAAGTTAGTATATTAATGACAACCAATAATGAACCGCAAATGTCGCATGATGCAATCAGTCTGAGTAATCGACAGCCCAGGCCTACCGTAAGTAATACAGAAGCACAATCAAATTACTGGAACAGACAGACAACTAGTTAAAACGCTGTAAGATAAATTATAAAATTAAAATAAACGTTTTAGTTCAATACTTACACATTTGTAAAGCAGGATCATAGTGAATGTGTTCACACCCATTAGATTACACATTGGATTATAAATAAACATCAGATCATATCCGAATAATAAATCAAATCTGAACACTGAATTATATCCGGATACCCATAAATAAATATATACACATAAGAAATTTACCTTGTTTAGTTGGTTGGTTGTATTTTATGGCGCAAGGATAGCAAGGGCCAACTCGCGCCGAACAAGTCAAGATCGTACATGAGGTATAATTGTTTAAATGACGTGATTTAAATTATTGCATTAACTACGTTTTTAACTAGGAAGCCAGATGGAAAATTAAAATTCTCTCCAGACTGAATCACAGGACTATTCATTTTTTTTTTGTTTCAACTTATTTGTTATTTCGACTTATTTATTTTTTATTTCAACTTATAATACTCGACGTATTATAAGTCGAAGCCATAAGTAAGAGAATTTCGAATTTTTACATTGAAGTATATACATAATATAGCAATTCTGAATTTTCAGCTTGACAATTTATTAGTTACTGGTTCTTGAAAGATATTTGGGGGGAGGCAATCTGCTAAACTGTCTAGGTGCCCATAAATCTAGTCCATTATTGAGTTTATGTTCGAACACTTTAATTGCTGGCTACTGAACGTATCAAACTTTTTTCGTATTTAAATAGGCATGAGAGCAGTAGGGTAGGGTTTAGTCCAGCATGCGGGTTTATGGTAATTAATTCCTCTTAAGATTATCTCATGGGTCAAAAACGACTTTAGTTACCAGGGAAAAGAAGTGAAGCATCAGAAATTAATTTCCCTATTTAATTAATGTACAATTTCTCTTCTTTAATTAGAGAGTTTCTCTTTGATTTAAGAAAGTAATCTCTCGCTTCTTACTTATCTTGATATTCCGTGAGATTTGACGCTTCAGTAACTCCGACAAACATGGGTATCAAGTTGTATTGATAACTAAGCACTGCTGTTGTCACCCAACTTCCACACAGTAATGAAAAGATTATAGCAAGTCCTGCTTTCGGCCACCTATAACATAATTTTGATACAATTATTTACATATGTTATAATTACGGTCATCCTCTTATAAACTAAAAAAAATTATTCAAACACAGTGTTGCCTCCCAAAAGGGACACCTGCAGTTAAAGAATGATTTTGGTCCCCAGTATATACAGTAGTGGACAAAATTGTGGAAACCTTTTGAAAAAAGTTTATTTTAGAGGTTTGATGGCTAATAACACCACTTTTTTTTGTACCAATACTATAAAATTATATATCATTAGAAAGGTAATTTAATAAAGATTGTAATGCAATAACATTTGTTCAATTATCTGTATTCTATCAAAAGTTATAGCCAAATAACCAGAAAAAAGAAGCACAGCTTGCTTACATTTATATGAAGTAGCTTTCCTTCATTTGAATGTGGCCAATGAGCATGAGTGTTTACAGAGCCAATCAGGTGTCATCTTGTTTTGGCAATGAGCCAATCATGTTTTCTCTTGTTTTGGCAATGAGCCAACAGGTTACAGGACATTTATCAGTGTGTTCTGTAATTGCTATCAAGTTGGTTGTTTTTTTTTTGTGCTCTTTGATTTAGTGTGCTTGTAAAACGTAATAAAATTAAAGAAATGGCGCAAAGAGTTGACTGGTCACCTAGGAAGCGATGTAAAATAGTAATATTAAGTGAACAAGGCTACAGTTATGAAGAAATTAGAAGAAATATTGGGGGAAACTTAACTAAAGGTGGCATTTCTAAATTTTTGAAGAAGTATAAGGAGACTCAGTCATTACAAAACCAGACTGGTAAAGGCAGAAAAAGGTGCACAACAGCAAGTGATGATAGAAGAATTAAAAGACAGTGCCTAGGTGACAGGAAAAAATCATCTCTGTGTATACAAGGTGAAATGGCGCAATGCAATGTGAAGTTAAGTGCAAGGACTGTTCGGCGCAGACTGCATGAATGTGGTCTAAATGCAAGAATTCCACGAAAAAAGCCATTTTTGTCTGTCAAACAGAGGTTGAAAAGATTAAACTGGGCTAAAACCCATGTTAACTGGACAACGGAACAATGGGACAGTGTAATTTGGAGTGATGAGACCAAAATCTCACTGTTTGGTAGTGATGGCGTAAAATACGTATGGAGAAGAATTGGAGAAGATTTCCATCCTGAGTGCATTACACCTACCGTGAAACACCCAGTTAGTGTTATGATTTGGGGTTGTATAACATCAAGAGGTGTGGGCAGAATTTGCGTGATCAATGGGAATATAAATGCCCAAAGATACATAAATGAAATACTTGAGCCCAAGCTGCAGCCTTCTGCATGTGATCTTTTCCAAGATAATGAAGCATTTATATTTCAACAGGATTCAGCTCCATGTCATGTTGCTCGTGTGTGCAAAAAATGGTTTCAAGATCATCATATTCAACTGCTGGAATGGCCTGGAAATAGCCCAGACCTTAACCCCATCGAAAATCTATGGAGCCGGCTAAAGAAGCTTGTTAGTCGGAAGCAACCCAGCAATAAAACACAATTAACAGAAGCAATAATTCAATCTTGGTTTCATATTATAACAGCTGCAGAACTAAAGAACTTGGTTCACTCCATGGGAAAGCGTTGTAAGGCCGTAATTAAGGCTAAAGGTTACCCAACTAAGTATTAACTGGTATGGTGAACATTTTTGTATATCTCATTTTTTCTATGTATATCACCTTTCTTCTTTATGAATGCTGTTCTATTAAAATACGATTCATAAATGTTATTGCATTACAATCTTGATTAAATTACCTTTCCAATGATATATAATTTTATAGTATTGGTACAAAAAAAAGTGGTGTTATTAGCCATCAAACCTCTAAAATAATCTTTTTTCAAAGGGTTTCCACAATTTTGTCCACTACTGTATATCAACACGTGAATGAAGTATCAACCACCAAAGGAGGGGCACCCCTATTTAAGAGACAAAATGTCCATTCCCATGGATGTCCCTTATTGGATAGTAACACTGTATTGAATTGAAAAAAAATATATATATATACAGGGTGCACCAAAAGTTCATAAAATTTTAAAAAAATCATAAAGCAGGAAAAAAGAATGATAAAGAAGTGCTGTTTGCATGAAAGGGTTCCTAAGAAAATCAGATTTTTTTAGTAGCAAAACAAATTAGTTTAAAAGATCACTTGAAGATGGCGCTAACATGCAAGGTATTCAGCAGAGGTACCTAACTCATGCTTACAATAAAAGATCTGGATGCACGTGTAATGTTCATTCAAATCCAACATAACTACATAATTGGAGAATGTTATCATTAGACCAAGCATTGTGGTGAAGTTCTTACACCTGAAAGTTAAATTAGAAGCCACTGCATTGCGAACATTTCACACAGCGAAAAAACAGAAGATGAGGAATCACCACATGTCATGTCACGTGCTGTTCATTTTAGTTCTGTCATACTGAATATATATACAGCTGCAATAATAAATCGATGGAATGCACAGTTGTCCTGTCCATTGTCTTTTGGAGTTTTCAGCACCATTTGTAGGTGATTTTTTGAACTAAACATTTTTTGCTACTAAAAACATACAATTTTTCTAGAACTTTTGTGCAAACCATACTTCTTTATCATTATTTGTTCTTTTTTTATGATTTTTAAAGTTGGTACGTACTTTTAGTGCACCTTGTATATAAAATATACCCTTACCTCCATAGGGGATAAAGGAAGAGTGGGCTTATAACATAAAATTGCATATCATTTCCCAAATACCATGACCATCCAACACACTAAAAAGAAAAATGAAGGCATCCCAAATTATTATTTAAATTTTATTTAACACATTCATATTTAAATAATTGTTTAATTGAATTTTATTTAATCATTCAGTTTAAATAAATTTTCACAAGTGAACATATATTTCAAGAAACCACACAAAAGATAACGAAGTAAAATCCGGTCAAAATATTTCCACTTTCATTTAGAAAATGTCTTTAAATGCTTTTTATTATATTCCAATCAATATTCTTATTAATTAATAGCACAGTCTTTCATCTTCAACAATTAAAACAACGGTTGACCTTTTGAAATTAAAATTAAAGTTCATCATTAATACTGAAGGACACCTATGGGACTGGACTGCAATGCAATGGTCACCATGAACAGGTGGCAAGTATACACAACAGACTTTAGTATAGGCAAAACAAAATCTGTACTAATTCTCTTTTATAAAAAATGCTTGCTTTATTCAGCTTGTCAATTTACTAAGGTGGTTACTTTGACAAGTTCCATTGTCATTAAAAATATAGTTCACGATTAGCAATTAAAATCGTAATTTATCATTAGTCGGGTTAGGATTTTTAAGATCTAAAAATTGCTTGAAAATACCTTAGAAAATGCTTTTATAACCCCAAAGCTTAAAAAAGCCTTATAAACAACAAAAAACTCTAAAAAGTGAGGGAAAACAAAAACCATGTGTCGATTTTCAAAAGATGAGGATTTCTATTGTCTGCTAACGAAGTTTTAAACATTGAAACACTCTCTTTCACTTCTTCTGACATCACCGAAACACATGTGAAATAAATTGCGTTAATTGTTCGCAAAGTCTTATGAAATTACATTAAGGTAAAGACAAAAAATCCTAACAGAACGTCTACAGTTTCTCATAGTTTACGTCTTCAAAACACTTTTTTTTTATAAAAACTTGCTCCATTTTTTTTTTTTACACAGTTGTTCACACCTTTCTATTGAAATTAAAATGTCTAGATCATTCACAAGTTTCTTCATCAGATCTATTTGATCCACTAAATAGCATTGCTGACTCCTCCAACGAAGTATGGCACAAATATAAAATTCCAAATCCGACTTTGTGTAGGAAAATTTATCAGTAATTTCAGGATTAAAAACTCGTATTGGTAATTTGAATCAATCTTCCCTAAAAGCATGAAATTTACGATATTCACTCCCTATCCTCCTATGCAATGTACCTCATTTTCTAATATAATAGCAACGTTTATGAAGAGTTTATCGCTGGCTTGAGGAACAAGAAAAAGGAAAGGGTAGAAATGGTTACACAGTCATCATGATGTTGCCGTTTGCTATGCCACATGTACAAGTGTTCTAAATACCAGTAACCCTCTCCCCAATTTTTCGATCTTGAATTCGGCTTCCAAGGAAATTCTTCAAAAAAAAATTTTTTTTTTTTCATTTTATTGAAAATACCAAAATATGCAAAATAATGACACAAAAATAAAAATATGCTACAATATGATCAAACAACTTGAAAAATTTTATATTGTGTCAAAATTGCATAAAATGCAGTATCATAAAAAATATGAAAAATAATAAAAATGATAGTCATAATGATTGGTAATTAAATATATAGTCCACATCCTTGATAATAAAAATTATAGTTCATCACTAATAAAATTAAGATTTATCATTGCAGTTACCGTAATTAGGAATTCGAAGTACAGTTCATAAATTTATATCAAAAAATGTAAATGCATAAAATTATACACAATTATAGCATAAAATAATAAGGAAGGATTAGCATGGAATGATCATACATAAAAAGCATTAAGTGAATAAATAAAACTATATATGATTAGAATAAACTCTGTTGTCGTAGTCAGGATAAACATAATTAAGATACATTAAAATCAAAATTTGCACAAACACATTTTGTTGTGAGCTGGAATAATATTACAATTGTTTCGACAGCCAAAAAGAATTCTGTCTCCCTCAGAAAGCCTTCCAAACCATATTTGAGTGAATTTTTATTTTAATACGTTGTTGTACAATGCATCGATCATTCCAGGAGTATTCTTGTGGCTCTGTGTGAAACAGATTTTAGCGGCCTTCAAAAATGTTTTAACATAACACAATGATAAAAAAACTGACTACGGTTTAGCAGAACAAAATAAGGTTACTCACAGGTTCAAACGCCAAAGGTAATACGAAGATAATGAAGTTAATTAAAAATATTACTAATAATAATAACTTAATAAACATTTCTAAACAAAGTTTATATATATATATATACACACACATAGGGATGTATCAATTACTTGGCATTTCTTAACTTCGATGTTGTGGATAAATGAAAGGGTTTTATTTAGGTCTACTGAAGCATTATAAACACAAAGAAAAACCAGTACAATGTAATTATAAATTTCTGCTTTCCAGAACTTCGTATTAAGTTCTTTTTTATCACAAACCAGCGGTCTCTTTAGTAGCTGTAAAGCCATGGCATTAAACATAATGGGCACAGTCTGTTTGACTAATAACATGTATATTTATTTTGACCACCATTTAGAAGCCTCATGAACATTATGGAAAATACAACGTCACACACAAATAGTCCATTGACCAAATAATCTGGGAAAGTATAATATAAGAGCCACTAAAAACTTATTTCTTGGTGGTTGCATTGTATTTTTAGCGGCCTTGAGCGACTGCCCAGCTTGCACACCTTTAAGCACAGCCCTGGATTATTCATTCATAACAATTAACGCAGTATCGCTGCTTGCGTTTTTATGATATAAGGACAGCTAAGATCATGATGTGTCAAGCTCTGCAATTTTCCAAGGAAACAAACAGAACCCCAGCCTCACCTTGGAGGTCAAATCCTGGATGATGGAAAGGTAAAGAAATAATAAGTGGGGATACAATTAGAAGTCAAACCAACTTACCATATCTTTTACTGGAATGAAGTTGCTGATGTATAAGAGATACCACCAAATCGTGTGCCGACAAGAATCTCCATGGTTTTCATCCCAGAATGGTCCGGAGCCGAAGTACTTGAAACACAAGATGTAAAATAAAACCACCATCATGTAAACCGGTGTTAACCTAAAACAATCAACATATACCTTGGTCAATAAACTCAGTTCTTAATCCCGGTGTTCCAAATCGTTTACTTAAAGAACCAACGAACGATTTTGCACATTCGTCATAAACAAGCAGGTCCATTTATTGAGGGATTTGGGATACAGCTTGTTATTAATAAACAAACCAAAACATTTTTTTATTAAATATAATTTACCATTCTTGTTTCACATAGAACTGACTTGTACTGAAATAACTGAATAAAAAACATTTACCGTCTTACCTCCAAAAACGGTGAATGTAGAAATATATCCAATTTATTTTTCCTTTTGTTTTTTTCATTTCTTTTAGACACAGATAGGTCACCAAGAAACCACTAAGAGAGAGAGAAATGAAAGGCTTTTTAAAACCATGGGAAATATATATTATAAGTAAAAATTAACTAGATATTTATGCGTAGTGCACAAAATGAAAGCACAGTAGACTCGAGTTTTTACGAACCCTTAGGGAGCCTAAAAAAAATTCATAAAATCAAGGTTTCGTAAATGGGAATGGCATCAAACAAAAAATGTGAGTCTAATTATAAAAGAAAGTTTAAAACTTGCCTATAAATGTGATTTTTCCCCTTAGCAAAACTTCGATATTCTCAGGATATACGCATTCTCTCCCATCCTCTTCCTTTTACTAATGAAAGCTGAAGTTATGCCTATATAGCAAATAGCTTTAACTTATTCATAACAATCAAAATTTAATACCACAATTCATCAACAAGTTCTCGAACCAAAACTCCCTTATGCCTTTACCATCTAAATTCGAAATAAATGTGTCAAATCTAGCTTATTTATCCTGCTATATTTCTCAAATAAAGACACAAATTAATGTAAATGCACCCTCCGATTAATGTAGGAAACAATATGGAGTGAAATACAAAAATTTCACTTCCCTTCACTTCCCCCATTCACAACTTTGGAGATCCGAAGTCCAACCAGTTTGGAGAAATTCCTTACCTCCCTTTTCTAAATTTTTGGCTTCAGAAGAAAAACAGTGAAAAGAAAATGAAGAAACTAAGTTCATAATAAAAAGAGATCGTTCATAAATCAAAAGTGGAAATTAACATTAGTTCCATGGGATAATTTACAAGAGCAGATGTAAAGTGCACTTAAATACTAAACTAGAAAGGCAGAAGCTCATTAGGAAACAAGTATGTAAGAGGGTGGATTTAAAGAAATTAAAAGAAAATACCGAGGCATTCAAGTTGGAATTAAAAAATCGCTTTTCTGCACTGGAAGGACTTATTGAAGAAGTTGATATCTCAGAAGCAAATGAAAACATTGTTAAGACAATAGTTGAAACTGCTGGGGAAATTGGTGGTGTAACCTGTAAAAAGCACAATAGCAAATTATCTGAGAAGACGAAACAGCTCATGAAAAGGCGAAGAGATATGAAGGTGGACAATCGAAATACCAGTTCCAGGATTGAGTACATAGAACTTTGTAAAACTCTGCGCAAAAGCATGAAAGAAGACATAAGAAAATTCAATTGTGAGTTAGTAAGGAAGGCCATTGAAAGCAACAAGAGCCTTAGGGTTGTTAAAGGGAGTTTGTCTATTGGGAAGAAACACATCATTGCATTAAAAGGAGAGGATGGCACCGTAACAAGAAATAGGGAAGAAATACTTAGAAGAGTTGAAGAATTCTACAAAAAACTATATGAAAGTAACAGTGGATTAAACGAAGACTCTGAGATAGTCGAAGGAACAGCTCCTAAAATCTTAAAAGAAGAAGTTTCATTTGCAATAAAAAATATGAAGAAAGGAAGAGCCCCTGGTGATGATGGTATTACATTAGATATCCTAAAAGAAGCTGGAGAATATGTAGAAGACATACTTGCAAAATTCTTTACCAAATGTCTTAACAGCGGTAACATACCAAACCAATGGGATTCTGCAACAGTAATTCTTTTGCATAAAAAAGGTGATAAAGAGGATTTGAAAAATTACCGACCAATTAGCTTGTTACCTGCTATTTATAAAATCTTCACAAAAGTGCTAACACATCGCCTGCAGAAAAAATTAGATGCAGCTCAACCAAGAGAACAAGCTGGATTTCGAAGTGGATTCAGTACAGTGGACCATATTCAAGTATTAAGAGAATTAATTGAAAGAACACATGAATATGAACTTCCATTGTGTGTTGCATTTATTGACTATGAGAAGGCCTTTGACTCTATTAAAACATCAGCAGTCATCAACTCTTTAAGATCAACAGACATTGAGGATGTGTACATTGACATGGTGAAACGTGTGTATAAAAATGCAAGTGCAAAATTTCGGTTACATAAAGATACCAAAACTATCAAACTTGGCAAAGGGGTGAGGCAGGGAGATACCATTTCTCCAAAACTTTTTACTTCAGCTTTACAGATGATTTTTCAGCAGATAAATTGGAATAACAAGGGAATAAAAATAAATGGTGAATATTTAAATCATTTGCGGTTTGCTGATGACATTGTTATTTTTTCAACGAACCCATTAGAACTCCAAGACATGGTACAGGAGCTCTCAACTAGAAGTAAAGAAGTTGGACTCAAGATGAACCTACAAAAAACTAAGATCATGTTCAATAATTTCGTAGAGGAAACAAAAATACAAGTTGACAACATTGAGCTAGAAATTGCTGATTCATATATTTACCTTGGCCAGCTGATTTCAATGGATGGCAACATTATGAAAGAACTCAACAGACGTATTAAACTTGGCTGGAGTGCATTTGGAAGAAACAGTTTTATCCTGAAGGGGAAATTGCCTTTGTGTCTAAAAAGAAAGGTCTTCAACCAGTGTGTATTGCCAGTCCTCTCTTATGGATCAGAGACATGGAGTCTAACAGTTGGAGCAATACGAAAGTTACAGACAACGCAAAGGAGCATGGAGAGGTGCATGCTTGGAATAACTAGGAGAGATCGAAAAAGAAACACTTGGGTGAGAGAGCAAACTAGAGTAGAGGACATCATTGTTAAAGTAAAAGGGCTGAAATGGCGATGGGCTGGGCATATTGCAAGAAGAACTGATCAACGATGGACAACAGAAATTCTGAACTGGATTCCAAGAGACCACCGAAGACCTAGAAAACGTCCTCAAACTAGATGGGTGGATGAAATAAGAAAACAGGTTGGGGTGACGTGGAAGCGAATTGCTCAGGATAGACTTGTGTGGAAAGCATTTGGAGAGACCTTCATCCAGCAGTGGATAGATAATGGTTGAATATGATGATGATATATATATATTTGTGGGACTTATGCTTTAGAATGAAGAACTCTATGGATAAATATTATGTCCTTTAATGAATAATTGCTACAGCTACTTCACATAGTTACAATGTTGTGTCTTCTACATTAAAGCACATAACACAAATTATCCTAATTCTTCATAAGTATATCGTCACAGCTATATATGGTCGCGATGGTAATATCCGCTATATTCCTATGTCATCGTAAGCGTCGCTGCACTGCGTCCAACCTCCAACTCGGTTGCTTCGCGTTTCCCCGTCTTCTCCGTTTCCACGCATGCGTTACCGTCACTGTCTATACACTCATGTACATGTGTATAGGGATGGGTGTCCCAACCCACACACACATATATATATATGTATTAGTGCTTTATGTTTGTATTTGATGATGCAAGGATAGCCACCTTTACAATGGTTCCATAGATCTACAGTTTTCTGAAAAATCTGGACCTGTTGCACAGTGAAGTAAACTTGAACTTTAACCTTTTATTGCTAGTTAAGCAAATTCATTATTATACAAAACTAACAATAAATGATATAAAGCTAAGCCACTAATTTCAAGTATATGCTTAACTTATTACAGCCCTTGACACACAAATACAGATGCTCTGTCCCATACTTGGCAGGCTTTTTTTCACCATGTTCATCTCAAATTCTAGTCTAACAGTATTTTGTGCTTCTGCATAAAACATTAATTGAATTTTTTATGTACAATATTGCAATTTAGGACATGTTAATAATTCAATTCCAATTTCCTTTTAACTGATCACAAGAAAATCATGTCCATCTGCGGTGCAAAGCGAGAAATATAACCGTCTACCTTTTCGACCAAGGTTTTGAATCAAAGTGGCACCGAAAGAATACTATTTTCTAATGATAGTAGATTTTTGTGTGGTCCTGAAGTATTATTCCGTTTGCAAAAAAAGCTCAGAGTTCTTGGAAAACTGCAAGTCTTGGCACAAATCCAGTTTTCCTTGTGCCATAAAATATAAACACAAAGAAAATCATTCGAAAATACGAAAATCCTATTTAAATCAGTTATTAACAATAAAAAAGAATATACCTGAGAAGAAAAAATGAATCAACTGAAAAGGGAGCTTGCAACACCATCTGGAATGGGAAATTATCGATAGCTTTCAAAACTTCAAGTTTGTTTTCTGAAAATTGAATAATAATAATTGATCCAAAGGTGCGCAATAAAAGAGAATAGTAATTTTCATTTCATGTCTCATGTCAAAAGGAAGAAAAAACGCACTTGTTTAAAAGAATGTGCTCTTCAAAGTGAGCAATTTGAAATACCATAATTGTAATAAATCATGCCAGATTAAATAAAAAGTAATTGACAACTTTATATTTTTATTAATGAAATTAAAGTTCACGTTTGCTTCCACGTATTCAACCAATTATGGTTAATTGCTAATCACTTTTATGATAATTGTATTGATCTGGAAAAGGGCAATGATATTCTAGTTTGTAATGCAGTGAAACTTGCCTATAACCAAACTCAACAGCCATGGGAGATGTTATGGCCAGATTTCATTGCATATGAGTTAACGAACTCGGTTTAAGTCAGAAATGTGGGTGCTGATGTGAGAATGAGTGAAAATGTTATTAAGTTCATTAATTAATTGCCCTGTGTTTTCATTCACTCCAAAATGAGTGGGATCTAAACTTAGATTTTCTTATTCCATGGCTATTCATCAAAATGTCTGGGATAAGACTGGCTGACATTCATGTCTTCAGGGACTTCTTAGAAGACAGGTTAAAACTGAGAAAATCCATATTTTCCAATCAATGATTTCAAGAAAGTGTGAGAAGTAATCTGGGATAGAATTAATGATTGAAGATTACATGAAAATCATAACGTGACCTTTTTGCTAGCGTTTCTTAATGATCCATGATAGGTCATGAAATTTGGGTAAGGTCAATAGCTTGAGATAAACTTTAAACCATGACGTACTCACACATGACTAGACTTATAGGAAATAAAAGCCAACTCTATGGCCCCATACCATTGGAACCAATGGCATAAAAATATTGGGGGGGGGACAATATACCAGTAGAAGGCATTTTGTTTGAAATTGGAAGGGGACATGGAACTCTAATACCAACATTGGGGGAACGGGTCCCCCCTTCTCTCCCATGAACAGTGCCTGTGCCCCATATTTGCAGCCAATAGTACACTGCACTGAGAAATGATTAACACCATCCATGTCTGCATGTCTGAACCATTCCAAGACTGCCAAATTATCTGAGAAGCGACACACGGAGAGCTCAATGCAATCTTCAAATAAATAAAATAAGAATAAACGTTTCTGTTTAATTATAGTCTGTTGGATTATCAAATACATAACCATATTATACTATCTCGATATCACCCCTTATTAGAACAACCCATCTTAATTGCGTCATTTATGTTCGACTGTGCATACGCTGAAGAATATACTTCTGCAATGTAATTTTGCAAGAGTAGTTAGTTACACTATGTTTTTAGCTTTCGCTTCCTTTAATAGTCGGTTCGCTTTTTATTCTAATTAAAAGTTTTCTAATCCTATATCTATTTACTATCATTCAACTCTACACAATCGACTTGCTCTACTGAATGGGGAAACTTTAACACTACAGTGTATTTTACCATTTAAAGTTACCAATAGAAAGATAATTAAAATAATTTTAATAAAATAAGAATAAACATTTCCTTTAAGTAACAAACTTACCTATGACTTCTACTGCTGATATGTAAGAATGACCCATAATAACCCAAGTTAAGCTTAAGAATCGGATACCATGCAGACTACGTAATTGGCCACTTGGAACATCTGTGTTCAAAATCTTAGCTCCATTTGTAAATGCACAAAAGCACAGTAGAAAATCTTTTATGCAACTTCCTGAAAACACAGTAAACAAAGAAGCATAACGTATAGATGGGTTGCAAAGCAAATAAATCTACAGGTTTCCATTCGCATTGGAGAAAAAAAAAATCCTGACTTTTCTAGTTTTTCCCCCTGACTTTCCTGACAAAATTCTCTGGCCAATCATAAACAAAATTTTCAACTAAACTTTGGTTGCAGGGGGAAATAACTTCACATTCATGAGAGATTTAGCTATTCAAAATGGAAGTTAAGATGGTTTTCCCTGACTTTTCCAGGTTTTTCCCCTGACTTTCCTGACAAAATTCTCTGGCCAATCTTAAACAACATTTTCAACTAAACTTTGGTTGCGGGGGGAAAATAGCTTGACATTCATGAGAGATTTAGCTATTGAAAATGGAAGTTAAGACGATTTTCCCTGACTTTCCTGGCAAAATTCCCTGGCCAATCATAAAATTTTCAACCAAATTTTGGTTGTGGGGGGAGGGGGTGGGATAGCTTCACATTCGTGAGAGATTTGGCTATTTAAAATAGAAGTTAAGAAGCCCCCCAACTTTCCTGGCAAATCACAAACAAAATTTTCAACTAAACTTCAGTTGCAGGGGAAAATAGCTTCACATTTGTGAGAGATTTAGATATTCAAAATGGAAGTTAAGGCAGTTTTCCCAGATTTTTCCAGGTTTTTCCCTGACTTCCTAGCAAAATTCCCTGGCCAATCATAAAATTTTCACCCAAACTTTGGTTGTGGGGGGAAAATAGCTTCACATTCGTGAGAGATTTAGCTATTCAAAATAGAAGTTAAGAAAGTTTTCTCTCCGTATGCACGGGAACTCTAATCAATTTAAATACAATCCAAGCCACCCTTCTAAATCTTGAAGCGAGAACTTTTAAAATGATTTTTGAGAGCTAAGGAACTCCCATGCCAAAATTTGATCTTGTCTGTGTTTTTACTGCACAAGGACAGCAAAGGTCATGCTCTACTAAGACCTAAAGTTTCTAGAGGAATCGGAATCTCTGCTATCAAGGGAACTGAACTCCAGACAATGGTTGACTGAAAGCTCTTGAGTTTTAGGATGCAAAAACAAGGTTCATGCTACATCCGGACCTATAATGTTCCAGAAAATCAGAACCTTTTACGGCCCAGGAAACCAACCCTTGGACTGCAGTGGGACATTTGTCGGTACACATTCCCTTTTTTGTCAGCACAGTTGGGGGATGAAACCTGGAAAATGGTACAGATGGCAAACGCATTACCACTGCAAGGCCAATAATAGTGTATCTTCCATTGATCAGTGTTAAAGCATATTGGCAATAAATGTAGTTTCTCCAGAACTAGAATTTGGAAGAGTTATTAGTTTAGCATGGCCATATATATATATGTATACACTTCCATATGCAGTAGAACCTCTATATAATGAAATCGACGGTTCCATAAAAAAAAATTCGTTATATAGGAAATTCGCTATGTGGAAACGATGTATTCATGAACCAGGGCATTACAATATAATACCAAAATTAAAATCCTGTTTTTCAGTTAACGACTGTTTCTCATAAATGACATTCAACCATTTAAAAATAGATGTTTTTAAGTGTGAAACATAGGTGCACATAATAAATGAATTGAATAATTCTTACCTTAAAATGAAAATGTATTTAATGCTTCTTTCATACACATTCATGCTTTTGTAAAAAAAAACCTCTTAATATCCTACTGCACGACAAATGGTGATTGTGATTCATCATACAAGTGTTAGCACCCCTGTGGGAAATTTGCAAGGTCTGGATTTCTGGTAATGAAACGAGCAAAAAAGCGCGACAAATAATACTATTCAAATAATACAGTGGATTCAAGGACAATTGGGGCCTGTTCATAGCCTAGCAGTTTCGCACTGTATGGGGCAATCAGATACAGATATGTGTGCTTAGGAAAACTCTTTATTAGGAAGTTTAAAGTCCCTTAGACATGCCTCATTCTGTTTGTTTGCCAATTACCTTAAAATCGTATTGTGTTCCTACAGTATTAGGGAACCTGATATTGTGACGTGATGTGTGACATGGCCACTCGATTTCCCGTTTTGGTCATTAACACTTTCTTATACAATAATTTTTGCCACCCACGTTTAAGTAGCTCAAACTAGAGCTTTTTTTATATTTGGAGAAAAAGAGGCACCGTCCTCATCCTGGATTCGAACCAGGGTCCCCACATTGAGCCCGTGGTGTCTTGACCTACTAGACGAACGAGGACAAGAAAAAAGCATTTTTCTCCGTATATGAGAATGTAAGAAATTATTACATCCTGATATATGGAGAAAAATGCATTTGTATATAAGGATGTAAGATATTATTACCCTTCTCAGGGATAACACAATTGCCAAATAATGGTCAACACGAGAAAGCCTCCGGGGCGAGGTTTTTGTGAGTTTTCGTGGGGGAATTTATTATACAATAATTTTTGCCACCCACGTATTTATTGTAGCTCAAACTAGAGCTTATGTAATTTTGGAGAAAAAGAGACGCCGTCCTAATCCCAGATTCGAACCAGGGTCCCCGCGTTGAGCCCGCGGTGTCTTGACCTACTAGACGAATGAGGACAAGAACAAACGCATTTTTCTCCGTATATGAGGATGTAAGATATTATTACCCTTCACAGGGATAACACAATTGCCAAATAATGGTCAACACAGAAAAGCCTCCGGGGCGAGATTTTTGTGAGTTTTTCGTGGGGGAATTTATTATACAATAATTTTTGCCACCCACGTTTAAGTAGCTCAGACTAAAGCTAAAAACTCACAAAAGTCTTGCCCCAGAGACTTTCCTGTGTTGACCATTATTTGGCAATTGTGTTATCCCTGTGAAGGGTAATAATATCTTACATTAATACTTTCATATGTAATGACCATGGGGATTTACCAAAACTTCGCTATATAGAGAATTTCGCTATACAGAAGTTCGTTATATGGAGGTTCTACTGTATTTACTGACCACACATATACACCTCCCTTTAATTATCCCTATGTCAGATACAAGGTCTTTGACGAATGCAAACATATTAGGTTCATTGTAGTTGTTAAACATGTTGTATTCAAAGAATTGTATTTTCATTTTAAAACAAGCATGCCAAAAGTAAAATATAATCTATATGTGAAAAATCCATTTTGTTGTATATTACTTTTCTTTTCAACAGATTTTGGCACTAAAACTTCTTCATTGACTAGAGGGCGATTAGGATCCAAGGAATGGCTATGGCTTCGCTCAACTGACAAATCTCCTTCCTTATTAACTTCTGTTTCTAAGCTAACTTCGCACTTGACATCAGTGAGATGTGAAGGATGCCGTTCCACATAGGACAGTTTCAAGTTATCATAAGCAGTTATGCCAGATCCAATAAGCACCAGTAACAGAAAGAGAAAAAGGAGACAACTAAAAAGAAAAAGTTATCAAAATGACATAGATCAGAAACCAACAATGTGAAAATTGCACAAACTTTTTATAAAGCATGTTGACACTTTTAAATTAATTTCGGTGCATATTCCATAATAACTTTTAGACCCTACTTTGCTTTGACGTCTTCCTAACTTTGCTCGTGAGCTTGTGGGGATTTACCCCCACAAACACATACAATTTAATGTGACACAGAAGCCATATAATTTGGAAACACTGTTCTTTTCACAGTTGCGAGTTCTCTGTCTTATGTGTCAGCTCTCCAATATAAAAAGCACAGAGACATCAACAGACAATAGAATAAAATAGAAAACAAGGTGCCTTTAACGTATGTAAAATCGATGTACCCAATTCCAATTTCGCGAGATGTTATGTGCATTATTTCAATAAATCCTTTCAGTAATCTGTGTTGCCAATGATTTTTCCGTTCTTACCGTTTGGAGATTGGTAATATTAAGGAACTTCAATCGATACTACAATCAATGTTACAGAAGGGCTGTAATCAATCTCGCCATGCAGTCCCATCTTCAACATTTACCCAGACATGATCACATACATTCACCAATCATCTCCTTCACTCTCGATCTCTAACAATGCTTACATTGTGGAGCCCTTCAACAAACAGAGGATGCATGTACAAGAGAACGTTCCATTCTTTACAGTGGTTTACACCTATCCTCTACAATCAGTGCATATGGCAGACGTTGATTTTCTCTCTTCACCAAGCATCTCTTTCACTCTCACTTTAGTTCATTGCCAACTTAATTGAGCCCTTCAGCAAACAAAGGATACATCTTCAAAAAACCAATAGACATATTTCACCATATAAACATAGATTTGGCAAGCAAGACTACCTATCTTCATAAAGGGCACTGAGTACTTTAATGCTAAAAATGCAACTCAATTGAATCATAAATTTATTTCAATCATACCCTAAAATGCAATTCAACTAAACTTCAGCTTACTTTAGGCTCTGGCAACCATCAAGCTTTAATTTGCCAAACGCAGCTAACAATTTGATGCCAAGTTATTCCAATGCTTATGCAACCTCCAGTAATGCACACTCAAATGGTGTTTTGCATACATTCTAAAGCGTTAGCTTAACCATCGTTCTCTTTAATGCATACTTCAGCAATGCCTTATCCATACATAGCAACTCTCTAACGTGCATTGTTACATCATTGCACAACACACGCCCTACAAGCTTTTACAATTGTGTAGTAAATAATTTGTTCCTAAAAAATTAAAAGATTGTGTAGTTTAATATAGCTAGAATAGTGAAACATGTAATTTTTCATCATGCACAGCCTCTGTAACAAGATGGCTCTTTCACAATAACCACATACGCAAAGGCGCACACCATCTGTGCACACACATAAAGCCACATACCATTCATGCACATAAACATGAACAAGCCATCAGCTAGATGTATCTTCAGTATGTTTCACTATGCTCTGCCTTAAAAAAGTCCTGCAGCCTGTTACAATATCGTTCAAAACAAATTACATGAGCAAACTCATTCTCGCAAACCCATACCTTTGTCGTTCACTACCGACAATGCAAGCGATCGGTATCCTGTGGCCATGCACACCATAGGCTTCACGCATTTAGTTCTATTGCATATAAGTAGCACCTAAAAAATTTGCAATTTTTTCCATGGGGAAGTGTGTATTGCAAGGATTAACCATCACAAACACATGAAATTTTATGTAACATAAAAGTCATATAATTTGGAAACACCGTTCTTCTCATGGTCACGAATCCTGTCTCACGTGGCAGCTGATAAATATACAAAGAACATAGAAATATCTACAGATAATAGAAAATAAGGTGCCTTCTCCATATGTAAAATCAACATACCCAATTTCAATTTTGCAAACTGCCATATGCATTATTTCAATAAAAAATTTCAGTAACCCATTTTGCCAATGGTTCTTCCTTTCATACTGTTTGTTGTCTGGAAATATTAAGGAACTGCAATCCATACAACAATCAATGTTAGAGATAGGCTGTAATCAATCTTGTCATACACTTCTATCCTCTATAAGCTAATCAACTATGTTCCATGATATACCTTATTCTTAGTATTGTATTAAAGAACTTTTTTCGAACTGTATTCTTTCACGCCTTCATGGTTGCAGATTTTGACAGTCCATTATATTTTCCGTAATCTCCCAAAGATTCACATTTTGAAAGCTTCAATTTTGTTCCTATTATCTTAGCTTATGTCATCTAGAGCTTGCATCCATATGGCAAAAGAGGTTAATATAGTTTTTATAGATCGTACAAGCTCAGGGTTCACACTCGCATTCGGGAAGAAAGTTCCCTGACTTTTCCAGGTTTTCCCCTGCCATTTCTGGCAATTTTCCCCTGATCAATCACAAAAACAACTTTCAATTGTACTTTAGCTACGAGGAAAATAGCTTCTTGCTCATGGGAGATTTAGCTAACCAAAATGGATTTGTTTGTTTGTAGTTTTATGACTCAAGTGCTACGATGATGATGCTGTACCAGAACCTACTATTTTCCGAAGATTCCAAACCCCTGAACCTACAATTTTCTGAGGAATCCAAACCCTGGACTACAGTGAGCACCGCGATCTTTTATGAGATTTCTGAGTAAGCATCCTGTGCGCCACTGGGGGTCAAACCTGAGTTAAAGGCACACTAGGCAAACGTGCTACCACACTGTGCCAGTGCAGGGCCTAATCGAAACGGAAGTTAAAATGATTTTCCCCGACCTTCAGAGGCAATTTCAAATTCTCTAACAATTCCATGTGTTTCAAGTTCTCCAGGTGCATGAGAACAATGTAAGCTGCATTACATTTACAGCCATGTCACACAAAGACATTAATTTATTTGCATAAAGATATTATTTTGTCTACATACAAAATTTTTTTTGTTTGCACCTTATGATGCTCTGTTTGTATTACAATGTAATCTACGATTTTCCGAATAACTTAAACATCTGTCACCGAGAGTATCCAGTAATGAATTAGTAGGGAATCGGTAAGTCTTTGGAATCATCGGGATTTAAATCTGGATATCTAACACGGCTGATAAGCATGTTACACCTATACCACTCCACAGAAGCCACTTAGGTAACCTTTATTTTGCTCCTCCACAAAACCATAACATTGTCATTATTAACGAAACAATACAGAGTTTCACCAGGAGATTCCATAACAAACAGTTATTTCGACACTGGCGTAAGGTTTAAAAACAGTGTTTTTAAACCTTACGCCAGTGTCGAAATAACTGTTTGTTATTGTCATTATTATTACAAAACATAACATCGTCATTACTCCTGATGAAGGACTGCTGCTGATGCGTCCGAAAGCTTGAGTGACCTTTTTCATTGCTATTTTACCGATATTTAACCTCCGTATGTAAAAAACATAACATTTGTATTGTGTGCATGTGCCTACATAAAAAGATTAATTTTACTTACATGAAAGCTACAACTATTGGATCTGGAGTTTGTGGTGAACCTTTACATTTAATTGACAGCAATTCCACATTCGCCTTCACTTTGTTAAAAACGGGGAGTTTACCTACAGGGTAAGAGGCACAACGTCATAAGTCATAAAATGTGAACAAAAAAAAAAAATCGCTCAATGGGGAACTTCGAACACCTCTTTCTGAAGGTTCAAATGCTTCATGGTTGTAATTACAAAGATGTGAAGAGATAAAATGATGGAATTAAAATAAAAAGCAGGACATAAAAACCAACCAATACACAGACTAATCCAAAATAATCTATGAAAATTTTGACTTGAACTAAAAGGTATACCTAGAATTTGGCCTATATGTTTCAGCGAGTTTTTGAGCACATCAGCATCACAAGAATTGGGAACACAAACTCCAGTACTCACGGGTAACACTGGTATCTGAAAACAAAAAATTGCGCTATATACTGCTCTTTAGCTTACTACAAACATATGTTATAAAATTATGGGCACATATAAAACTAATATATGTAATATTAACACAAGTAAATATGAATGAAAGTATTCTAAAAACTTATGTACTTATTATATTTACATTACTGGCCATTAAAATTACTACACTAGGAAGGAATGCAAATAACAAAATGATATTTATTGGACACGTTTAGTCCAATAGTGTACCTGCTGCGAAACTTTAATCTGCCAAGATGCAACACAGTACTGACCATGAAAATCATCACTTTCACTCTTGTCAGGAGGTGCATATGCGCTGATGCATTCTTTGTAACTACCCGGCCAGATGACGTTACCTGTTTCGAGTCCGCTGTCCACCTTCCCATATGCATCAATCACTGCAATTATAAAATAATTGCAAAATTCAAATAAAATTAGCAAAGAATTAAAAAATTTGAACATCCATATTACTTGCAAATCATATTTTTGACACATAAAGAAATAAGAATGAATCCATATATTCACACTAATTATTGTACAAACAAGTTTTAGAGATGTATGGTGTCAGTATTTTACTACAAATAGCCAAGTGATTGAATCACTCCAGAAGATTTGATTATATAATCAATCTGGTTAGAGTAACACTTGGCTATAAACTCTGAACTGCAACAATTCAGTGAGCAAAAAATAACTTATACCGAAAAAAAATATTCCAATTTTTTTCAATGATGTTTAAATCTCCAATGAACAAAGAATGCCATTTAACTTGATATAATTATTTTCACTGATATTTATATTTACATTGAAATTTAAATATTCTATACAGTTTCAAAATTAAAAGGTCATGGATAATGGGACCGTTTAATTTAGATAACATGCCTGTAAAAGCAGAGATTGTATTAGATATTCCTGTCTCCCAGGGGTCCATGGGAGAGGTCCAGGGGTCCATTGGGGGTCCACCAGACCCTCCCAGTATTCCACAAAGGTTCGAAAAAATACCGAAACAAGAGCATTTACTCTTTAATGCTAAGAATAAATTATGAGGGGACGAAAAATTCCTTCCTTAAATGGTGAAAATTAGTGATGAAACACTAGAAATAAATATGTATGATGCAAATTCCGGGCTTTAAACTTTGAGTTAATTCTTGGGGGTTTGTGAGGGCGACTGATCTCTGAAGGGGGTCCGCGGTCTAGGAAAGTTAAAGAACTACTGTACTGTATCATTGGGAGTAGAACCCAATTAACGACAGGATAGACAAATACCACTATGGTATTTGTCTCGTATATAGATATGGTATTTGTTTTTCAGTAGTCATTTTCCTGAGAAATCTGAATTGCCTAGCGAACGAACTCTTACTGCAGTGAACAGTTAGTTAGTAAGCGTAACTTTTTTTTTTTACACCACTGGGAGGAACTCAAATTAACTACGTTAAGTGAATAATACCACTGCACTTAATGCATTTTTATTATAATATTATTACATTATATAATATATATTTTTTGCGACAGGCATGCACTTTTGGGGTATTACTGTACAATGGATTGTTTGGGATGGGCTGAGGCTTTAATGTTATCCTTTATCAATAATTACATTTGCAAATAGCCATGCAAGCCAGGAATCAAATCCAGTATAGTAAATTTACATGTTAAAGGTTTTGTCATATATGATATGATACATAATTGTGCGATGAGAATTAATTCCTTGATAATAAATAATAAAGATAATTCTGATAACTTTTTAGAAAGGGCATATATTTTTTTATAAAGAATAATCGATTCTTGTTCTGGTTTTAGTCCTGTACTGATTTAGTGATGCCAATTTTATTTAGCATGCTGTTAAACCAGGCTCAACATCCAACAGTTGCTAAAAAGAGAAAATCATTTACTGACAATCTGTTCACTGTAGTCTTGGGATAAATACATTACAACTAAACCACAATGGTTGTCTTACGATACAAGAACAAAGAAGATGATACTCTTCCAAGAATCGAAATTTTTTTAGGTATTCAATCCTGTGTCTGAAGAATACAGATTTACAGGGAAAAAATGGCAAGCAGTCAGTACTAGTAGGATACAAACCAATATTTTTTGCATGATAAAGCAACATGCTATCCCTACCCAACAATGTACAACACACAGGGACAGAGTGGGGCCGCTAGTTCCTGGGCTAGTGTGCCCTCATAGGCAATAGGACATGCCTCCAAATGGGCAAGGACTCCCCCTTTGATGATCCAAGGTAGGTGCCCATTGAGAGGACACAGTCTCCCTCTTACAACACACATAACTTTGTCTAGACGTTTGGTTTGAATTGATTTCTCCTCACATAAACAGTCTTCCATTATTGTGATGGATTTGTTTCTTCTTCCTACGAAAACGAACAGACAGCCATGAATTGAAATCAAATATGCCACTGAAAGTGGTACATATTGTGACAAGATTGTGCACGATATGCATTTTTAATTGAATTTATGTAGTACAAGGACAACGAATCTCCTTTTGCACCAAACCAAGTAAGGTTACACATAATGTATGTTGTGACTGACGCACGATTTTATTAAAATTTCTCGCTTGAAATCTGATGGTTTGTCCATTGAATCTTGTACGAATGAATGAATCTTGTGGCGAATGAAGGCATTAGGTCAGGAATAGTAGAAAATTTGTCTTTAAATGTAGCAGTCTTCTGAATTTCGGCCATGCCACTATTTTGAAATAAACTATTTCATTCTTGTTATTGCCTGTCATAATACTTTCTTTATATTTTATGGTGCAATTACAGCATAGGTCACACTGTGCTGGAACTCACAGATTTTCGAGGGATCTCAAGACAAAGAGAATCAAACTTTGACTATAGTGAGCAATTAGTCAGCAATCGTTCATTTATTCAATACCATTGGGGGTTGAGTCCAGGTTAATGTTACGTTTGGTGAATATATTACTATTGTATCGCACAATGTAACCACAAAGGTATTATTCATGTCTTAATGATATCAAAAGATTATAAAACTCTACAAATATACAATAACTAGGAACACAAATGGTTGGTTGATTATTTTTTCATGGCACAAGGATAGTAAGGGTAATCCCACGTCAAACAAGTTGAAACCATACATGCAGTTTTAAAACGAAAAATTAAATTTATATTGGTAAAAATGGATTAAAAATACATTAAAGTGAAATGATGTAATAAAATCAGATGAACTTGAAAAAACCGGTAATAGATAAGAAATTAAAAACGATTTCATAATTAAAAGAGTCAAAATGACACAAGGTTAAAATTACTTTGGTGAAAAGCTAAGTGTTGATTAAAATTTGTTCCAATAGATAAAAGTATGTAAGATTGTATATAATGGTTTGTTATATGTGGCACACAACAGGTTGTCTTTTCCCTTTAACAGATGTTGATGGGAGAAGCATGTGTGGCTGATGCAAAGTCTAGCAAGGGTGACCTCTTTGCCGCAGCCACTCTTGTAGCTAGACTGCTATATTTTAATCCGTGATTTGGTATGGTGAAGTTTACTAAACATTTGCTCACCCCATTCCAACTGCTATTTTTATAGAGCTGGGATGGAACGTGAGTGTTGAAATTTTGAAACGGATATGTCATATTATAATATCCTGAAATGGCCGTTTTTAGCAATAGCCTCCTCCTGTTCGTTGCAGAAACACAAATGTCAACAAAGTATTTGACAAATAAGAAAGTAAGAAATTTGTCTCAATAAAATAACTAACATAAAATAATCAGGACAACATGTAACACATTATATAAGGAATTTCTCTTACTTTGAATAGCCCATTTTGAACCAAAATTTGTCAGAAATCGAGTAAGGTCTTCACTGCATTTTGTTACTGTAGGATATGTTTGGTTTAGAGCAGATATCAGAAAAAGACCAATATCTTCGGTAGAATCCAACAACTGAGAAATATTGGTGGAAATGGTTTCAAGATGTTGAGGTTTATTGAAAAGTGGGTTACTTGGTGAAGGGTGATGTTATTGTCGGCGAATTTCATCTACCCGAATGGCAAGTCAGTGGATGGGGTTGTTGACTCCTAAGCATTAGAAAAAGTATATTAAACTTTGTGTTACGGCTGGTAATTATTTCCTTTAATAATAAAATGCTGTACAAGACACAAATACAAAGAGGGCGGAAAAGAGAGACGAAGGAGTACATGAATTGTATTCAAAGTAAGAAGGAAGAAAGTCGTTGTCGTCCGGCCAAGCAGTGGCCACCAATGTTGCATCTTTTGATAGGGTAGTTTCAGGTAGGAAGGTATCAAAGAGGAATTATACTTATTCGTCTCCCACGTCCATATAAACATCGCAGTTACGATTTTGATATGGGTTACCAGCTGATTTTCGTACAAAATATAATAATGGCATCATTTATTATCTGAAATTTGGGAACGCTTGCATAACAAGGTTCTTTTAGTTCACATTTTTTTAAAAAGATAATCTAAAATAAGTATAATAATATAAGTAAAACTCTTAATTAAAAAAAAAATTCTTTAAGCTTTCTTTTAAACCTTTTGTTTGCAACAATTTGGGGAGTGGGAGTTACTAAGATAATGACATGATTTCTGATTATGTAGACTTTTCGTGAATATATCTTGTATTCTATTTTCTAATGAAAAAAAAAATTTTACTATGCCCTATACTTCAATTAACCAAAAGTTAAGGTGATGAGCATTAGTATCATGTAACATAAAGAAGATTTAAAAATGTTTTTAGTTTATCGGTTTTCAAAACATCGTTTACCACACATTAGACAAAACTTATACCATTTAAAGAAGCTTATGAAAAAATATAAATTCTATTTTCTCACTAAATGTGTTAGTCCTGCATATTTTCATTACGTTTGCAAGATGCATCCACAACTATGTATCACACCTAAATAAAATTTAAATCCTCTATACCTTTCTCATTTTCTACAGGAAAGGTAAGTTGCCATGATGCATTTGGTTTAATTTTTTTATGTTTGTTTGTGGTTTTATGGCTCAAGGACTACAATGGTCATGCTGCACCGGGACCTACTGTTTTCAGAGGAATCCAAACCTCTTAAGGCCTAGGGAACCAAACCCCAGACTACAGTGAGCAGTGCGATCTTTATGAGATCTCTGAGTAAGCGTTCTTTGCACTGTTGGGAGTCAAACCTGGATTAACGGCGCACTTGGCAAACACATTTGATTTAATGGGCATGCCACTGAAATCAGTGTTTAACTGCTCATTAGTCACAACCTGTGGTTTAGTTTTGAAGAACCTCTGGCAGAAAAACACTTTGCTAAAATATTCTGCTTTCAGATTCAATTATTAAAACGTATCCTGTCATCGTCATTTAGTTGTCAGTTTGCTAACTAGTTTTGCTGCAACATGTAATGTTTCTCTGATTCTTTCCCTCTGCTGAAGGTCTCTTAAGACCATTATGCTAATACTGATGTAACTTCTTCGTATTTTGTAGTGCAAAGACTGCTAAGGTCGTACTGCATTTGCATTAGAACCCAGGGCCCGACTAGAATAAGTTAGGGCCCAGGACACCAAGGAATTTTGGGGGCTAGTTAGTTGGTTGTATTTTTATAGTGCAAGGGTCATTCTGTGTCAAACAAAGTTGAGATTACATATACGGTATAAAATTTTGGGAACCCCAGCCTATTTTTTTTAATACATGCAGATATATATAAAGTATAAATATTGCACAAAATGCTAGAGATAAAAATCTGACTTAACCAATTATTACTCTCTCTCTCTTTGTATAAATTTTTATAACACGAGTAGCCTATAATTGATTTTTAATGCTTTCCGACTTCGGAAGTAAAAATCTAATTCGGAAATGAAATGTTCTAAAAACACATGTATTTTTTTAGAATGCTGGTTGACTTGGCGAAGGCCCCTCTTTTCTATAGACCCCAAGGCCCTATGTGTCCTGTGGACAGCCCGGCCTTGTATACGGCCCAAATGCACAGCCTGAATGTGACGCAAATGTGACATACCGCACAATGAGTAAAAGTAGTGTGAATCATACACGATTCATATGGCAGTCAGTATGACAATGTACACTTTACTAAAAAAGTTCTTCGTTTTGCATACAACATAATCAAAATATAGTCAAGTCAACCACCATGTTGAAGGAAATGTCTATCTACTTATTTATATAGTAGTACCACAATTTTTTTTCTACGCACCAGGGGTTGAGAAAGGTTGTTCTGCCACTTTAAAGATCAGTAGACGATACTGCAGAATACATCTGAGTCACCTCAAAAATTCTTTCCATAATATTTTTCAAAAGCTTTCTTTCTTAATCCGCGTTTTGAAGAACCAGGTGATTTTCTTACGTGACCAATTTACACTTTCCCAATTCTATTTGTGTGTCATGATGCAGGAGGAGTGAAAGCTGAATAATCTGAACTTCTGTGTCCTAGGGAACCAAGCCCTGGACTATGATGCACCAAAAACACACTCTAAAGCTGTGTTTCTCATCCAGGGCACCGTGGAAGCCTAGCGTGCTGTGAGAAATACAGTGGGCTCTCAATTTTACGAATTCATGAATTCCCCAAAAAATTCACAAATGGGGAAATTGATATCAGTTCTGAGAGACATGTTTTCGGATCAATGAAATAGATCATAAAAATGTAAAGCTTGTAAATTGGAGGTTTATAAAAACACAAGTCCACTGCAGTAATGAATGTCTTCTTTTTTCTGTAGTCTCAATAAACTTCTTATATAATAATAAAAATATTTTTTTTTAAACCAGATATCTGAAAATGACATTGTTTTCCTTATAAACTGTAAGTTTATGGATAACAAACGAAGATATTAATGACAAATAACAATTTTTATGTGAGGGTTCCACTGACCAGAAATATTATTTCAAGGGTGCCCCAGGGTTAAAACGGTTGAAAAACACTGTTCTGGGTAAAAATAAAATCAAACACTGGTTAGTAGCACCTTAGATGGACATTTTATCTCTAAACCACCTTAAGACCTTTTCCGATTATTCAGTAATCTTTCAGGTCGCTTGTTATAAGTCAATTGTGGTTTCCATTTCAGAAGCAAAAGAGTCCCTATGACTGCCAACCACTAGAATCCCTCCCTACTACTGGCTGAAAGGAAACACACAATTTAGAAAACACTTGAAAGTTTCTTACTAAATTTAACAATAATACAAAGACCATTGATTTCTTTGATTCAAATTTATTATAACGACATACTTGACACCACATTAACACAAAATAATCATGCGTAAATTTGATGGGTAGCACATAATTTTTAACTTATAGCCAAAACTGGATAAAAAATATTCATAAAAGTATACTACATGTTACAAAATGCTAATTAACCAACGTTCAGAAACAAATGCATTTTGTTTGTGATTCATAGCACAAGAGAAGTTATGATCACCATGTGCAAGAATGAAGTTTCCCGGGGAATACACACCTCTTTGGCATACAGACTTAAATGATGAACTGTGGATCGATATAAAACAATTGGCAAGAACTAGGTATCTTCAGAAAACAAACACGCATTCTGGGCTTAGTAGCTAAGCATGTTACCACTATGTCACAGCAAAACCAAATATATTATAGAGTACATTAAAATCCAATAATGCATAATCAAGATTCCACAGCTACAGTATTAATAATACAGTAAGTGGTACCTTGGTTAATGATGGCAACCCGGTTCAGGATCGCCGTCGTGGCTACACAACATTGCAATATTCTACTAATGGTTGTTAAATATATATCTATAATATATATGATATAATTAATATAATATACATAATATTAACAATATATATAATTAATATAATATAATTTTATATTCTAATTTTTTCAATGTGTTTTCTTTACTCTGTTAAAAATGCTTTTATTATGCAAATGTGGCGGCAGTGGGCAGAGTGGGGTTGCAGATATTTTGGTTACTATAAAAGGGAGTCACGGATTACTTAGCTGATGTAAAAGGGGGTTGTGGATTACATTGCTACTGTAATACTGGGTCACGGTTTGAAAAAGGTTAGGAACCACTGGGATAGAGGTTCACATCATCACAAGTAATTAACCAAGTCATTCTGTCATTAACCAAGAGATTTTTTTCTTACAGCCATTTGTTGTTAACCAAATATGTAATCATCTGAGGCTGCTATTAACCAAGGTACCACTGTATTCAGTATTTTGATGTGTTAAATCACATCTTATGTCAAGACTTTGTCTTCAATCATATGGGATGGGATAGGACCAATAAGCCATTGTTTGGACACTATACTTTATGACTGTGGGTGCGTAAAGAATTGGCACTTTGGTAGCCTCATCAGATAGTGAATTCATCGTGCATCCATAATCACAAAAAGCAGCATGATGAAAGTTATGAACAGTTTGAAAGCTAACTATACTCCTAGCTACTTGACTTTGGTAATCAAATGGCTATATCCAACTTGAACAGTCATTAGTTCTTTTTATCTATCTAGGATATCAATTTAATCCATGGTCATTTTCACAGAAAACTTAATCGTTCATCGCAATAGCTAAATCTGACTTACCATTTGATACTAAAATCTCTCTATATATTAAAATACTTCATAATCTACATATATAGCTATGTGCAATATGTTTTTGTTCTCCTTAGGTAGCTGAAGAAATACAGATGTGTGTTGTATAAATATATCATGTAATAATATACATAGTTTTATATCAAAAATATGATAGAAGAAATATGCAATTTATTTATATACAATTGCTCAAGACCAAGACTACCAAGAACACGGTAAATTAAAATCTTAAAATGATTATTCAAAATATAATTTGTTGGCACGAAATTCTTGACAACATCGTTCACACACTGGTGCTTAAAAAATCAAGAAAATATGCAATAAATGAAAAACTTTCGTGCTGATCAAAATATTTGTATATTTCATAACTCACAATTATGCCATGGGTAATTTGGGATGGGGCGATATATTAATGGGATATCTAAAACATAATACTTACACACACATAACCAAGCACGTTGAGGGTAAAAGCTAAATTAGTGTAGCTAAAAGCAGCCATATTTAGTAAAATAATCCGAAAAAAGATAATAGGATTCCATTAGTGTTTCACCTGCACACATACACTAATGTTTGTAAAAATTGCAACACCATGAAGGACTCGTCCGAATTGAATGAAATTTAATGTACAAACGACCTGTGTTGATACAAATAAACGATTAAAATTACAAAGCAAAAAACAATATTACATGTCGAAAATCAGTATTTGGTGAAGCCACCACGCGCTGCAATAAGTGATGCTATACGACGTGGCATGGAATCAAACAGATGTTGAATGTGTGCCTGAGGAAGAGCATTCCAGATTGCTTGTATACGACCCCAAAGTTCATCTGTAGTAGCTATGGGACGAGGATCACGAGCGAGACGCCGACCAACGAAATCCCACACATGTTCAATCGGCGACATATCCGGCGAATAGGCAGGCCAAGGAAGAAGCTGTATCTGTTGTGATGAAAAGAAGTCTTGAACATTCCTGGCAATATGTGGGCGGGCATTGTCCTGTTGAAATACAGCTCCGGGAATGCCTTGAAGGAAGGGAACAACTTCGGGCTCCAGAACTTCATTGATGTACCGGTTGCTGTTAAGATTACCCACAATTCGTAGCAGCTGAGATCGTCCATGATACGCAATCGCACCCCAGACCATAACGCTGGGGATTCGTCCACTATGACGTTGGATAACGCACTCCGGAAGGTGGCGTTCACCGGTATAGCGTCTAACACGGATGCGGCCATCACTGTACCCCAAATTAAAGCGGGATTCATCAGAAAACACCACTTGTTGCCAATCAGCACGCCAGTCTCTATGTCCATGAGCCCATTGTAGCCGTAGGCACCGATGGTTTTGCGTCAGGAGGATCCTGTGAACACAGTCCACAGTGTAGTAGACACCAAGGAGTTGATGAAACACATAATGTAAGTAAGTAATACTTTATTCCTTATTATTATGTACATCAGGAGACCATACAAACGATTTGCTTGGGAAATGGAAAGAGAGCAGTAGAGATGCTAGTAACGGGGCTCTCTTTCCGGAAGACAAAGCAAGGGATTTCTCGTATTCAACAAGAAACAATAACGATATCGATTCGCGCGTACAAATCCGCATTGTTATTAAGAGATTTACATTTGCAGGTGTATCACATTTACAGAGTTTATGAGCAGAGTCTTGACTCGAAGATGTTACAAGTGAACGTTGAAGTCCAAAGGTGGAATCTTTGTGGGCTGCAGAATAAGAATGTTTTTCCTTGTAGCCTGGACCGAGAAAAGAAGTAGGAGAAACAAAAATAGTAGAAAAATGTAAATGAATTTTGAGTTGACCGTTGCGGGTGCAGTTTTAAAGGACATTTAAAGGGAAAGGCAGACAAAAGAAAAATGGAAAAGGAAGAGCAGGGAGAGCAGAGGAGGGGGAAGAACTGAAAACTAAAAGGAAAGAGTGGGAAGGCAGAAGTAGCAGGCAGAGCATACTTGATTTAAGTACTAATCAAAGATTTTGGCTTTAAAGGCGTGAAAAGACAGGGCTTTAAATTCTTGAGGGATCGAATTCCAGATTTTAGAACCCGTAACGGAGACACTGTGTGTTTTATAGTTTGTGCGAGTCCGCGGTAGCCTGATATCGTCCTGGTGACGTGTATTGTAATCATGTGTCGTCTGTGAGATGGAGAAAGGTAAAACTAGGTCACCTTTTGTGACTTTGTACATAAGGAGTGCAAGTTTATATTTTACTAAGAGAGTGAAAGGAAGAATGCGCCATAATTTAAAAAATTGGCCAGCGTGTTCATGGAAGCCTGCAAAGTTAACTATTCGCATAAGCTTTTTTTTTTGCGTTCCTATCAATTGCCTAAGGGAAGTAAAATATGTGATTCCCCAGACCTCAAGACAGTAGGTAAGTTTTGAATAAAATAAAGAATAGTAAAGAATCATTAGGATATATTGAGGAACGACATGTCTGAATCTCAAAAATATTCCCAGGAGACTGCTAAGAGAATTGGTGAGATCGTTAATGTGTTCTTTCCAGGTTAAATTTGAATCGAAAATTACTCCAAGAAGTTTGGCTGATTTCGTTTCCTGAAGGATGGAGTTGCGGAAAGTAATAGGAGAACTGTTAGGTAATATTTTTTGCCGGGAATGGAAGATAACGTAGTTAGATTTTGCAATGTTTAGCTCTAGTTTGTTAACGTAAAGCCAACGTGAAATGTTATCTAAATCTTGGTTGACTTTTTGCACTGTTTCTTCGATATTTTTTCCCGATACCAGAAGTGTCGCGTCGTCAGCATAAAGAAACAGCTGACTATTCAGGACAGCTTGGGGCAAATCGTTGATGTAAAGAAGGAAGAATAGCGGAGCTAAACAGCTTCCTTGAGATACACCAACGCAAATAGTTTTGCGAGTTGAGGGAGTTTTACCTATGAAAACTTGCTGTTGCCTATCAGAAAGGTAGCTGTTCAGTAATTTTAGAGGTGTACCCCGAATACCATACCGTTCTAATTTCGTCAGTAAAATGTCATGCTTAACATTTTCAAACGCTCTTTGGAGATCTCTTTGCATTCCTATTACAAAATTGCTTTTGTCTATTTCGTCAGAAATCATCTCTTTGATATTAAGGAGGGCGGTAGTTGTTGACCTATGTTTTCGAAAGCCGAATTGATGTTTGTAAAGTAAGTTTTTACTTTCGAAATATGATTCAAGTCTACTGTGTAAAGCCTTTTCAAAAATTTTGCTAATAACTGGAAGGATAGAAATAGGATGATAATTCTGAATGTCAGATGGGTCGCCTTTTTTAAATATAGGAATAATTTTAGCCATCTTAAGCTTCGAGGGGAAAATACCCTTATTGAAGCTGATATTGATTAAATGCGCAATAGCATTTGCAAAGAAATCTGGGTTGGCTTTAACAATATGCGGCGGGATATTATCGAGACCTGTGGACTTGGAACTAAGAGCATTAATAGAAGGCTTGACCTCGTTTCTGCTCAATGGTTTAAGGAAGAAAGAAGACCCGGCGGCGGGGAAGGGTTCAAAAACTTCTGAGTGGTGCGGGGGAGTGGGACTACTGTTGGGAGGGGGGGATCGTTTGCAAAAAGTTCGTTGAAGCCGTTGGCTATTGTATTAGTTGTGTGGAGCTCAGTGCCAAAGGCATTGATTTTGGTGGGGAGGAGATTATTTGATTTTTTGCGGTTTAGGGCCTCGTAAATTGTTTTCCACGTAGATTTGTTGTCTCCGAGTGAGATTTTAAACTTCGCATCAAAGTAGTTCCTTTTGGCTACTCTCAGGATTGTAGTTAACAAATTTCGATAAGAAACATATTTTGATTTTAAAAGGGGGTCAAAAGGACTGTTCCTGTATTTAGCATGAAGCCGATCCCTATTGATGATGGATTTCAGGATACCTCCTGTGATCCAAGGCTTTCTTGGAGTGCGTTTATAAGACTTATTAGTTAAATATTCGGAATTTTTTAAAGCCCCAGTTACCCCTTTTGTAAGAATATTGTAAGCCTCGTTGGGATCGAAACTGTTGTACATCGCGTCAAGCCAGTTTGCATTGTTGAGTAGTGAGGAAACTTTTTCTAGGTTGTAGGAAATTCTCGGGGTTTTACGATCAATAGTGCATCTTGGTAGTAAATTCGATATTTTAATAAATACCGGAAAATGATCTGAGATTCCCGTTTGAATTATGCCTGCCTGAAATGGATAGTCGGTGATGTTGGAATAAATATGATCTAGGAGGGTTTTTGACACGTCTGTAACTCTGGTAGCTTTATTAATGAAGGGAATGCAGCCGTGGGAAGCAAGGATGTTAGATAAAGAACGGTTAATAGGGGTGTTCTCGAGCGAATTTATATTAAAATCACCGCAAAGTATTAAATTCGATTTTGAAAAATTTTGGAAAAGAGAAATTTCAAGTGCTTTAAGGAAGTCGGCTGCATTGTTGTTTGGTGAACGATAAATAACACCCACAGAAACTGTATTCAGGGGGAAATAAGTATTTATGTCCAGAAAGAGTGATTCACAGGAATCAATTGGGCCGACGTTTTTAATTTTGTAATTAACCGTTTTATGCACGTAAATGGCTACACCCCCGTGAGAGCTGTCTGGTCTGGAGACGTGTTCTAGACGGTAATTATCTAGATTTAAATATTTAGCGTCGATTTGAGAAAGAGTTCTGGTTTCGGTTAATGCAATAATTTTGAAAGGAATTTTTGAAGTCATGAGCAACTCCGAGATTAGATCTAAGTTTTTACAGAGACTACAGATTTATGATACGGATATGCAGGACGCTTAGGTCGTCCCTGCAATTACCTAATATGCTTTGCAAATCGCCCGCACAGTGATAGTGACAATTAATAGATAAGGGAGATAGAAACCGAGAAGCCATAGCGAAGGAAGGAGAAAAGAAGCGCGCGATAAAGGTAAAAACAAGAAAGCCATCTTTTAAATCCGGAAGCACCCCACACGGATCATTGACGCCGGATAGATGGGTCCGAAGGCTGGTCGACAATGTTGAAATGTTTAAGATTACGGCACGTTATTTGGAGAATGGTACTTCCGTCCGTGTATCGGCTGAGGATTTTTCCATTGGAAGTCCACAGGTGTTTCCAGCCATGTGTACGTTTTGCTTCGAGGGCGGCTCCGAATAGCTGTTTCCGTCTTTGCGTTAATTGTTCACTTATGAATATTGGCTGCACTTCTCCAGAAAATCCCTGGTCCTTCGATGTAATTCTTTTTTTCCTGGCTGTGGCGATAATGGTTTCTTTAGTGCGGCGATTTACAAATCGAGCTATAATGGGCTTGAATTTTTGAGAAGAGAGGACTCGATGAGATGCTTCCATATTGGAAGTATTTAGTTCGATGTTTAGAACTTTACCAATCTTTTTCAGGATCAAATCTGTAGATTCACCTTTGCTCTCAGGAATATTACGGATTTCAATATTGTTTCTCCTATTATAGCCGTCGATTTCATCCAAGGCGTATTCCAGATCCGTTACTTTGTCATGATACACCTGTAGCAGTGCACCAACGTTCTGCCAACTGTCCAGATGAAGCAAAACGGTCCGTCACCGCCATGCGGACCAGGTGTCTATCATCCCGTGCTGACGTCACCTTTTCAGCTCCTACTCCCAGATTTCTGAGTTGTCTGGTTCTCTTGAACCCACTGCTTCCACACTCGCATCACTGTGCTGCTGTTACGCCCCATACGAGCTGCTATTGCACGATAAGAAAACCCTCCTTCACGAAGGCCGATCATTCGTCCCCGTTCAAACTCCGTAACTTGCTGAAATGTCGCCCTCTTTCGTCGTAGAGGCATAGTGACGTCTCATGTAACGTTTACCACTAGCAGATAGCCATACACGCCCCGCTACAGCCCTCTATTTATACGGATCCATCAGCAGTTCAGAGGGCGCTGCTCAGCCCACGCATGCGTGATGACTCTGAAATTCTAATCATTTGAATAGCATACCCTAATTTGCATTTCCTGAAAGTTTCAGCTCAATCACATGATTCCTTCATGGTGTTGCAATTTTTACAAACATGAGTTTTCATACCAGGTTCATATCTGCATATCAAAAAAGAGGTTGTTTTTTTTTAATAAAAAATGGAGGCTCAATGGAATTTTTTTTCATAAGTAATTTGATTTTGCAGCTAATATTGTCCAAATACAGGGGATGAGGGAGGAGTTAACCCCTGAAACCTTGATACAAGGTCTAGATGGCAAGGCAATACATAGAACTCTATTGCACTTGATATTGTACTATTAAGCTTGATCCAAAAAGTAGATTCTTGTTACAAACATAATGGATACTTTTAGACCATGAATATATTCATCAATCTTATCAAAAACAACAATAAGATAATTCTTATTGAGTCTTTACAGTCTGTAATCACATATTAACGTTGGAAATATAGTGGAACCTGGTAAAGTGAAAACATTGGAAAACTGATCTAAAAAAACTGGTAGAAACTTAGTTATACATATACCAAAATTAGTCTTGGATAATAACCACCTGTCTATGGTGATTATTGCAGTTCAGTCACAAAGGTGGTCACTGTAGGCAGATTCTACTGTACTTTGATAGTAAGCGAATTAGCCAAATTCCTCAAGTAACCACCACACTGCAAAATTTACGTATGTGACAATTTTAAGCATTCATTGTATGCATCATTTTGATGTTAGCATTGATGGGGTAAGCTCATCCTTCGAGATACAATGTCTAGTTACCATGAGGGGTAAATAGAGTATCATTGCACCTTCAGAATGAGAATGTGCACACAGTGATTAAAATGCTGCAGGACACAGCGATTAAAATGCTGCAGGACACAGTGATTAAAATGCTGCAGCACACAATGATTAAAACCATCAACATCATTAATATTAATTCATTTCAAGGAAAATTTTGAGAGTTTTCCTCATTTATAATGCTAACAGGTTTGTATGATAACTTTTTATTATCAAAATAACAATTCGATGAAATGCAACCACAGTCAAACTTAGCTATAACAACACCTATTGAGAAAATTCCTTTTCTTTCTACGAATCGTTGTACCATAACACCAGGGGACTGTCGAAATTTAGTCACAATAACCTACTAGCGACATCACAACTGATACATATTACATATAATTAATCAGATCTCGACAGATCTGGTCGGTATCGACGATTAGATTTTTTCCATTGGCTAGTAGGAAATATTCTTTTTCAACTAGGTTCCAAGGGTTTTTTATTAAGATGGGCGAGTATCATTTTTGTCTGGCGAGTACAGTTTGTGCCGATATGTCGAGCCCTGCAAATAATCTATGAGGGGACTTTAAAATTTTAATGTAACAACTGAAATGTTGCTGTAATTGCAATTGTTATAACTGAATTTGATTGTATATTAAACTGCAAGTTGAAGAAATTAATTACAATTTCTTCATCCTGCAATAATCAGGTAAGGCAAAATGGTGTATAAATTTGGGTATTATTTCATCACGTCGGACACATATTACTCTAAACATTCAACAACTTTTAACCTAGATAGCATTATGACAATTAAATTACTTACATCACATAATTATTGCCTATTGAAATCAGGGATAAAATGCATACCTTTGGTAGAGATTACAGTTACCGTTTTGACGTTCGCTGAGTACAAAGACATGGAGGAATAAAAACCATAGCCAATATTTGCAACAGCAACACGAGGCCCACAAATAGTAATAGCTACCTACGATGAGGAGAATCATTTACCCACCAAATTCACGTGATTTTATCCTCAGGAAAATATGTCAGAGTCAACCTTTCAATGAAACGGCGAATTAGTTATCTATTAGTTAAAACAAATAGTGGCACAAAGAAAGCTATGGTTATGCTATGCCTCGTTTCACCAAGGAATCCAAACTTTTGTTGTCTATGAAACCAAACCCCAAACCACGGTAAGTAGAAAGAACGATACAAGTTTTGGGTACTATTGGAATGAAAGCCAACAGTATGATGGAGGAACATGTTACCTGCACACAATCATTGGGCAAGGTAGAGTGACAGTATTGGCAATCTGTTATTTCTTCACTTTACTTGAAATTATGTTTGAACCATATATTTCTTAAAAATTGCTTGTGTCGTTTTGTAAAACTATTTCATTCTATAAAAACATAAAATTGATTGCTGCACTGTGGTCCTTTACAATGGATCGAGTTAATATGAAATGGATTCCAATCCTCTGAACAATTTGAGCATCTCTATTACCCATATGAATATGCATGAAATGCTCCTATTTAACCGGTTCTAAAAGGAATTTACAGATGTCTTCAAAATCAGAAATAGTGTTGATATTGTCTGCATCCAAGATTGTATCATCCTGCTTTTTAGATGATTTCTGGAGAAGTAATGCATTCCAACCAGCATTCTTAGCAGCAAGATAATCTAATTTGTAATTATCCCCAATATGAATGGCTGTATTACTAGTAATATCAGTGCCTACACTTCTCAGTGCAATCTCAAATATGTCCTTGCTTGGTTTCTCATGGCCAATAACATATGAAGCCAGTACGAACTGGAAATAGCTCCGCAATCTTGTAGATCTTAAGACCGATTCCAATCTCTCATCAAAATTGGAAATTGCCCCCATGACGACATTGTGTTCTTGCAGAAAGTCCAAATGCTTCTTCACGCTGCAAGGGACTTCCCAACAACTGCTTGTTGCGTATAATGTGTAGAGATAATCAGATATGGACGTTAACTGGGTATTAGTTAATTTACAATCTGCATTTAGGAAAGACGAGTAGATCATTTTCTTCCACCACTCTTTAGAACTAAGGCCAGCATATCTTCCAAAATTGGGGTATTTGTTTGTCATAAATTTCCACTGCATTCTGAATGCACGGTCAATTTTCACGGGGTCAGATTGAATCCCAAACATCTTTGCAGCCATCGCATACTGGTGACCAACAGGCACCCGAAATTTCAAGATAGTATTTGTGACATCGAATGTCACAAGTCGAAACCTGGATTTCAGCACAGGCATTGGAAACTTGAAACTGCCAATCAGTCCTACACGAACAATAAAATTACATAAAGGTATGAAATTCATAAAAGGGAAATATACATCAAATTAATAAAATAACATAATTGAACGGAGTGAACTGAAAATATGAATCCAATGTTACTAGAATAGTACCCTACTGATAGCATACTGCCTTAAAATCTTGCCAACTGAATGCAAAGATAAGGATCGTAGAAACTAGATAAGGGAAAGGGAGAATATTTTCGTAGAAATTAAAGGTTATTATTACTTCTACAATTATATTTCTAACTCTGTGGAATTGTAACCATTTGACCATGAATTCAAATTATTTAATATAAAGAAACAAAAAATCATTGTCCTACTGGCTGATATATTGACCATACATGGTAGGTATGGTCGCAGCTGTTTGGCATTACATTTTATGTGTATATACATATTCGTAAAATTTTAAATTCCTCATTTTGTGCAACAATTAATTCAACCCTACATATACTTATCCTTGATTATGACAATGAAAATAAAACTAATAAGTTGACTAAACATCCTTGTCAACAAAATTCGTTAGGGAGTAGAAGGTTTAAAAGAAAAGAGTAGAATGCATTTAGTAAACAAATCTAACTGTTGGGCAACAGAATATTAACTGTGCGGTAACAGCATTAGCCTACTTCCTTGTCGCCAAGGCAATTTGAACATCAATAAAACACATGCTATGCTCTTAAAATAGATCTGAGACTTCTGCACTGTGGTGCTTCTGTGCACTGGATATACGTGTGAGATTATCACAGCACTGGTATAGCTACAACATCTGTTTTTGTTTTTTTTAACATTGCAAGAAAGATAGCTGTAGTCAAGGTCTGTACTATATAATTCTTTTACCTGTATCAAAGAATGGTTAGTTGGGGGGGGGGATCCCCCTACTTCAGCCACACAGCCCATTTGGATATTCTTTGAGTACTTCTGAATAACTGAAATGTTGAATCAGTGGATTTTACTGATGACGACATCTCAAAACATAGTGAAATATTTTTTGGAGCATAGTTCTGTCCCTTTTATGAGCACGTTCATTTAGAAGCTTCTAGATGTAACTTCCCCGAGGCCATATTGTTGTTGGGTGGGATAGGTTTGGGCTTCTGTCGTATACTACAGCAACACCACTTTGATTCATATTTTGCAGAATTCATATGAACACGACACTCGGACAAACCGGAAAATACGTTCCTGGCATTTATAACAACAATAAAATAACATATTCCCTCCCCATACCACCTACGCCGATACATAGGTAAGACCCTTAAAAAAAAAATATTTTTAAAATTTCAAATTGGACTGAGAGATTAGTACTGATAATGATGTCATGATGATGCTGTTTTAAACCCTAGAAGGAAGTTGGCAGGATTGGCGACAGAAGCAATATGCAGTGTGGCCTCTAACAGAAAAAAAAATAAAACTGTAAAACTTTTGGAAGTAAATGCATAGCAGGTTCGGGCAAATTAAATTTTTAAATGGACAGGGGATCCTCAAACCCAGCGTGCCCCCATATGGGTGCCCACGAAGGCAGTGCTCCCTGACTGATCTTTCTATTGGTGATAGATAAAGGAAAATAATAACATATTCTATGTCAACTAAAACCTACCACATTTAAACATCGACCGATCTCAGTCGATATTTTGGGAAAGATTTTTTTAGCTTTCTTGTTACAATACATTAAATGAAGACTAGAGAGAAAGTGAAAAATGCATATACCTACCTCATGTATATATGCCAAGATTTTTGATTTCGGTTTTCTGTGTCTGAGAAAGATTGGCGGGTACAATATCAACAATCAAGCTTGAATATTAGTGTCAAAGACAAGAGATAAAAACTGAAAGTAAGCAATTTTGAACTCTAACTCAAAGGTCAAAGTACAACTGCTGTCAATACATTTTGCTATTTAAAAAAAAAACAAGGATTTTCGATCTGATAAGCGCAAGAATATGTGACCTTAATATGTAAAGTTAGATGCTCATGTATGACTTCACACTTCAACAAATCCTAGATAAAAATTCTGCTTTTTAAAACATCATGCCTGTTTTTAAAATTTTTAAAATTTTAATTTTAAAAAAGGACGTACGCTCACATCTACCCCTTGTCCTAGTGGACTTCTGCGAGGTTTAAATCTTCCCGGAAACAATTTAGAAAGAAGAGAATACAATTGTGAGGCCCAGTTCGGTGTAATTCTGATTGCTGATCAATGGAACTCCATTCCAATTTAATTCATGGATATATATTCTAAACTTGAATATACGTAAACCTAAAAATATGAAGTTCGTAATTTCTGGAAAAGTAGTAAATATGTATTTAAATTTACTCTAAGCTTGCCCAGCACGATAACCATCGATTAAAATTGTTCACCTATTTGGATAACATGGGAATGCAAATTATTGGAAATAGATCAATTAATTCAGAGCTTATGTAAACAATTAGAATGAGTTAGTGCAATTTAAGAAGAAACAAAAATATTAAAAGGAATACAACAACTAAATTTCTGAAAGTTTTACTGCGTGAGCTGTGCTTATTGGGCAAGGGTTCAATTGGAACGGCGGCCGCCGCAGGCAGCGCTGGAAACCCGGTGCATGAACTGTAATTGTTACTCATTGATATTTAAAATTACTATATATATATATGTATATATATATATATCGATGTTGCTACTTTAACGACTTAAAGACCTCTGAGTTCATAGGCGTAGAGTTATGTGTTCCCATGGATCCTTTTCACACCCACCCAATAATTTGAAATAAATTGCAATTTTACATATACTGTAATGTATAAATGTACATAAAATGTGCTTGGGCCACCCAACGAGCTAAAAAACATAGAGTGTGCCTGCTTTCTTCATACAACGTTAAGGTTTGAAGTCGGGACCAAAGTGCCAACACTATTTCCGGTTAGCTATTTACCAGCCTATCTGGCTATTTTTCATCCAGAGTGTCGAAGGTTTTTTTTTCTATTATTGTACCTTTTTTATCGAAATAAAGGGTATTTTCCATCTATTGATATCTTTATGTAAATTTACGGTATTTGTTTTTATAATGACAATCAGTATCGCGAAAACAAAAAGTATCTTACAAACAAGAGCGGACGCAGGGTGAAGTCACAGGGGTCATGACCCCCAAATATATTTTTTCACTGTAAAAAAAATTTCAATTTTCACGATAAATAAAGGATGTTATTCAGAGACCATCATAAATTCTGTCCTCGACCCCCCCCCCAAATGAAAGACTGCGTCTGCCTTTGCTTACAAACAGTTTGGCCAGTTTTACCACGCTTGTACGCTATTTCTTCCGCTAGAAATACTTGCGGATGAGAAATCCGCTATGTGGCAAAAGGCTGATTTTCAATAGTCCTTTGCGTGCTTTCCTCGGCCGTCCGATTGTAATTCATTTTTTGTAATAATAAAATCCCATCACGGTGGTAAAATTTTGTGCTGTGTACAATTGTACGTAACGATATATAAAAGGCAGCGTAATTTCTTTTCATAAGTAATTTCATTTTTTATATTGACAGGATAATACTCAAATTATGAATGCTGCCAAAAATGAGACGTCAATTTAATAGTGAAAAAGATAAATGATTGCATTTAAAACAGGTTAAAAAAATTACTCACTCTAGGTGGTTAATGTTTGAACATGTTTAATTTAAGGAAACATGGGATTTTATTATAAAAAAAATATTAAAATTATTAGAAGATTAGAATTAAAATTATTAAAAAATATGCATTTATGAAAGAATCTTATTAAATTGTATTATATGAGTTTTACTTTTAATCTCATGAACACTAGCGATGGTTTAAAATAAATATCCACAGAGAAAAAAAGAGCAATTGTGATAACACAATTGTTGTGAAAAAACACTTGGATAAATATTACAAAAGACCTGTGGTTTCCTATAACCAAATACAAATAAAACCTTCCAAAGAAATTTTAAAAAAATTAATGCGCAAAAACGGCATTCAAACTCAAACGTGAGTAACCATATTTTGTGTAAAAACCACAGAGTTCTTAATATATACTACTAGTGTTCATCAAGAACTCTGTGGTAAAAACCTTTGTTTTGCCCTTTTTGTGCTCACATATGAGCCTCGTCAACCTCGATGTTGGTTTCACCACAGTGTTTTCATGAACTCTCTAGTCATTTTAGCTCGTTTGGGGCCACCCCCCCCCCCAATCATTTTGCGAACTCTATGTTCATGACTGAGCTATATTGTAATTAGAGTCCGAATTATGCGCATATCCCCTAAACCCAGAAGTTTCAAAATAATATCCTGCGTATAACCAGGAGAGGAATAAAAAACTGATGAAAGTAGCAACTGCCACCTTGGGCTTGGATAGACGATAGACAAGCAGTCAAATGCAAATCAGTGTGGCACTGTGACATCACCAAACCCAGTAACCCCGCAATTACAATATTCTTTAATTAAGACAGCACTTCATACTCTCAATAATTTTCGTTAGAATAGTCCTGGATATAGTTATACACAATCTAGCTGATTATTAGAAGTTTATCCGCACCTGAGGCGAATGACCACGGGGTGCTTTGGAAAATATATATTTTTCAGGAAAAGAGCAAATAAGTTCTACTATTCCATATATACATCCAATTCTAGTTTTATACACTTTTGAAGTATAAAATGTTTAAAAAAAGTAATTAATAAATAAATCATTTGTATTTTCAAATAATTTCCAATTATGGATAATTTAAACGTGTGTGTGTATTAATACTAAAATCAAGACCGCGCGCAAGGGAGGGGGGGTTGTCTGTTAACCCACCAAAATTATTAGCTATAAAATAAAATTCCTTATGAGTTAAAATTTCGTTTTCAACAAAAAACTCACCTTTTATTATTCTCATTTGGAAATTTTCTGCTGTTTGTTTGGTTTTACGGCTCAAAGACTACAGTGGTCATGCTGCGCCGGGACCTACTGTTTTCCGAGGAATCCGAACCTCTTAAGGCCTAGGGAACCAAACCCCGGACTACAGTGAGCAGTGCGATCTTTATGAGATCTCTGAGTAAGCGTTCTTTTTGCACTGCTGGGAGTCGAACCCGGATTAGCCGCGCAATAGGAGAACGCGTTACCACACTGCGCCACCGCAGGGCCGGAAATCTTCTGCATGGGCCTGACTATAATTAAATTTGAAACTGTAAAATGCGCTCCAAAAATCCGCACATAACTTCTACCAGAACCTTACAAGGTTTTTGCAAAACCTCGAGTTGGGGGGTGTTCATCTGACATGGTCGGGTGCGGGGGCTTTCCCGTCGAGGGTTTCCCCAGCTGGAACTGCTCCGCACCAGATGACGTCAGATGGGGATTCCCAACATGCGGGTATATAAGCTTAGGACTTTCACGAACTCTTCATTCTGCCTTCACTTGACAAAGGGAGCAGTTGGCTCCCGAAACGTCGTGTTTTTAAACCTTACGCCAGTGTCGAAGTAACTGTTTTTTACAAAACTTCTATATTATTTTAAGTAAGAATTCAGCTTTAAGTCATAAATGAAATTTATTTCTGTTTTATATAATTCATTAGAGTTGATTTGTTTGTTTAAAAAAATAAAAGAAGTTGCAAAAACTCACTAACAAGTGTCTATACTACACTGGCGATCGCAGGGGGTGTTGATGGGGGGTTGTAATCCCATTGCAATGACATTTGGTATATTTAACATCGAAATATGCGAGTTGCAGCTCTGTAACCTCCATCCCCCACACGTTAAGACCATAACCCCTCCCCTATGAATTTTTTGCGTACACCTATGCTATATTAATTCGTATATCAATTACATTGGGTTCCGCCAAAAGTGTGTTCTGTTTTTAAATACACCATCTTACGGAAAAAATTGGAAAAATTCGAACGAATTATTTCCCAGAATAAGCTCTTTCCCAGAAGAGAGTGAACTGTAAGCAAAAATTCGAAGGTTAGTATTCACTGTTTTTGTTTTAATATATTTTCATATGTATTATGAGGTTGTTATCAGGGGAGACTCGAGGTCGAATTTGAATCCGGGCGACCTGGCACAGATTGCTTTACGGCGCCAGACCGACTTTCACAGATGACCAGTGAGGCGTATACCCTATAAAAGTGGCGAAAAGTCTCTGAAAGGATTTCTCTAAATTTGTCTCTTTTTAGAGAGATTTTCTACTGTTTGGTCAATTAAAAAAATTTGAACTTGACTTCAGTTTGACGCCCTCATCCAAACAGGGCCCCGGGTGACCGCCTCTGGTTGTTATCAGTTTCCGAGAGCTATAAAATTTATCAAAGTAAGTTTGCCATCTTACGGAAAAAATCGTCAACTCAAACGAAAATTTTGGCCAACCCAATGCTTTATAAATATCACGAATTAAAACAAAAAAGTACAAAAATATTGCCTTATACATTGTAGGCGCTTAAAGAGATTTTAATTGAGTCAAGTTTCGAAAAGCGGACTGTATTATATTTTATTTAAATTGTACGTAGGCCTACCTTAAAATTGGTGAAGTTATTCTTAATCCGTAAATTGACAAAAAAATTACAAAACCAGGTTGAGTATCCAATATCGAACCAACACACTAAATTCGAAGTAGCATTTGTAAATAAAAATGGGGTTTAATTTGCACGAATAAAAGTCACAATAACGAAGTATTCATAGAAAAATTATGATTTTTGACCTAATGAAGTACACAGACTTCGAATAACCGTTTAGGTTAATTAATTAAAGTAACAAGATTTACTACATCAATGGAGGTGCAATGTCCAAGTTCGTGGCACCATCCATGATTTTGGTAATACACTAAAATCAGTTCGAAACTAAACATTCATGTATTTTTATGAATAACTAGTTCAAAAGAACGGGTCTCAAATATGAACCAGTCTTAAAAGACCTTTTCACCAAAACGTACTACTTTATCCATCCCCAGAAAACTTCTGGTCCATTCCTCTTGATGACCCAGGCCTATACATGGTCACGTGGTTGTTAGGCTTTTAGTTATAGGGGGTGCTGACTCAACCCCCTGTGGCGGACATCTGACAAACGGCCACCACTCCCCCAACACACAAATTCTTCGTAATTCCAAGAAATTTGTCAAACGTCTAGAAATTACGTAAAAATATTTTTCTTTATGTTCGACATTTGTTACTATTCTTTTCAGTATGTATGTGCATTACATTTACCCATGGACGATTATAATTGATCCACAACACTTAAGTAATAAAAAAAAATCTTTTTAGGACAAAACGTTTCCATTTATCGGTGCCTGCAGAGTTTCCAGGAGGGAGCAAAACCACTCTAAAACCTGTAGAAATCCATGGGCCAGAAGGGAGCAAGTGCTCCTTTGACCCCCCCCATCTCCGGGCGCTAATATCCACCGCCACCCCAAAAGGCATTGTGGATGATTATTCTCAGGGATTTCTGATGGGAATCCATAAAGTCACTCGGCTACTTTAGCTTGTTGTGTCCCCTACCGTGCAAAACAACAATAACAACAACAACAAAAGTCATAACATATGGGTGGTGTCCATCTTCTATACTTTCTACAAGACCCCCTTTTTCTGAAATTCTAACACGTACTTCAAATTGCATGCAATTTACGTTTGAAAAAACGTGTATTTTCCATGAAATTTATAAGAAACAAATTCAAATGGAAAATTTATGTGAAAACAAGGCGTATGTCTTTTCCGTCAAATTTATAGGAAAAAAAAAATTAACGTGCGAAGGGTCTTCAATGAACCAATCCCTCCTCTTATGTTCTACTTTGTCTGCTTGGGCTTCCCCCCACCCCCACCCTCATGAAAGCATGGACGTCCTTTGTGAATAGTCCCATAGCTGGAGTTTGGTTTTTCATGAGGTTAGCATTCCAGGCAAAAACGTTTGTTTGTGGTTTTACGGCTCAAGGTCTACAATGGTCATGCTGTGCCGGGACCAACTGTTTTCCGAGGAATCCAAACCTCTGGACCTACAATTTTCCGAGGAATCCACACCTCTTAAGGCCTAGGGAACCAAACCCAGGTTTACAGTGAGCCACGCGATCTTTAGGAGATCTCTGAGTAAACGTTCTTTGCACCGTTGGGAGTCGAACCCTAACGGTTCACTAGGTGAACGCGTTACCACACTGCGCAACCGCAGGGCCAGCGAAAACTTAAGTTCCATATTCTACAGTGAAATAACAATAACGCATTCATGGGTCATGACATTATCACGTGTTCGGCATCTAAGAGTATAACAGAATGCCCTCCGCTTTTCAATCCGCCATAGTCAGGAGTTTAGTTCCCTCGGCAGCCGAGGTTCGGATTCTCCTCGTAAAATAATAGGTGCTGGCACGGCGTGATACTTTTTACCCTTGCGTCGTAAAAAACAGAAACAATTTGTCAAAAAATTCCTAGAATTATGAGGTAAGACGCCGTTAGCAGATCGAAATTGACGAGCAGTTGCAAATTAGTGACGAGTATAGGATTTTTTTAATAAGTGTTATGAAAACTGAAATTTATCAGGTTTTAAGCATCATAACCAAATCTGTTCTTACTCCTCAAAATGCAAACAACTATTCATAAAAGAAGGTGATAAACCAGCCCAAATGTGTTGCTCGATGTGACAAGAAATTCTCCCTTGGGCAGGGAGTTAAATTATATTGGGAACGGCACATTCACCATGACTTTTGACCTTGAACTCACTGAGCTGTGTTCAATTCCCTGTAAGTATGGTTGGATGCAAGTGTTCAGTAATGTAGATAGGGGCGGACTACACCGCCGGCCAACCGTGCCTCATAGATGATAGGACTTTCACACCCATAGGCTATAGGACTCGCGCCCTCCGATAATCCAAGGTATGAGCCCTTTGAGAGGATACAGTCCGCCCCTGAATGTGGACGACACGTTACGCTATCGATCTCGTCCCAGCTGATTCAATGTACAGAGGCGGATCTACAGAGGGATTTTTTTTGAGTGGGGATGTAAAGTGCAGTAGGACCGACTTACAACGAGCCAGTTAGCGAATTTCCGGATGAAACGAGTAAATATGGTTTTGCTTGATATAATGATTAGGAGCAAATATGACCACTTTTAGCGAAAAGGTTTCTTTGGATCCTAGATTTAATGAGCAATTGAAAAACAAAATAAAATAGGGAATCAAAGTTTTTATAAAAATTCCGTCGTTATATGCGGTTGGTCGTTATAATCTGCGCTCGTTATAACCGATTTCCACTGCATTTTTATGGATTTGGGAGGGAAATTCCACTAATTTCCAGCCGCGTGGATGCGTCACTGCATTATATAGTCATGGGATGGAAAAGACGTAACCATACAGTTGAATTTGAAAATGCTTGTCTTTGGGTTCGGCGCAGCATGGCCCTTGCCATCCTTGCGTCGCAAACAAACAAGCAAACGAACAAAACTGGATGCCGAGAGAGAAAGATAATTTTCGAATAGGCCTGCGGTGACGTAGTGGTCATGCGTTTAAGTACCATCTGAATAAAGTGGGTTTGACCCCAGCGGGTGCCCAGTGCCTAATGTTCATTTTACAGATTCGTAGTTTGAGGTTTGTTTCTCCAGGTTAAAGAGGTTCGGGTGCATCAATGAGAAATGTAGGCTCTGGTGCTGCCTGATCTCAACTATCCTTGCGCATTTGGCGTAGGCAGGGGGGTGTTGACGGGGGTTGTAACACTCCATTGCAATGAAATTTTGTATATTTAACATAGGAATCCATGAGTTGTAGCTCTGTAACCGCCCATTGAGCCTATAACGCCCCATTATAAACTTACTGCCTACGCCAATGCTTTGCAGCATAAAATATAAACAATTTTTGTCCTTGCGTCAGAAAATATAAACTGTTTATTTTGCAGAACTACGTAGAAAAATAGAGGCCTGATAAAAAGTTTAGGAGAACCTTTAATGAGTGGTAAATGGGAAGATAGTCTTGTGTTTAGTTAGGCTTCAAGGGCCCTACCTTATTATTAACCAAAAGCTTAACTAAGACGGATTTAATGAATATTTTACAAATGTCCGCTTCCGGGGTTCCTTTCGGCGAGACCAGAAATCAATTTAATGCAATTATCTGTGGTCTTCCGAAGGAGATGAAAAGTAGATAGTGTATTGAATGTCAATATATTTCTTCGAAGTTAATTAAATTATTTGAAGAAAAAAACACAAGTCGTGGAAATTCGATTATGTTATGCTCAGGGTACTTTAAATTAGGAAATTGATCAAATTGGGGTACACGCGCTTCTAGAAAAAATCCATAAATTTTGCAATTAGAATGGAAATTTAATAACATTTTGAAATTCGTCGAGTCCGTCCCAGGTGGTCCATTGCGCTGTCTTTGGACCCAAAATAAACACAAACGAAGAGAAGATTTAAGTCCCGAGGTGGCGCAATGGTTCATCTGGGTAGGGCTCGACGAATTAACGTCATCGCTGAACCACGATAGACGTATTTATACCCAGTTAAGCTTACTTATAGCTGAACACAGCCCAGTAAGCCTAGCGAGCGGTTATTCCAAGGTTCGAATCCGAACTTTGCCAATAAAAAAGAATGTTTACTAACTAACGTCTTACCATAGTACGGGGGTTTGTTTCTTAAGTTTTAAGAAATTCGGATTCTTTGAAAAATTGGGGGTCCCGACGTAGCGTACGCTCTGCTCGTCTTGTATTGTAAAATTCAAACAAGTAAGCAAATATGTACAGGTTGAATACTTACTAACTACGTACAGGTTCGTAAGGGATTAAGCGTTTGTCTCTGTTGGTCAGTTTGAAAGAGCACGTACCGGATATTAGAAGGTCGTGGGATCGTATCCCACCAGAAGTAAAATATATTTCTTTTCTTTACGAAAGTTTCACCATCTAACCATGCCATAACATCGGCGTTACTATTACTACGCCTAAAAAACGTTGATAAAAATTGTTTCTTAAATAAGCAAATGTAAAGAAAGGCTTAGTCGTATTTTATTTAATAAAAAAATACAAGTACAATGAATAATTGTGGTACTAAGCAGAAATTGAGACGTTTCGTGCATTACAACGCAATACAACGTTTTATTTTACATCGACATACTAATGCACTACACAATATCAGAAAATAAATCGAGGAAGAAAATGAAACATAATTTGCACGTAACAGAAAATAATAATCATCTGCCGATACAGGAAACATTTAAAAAAGACTAGAATCTGGTCATTAAATTATCATCCATTTCTCAAATAAGACCTGAACACCTTCATAAATATTACCATACCAATATACGGGGGAGAACTGTGTTCTTCAAAGGGTGCATACCTTGGAGTTTCGGAGGGCGCGGATTTATTTGTCCATAGACTACTAAAAAAATTCTCGACTATAGCCCATGAGGGCGCACCTGCTCCGCGGGCCAGTCCATCCCTGCCAATATATAATAAATAACAATCTTACAAACTATATTTATTCGATTGTACTTCTCAAGAAATATAATGAGGATCAACTGTATAAGGAATTAACGGAATTTTTTACTGTAATCCGACTTTTCATTTTAAGTTTAAATTTAAATTATTTATGTCTGATAACTCTGGAGTAGAAACCTGTAACAAGATTGTTGTTGCTTTCCATTATCCTCCATTTCTAATCTAATCATTGTGCAAGTAGGCTATCAGTATAACTCTTGTGTGTAATTCACACACACACACACACACACACACACACACACACACACATATATATATATATATATATGAAAAATGGTAGATAATGTAAATATAAATGAAAATGTAGAAAATCAAGCAAATAGATTGGTGAGAAATGAAAACAAATAAAAAACAATAGTAAGCAGTAAAATAAAAATACAAACAAGTTTATCAATGAAGAGCGCGCATGAAGCAGCAGCAATCAATATGATAAAATTATATAAATAGGAAATAGTAGATAATGTAAATATAAATCAAAATGTCGAAAATCAAAATGTAGAAAATCAAAATGTAGAAAATCAAGCAAGTAAATGAAAATTATTTATACGTAGGTGCAAATATATGAGCAATACCAATATTCACACAGCCACATCTGCATACTATATAAAATGAAATAAAATAATAAAGGCCTATGCACTAAAATGTGTATATACAATATAGGTGTAAATGTATGTACATCATACCACAGTTACAAAATATACATTCCTGTGTAGTGAAAGTATAAATGAATAGACAATTTTACGATTAATAATAACGGGCTAGTGACGAGAGTGAAGATTGAAATTATATGACAATATATTGCATCTATGCATGCATGTACAATCTTTTTCAAGGGAACAGTTATACACGCATGCCGGACACAATATATAAGATCTGCAAGACAATGTTTCTGAAACGCCAATAAACCGTTCGACTAAAACCCCGAAAAACACTGTCAAACGGCTCAAAGGCATTCTGCTCCCGACATCACCCTACAGATCATTAAGGTTAACAAGAAATATTCAAATATATAAAAATGTAATAAACTATACATGTACTTACAAGGATACGTTGGGCCTCACACTTCGAGTTCATGACCTTGTGTTTTGACATTTTGAAAGAGAGAGAGAGGGGGTGGTTAGCGAGGATGACTTTAAGGCAGCGTAAGCAGGGTATGGGAAAATTGTTTTTTTTAATATAGATGAAACATATGAGACTGTTGGTAGTATCGTTAATATTATATATATATATATGCATATATACATATACTACTATGTAACATTTAACATCATCTCAGGTTGAATACATTATTGTTATCCAATATAGTTGTGGCTTCCTCAGTGAGTTAGTTAAAAGTTAATAAATTTTTTCGGAGTTTTAATAGTTAGAGAATTTTAAAATTTGAGTTCACATCAATCAAGTCCGCGTCGGGAGCAATTTTAGTATTAATACGGGAAGGTGCAATGTCAGTAATGACATTAGCGCACGCAATGCGCCAATGTTAACACGACATTCTGCAGCATTTACTACTAACGTGACTTGGAGCAAGACGCTCATCGAATTCAACTTTCTGTAATATTTTAAAGCAAATTTGAAAAGTGTTATTTTTATAACCAATAACTACATTATTTAATAAATAATTTATTGTTTATATTTTATGTAAATATCGTATTTTTTATATTTGATAGAAATAACGTATTGCTGATATTTTATATAAATATCGTATTGTTTATATTTTATAGGGCTGCCGTATTGCTTTATATTTACTCAGATCAGTGTACAAGTATATTAATTTTTGATCAATTACAAGTATATTAATTTTTGATCAATTACAAGTATATTAATTTTTGATCAATTACAAGTATATTAATTTTTGATCAATCACAAGAATATTAATTTT